>OX453277.1:5885023-6392523 GCA_949710005.1 Ricordea florida
CGATTACGAGTTCGGACGTGCCGACCACTGAGTTACAAGAAATTCGAACGAGAAAGGCCACTAAATTAGGTCGATCGGACAAACATCCTGTACACTGCTAGGATTTGAATGTCAACGTGAATGAGTTGTGAGGTAATGAAGACTATTGTCAGGAGAACGTTTGGACTATGTGAGGGCTACAAGTTTGTTAGTACTTTTGTACTATTATGTACTACCCTCGTTAAATAAAGCCGTTACTTACTTACTTACTTACTTACTATGTATTTTTTTACCACTGTCTCATGAAAACTCGGAAAAAAAGGAAAACCGAGTTAATTATTATCATGAACTTGGTGCTCTGTAGAATGCGCCTCAGGCCGCATTTTTTTGGGATAATATCGTCTCAAATACTAGCTTACATTTGCATTGTGTTTGTACGGTGATACAAAACGAAATTCGAATTTTAAGACGACATTTCCGCTTTGTAACGTTGTCAGAAAATATATTTGGTTATTGGGTTCCGTCGCTCCGCCACTCCGCAAATACGGAAATACATTTACTGAATAGGCGTCATATAAAGAGGTAATGCCGTATCAAAATCGAATTTAGGTTATACCAGAACTCATGACCTTTTGATTACTATTTCCGTCCGAACTATAGATCGGAGGGTCATCGGTTCGACTCGCTGGGCTGAGAGAACTCGGATTTCCATTTCCCATGTCTTTTGCATGTGAGATGCTGAACAAAAATACCTCTTTCAGCATTGTATTTCCTCTACAGTGCTTCTTATATTAATACGTATCATGGTATCGATTACGGCACGAGATATAGAGGTAACAGCACACGACACAGCCACATTGTATTCCCTTCACAGTGCTTCTTGCAAAGTCCATTTAGCGTGAGTTGCATTATTTAGTAAGTTATATCTTTCAGGTACTGACAAACCAGAGTGCTATGAATATCACGCTATTGCTGATCATACGAGATACAGAGCTTACAGAACACAATACAGCAGATGCGATGCATTCCTGGCTGAAGACTGGTACAGGTTTGTTTTTGGCTGGATGATGGCCACATTATGTCCAAGTTATCAACACTGCGATACAAAGTATCCAGGGTGGTTAAATGGAGGACATCCGAGTACCCAGGATGGTAGGGTCAGTCGACAGGTTTGTTTTAGAAGTACTTCTAATTGCTGTCGTTACTCCACAAGGATCGTCGTACGCAACTGTGGAAGCTTCTACGTGTACAAACTAAAGAGAACACCAGGATGTAGCTTTCGATACTGTACACAATACTAATAGTAATCACTACACTGACCACTGTTGTACCTTTTGAATCAACTCCTTATGTTACAAACGAGTCACTTACCTTTCTTAAAGACTGCTCACCGATTGAAAAAAAACTCTAGTTATATGTTTGTTGCTGAGTTTCATAGTCTGGGTGCAGTTAGTTGTTAATAGAACTGCTGGTGACGTTGACTGACGTTTTGAGGACTTGAGTGGAAGTCACTATTACAGTCAAGTTAAAAAGTTCAGAAAACTGTGCAACTAAATGGAAATTCACTTTAATAATAAAGGCTTCGACAAATAAAGCAGATTCCAAAGTACAAAATCATTTACTTGCGATTGAAGTTAGGTTGACAATTTAACGAGATTAAGGAAAAACACAAGAGCTTCACAATGTATGTGTAAAGTGTGATAAGTATTGTAAAATGAATTGCTGTTACGTGTAAGTAACTATAACAAGACGCCAGGAGGCGTTTACGCGGGATGGGTCAGTGTGACCATATTTATGCGTTGCGATAAACACTGTCTGTTTATACTAACCAACAAGCCTGAGGGAGGGGTCCCTGCTTTAAAATGGATCGAGCGATTGGACACGAGGAATTTCCTCACATGAAATAACTTAAGAAACTAATCAGGGCCCCAAAGGGTAGTCACCGTTGAGGATATGTAATTTGACTGTTGGAAATCGCCATATCCAGTCTTCGGTGTTGTAAATTTTAGTCTAGTTCCGGTTGCAGCAAAAAAAAGCTGAAAATTACACAATTAATATGTCAAGAAAACAAAGAGCCACTGACTGTGACCCTTCAGTGTTTTCTCACACGGATCCACCCCTGATGTTGCACGTGATTCCAACGTGGACTGAAGCCAATGAAATCGCACACACCAACCATACCAAAAAAAGTGATTTGTGACTGCAATGGTAAAAAAAACGGAACTCTCCCGAAACCATGACACGCTAACCTACGGCATCCCGCGTAATAATCGCTGTTGCACTTGTTGCAATTAGGAGTAGAAGCTGCAACAAAAGTCTCTAGGGCAAAAACTGTTCTTCTCCACCTCAAAATTCCACTAAAACTTAAATTATTATCATAACCCACAACCCTTTTTCTTTCCATTACTGGTTTCCTCTGTAATAATATTAACTGTACCACAGTACAGTCGACCCTTATGTGTTGTTTTCTTCACTGGTTTCTTCTGTACCAGTATTAACTATACCACAGTACAGTCGACCCTTATGTGTTGTTTTCTTCACTGGTTTCTTCTGTAACAGTATTAACTATACCACAGTACAGTCGACCCTGATGTGTTGTTTTCTTCACTGGTTTCTTCTGTAACAGTATTAACTATACCACAGTACAGTCGACCCTGCTGTGTTGTTTTCTTCACTGGTTTCCTCTGTAATAATATACATGAAAAAATTACTCGATTCTGATTGGCTGAGAGCAGTGCAGTTCAAGTGTAACACCAGTGCAAAAAGTGTAATACCAGTGCAAAAAGTGTAACACCAGTGCAAATTACACATCGATTTTCTGGATTATGATATTCTTTATTTTTAAACGAACCACTTTGAGTTCGTAGCGTTATCAGTTGGTCTTCATCAGCCAATCAGTAAATAAAGTGTCAAATCCGCGTCAAATGCTTACTTCCTGTCCGTCCGCAATGAGATCTTCCGGCACTTCCTCCAGGTGAATTTTTTCATGTTTATATTATTAATAAGTAATCATACGGCTTTTCTCGTTCAATTTGGAATTAATTTGTACTTGTGAGTTTTTCAAAAAGCTGAAATTGCACTCGCCGAAGCGGCTCGTGCAATTTCAGCTTTTTGAAAAACTCACTCGTGCAAATTAATTCCAAATTGAACTCGAAACCGTATGATTACCTTTACTAACAGTATTAACTGTACCACAGTGCACTCGACCCTGATGTGTTGTTTTCTTCACTGGTTTCCTCTGTAACAGTATTAACTATACCACAGTACAGTCGACCCTGATGTGTTGTTTTCTTTACTGGTTTCTTCTGTACCAGTATTAACTATACCACAGTGCACTCGACCCTGATGTGTTGTTTTCTTCACTGGTTTCTTCCGTGTAACAATATTAACTGTACCACAGTACAGTCGACCCTTATGTGTTGTTTTCTTCACTGGTTTTTTTTCTGTTTCTATTCAGACTTTATCGCAGTACACCCGACCCTAATTTCTTGTTTCCTACACCATTTTTATATCATTCGTGCATGTTAATGTAGGATGACATATTGTGAGGGGACGATTTGTCACTTACTCCCTCACTCAGGAGTAAACTCGATCAAGTACGCAAATGTACCCAGGATGGATTCTGCTATGTTGCAAGTTTAATACACCGGATTTAGCCGAACCTTAGTACCTTTATGCCCAAATAAACGGTAAAAAATACACAAAATAAAGTACTTTCCCACATTTTGCCACTTTTTGTCCCAAAGTGGTATTAGTTTGTATTTATTTCTCGATCTTGTTCTTTCATTGCTTAGGCGGTCCGGTGAAATTTGCTAGTGACAAATTTCAGGAAGGATTTGGGTTTCTTCGTTCTCAGATGGTCGATTGTCTATGGACTTTTCTGGAAATATAACTGTTTTCAGAATAATTTGCGTACTAGTACGTGTAAATGGGACGTAAATGAGTTATTCCTAATTCATTTGTGTTCGTAGATAAAATCGGATGACATCGCTCACAGAGCACTTTGATTTATTCTCTCTTTATTTCTGTAACAGTTTTTCTATTTTTAACCCAACAATTTTTATTTTACCCGCTTCCCTCTCCAGAAGACAGGGCCGCGTTTTTCTTTGCCGATAACACTGCTTACTGATCGACGAAGCTTCTTTCTTTCCTTGACATGCGCACGGGTTGCTTCGTTTCTCTTTGTCTCTTTGTCACTCTGCACAACAAATAAAATCTCACGTGAGGATGTTCGTGTTTGTTGGGGGTGGGGGTGGGAGGAATGTGGAATAGAAGGTGTCAATCCCTAGGGTCAGGTAGGACAGTTCACAAAACTGTACACAGCATTGGAGCCGCATTCTTACTGGAACCACTTGCGGGCTATAAAATCGTGGTCGTATTGAAGGAGTGGATCTAACAACGCGGTTGAGGTAGTTAAACTCACTAGGTCAAGTGTACAGACAAACCTAAGCATATTGTTACAATGCATAACCTACAAGCTGCAAACGGAAAAGAAGTCAATGTAGGCTTTTTGTATTTCTCATGGATGTCACTTGATAGTCGGTCTCACCAGACAATCAACTCTTTTGAAGATGGCCTCAGTTATAACAAGGTATCTTTGGGGACTGGCTTATTAGAGTTGGGTGACTAAATAGAGGTTTATTATATGTTGTATCTTTTGTTCTGTTTTGCGGGTCAAAGCGGGAAATTACAAGCGGGAAATACGCCCACCCTGTCGCTCGGGTAGCCAATCAGAACTCAGGGTTCGTTTCATATTGCCCGCTCGCGGAACCAGCTTATTAATAAACTCACCTTTTTCACTTTGAAAGTGATTTCCTTTTCTCCAAGAGAGGAACCAATGGATGTGATTACACCGGAACTTTCTTCGTGCTTTAAACGCTCTGCGAGGGATTCCCTAGCAAAACAAGAAGGCTCCACATAAGAATAAGTTGTTTGTACTTTCCTCATATTCAACGCAACATAAAATAAGCCACTACGTAACATGTCAACACTGAGCTGTTTAACAGTTCTACCAGCGACGTTTCTCTTCGCCTTTTTCTAGTCAACACGCAAATTGGAGAAGTGTATTGTTATGTTCCTAGACTTTCACTCAACCAAACAGGGACTGCCAGTGGCTAAATCTCGGTCGCGTGGCTTTGACTATATTTAACAGTTATTATCAGAAACTGAGGTGAACAGTCGCAGAAAAGTCACCATTCATCGAGACTGAAGAGAACTGAGTTGTTTTAGTATACATCAATGAAGCAACCTTCGATATTAAACACAACCGGTTAAAAATTTAATTGTTGAAGAGTAATTCGTAACATAGAAAAACTAGACTTTACTGGACTTTATTTTGCAAATGCAGTTTCATTGAGTCGTTCATTTGCGCTATTGTTTGGTCTTACCCTGGTCAACGTTTCATCGTGTTTTTGTTTTGCTTAATTTACCCAGTAACAACTCTCGTAAACAGCTCTAAAGCGAGAATCAACGGGTTCATGTACAACGAGATTGCGTGGAATAAATGTTTCATTATATGTATAAGCTTTCGATTGTAAAAAATTGGAGCTAGGTTGTACGACAAGGATTAACTTTGTTGTTGTTTGTTAACAGAACCATGATGTCGAGCCGACATGTTCTCGAGTAGCCTGCATAGCAGTCTTTCCCATTTCCTTTCGGGCAAGCGGGAGTCGTACGAGGGCACGGAGCACAGAGGTAATAAGTAATGGCAGGGGGGAGGGGCAGGGAAGGAAAGGAATTCCTCCCCACCCTCTTCACCCATTCCTAACTTTTTGCTCTCGCCTCATGCCTTCACGCGACTTCCCCTTGGTTTCAGAGGAAACGGAAAAGACTGTCACGCAGGCTAGTTGTCGAGCCGACATGTTGTCGAGCCGACATGTTGTCGAGCCGACATGTTGTCGAGCCGACATGTTGTCGAGCCGACATGTTGTCGAGCCGATGTTGACAAGTCCGGTTTACTCTGGTACTTTGAAAACTATTCACTAAGCGTTTTGGAGAATGAAATTTGTGTTCTTACTAGTACGGACATTGTTTTGATTCGTTCTTTTTTCTTTGTCTTTGTGAAGTGAAAGTATTAAAATATAAGAAGACACTTAAATGTCAGCTCTCTCGGGAAACCAATTAGTTTTGTTTTTCCTCGAAGTCTGATGCTTCCCCCGACTTTGTCTCGGGAAATTCCCGGGCTCTCAGAAAACAACACTATCTGTCTGCCTCTGCAACTCCTATTAAATGTATAATAAAAAAGATAACTTACGTTCTTCGCTTTTCATTCGATGCAGTGCTGGAGGATTGAGCAGTCTTGAAGTTTTCACCGGGCTTGAGTTCGTAAAACTTGGGTTTGTTTGTGACAAATTCGTCTTTTTTATTCCTCGCCTCTTTTCGCTGCCGGGATATCTCTGCTCGCCATTCTCGTTCATCCTCTGAGCTGCTGGATTCTTCCTCTTCGCTGGGTCGACCTTCTCGCTCCTGCAAACAAAACAACACACAAATCCTCTAGTAAGCTACCCATCTCTATCAGAAGAAACTTAATAAGCCATCCTCCTCTAAAGAAGTGTCTTGGGATCCACGCTCTCGCATTAGGGCCAACAAGATAGAAATCGTTTTATGGGGATAGTTTCTAAAGAAACTGGTGCTGCGTCGGTGGGAAATTGAAACACAAGAAATTGGGTAAATCAAACGAGTTCATTAAGTAAGTTATACCACAGTAAGGTAAAAGAGAGGTACTGACGTTTCGAGCTCGGGTAAATCAACTCGTTTGATTTACCCAATTTCTTGAGAAATCGTTTTGAGCGAGATTCATCACCAACAGTAAGAAACTCCAAAATAAGTACCATAAATCTTCTCCTAAGTCACCCCACCCCGAAAAACAAGCAGTCCCCACCTCCCTCAAATGAGCCAACCCCAAAAAGAAGGAATCTTTAAAACTACCCCCACTCCCCTGAAGGAAAAAAAATGTCATGTATAACTTAATCAGATCGATAAAATGATTGGAATTGTTAAATGTTACTAAAGGAATAAAAAACGCGCCGAGTACATTGTTGAGTTATATGAACACGCGGGAAATTTTTAAGAATACTTGAGAAGTGCTTCTCGAGTGTTCTTAGAAATACCCAAGTGCTTATATAACTCAACAATGCACGAGAAACAAGTTTTTTTTTTATTCCTTTAATGAAACGCCCAATTAACAAACGCTTGTTTTGCCAATAATAGCATTACTATCGAGCTTGCACAAAAAGATTTGTGAGTGCATATGCGTGCATATATTGCACTGCAATGCACGCACGTGACGTTATACGCGTGCTTTATGGTGTTATAATGCATTCATCTTGACCAATCAGAGAATGCGTTATATCTATTCCATTTTATCAAGTGATTTAAAAAACTGTAAATAATCGGAGATTACTCAATGCACTTGAGCCCTTGTAGAGTGATATATTGTGTCACTGGTAGAAATTAAACCATTGCAGGTGCATGCACAAACCGTTAAGAGAATGATACCTTGTTCAACATTTGTTGAGCAACAAATGCTGCCACTTCTGTTCAACGAAAGTTGAACAGTATATCATGTTGAATGTTGAAAATAGACCTTTCAACATGTTGAACGTTGTTGAATGTTGCTAAACGGAATAGAGCTCGGCTCTATTCCGTTCAACGTGTTTGTCGCTTGTTGAACGACATCAACCAATCGCTTTTTAGTTCGGTGTCACGTGCTTTCCTGAAGGTTTCAAAATGTCCGCAGAAAAAACAAGTAACAAGTGAGCTCATCAGTCTGTATGAAAAATGTCCTACGTTGTATGATATTCGAATGAAAGACTCTGAGAACAGAGAGGTAACAGACAAAGCTATAGCAGAGAAGGAGCTCCTTAAAGGATATAATATCCATACAAAGAAAATCCCGGTGACTAATATACGTTAATAAGATAATAACGTAGATAAAAAATAGGACGTCGCCTCCCGTTAATAAGTTACCCCAAAGACAAGTTGATTAAATAAGCCAACCGGGTGGCTTACTAGGGAATTAAGTTGAATGTTTGAAGTTAGACGCTAACTCAGCAGAAAAATTCATTTAAGAATATGTTAATGCGTAAAATAACAACACCAGAAATTTCGTTTTCTGCGTCTGATTAACTCAAAACAAATCACCTCAATCTCGTCAAACTGCTCCAACATCTGTTGCTTTTTCTTCTGTCGTTTGATTCTATCTTTCTCGTGTTTGGACACAACCGGGTGAAGAAGTTTATATTCCTGAAACAACAACACGAAATAATCCCAGTCTTAAGTGAAGAACAACAACAACAACAATAATAATAATTAATAAAAATACTAATAATACTAATAATGACAACGATAATAATAATGATAATGATAACATTCGCTCTATTGAAGTGTCGATGTATTTAAAGCTGCTGTGTTAATTGCAGGCACAGTAAATAACTAAAAACACATTGCAAATAAAACACAGAATCCTAAATGGTGGGAGGCGAGCCAGTTCGCTATTCTGAAGCGTGGTACAGGATTCGAAACTCTGGATGACCGTGTTGTAAATCCAGCTCATGACCAGGAAGGAAGACAAACCACTCGGCCACAACGCCTTCTTTTTCCGTAATTCAATGTTATCATTTCGTTCACACTTTTTTCGTATATAATGCACATTGCACGTATATATCTATTGACTTTCAATACAATTCAATACAATACACGAACGAATGGTAGCCATTTTTTTCGTCGTGGTGATTATCGGCGGATAATCCGAGTTAGCGAGCCAATCAGAGCGTTCGATTTTGTATAATCACTTGAGTATTTATACTAATAACAATTATTCTCTGAGGTGAATAGTGGCAAAATATTGACGAGAATAATTGTTTTGGTTTATATGAAGCAAACTCACTCACATATCTCGGTAATAGCTGTAAAGCGAGAACTGGCGCCCATCATTTTTTTTCTACCAAAACTTGTTTGCACAAAGATTTCCCAGAAGCATCAGCACCAGTCACCTCCTGCGCTGACTATCCCGAGATGGTGAGCCAATCAGATTGCGCAAAATGCCAAGTCTGCTGAGTTGGTACATGTATATACTAATCATTATCATTAATATTGATATTATCATTAATGCTGTCTGTTACTACTATCATTATCATTGTTATTGTTATAGTTAGTGCATCAGTTTAAGCAAACATTCCGTGGTTCCAGTCCCTACCTGACTTTCTTCGTCCACTTGGAAGTCTGGGTTGGAGAACATCGCTGCAAATCTGTCATCTTCCAGAGGATTGGTGATATCAACAGCCTGGAAATCGCATTCAAATCATAATGACCTCTCACTTTCACAGTAATAAGGAATTGAGAAATCACGCCAGAAAATAGGGCGTAGAATTCAACTCTCTCTCAGCGAAACTGAAGTGCTTTTTAAACAGGTTTAAACTTGTTTTCATGCTTGTTTACATGATTTAACTCGTTTCAATGCTCGTTCAACAGGTTTTCAGCTAGCTTTTATGCTTGTTCGACAGGTTTTAAACTCGTTTTCATGCTTATTTTACAGCTTTTTTTTACTTACCTCAGTAGCCATTTTCTTTTCGTCGCTTTTCTCGTCAATTAACTTCTCGGCTAAATTTCTGTTCACCTTAGGAAGTTTCTGGCGAGAGAAAACGCTAGTCACCACTCTCAATTTCATCACTGGACGTACTGGCAGCTGTTAACTGGGAACTACTAGACATAGTTTGATGCCACATGTACACTGGCTAAGTAAATGAAAGTAACTTAAGAGTTATTATTAACCAACTAGACGTTTCAACACTGCTGTCTAGTGTCTTCTTTAGAGGTGTCTTTGTCGAAGTTGTGCGGCTTTACTAAAACCACTGTTGAATAACCTTGCTGGGTAACTACATTTAAAGTGACTTAGTCAGCAATACAACAAGACAGAGACAGCGATAATAAAGTAACAAAACGTTTAAAATAACTTACAACTTACTCATTTGATAAAAGGAAAACAACATTTTTGTGGCCTACCTACCTTCAGTTTGACTCTGTTAGCTCGCTCCCCTTCAATCTTGCTCTGGATACGTTTCTTGCGGTATTCCTCAAAAGCAAATGGCTCAGCCAACGATTTAGCCTGAGGAACATGGCAAAACAAGATGTGAGATTATAAGGCCAATCCCCTCCCGAAGCAAGACAAGACCATATCACAAAATGTCTTTCCACAGGCAGTTGAAACCCGTTCTCCGTGGGTGCTTACATGAAAGAGCTAGCCCCGACCCAAGTTTCGAACTGGGATTACTTGTAGTTTTTAGCGGCATTATAGCACGATCGGATTTATTTATTTAGATATTCAATTTGTCCACCCGAGCCAAGCGCCTGCCACGTGTTCTAGTAAGCTACACATGTATGCACTGCGGAGCTATTTTTTGTTTCATGTTTATTTTTCGACTATCTAATTCAAAAGAGTATTGAAGTGAAAAGATCATACATGCGCTTCATGTTTCACTACACCAAAATGCCGATTTTCAAACAGAATCGAGTAGTATACCGGAACGAGCTTTGGCATAAAACCTGGGGTGAACTCGCTCCGGAGTGACTCAACTTGTTGAACCTTATTTAGTGGTATCGTGTTAACGAATACAGAGCCACAAGAGGGAACTGCAGTGAACTCGTGCTGGGGTGAAAGTCGCCCCTGGTTCTTGTTAACACCCTCTAATATCAGTGTTTCGTTTTGTAACATATCAAGCGAATGTTTTATTAAATTTTAGTGAAGGGTATCTAGAAACTCATATACATCATAGGGTTGGTGCAGTGGTGAGAGCGCTCGCCTTCCACCAATGTGGCCCAGGTTCGATTCTTGGCCCCGGCATCATATGTGGCCTGAGTTTGTTGGTTCTCTACTCTGCTCCGAGAGGTTTTTCTCCGGGTACTCCAGTTTTCTCCTCTCCGCAAAAACCAACATTTGACTTGATCGGTTGATTTAATTTGACATGATTTCATTTCATTTCATTTGTGTTTTACAGCGTCCCCGATTAGTACTGTCAGTGCTAGATACAGATGACACTCAAATAAAGGTCATTATAATTATCATTCGCATAGGCTTCACCTTGTGGTAGAGACGTATATCTACGAAGTAGCCGTGCATGTAGGCTCTCAGCAGGTTTGTTCCAATCAAATGTGATAGCCCTAACAAAAAAATGAGATCAACTTGCATACGTTTAAAAAAAATACTGCTAACTAGCTACTGCAGCTACCGCAACAAAGCACGAAAAACATAAATAAAAATCATTATATTTGAGCTTCACATAATTCGTAGTGGCTATTTTGGATTAGCAAGTCTCCTATTAATTTTTCCCTTACTCTACGGCTTTATCATTTAAAGGATTATCTGTAGCGCGTTTTCTAATTGGATGTCGTAAAAGAAAAAGCAAAATAATTTTTCTGGCCAATCACAAACGATCTACGCAGTCCACAGTCTTACCTAAACTATCCAGGTCTTGCTTGGTTACAAACTTGTAATCATCGTACACTAAAAAGAAGAAACATTACTGTTCAACTTTAAGTTCTGAATTCATTGTACTGCCTATCATAAACTCTACTAGACCTCAAAAACTAAATTCAAAACTAAATTCATCTTTTACTGAAGGGGGCATTCTAGTCAAAGAAGAATGACATTAATCAAATCCTTTAAAAATGTAATAACCAGCCAAAATATCTGGAATTGTTACCAAACAGGCACCTGGCCAAGTTATCTGAGATGCTGTTCTTAACTTGCTGCTGACTATGCATTTCTGAAGTTAATAATTAACCCCATAGAGAAGGATAGTATTTTTAGACTTAATTTACTGCCCCCAACTTGTTTATCCCCTGAAAATGTCACCCAACAAACTCTTACAGACAAGGGACATTTTGTGAGTCTTAATCCTTTTAACCCCAATGTCAAGATACCAATTCTCCTTTGTGGTTTCCATACATTTCATGAAGTATTACATAAGGCAGAAACCAACGAAACTTGAAACGTGCAACAAGCATCCACAGCGCACGTCCAGATTCAATATTAACTTTTTCCCAAGTACCATATTTGGAAACTGCTTGATCCCGTTTTTGGGCTTGTTAGAACAGTCCCACTTGCGTGACGCATTGTAAACATACATATGGAAAAATGACGTGTTCACCCAGGGTTTTCAACAGTTTTGTAAAGTAGCGGAAATATTTCTGAAAGCAGCGGACGTGACGCTTTTTGGCGCCGCATAGGTCCCTACTTCATTATGCATGCTGTAGCCGTACGGTTTCGTTCTCAGAAAACAAGAAATGTTTGCTCGCGCACTTCCCAAGACAATTCAACTACAGCATGCATAATTAAGTAGGGACCTGTGCGAAAATCATTCCGAGATCTCTCCGGACATGGAATGGGAAACGAAAGGACGAAACGTCACGCCTCCGGCATCAAACGAAAACCCATGGTTCACCACGTGTTGAGCAGAGGTGGGTAGTTCTCTGTAGGTACGTCACACTACCAAAACCAATTTGATTGGTTTAGTTGGTTGTTCCGATTTTCCACATATTTGTTACTTGGTAGATTGAAAGTGGACAAGCTGTGGTTAAAGACATTCAAAGGCAGTTGTGCGTTTCAAGTCTTATCAAATTTTGGTATTACCAATGAGAAGATGCTAAAGCATCAAGACAGGTAATCACTGTGGGGTCATTCAATTCCCTCCTTAGTATTCACTGCTGTGTATTAATATCACTAAAAAAATGCTGATCATTTTTTAGTAAAAGGGTTAGAAAAAATCAATCAGATCACTTATAAAATACCAAACATTCATCAACACAGACCAGTGGGTTGCTGATCTTCTTCAAGCTCCTCTGTCAAGCTGTCCAGGAAAGAACACCACCTTGGAGCTGGACCAAGCGACTGTGATTCATCAAACGTGATAGAGAAAAAAAAAACAGAACAGTGGATCAGAACATTGCAGTACAGACACATACCATGCAAAAGTGTCTGATGTACAAGACTGAAGATATTGTGTGTCTATTAAAGTCTTCCAGAACCGTCACTCGACCCACCCTACAATTAACCCTTTCAATGCCATAGGTGACCCATGTATAAATTCTCCTTATAATTCCAATACAGTACCGCACAAACTGATTATAAGAATTGAGAACATGATCAAATCAAGGATGCTAAATCGATCAACTGCCTCATTTTCCAAAATAGAATGTAAGGAGCTGTAAAGCACTTGCTCAGGAGAATTTATAAATTCGATTTTGGCAGTGAAACGGTTAAGGGTCATGAATGCCCAGTCTGAACCCTAATCTTTATACATAAGATTTTTAAACCCTGTCAGACTATGCTGCTCAGAGAAAATACTCTTTGTGACAGCACACACCAACAAAGCAAAACTACATACTCTTTTAAGAATTATTGGCATATTATACAGTGCATATATATTCTATAAACGTTTGAGAATAGAGAGGTCAATAGCAACTTTCAAGTTTTCTTCCTGCACAATTTATAAATTCAAAATGAAGATTGTCAAGATCTGTTACTGGATAAAACTCAGGCAAGGCAAGCCAACTCACAGGAATATAATACACCAGCATTTTTGGTGCTTCCGTGGCCATGAACAGCAAACCTATTAGTAAAGTAGAATGGGAATCAAGGGTCAGTGGTGGTGACTGCAGTGATAATGATATTAACTGATCAAAACTGAATCATGTCTAACAAAGCTTACATTTAAAATTGTAATAACTCGAAGACAAAGTGATACAATCACGCTCTATTTAATACTGAATCAACAACAGACTATCTTACATGTGCTTGATTACAAAACTTGGGAATTCGATTACAATGACGGGTAATAATAACCAGAGCATGAATTTATAGTACTTTTACGTTACATAACAAAAATGGTGGAAATCTTACCTGAATCTGGGTAAAGGCATAGTTCATTAATATCTGTTGATGGTTCTATTGAAGTAAATGGTTTTCCCTTTAAAAAAAAGAAAGTGAAAATTGTGGTCCACAGTCTGTTCCACTTGAACCAGGTCAAACAACACAATAACAAGAAAATTAACTGTCATTTCTTCAAAAAAAAAAATGCAAACACTGCACAGTATCATTGTCAGAAAATTATAAGTTAAAGACAAGGAAGAATTCTTCTATACAGTTACAATTAATTTCAATTTCATGCTCACCGTTTCCCTGTCCCAAATCTTGAGGATTTTTGAATCAGACGATAACACCACATCAACCTTGTTCTGAAATGCGATACTGTTGATCGGCAAGCCATACTGATGATCTTTTATCAGCAGCGGTTTTGTTGACCGCAAATCATACAACAACACCTACCATGATAAAGCAAAAAAATTAATCCATGTAAGAAACGCCAAGTATTATAGCTGAGAAAAATAAAGTTAATTGCATGGCCATACAGATGATAAAAAATTAAACAATTGGAATCAGCTCAATTTTTGCATGGAATTCCTAATTTATTAGGAAAGCAATGCCTTCTATTTATTTTTCTGTTTAAGTGTTGCAATTCGGAGAAATAAGGTTTATACCAAATGCCCTTTCCAGCCCAGTAAGGAAATGTAATTAAAAAATGGCCAGTCAGTGTCAGGAAGATGATTATTTTGTATACATTATTTCTCAAAAGCGGAATGCCAAAATGAAAAACCAAACATAGGGCACAGGTTTCCTATTAAATGGCAGATGCCAAGCAATATTCTTGCATGTAATAATTCCACTTTGGAAGCTTCCATTCATATACGAAGGTTGAACTCACATGACCTGTACTTGTTCCAAGAGCCATGTTAAGACCATCTCTGAATAAAAGTTTTGTTACTGCTAGAACACTGTCAAACCTAAGAGGGAGATGAACAATTTTATCAGCAGAACAGTTGGAAACTTAAGAAAAGTTAACAATTTACATTGAATGTTTTGGTCCAGGTTGAGAGCAAATTGTACCTCTGAGGAAAGTAGAACATACAGTACAACCACATATTAATAGGTATGCAAAGCTCACTTCTAATACTAAAAATCCTATATTAATTTTATTTATGCAACGCGTCTTTGGGGTTGACTAATTTAAGGGGGCAGGTCAATAAGGGGGGATGGCTAATTAATTTTGCTAAATGCATATATCAATAGCACAAAAAGTCACTATAATGGTTCACAAAGTTTCTCAGATGACACAAGAAATTGGGATAATCAAACAAGTTGATAAATTAATTTGAGCCACCATGAGATAAAAGAAAGAAATGACAAACATGCATCTAAACCAGTAGCATGACCCTTTAATCTGCCGAACCATTCCACTCAAAACATGACAATCTGTGGCCTTTCCCTACATCAGGGTAACACGGAAAGCCATAAAAACCTAGAACAAAGATTTATCTTCCAACTGGGTTCTCTTGATCCCCACAGTATCAACGAACGTTTTTCATTCATTTACTTAATTTACTCTTGTTCACTCGTTGCTATGGCTCCACCAATGTCATAGCTCCAAACCTCCCTATATAAATTGCACATAACTCATAATCCTCTCATTCTCTCTGAGTAAGGGCTAAGGCTTGAAACGTCAGTAACCCCTCTTTTTACCTCACGGTGGTATAAATTACTGTATCAACTTGTTTGATTATCCCATTTTCTTGTATTTCAATTCCCCACCGACACAGCACCAGTTTCTTTAGAAACTACCCCCACAATATCTTAGATGACAGTCACATTTAACAGTTTCAATCACTTGCCTTATCTTATCAATTGAATGATATCAATTGCATGATATTTCTTGTTTGGGAAGTGGGTGCCTTAAAATATTTCTTCTGCTACTTTGTTACCTTTGGTGATCAAGACCACTGAGACCAATGTCTAGCTTGCCAACACTGCTACGGGACCTGGGGTCCCAACACTCTACATGGCCCTAACAACAGACAACAACATTATAATCACTCTACATGGCCCTAACAACAGACAACAACATCAAAATCACTCTACATGGCCCTAACAACAGACAACAACATTATAATCATTACATGTACATTTTCATATCATAACATTGTGGCATATTTTACATAATAAATTTTCATATTTGGTACAGTTTAACCTTGATTACCTAGACTTGGTTCTCTGGCCCTGTTATTTGGGTGGCAACAAAAAGCTCATTAATCCTTTCCGACATCAACTGTTTAAACTCTAGGTTTAAACTGGTCTGTTGTCTTGATCTCTATTGTTTACATAAATTTCTGCCTTCTTAATATTTATCTTTGTCAATATTCCAACTCTGCATTATCTAGACTTTTTGCTTAAGAGCCAACAAGTCCTGATAATTGAGGTTTGACTGTAATATTCAGTCACAAAGCCAAGTGTTAAAGTGGCTCAGGGGTTATAAATATTATATGGTTTCAAGAATGGACACATTCTTACTTCTGCCGTTCCTGCAGCAAACAGCTGATGTACTGGGTTAATGTCACATGTGTTGATCTCTCTGAAAAAAAAAATCAAAACAAAAAAAAAAAAATAATTGAAAACTATGTAGTGTAATTGTGCAATCCAATTGTAACTACGTGAAAGAGTAGACAGTCAACTTCTCATAACATTCATTAAAAATGTCTAATTTTTTATTACATGTGCATAGCACTATTTTTAGTATTACCATTATTGTTGATAATATCAATATTATTCTTATTATGAATTGATTAAGACAACAAAGTGGTAAAATACTTACAAAGCATCAGTTTGGAATGGATTCAAAAATCTTCCCTGATCAAGATTCAATCTATACACTTCAGAACTGGAAGGTAACAAAGAGTTTAATCATGAAACCATTTAAATTCTTTTATTAATCCCTGTCTATTATGGCAACCATGTTTTCCATCAGTTGTTCAAAGCCAATAGAGGAGATCAAGAAAAAAATGCTATTCCATTGTCAATTTGTTAAATAAATGATAAAAATCCTGGTGGGCAAATCATATGCCTTTTTCTTAAAATGGAAAAACAACGAAACAAAATGAAAAAAGAATGATGACATGGACCAAAAACCATATATAATTTTAAAATAAATTATTTAATTGAGTCAAAAAAATGATTACAATACATAATTATACCGGTAAGTCAAAAGTTTATAGGAATTATAACTACAGTGCTCAAAATTGCATAAACATGAAAGCATGTATTGAGTATGGCATAGAGGAATAATAACAATTAGTATATACCAACTCAGCAACCTTGGCATTTTGAGCAATCTGATTGGCTCTCCACCTCAGGATATTCAACACCATCCACCTTCTAGGAGGTGAATAATGTAGGGGATTCTGAGTAATCCTTGTGGCAGTGACTCCTTGTTTGGTAACAAAAATGGCCAAAATATGGCTGCTGTTGATTCATGCTTTTCAGATGTTTCAAAGAGGTTTTACCAGAAAAACACTATGTACCAAAATGAAATATTGACCAGGACAGGACCAAACAATGGCGCAAATGAACGACACAATAAAAACTGCATGTGCAAAATAAAATCTCTCTGTTGTACGAATTACGCTTCAAGAATTAAATTTTTCACTGGTAGTATTATCCTCAACATCATGGTCATGTTTGCTTCAGTTCCCTACTGAGATTGCTTCATTGGCATATTATAACATACTAAAACAATTATTCTCTTTAATCTCGGTGAATAGTGGCTTTAGACATCTGTCACTATTCACCTCAATTTCTCAGAATAATTGTTAATTAGTATATACTAAAACAGTGGATAGCGTTGAAGGTGCGCTCTGATTGGCTAGTCAAACTCCGAATATCCTGTGCTATTTACCTCCGAGCAACTTGCGAATTTTTCGCTCCGCCGCGCGAATATAGCGGCCCGGTTTGTATGCATAACAAGCGAAGAAATGATCCAAATTAACAACGAAGCAGTCCCTGAAAACTCCAAGGAAGCGACTAAATTTGGCTAGGCCGTGTTTAGAGGTAATGGCTTATGTTTTTAACCCCGAGTTTAGCGGTAAAAAGCAACGAGAAAGGTTTTGTTTACAAATGCAAATTAATCTTGCATAACCAAATTTGATGTCGCTTGTTTCCTTGAGAACCAAAGTTGAATTCATTTTTTTTTACAGAATGGTGTCAAATACAGAAAGGGTTTGCAACTCCATTTGATGAAATGTCGCCAGTAGAACTAAACAAAATTTTTTCTGTCAGCGAGAAAACGAGACGTACGGCAGTAATTACAACAAAAAATCCCTAATGGTGATCGGCGCTGCGTTCGATTGTCATTTGAGAAGTCCTCCATTTTCCAAGCCCTTTTCTTTTTTTTTTGTGTACACTTATCTCACTGTTTTAGTATATACTAAAACAACTATTCACCTCAGTGTCGGTGGCTAGTGGTGGATATTTACCTCGCCGCTTCGCGGCTCAGTAAATATCCACCACTAGCCACCTCCACTTCGATGAATAGTTGTTAATTGTTCTCTAAGATCAAGGTGAACAGTGGCAGAATATGTATAAATGGGTCTAAAGCCACTGTTCAGTGAGATTGAAGAGAAGACTAAAACAATTATTGTTTGAGTATATACCAATGAAGCAAAGGCAGCGACATCTCTGGAAAACAGATCTAAAGCAAGAATTGATGCTGACCATAATTATCTATTCCTCAACCAAAACTCACCTGCACAAGGATTTCCCAGAAGCCCTTGCACTGGTCACCTCGTAAGAGGCGATGGTAACCCAATTCGATTACTCTAAATACCAAGGTTCCTGAGTTGGTATTATACTAATAAATAATATTAATTTTGGAGACTAACCCAAAAAAAAAATACTATGGGACTCAGTAAATAGTTTTCACATTACAAAAAGAACAAAAAATACTGTTTGAAATGATTTCTCAACTGAAAACAGCTTGAAAATTATCAAGTTCTTCAAATCAGTATTGTATTAAGTTACACTGACCATACAGCAAGAACTAAACTCATATATAAAATATCTAGAGTACCTTGCTCCAACAAGGTAAAGGTCACAAGATGGATAATGGTAAACAAGATCACGCCCAAATTTTGGAATCCTGGTGCGATAATATCGTCCATACTGAAAAAAAGTTCCTACCATCAAATTTTGAAAACCTTATATAACAAAGGTAGAGTATCATCCAGCAAAAATAAATTAATGAGGAAGTGAGCTCAGTGCATAAACTTCATTAATCCCAGCTGTTGGGAGGCAGACCAGTTAACTATTTACAAGCATGGTTGAGGATAAGAAACTTGGGATAATTGTGTTACATAAGTCCAGCTTGTGGTCAGGACAGAAATCAAACCTGGGACAACCAGATTATATCAGGGGTTTCAATAGGTAATGGTAATAGGACTGAGTGGAGTCCAATTCGGTCTGTAATCATACGAGTGGTTAACAAAATAGGACGACCGCGTAGCAGGAGTCCGATTTGTTTAATCACGAGTATGATTTCAGACCGAATTGGACGACACGAAGTCTTATTACCAATTAATCATAACTTTAACAAAATTTGTGATGTATAAACCTCTTTTTTTTAATCAAAACACATGAAATTCCAAGATTTTTTATGCCAGTAGTGAAAAAAAAAAGCCATTTAAGCGCGCGCGTGATGGCGCGTACTGTCCAATTACTCAGGCATGACGCGTACTGTCCTATTTAACTGTCCTATTATGGCTGAAATCAGGGCAGTTGATAGCCAATCAGATTTGAGAATTTTGTTATAGTTATGATTAAAGCCGTTAATCGGCGAATTTCGCCACCTACTTCCCAAATCATCGCCGCCTACTTTCTAACATTAAATTTCTTTTTGGTCCCTTGAGTTTCTTGAGTCACAGAATTTCTCACCTGTTACAGCCGCCTACTTTAATATGGTCAGCTGCCTACTTTAGAACTTATTGAAACCCATGTTATAGGTCCGGTGCCCAAACCACTCAGCCACGCTCCCTCCTTCAATAAAGCAGCCACTTCCTCTTTCTTCTATAAAGGAAGTTGTGTTTTATGCCATACAGCTTCATAGCCTGAATCAACCACATGTACACTGTATATGTCTAGCATCAATAAGAGCACATTATACACATTGTAAACTGTAATATCAATTTATTTTGTAAAAATGGAATCAAGGAAAGTGACAGTATTACTCACTTGGGCATGGAATTCAACAGACCTATCGCACGTCAAAAACACCATCTGTACAGGCAAAAATGCAGAATAGCTATGATGAATAAATATCATTTTTATCTGAAGATGATAATAAACTTGAGAATGTACAGTGGTTCAAGATAAAATAACATTTAGTATGTTAGGAGTTCAGCTAAGAAAAACTGACCCTTGAATATTTTCTCCATGGGTTTCAGCACAGCCATAAAATGCTGTACAGCTGTAATTGAGCTTCCCAAACAAGTACAGCATTTACAAAGGGGGGATTCTTCACAAATTTTTGGGCAGGGAAGTGCTGCCAGGAACTTCAAACCCTTTAACCTATTAGTTCAGCTGAATTTTGTTAACTTACACTGAACTGTAGACCAACTCCTCAAATCCCTCCCTACAGCCTGTCATGTTTCCAGTGATAGCCTTATAACAATGCTTTTCACCATCAAACTGACTTGCAAGTAAATTTTACTTAGACAATTCTACTTTTGAGCAGCAATTTCCGGTTTCCCAATTCTAGACCAAGATCTTCAACTAAATGATCAGTTTCCTGAACTACCAGTATATGCCAGACAAGCCTGCTTGAAAACCATGTACTGCCCATTTATGGCATTGCTTCCCAGGAGGATTTCCTCCATATTTTATCACTGGCTCCCATTTACTGTACATACTGTACATGTACAGTGTCTGGGACAGTATGGGAGACAGTAACGTTCTTTGTTTCACAGGACTTTTCATGTTGTAGGGTAAAATGAATTTCAGGTCAAAATGGTTCCAAACTAGTTTAATTTGCTTTTTCCTTTGTTTCAGATTATTGGAGAATTATGGAAATTACAGTAATCTGAAACAAAGGAAACAACTATATAAGTCAAAATAGTTTGAAACCATTTTGACCTCGAATTCACTTTAACCTACAACATACACAAAATCACCTGGGCTGCCCGATGAGAAGTCCAGCACACTAACAAACATGTTATATTACTATGTTATGCCACTAATTGTCTCAAATTGATCAAATGAAGTGAAATTATTCTTTACTAGAAATGATTGGTTTTACCTCAGCCCTTTACACAAATGAAAGATATGCTATGCAGTAACATACCTTTGAGTAATCATCTGATAAGATTTGAAATTTGACAACTGCCAAAAAAATTAAATGTAAAAAACATTAATCAACATGAGATAAGCTAAATAGCAGACAAAAGTAATAATAATTACTATAAGTATATTGCAATAGGAATTATTCCTATTCAAATACAGTTACCATAATCAACAATAATAACAAAATATAACTTTATTATGATGTAAACTAAAACCAATGTAATTGATTACTATTATCATTTTTTTGGATGTGTAGGTCATCTTATTATTAAAATAACATGTACAGTTATCCCAATAAAAAGTACGGCAACAGCCCAAATCCTTAGAATTCAATTAAGCTGATTAATAAATTAGGTTTACAATCTTTGTAAGTAATCATTAGCAACAGTATGAAAATCTTTCAGTTTAATTTTCTTCCACTCACTCTTTGTCAGACTGTATGAAAACTACAAGGTAAAGTACATTGTATACAATAGTACACCTGACTATGGACTTACTTTCAGAATCCAAGCATCTCTCAAACTTCATACAAAGCTCTGATGTTTCATAGCATCGAACACGGGGTTTATACACACCTATAATATCATTATATGCAAAATGACACATTACATACATCATAATGACACAGGGTTTGCTATTTACAATTAATTTTAATGGTATATATCAATAAAAATACCATCCTGGCAGTGATGTCACACAAAATTATTGCAATATCATTTTTACCCACAGATGTGTGACATCAAATATACATTCAGACATGCAATATCATTTATATCCACTTGTGTGATATCATGTTACCTGTTACCTGTCCTCTTCAAGCCTGGTAACACACAGGGCCGACACGTCACTTTTCATATACATCCACAAATGTGTGATATCAGTTACTGATTTGCTATCTCTCAGTACACCACTCAATTTGATACAGTAGAGTTCTATTTTTTACCTGTAGCCATAATATACTTTTTGTCTGGGGACACTCTTATGTTGGTTGATGCTGTTGGCATTTCAAAATCTTGGAGAAGCTCAATTCTCCTTCTAATATCTGGGAACAAAATAGATTTTATTGTTTGAGTTTCTCCTTTCCTATTGTTAGGAAGTTTGATAGCTTGTAAAATCAGTGAAAGTTCAGCAAAAATGCAATTTAAGGAAATATATGGCTAGACGTCTGTATAATCCCAGATATCATAATGCATGCTGTAGCTGGATTGGGGTAATGCATGTACAAACATTTCTTGAGTTCAAAGAACGAAACAGTTCAGCTACAGCATGCATAATGAAGTATGAGGTGATATGGAAATCTAACCAAATATACCATTTTGACCTAACCCAAAATGTACAACAACCCATTGCACTGCATTGTTAGCGATGTACAATGTTGTGGTTCAGTTTTTACTTGCCTAAAATTTAATTTTCCTTTGTTTGTTTTTTTTTTTTTTGGTACAGTAATGTAAGATTATGAGCTTGAAATAAAGGAAAACAAAATTTAAACCATGGATAAAATCAAACCACAACATATATACAGGTCAAAAAGGACCTGGTACCGAGATTGCTAGCGCTCCCCAAAAAAAAGATTTGGGGTGAAGAAAAACGACTCCAAAAAATCTACAGTTTCAACGTTTTTCCCCATTTATCTACTTACTGATATCATTCTTCTGTAGAGTCCGCCTTTTTTGCTCGGACAACCACTGAGAAACAAAGGAGAATTGAGCTTGACTTTACATTGTCTGTGAACACGTGAATCAGGCAACTTATTTTCTGCTTTGAAAATACACGAAATTAAACGATATATACGCTAATTATGAGAACACGTACCTCTGGCAAGGACTTTCCAGCTGATAAATTATAGATTTTGATACTATTTGGTTGTGACACTTGCATTTTGGCTCAATAATGATGAATTCTAAACGTGTGTTGTTGCTTCACCAGAATAACCGCCATGTTGATTTTCGTTCGTATCCAGTTCTTACCGTGAGCGTAAAGGTGTCTTCGGCAGGTAGGTATGTGGTGTAAAACCCCTTATTATGTCCCCATTGGACATAAGTTTTCTTGCGATGGGCATTGGTGTACGGGCCGGGGGGGACTGCAGCCCCTCAAAAATTAGGATAACTAAAATTTCTTGGGCATCAAGAGAATTTGCATATATGTGTGTGTTTTTGAAGTCAAGAATATTTTCACATCAGGTCACTTCATATGTAGGCCTATGTAAGTGCATCATATAACCCTCGTTTCTTTTCGACTGTTTCGTAATAATTTGGGCAACTTGCGAGAACTTTTGGGCACAATGGTTCACCCCCCCTAGAAAAAAAATATTGCCCGTATGCCTGTGGGGATGGCACACCTTTGGAATGATCCGGATCTGGATTCGTGACCTCAGCGCATCAAAGAAACCGACGAAGGAACGCAGAACTTACACCCGTCAAGGCGTCCCATTTTAATGCGTTTTATTTTCTCACCGTTGCGGCGCAAGAAACTAATGCACTTATTACTTATCAAATGAAACCCCGACCCCGATCACCTTTGTTATTACCTGACTGACTTTATTAACATTTTGTTCGAATTTTTGACTTCTTTATTGACAAGTCGAAATGGTTTCTTAATATGTAAGTGAAAAAGTTAAAGGAAAAGCAATTAGGAAACTTATCTTTCAAAGCCGCTGAGATAACTACAAAGCACAGCCGAGCAATACATCAAATACCAGTGATCACGTGAACAAATTACAGTGAGGAAACTAGGCATGAGTCAAATCCCCATTTCGCTAGCCGACTTGAAGGATATGCTAAGCAAATCCTGAGAAACTCCCCACCCCCACGGGCTAATCATGCCTTCAAATACCATAAATATCCTCCACTTTCGGATTGGAGTACTAGTTAATTTCATGACAGACTCCCTGCGCAAAGCCATCAAACATTTTGGGTTTTCGCTCCTTGAAATCAATCGGTTAGAGTTGTAATTCTTTTATGCCGAGGCCAAGATCTCCGCGCACAAAGACAGCACACCAGACAGCACTTGCGCCGGCACAAAACCATATCCGATCATAGGGCCTTTCGTTCACACGCGAAGCACTGGTTTCGGAACAGATTTCTGTTTCGGTGCGCTGGTCTTTGTAAAAGTTCTGAGCCGTTTTCGTTTACGCTATCCCGGCACATGTTTCATGTAGACTCGAAAAACTATTCGGCATAGTGTAGACATAGCCTAAGATTTTCACTCATCTGTGAGTAAAACCTCATCAAAACAAAGAATTTTGCTTTTTTTTCTTTCAAGTTGGGTGGCCTCAGGAAAAGGTGATGCGGAAAGCGTATGGTTTCATCCTCTCTGAAAAAGCCAGACTCAGTTGTTTTAAAAACAGACAGTCTAGGGCAAGGGACGACCCGCCAGCAATGCACACAGACGTTTTAAACTGTGCTGGTAGAGAAGGGGAGAGGACACAAAAAGAAAAAAGGAAAAGGGTTAAGAATGTCTGCGATGTAGGCTACAGGATAGACAAAGAAATCGGGAAATATCGAAGGCCTACGAAATGATCCGAAATGATCCAAGCCCATACTAGAGATTGCGATCATTTACCTAGCTAAAGTTTCTGTTTTTACACACGGATGTACGTATAGAAATGATAGCATTGCAACTACGGGTTTCACAGGAAACAGGCGTTGGCACAAAAAATATTTTGGTAGCTTTTTCTGTAATGATAAATGCCCACACGTGGAGTGCAAAACAGTTCTCATCTGTTCCGAGAACAACTCGATCTAAAGCTGTTTCCACATTTTCCTAACTCTATGTATACCTTTATTTTTTTTATTTTTTGTTGTCTTGTTTTAACGATATCCACCTCACCTTATTATTATAATTTTATTATTATTATTTTAATTACTGACTTAAAAGTTAACCTACTGAGACCTTTACGATGAGAACTGGCGATTGGTAACCGACATTACTTGAACAATAGACCTCCCAAAATGGAGTCACACTAGTAAACAGACTTCAAATTCGTGAAGAATTACTTTTTACGCCGAGGAAACCTACGATAAGCCATTCGTTTTCCCGTGGGAAAAATAATTTACCAAAATCTTCCCACACTAATGCAGTACTGAATAAATAAGGAACTACACCCTAGAAGTGATGTTGCCAGAATATACGTACAGGGACGGCGGAGCCGGGGGGCTGGGGGGGCTTTAGCCCTCCCCACTTTTGAGGAGGATGACATTTTATTTTGTTTAAGCTACAACTTTATACAAGCCTCGTCGGAAACTTTTCGCGTTTACGTATTTTGTGCTTCCTTCCCACAGACGGGAAGCTTGTGTCAAAAAACCGCAGGTTAGCGTTGAAGACCGGAAGGCTGAGAAATAACCTCCAAAATATTGCTGTAAGCATTAAAAGTACCGTTCATTTTACGCTTTATCCAGGCTAATTATTTCAAGAAGTATGTCAGAGAATGTTGTAAATACGATTTCCGAGACTCTAGATTTCAAAATTTTCTGGGGGAGGATGCCCCCAGACCCCCCTACCAACTCGCGTCTCTGGCGCTCGTTTTCAGCCTCCCCCATGCACTTCAAAATACGCTCCGCCGTCCCTGACGTACCCAGAAAGAAGGGAGGAAGAGGCTTGATCAGTTGCGAGTGCTGCGTCAGAACTGGGAAGAGAACAACTTGAGTTGGTATGTAAGGAATAGTGAAGAGGTATTACTCAGGAAAGTTGGAGATAGTAACGGAGTCAACATCTCAGACGCTCAAAGTGAATGAAGTAAAGGAGACGGAGAATGAATGGAAGCAGAAGAGAATGCATGGGAAGTATGTGAGAGAAAAGGAAGGTATTGATTGGGATAGAACTTGGAAGTGGATTGCTAAAGGAGATTTGAAAGGATATACTGAGGCCCTGATATGCAGCGCTCAGGAACAATCTTTGAAAACAAATTATACGCGATTTCATATTGATCACACAGCAGAATCCCCTTTGTGTAGAATGTGCGGGAGTAAGGGAGAAACGGTGGCCCATGTGGTGAGTGAATGCAGTAAGTTGGCGCAGACAGAATATAAAGGCAGGCATGATAACGTGGCACGGTATATTCACTGGCAACTTTGTGGTAAATGTGGATTGGAAAGAGCCAATTGCTGGTATGAACAGAAACCGGAGGGAGTGGTGGAGAGTGAAAATTTCAAAATACTGTGGGACTTCACAATCCAGTGTGATCGGAAAATCGAGGCTAGAAGACCAGACATTGTCTTTATTGATAAGAAGGAGAGAGAGGTTGTTGTGATTGATGTTGCCATCCCAGGTGATGACAGGGTGAAAGAGAAAGAACTCGAGAAGGTAGAGAAATACCAACTATTGAAAGATGAAATTGCAAAAGTCTGGTGCATGCGAAAAGTCATCGTAGTGCCTGTTGTCATTGGGGCTCTTGGAGCTGTATCAGTCAACTTTAAGGAGCACATGAAGCGAATCGGCGTGAATGTGAAGCTAGAAGTTATCCAGAAAACAGCATTGCTGGGGACAGCAAAGATACTAAGGAAAGTGCTGACTCTGTAAAAAAGAAGGAAAAGAGAGTCCTGGGACCTGTGGTGACTTGTTGTAACCCGCTCCAAAGGACTATATACCAGGCCGAAGATCCTAGTTTAGCCTGAGTCTACAAGGAATGGACATAATAATAATAATAAAAAAAGACCAAGAAAAACTGGGAGAGCAGTAAGTGGCTAGAGACCGCAAAGAGCGTGGAATTCGCTGTTCTAACAACGAATCTTCAATCGTCAGAGAAAAGAATCTTGCGTTCATGAATATTGTATGGCATTATAAGTTTGTAACTAGTAATAAACAGGGCGACTATGAGAGGGTAACGTGAACAAAGGAATCTACCTGGCAAAGAACAATACTGTACACAAACAAATTAATAGTACTGTAAAGGAGCTAGTTTCTAAAGAAACTGATTCTATACAGTGATACAATAAAGAGAGAGTTGATATTTAATCTGAATTGCGGTTAACGTTGTCTTAGGCATTAGGCATTTCCTTATTAGCAACTGCCTACATGGCTTATATTTTGTGTCTGAAATCTTGTATAATTTGTTCTCAAAGATTGTTCCTTATCTTATCAATCAACAACTGATCTTTTGTGCCTTATTATTATTATTATTATTATTATTATTATTATTATTATTATTATTATTATTATTATTATTAGCTAGATATTCAGGTTTTGTCGCTATGTTTTGCAAATATCCGTCAAATCAATAATCTTTTCACTCCCAAGATCTGAATTGCAACTCTCCTTTCTGAGTGCAGCTTGAAAGTTAATTTTTTTAGGAGGACTTCTATGTCAATCACTTTTCGGAATGACTAGGTAAGGGTTGCTTTCCCTTCAAAAATTTCATTTTAATATCTTAATTTGGATGTTGCAGATCCAGTTTTAATATATGCTACATTATCGAAAGAATTAACAGTTTAAATCATCATACGAAAAGTCAAAACACTCCCCAACAAAGCTCCTTTCAGTTGATGTGCATCAGAGCATAACCTGGAGAGAAACAAATGACGAATATCGTTTATCAAACTAATCAAATACGGGGTAAAATCGCTGAAAAATGGACACTGCTTGCCAGCCTTGTCCATCTATTCATATGCCTAAATTTATTTTCTCCAATGCAAAACGTTTTCGTAGGGATTTCTTTCCAGTTAGCAGATCACTGTACGTCGTGGTTTCTGAGAACGTGTTGTGAACGGCGACTGATTGTTAAGTCCGGTCCTCTCGTGGAGAGTAAAAACCTTTAAAACTATTTGCACTTTCTTCTGGTAGATCGACTAACTCACTGTGATAGACGAAAGTGTCAGACTTTTTCATGTTCATATTGTTTGCAGAACATAAGTTTTATTCATTTACACAGCTTTTTAACAACTCTAAAACACTTTTCTAAACGCTTCGCAAAAACGTTTATACACGTGGACTAGATGTGCCAAAATCACATGACAAAAGTGTGATACCCTTTAACCATTTTCATGTAAAAAGCTTCTAGAAACCACAGTTTTTGTTTTAACCACGCAATGGTATTTAAGGGAGTGGGGACAAAACAAAACAATGAAAAAAGCAATTATGCTTTAAACAATAGAACAATACACATGAATGAAAAACGAAAAGGTGTAGGCCATAAATAGACTTTCCTTATGAAAATACTGTCTATTTTTTCAATATAGTTCTTCAAGGTTATCAGTATAAATTTTCTTCCTAGGGTTGTTTGTAGTTTATAGTCGTTGTTGTTTGTAGGGTTGTTTGCGGTAACTTTAACGAAACGTTGGGCAAACACATCATCCGACATATTACCATGAGAATACAAACAGGCAAAGAACTCTTAAAACAGTGAAATTTGCTAGCGCTGATGAAAGGCTTCGGGTGCACTATTGACGCATAAACTGAATGAAAATCATCCGAAATTAAATGAAGCTCAAGCGATGAACAACATGGAGGGTCAAACTGACAGACTAGAAATGATTTTGATAAAGGTAACAGGTATTTAGGACAGTGGGCGGAGACGAATAAAATGCATATCGCAAGGCTTTCAATAGGCGGCTTAAATATTCCCATCTCTTGCGTTCGAGGGCGTAAGCAAAAACGTCATCACGGCTACACAGGATAAAGGCGGGAAAACAAACAATGGTTTTGTGTCTGCATTTACCACATCTTACTCTCCAAGTCTAGACCTCTAAGAATGCATTTGAAATGGCGAATTAGAACAACTCTCTTGACCGCCGGAACTGCGCAGAGTGGCTAGGATCCAACATAAATCGTTTATTGCAAAATGAAGTATAAAACAATACATGCTTAAAAATAATTGAACAGGGTTTTGATTACACGGTATTGGACTAATGAAAACGCGACGTAAACCTACTTTTCTCACCAAGATTCTCGCCAAGAAACGCGAAACCACATTTACTTCTGTTACTTGGCAGCCAAATACTGATGCAAGTCCTAGATCCAACAACTTTATACAAACAACTACACATGTCATTTTCTGCTGTAAGCAACTGGGTATAACAACTCAACCGGCATCCAATACAAAAATATATTTACAAGTCATTGTTTATAACATCCTTCTGCCTATATAGACCAGTGCCCCTTTGATTTACAATGTATTTACTTTTCTAGAACAAAAACAAGGAACCCATCACTTGAGTAAACCCCACGTTAGCGACAGCAAAGTTTTCCTTCTTGCCTCAGTGATTTATTAATTCATTTGCATAAAACAAAATTTTCGTAGATGCATAAAATTTCCACTATTTTTAACTTAATAAAATTGAGACACAGTATGGCTGGGTAGAAGATTAAAACAACGAACCCAATAAATCAAATGTCTAGAAAAGCGACAGGAAGGAAAGCAATGATAAAATTTTCATGCTTCACAGTTTAAGAAGGAATTTTGCTGCCGAAAAATCCCTTCTCGTCATGATTTGTCACCAACGAATTGAAAAAATTCCCCCTGTCACTACACTGTGCAAGTCTACGGAATACCGCAAATCGGTTAAGAAAGCTATTCGCTGTTCAACTGTTTACAGTTGCAATCAAAAAGATTTTAGCTTTTTATGGACGAGAACTTAACTGACCGTCCAAACAACACTTGTAGAAAATTCTTTTAAGTTGGGTCTTGATGCAGTACCTATCCAACTGCGCCATCAATCGACGCATTCTTCCCGAGGGAGGTCTTGAATGGAACTTCTGCTTGGCTCTGTGTTCCATGTTGGTATACTTAAGAGTGTAATACATGTCGGCAAGACAGTACAGCTTGTGCTTTGCGGCACGGTAACCAATTCTACAGCAGCGTTTTGCCAGGTATCGTTTCGATAGGACTCTTGTAGTTGGTCGGACGGTGGAGGTTACATTCTTACGCCCTTCATTTGTTAGCGTTCCATTCGCCAAGTTCTGCTCTTCTGGCTTGTCAAGAGGTTCGGTATCGTCTCGCTGTACCGCACTGGTGCCATCGTTTGACCCTTGATCACAAGGAAAAACAGAAAGGAAGTTAGAACCATGCAGTTGACCCACGGAAACGAATTCTCGGATTCCTGACACAGTTTTGTTTTCGAGCTCCTGAAATGTACGCGCATATCAATTGACTCGTGTAAAAATTTATTAATCGGGAAAGGATATGTTGACATGTTATCGTCTTACGTACGCTGGGGCTCAATTGTAAAATTTGATCGCTTTGTTAGTCACGTATCAAAACAATCCTTCAAATTAAGACAAGCGTTCGTCCTATTTTACTCGACAAGACATAAAATCACCTTTTTTATAGGGTCATCAACAAAACACGTTTTCTCTACCTCGGCTGCATCAATCAAGAACGCTGTTTATATCTTATTAATTAGCATGCACTCCATTAATGAACGGCTGCATCAAAAGTCTCACAGTGCGATCAATGGAATTCCTTTACAACAAATCATTCGATTTCTCGAATCACTCCGTACTAAAATCAACACAACCTAATGATCTAACTAAACTTACCTCTTCTTGACTGGCTTAGCTCAAACAGGCAGCTCGCCATCAACAGAAGTACGGTCCATATTACGAAAGACTTCATAACTTCTAAGCGGTATTACGAAAAACAGCAATCGTTTTCACCTCAGTGGCGAATTTGTGGTTTTCACTTTCGATTCTTCTTACTTTTGAAGCTTCAACCCTTCACTTTCGATGGATGATTACGCGTTCAAACCTTAACCAGAATACAACGAGGGCTCATCAGATAAACGATTGTTCTCCAGATGCTCACAGTCACCTTTGCGTTTTGTGCATGTAATTAGAGCCTTCCCCTATATAAACATCAAAGCCCGAGGGAAACCATGCGAAGCATCCCGCAAAGGAACGGGGGGGGTAGGGTAGGGAGGGTATTTCTTTTTTCCACGCCTAAAATACGCAAGTTGTCGCCAGGAAGAAATTCCACATTTTAGAGGTCTTTTAAGACTGCTCGGATAGAAACAAAATTAGTTGCAGGTGTGTTGGTAGGAATTTCAAGGGATAAATTTAAACCGCGACAGAAATTAAAATGTGTTAAAAACAACTCCCCTAACTAAATATTTTCTTCAGGTAGATGGCGTTGATATTGCTTTGACATGTGAGTGTGCTCTTAGTTTTATTCACAATCAAAACGTTCCTCGCACGACTCAGGCTGTGCCGTAGAACTTTAGAAAGAAAATAGTTTTAGAAACGAATAAACTACTAGCTAAGCAACAGGGATCCAATTTCCTCAAACTTTGGAGATAATAGAACTCGTGCGGAATATGTTTCTGATCACACCGCCAATATGACGGCAGGTTTAATGCTTATTAGCAAACGGCGACAGATGCAGCCAAATGCAACAATGGTGATCCGCTTATAACTTGTTATCACGAAAAGTGTTCTATGAAGTGCAAAACTGACAGTCAACAAAACAGTTGAGTAAAGCTGGGTGGACAGAGAGAATACAAGTTAAAAGTAAGCCGTTTGAGTCGCGACTGAAAAACAAGCAAAATTGTCCACGCTGACGAAATTTTCTCGATATCAAAGGATAAAGAACGTATTGTATTGATACGTGAAAGGTCATAAAAGAAAACGCCGATTCAATAAGAGGCTTTTAAAATCACCAATGCTCCACTTCACGAGAATATCTTAGAAGGAAAAATAATGTATTGAACCACGAAGTGTTTTAACACCCTAATCAATCGCTCCCTTTCCATTGTGTTACACAAATGTTGTCTGTCTATTGGAATTTTCTTTAGTGTGTAATTTCAGACACTTAATGTCTTATTAAAACAACTTTGTTTTCTGAGAATATACCATGAAACTGTGTGATTAATAAAACAAACACTATGGAGCCCTCTTGTGGATTATTAGATGTTGATTCAGTTTCTGTGACTGTTATTTAAAAAACGTTTCTTTTAGCGAAATCGTGCTTTATTGAGGCTATTGCAGAGACAATAAAATTGCTCAACACGTCATCTATCAGACCGAACAGCGCAAGACAAGACCATTACCGTGATTAATGGCAATTTACTTCGGTACTTTTAATGACTGTAATCTGCTCGAAACCACACAAATTTCAAGCTGTTTCCTTTTCCTTGCGCAGGTAACAATGGTGTGATATCCACAGTTACGTAAACAAATGTCTTCACATTCAAATTTTTCAAAACTATTTTTAGTAAAATAGACATGTCAAACAATAACAGAGGTGACGTGAGAAGCAGACGGGAAATAGTACCTTTGTGATCCTTGTTGAAAAATGACAGAAGTCGTATCGAGTACTGACTCTGTTGAGACGAGAAGCAAGAATGACCGTATTCCACAGCTGAGTCGCGGCATGCTGAGAAAAAATGAAATATCGATATTTTTTATTCTTTCGCATTTAGTCACATAACCATTATCAAGAACATGTGTTCACTTGCTAATCGGCCAATTATTGCAGCAAATAGGTAGGATCTGATCTAATGGATCGTGTATTTATGATGATTGGCAACAGACAATTTTTGGTGTTATTCCCATGTTGTATTTGGTCACAACATTTAAAGCCAATCACCGCATTTGATCTGTAGGATTTATTAAAGCAAACGTGTCTTTATGGTGGCAACATACATCTTTTAAAAAACGAAATAATCTGCTTTAGTTAAGTTTTCGTCACGAAAAGAGTGTGTAGGGTGGGGAGCGAATACTTTAATACACAAAGCGAAGCGTTTTCTCCTTTGAATGTCAGTGCAGTGAACGGTCGATGCAATATCAATGCGTTGTCAAGTAAACTCCAGCTAAGGAGAACTTTATCAACCCAAGGACAATGTATTGATCTCGCGGCATTTCCTAGATATCATTCATGAAACGGACATATATTGAGCCACAAGTGGCCAGATCCCAGGGCGGATGGCTGGATGTTTGTCTTCAAACGAGGCACACACAGGCACGCACTGAGATCGTGTTTACATGAGAACGGTGCGAACTCAGACACGTACGAAAGTTGTTCGATCGTGTCGAGTCAGCAACCGGAATGAACTAATGCCTGTCTGGTTTCGTTTTCAAACTGGTTTCATGTAAGCGCAAGTAATGAAATAAATGAGAGCCGGTATGAAATTAGCCTGCGTGCAGACGTCTCCAATTTCCGCGTGCAACAAAGGAAATAGGAGACCTCTGCACACAGGCTAGTATGAACTCATGTGCACACCGGTCTGTAATCACTGCCTATTTCTCGGCTCAGTAGCATCCCTCCATAGCTTCTCATTGAACTGAACTTCACCATCAACCATCTTCTGAATTGTGTGAAATCCTCGATAAATTATTATTCAGATTTATTATTATTAGTTTTTCTGCTTCTTCTTCTTCTTCCTCTTCGTTTTCTTCTTATTATTATTATATATTGTTATTGTAATTGTAATTGTTATTGTTATAATAATATACATGAAAAAATTACTCGATTCTGATTGGCTGAGAGCAGTGCAGTTCAAGTGTAACACCAGTGCAAAAAGTGTAATACCAGTGCAAAAAGTGTAACACCAGTGCAAATTACACATCGATTTTCTCGATTATGATATTCTTTATTTTTGAACGACCCGCTTTAAGTTCGTAGCGTTATCAGTTGATCTTCATCAGCCAATCAGTAAATAAAGTGTCAAATCCGCGTCAAATGCTTACTTCCTGTCCGTCCGCAATGAGATCTTCCGGTACTTCTTCCAGGCGAATTTTTTCATGTTTATATTATTAACTCACTCGTGCAAATTAATTCCAAATTGAACTCGAAACCGTATGATTACCTTTACTTATTATTATCATTGTGATTAATTTATAACGAGCCGTTTCTATGAAAATATATGCTTAACTGCGCCTTTATACAAGATGAAATGACAATACAAGGGCCAGATCAGAGGACTGTGATCCACGTCCCATACTCTTCACAAACAGCTGTGCAATAATTATCAGGAGGGGGTCGAAAAATGAACTTCAAAGGGGAAATTATTATGTGGTGCCCCCCGATCGCAAAATCAGAATTAGTTCACACCCACCCCCTCTTAATCTATTGATAAATTTTACTACCTCCCCAACAACACCACAACCACTGCCACCGCTCCCCTATGCTTTTGGTGTGTCTACCATATATTGTAAGGAATTTATGGTATAGAGCCTTTTCACTCCGTGGTCAGCGGCCATGTTTTTAACGGAAACAAAAGAAGATGTTTGCATAAGAAGAGCATTTAATTAATTCCTGGAGGATTAGTTTGGGACACCAACATGGCCACCTTTTCTTTGTTTGGGAACACCAACATGGCTGCCGTAACGTCATGTGCAAACGCTCTATTCCTAGTGTACATGAGCTTATTGGCAAAATAGTTCAACGCTACGAATACCTGAATTTACTTCTTGTCACTACTGTAATGCTCTCGACTTCTGCATCTAGTACAAACTTCACATTGAGCATTAAAAGTACAGTTCCTGTTTTACAATGCATGTGGAATTGGTTTTACAAAGGCACATGGCATAAAATGAAAGTTAGGCCCCTCCTGTAATAAGAATAATCAGGAGCCCATTGGGCTCCTAGAATAATTTTAATTCGAACCCCCTTATCTTGGGGGTTTATCTTGGGTTATTTTTACTTGATGCCCACCTGTCTGATATTTCAGCCTCACCTCCTGATTAGTCCCTTATTACGAACAAGTGTTATGAGACGGAATCTATGGTTTATTGTCATTACCCGAGAAGACTAGAAAGTCTAACCATTTGCAGATGTCATTGCAAAGGCAGCACTTTCTCCTCAGTGATCATGTTCAAAGATCCAGAGTCCGAGGTTCGAACCTAAGACCTTCCGATAACCTTCCGGGAACAAGGGAACAAAGGTAAAATATCGTAGGGAACAAGGGAGCTTGACTCCTGTTTTAGGGAACACGGGGGTTATAAGTGAGGGTCTCCCAGGGGTTTTGGGGAACAAGGGAACGAAGGTAAAATATCGTAGGGAACAAGGGAGCTTGACTCCTGTTATTAGGGAACACGAGAACAAAAGGGGGGGATTAAGAGTAGGGGCTACGTGGACAGATATGGTATGGGGAACAAATAAGGAAAAGCTTTGGGAACATAGGGCAATTTTGGAAGGGAGCAAGCCCCCCCCGGGAGATCCTCGGCTCTGTGCGAGACTCAAGTAACTCCAGCCTCACTCCACACCGTTTGGAACAATTTGCGTCCACGCTACCCCCTGTTTTCGATGTTCAGTGCAGTGCACAAACGCACGTTGTATACGCTACAATGGAAAGTCATCAGGTACTGGGTAGGTCTCTCCTTAATAGGGTGTTTAAGCTTGTTTACTGTTCCTTACTAGTCTCGGTCAAAAATGACCGTGACCTAGCAGTGCATTGCAATTGGTGGGTACAGTGGTCTCATAGGTTTGTGCTTTATCATAAGCACAATCATAAACAAGGAGCCCATTTCCCAACAAACCTGTTTGACCTGTTTGCTTTCCAGGCGTGTGAGGTATACGTTAGTCACGCTTTTGGAGAAGCGTAAATGATTTGAGCGGAAATATTCTCAGACGAATCTTATGAGAAGTGCAGATAATATTATTATTGTGTCGTTTCCGGCCTTATTAAAAATTTTTGAGTTTCTCCGGCACCCAAATAACTAAATTGGAAAAAGTTGACCTTTTTTCGATGCAATAGGCCACTGTTCAAGTTAATGTTCGTTCATAGAAATAGAAGGTTTGTTAACTGTCTACATGCTTTGATTCAGGGAAAATGTCCGAGTTTAACCGCAGATTGCTGTCGTTTATAGTAAACCGGCTGTTACACGATCCTGGTAACACTAATTTAATTTGTGGTATCGGAAATATCATAAATTCCCTTAATATGGCTGCTATAACATCAAGTATGGCTTTGCTCTGGTACTTGAATTTTTTTTTCAGAGTTTCTTGAGTTTTCAGGCAACCCCAGGATTGTTGTCTTTCTTCCACACAGTCCGAGAGAAGTTAACTCGTTCCTTTTTATCCATATTTCATCAACTTTATTCAGATTCATGATTTCACGACTCTTTATTCAATCGATGGCGAAGTTCAGAGAAAATAAGGGCTGCTAATAAATGAAGAGTTAGTGTGCTTCGTTTAACTGAGAAGGCCATTCATACAGCAATGAACTGAAATAGACAGGGGGTGTATATAGCTAGGATTTTCCAAAAGGGAAGGGGGGTCACACTAACTCAAACCCAGGGTACCTACCAGATTGTCCTGTTGACATCCACATCTTTTTGCCCAAAGTGAAATTTTTTCAGATAACCAGCGAGCCAGGGGTAAGTGAAAAGCCTACAATAGCTGCATAGATGAACAAATATCTTTACCATAGGCTCATTTCTTCACCAAAAAAGTGAGAGGGGTCAAAGGTACCCAAGACCCCCCTAGCCACGTCATTGTTGATTCATTTTTATAAAATAGTATCCAGAATGACTGAGAAAGACCTGTTTATAATCAGTTTTATGTCTTGACAATGTGCTTCCCTTAAATGCTGTATTTATAATACTGATCATTCTTTGGTATCCGGTTGTGCCGTTGAGTGGCACAAGATCGCTTCAAACCGTGTCCGATTTATCTTTCTTTCACCTTATCTAGAGCTTTTGTAATCCGAAATTTGAAATACTCAGCCTAATTAATTAAGAAACACAGAGGGAAATCATTAATGTACAACTTAACACTTGTAGGTTATATCTCAATTTGGGTTCAAAAACCCACAACAAAGGGTAATCCTCTGTTACCGATATCCGTATCATGGTCTTGATATGCAGTCAGATTCAGCGGCTTATAAACCCGACATCTCTTTCACGTGTATTTTCTTTTTGGTTCAGACTTTTCAAGGGGAAAAGGTCAGAAGTGAATAATTCTTAGCTAAATCACCATGACTAGCACGAAAGCAAATTTTTGGATGGGTTTTCTCAAGCATGAGTCACTTAATCCTCAGCCAAACTTTCTCTTAAAAGTTCTTTTCAGAGCTTTAAATCAAAGTTATTTAAATGTATCTTACGTATCAGAGCGTATGGGTGTAGTGTTTGAAAAGAGGAAAGCTGTATAGTATTGTAAGTAAAAACTTGTAGTGGTGTAAGAGTTGTGAGGTTGTTTGTTGTTTGTAAGTAATTATAATAATTTTGTGAGTGTGTGGTGTAATGTGTCTTGAGAAGTAACGGATGGCGCATGGGTGTATTAAATCTGTTATTAACATTTATTCGCCTCAGGCTCAGTTATTATCGGTGAATATTCACCGATAATCACTGAGCCTGAGGCGAATAATTGTTTTAGTATAAATACACAGGCGATTATTTCAAAAAAAGAAAAGAAAAAGCATTGTACAACACGAAAAAAATTTATTTCATCAAAAGCGCGCGAACGCCTGGCAGCCATTTTTGTTCGACAAGGTGATTATCCGCAGATAATCCGAGATAGCGAACCAATCAGAGCGCGCGATATTGTATAATCACCTGAGCATTTATACTAAAAGCAGATACACATGCACAGACTGAATATTTTTTTTCATCAGCTGTATGACAATTCCTAAGGCTAGTGTCTATGTTACAATTTTTTTCCTTGGTTCAAATTTTATTTTCCCTTGCTTTCTGGTATGGGAATGTATGATAATTAGTTTGAAACAAAGGAAAATTAAATTTGAACTAAGGAAAAATATTGAACTACAACATATACATTGGGATAACAACAAAAAGAAACATAGTCAAATGTTGCACATGAAATAATGAAGAGAACGTACATGATGAGGTTGCAGGAGAAATTGTCCCGATATGAAGTCGAACTAAGACCTTTCGATAACAAGTCCGGACGATTTACCGCTGACTGCTACTAAGCACACCCGTGGGATCAAATGCCGGGGGGTACTCCCTTATGTGAGGTATATAGGTATGTGCAACCCTAAAGGGTATGGTTTTTCAGCCGTTTTGATCATTAATAGGGTATCGATTATTACTCTCTAGTCTTAAATTAGTTTTTTTTTTTAGAAGGAGCTACTGTCCCCCCTCCTTCCATCCGCCCTTTGCCTTTCTCTCCCCTGTTTAACGCCTGTTATGCAGGCTAGATAAGACCAGCAACAAAAGGGTCAGGTCATAAATATGGAAATTCGCAGATTTTAGTCATAAATAGGGTGAGGGTTTTGGGAAGTGGGCCACAGAACCCTACCCAATTTCTCTGGGATTACCTCCCCCCCCCCCCCTCGAGGGGTTCAAATGTCAAAATGAAATGGTTGTAAAAATTGAGGAGAGTACATGTAGCTGTTGGGCTTGGAGAGTTTGTTAAAGATGTATTTAGCCTACGTGTAGCCCCACCCTCCCCCCGAGTTCCCTAGGCTAAGATGTATATTCTTCAGCACTTTCATAGGCAAACTCTACAGGACGTGAAAGTTGTTTATTCACTGAGACCTCCCTAAAAATTCTCACCCGCGCAATTACTGTTTCCGTGATGCCTTGAGATCTTGGTCTCATATGTTTTTCACTTTTGTTGCCAAAAATCTGATTAGAAGAAGAAGCTGATATCAATCAAGGAAACGAATTGGCGCCGATGAGTCTGCGATAAGGCAACGATGAAAACGATATGAATGGTAAACAATAAGAATCCATACTTGACCCTTGTCGGAAGTGTAATTTGGTCGAACCTACAACGTAGAACGGAAGAAAAGAAACAAAAACCTTGTCAGGATGAATTGAACAACCAATGCTTTCGCGAAAGCAATGTTCAAAGTTTCAAATTTATTGGAGACTTACAAAAATGATATACAAAGTAAAATAACCACTGCTCGCTGTTAGCTACAGCTATTCGAGGCGAGCAGTGGTTTTGACGCATAACAAATCACAACAATTCAACCTTACAGAATGAAAAAAAGTAACTTGCAATAACTAACAGGTACAACAAGAGACACGAAACTGCAATGAAAACAAACTAGGACTAGATATGCTAGTACCCCTGGTTAGTACAATCCCGGGGAAGGGGTACTCCCTTATATTGGCGATATAGGTATGTGCGGCCCCAGAGGGTATGGTTTTTCAGCTGTTTTGGTCATCAATAGGGTGTCGATTTTAGCCATTTTGCCGCCATTTTTATAATAAATAGGGTGTCGATTTTTGCACACGCGTTATAGTGTGGAATTCTGAGCTCAATAAAATAAAATGTACAACTACGTTTAGATTATGTTGGCAAGAACAGTATAGACTATGCAAATATAATACAATGAGTTTTCAAGATATTTTCAGTTTTTAATTAAGTCAATTAAATCATCTGCCTCCGAGAATTTTTGAGGAAGGAAATTATGAATTTTGCGTTTAAAATTCGTTTTAGACAGACCTATGTCGGAAACTGTACAATGTATAGCTTATTTTGTTTCTTTTGATGACAGACCGATAAGCGATTGTGTCAATCAGTGCCCTCTTTCTCTTTTGTTGTGGGACGCTTTGCTTGCTTTAGTGCTCTAAGAATAAAAAGTGTTCTGTGATCAGGCACAGTACGTGTAGTGGTTAGCGTGTCGGACTTCCAAGCAGAATGTTTGGAGTTCGAGCCCTGGTGCTGGCACTGTGTTCTTTCCTTAGCTTAGACAAGAAACTTTACTCCACACTGTCTCTCTCCACCCAGGTGTATAAATGGGTACCAGCGATACAATGCTGTGGGTGACCCTGCGATGGACTAGCATCCCATCCAGGGGGGAGTAATAATACTTCCAGGCGCTTCATGCTATTGAAACCGGGATAAGTTCCGGCCGTGTGGGCCTCAAGGCTAGTGTGCGCCTTTTGTGATCAGTGTGGACGTCTTTCTCGTGTTTTCCACACAAGAGGAAGGCTATTCCAGCTTTAAACACCGACCCGTGAAAAGGACTTATTTTGTTGTTCTAATCTAGAGTATTGCACAAAGAAATTACCTGTGAGCGATAATCTAGTGTTCTAGGGGTGAATCTGATTCGATTGGAAATTAAATATATTAGTTATTTAGGGTGGCGATGAATTATTGAAAACATCATGCATTAAGAAGCGATTTTCCCAATTTTTGTGAGCATCAAGTCGTAGAATTCTCTGATGGTTTCTTATCCGAGTGCGAGAACCGACGAGCTCCTCCGAAACAATCGTTGCTATCATCCAGTACAGAGCAATGTATAGGTGGAATAAGGGTACAAAACGACTGTAGAGTTAAAGCAAACTTGTATCTGTTGTATTGAACCCCGTCAATGGCGGAATGTTTTCGATTTCAATGGAGTTATACAACGTGAATTCTTTTCGTTCTTATGTCAGATGTTTACAAATTTTTCTATGATTGTATATTGTTTTGTTTTTCTTACGCTTTTAAATGTTTTGTAATGCGCATTGTACTTTTGCTGATTTTGACGCTGTATAAATTTATTATTATATTATTATTATATTATTATTATTATTATTATTATTATTATTATTATTATTATTATTATTATTATACAACTCTACATATATAAGACCATGTGTCGGAGACTGGGACCAAACAATGTAAGGAATTTCTTGTTCGTGAGAATTTCCTATGTGAACGAGAGATTAAAATCGATTGTGTTCGCTACTGAACTTGTGATTGTGACTTGTTCGGGCAACTTAACTATCATTGCTTTGGAGGCATTCCCGACACCACGCTTAAGACATCACGCGTTCAAGTTTCCATTTATTTATTTATCTCATCACGTATACAGGGTAGCGAACCTTTATGCAAAATGTTCCACGCGTGGCACTCTTATTTACATCGGTATATATATCCTTTTACCCACAAGCTAAGCAATATAAATTAGATTTTTAAATTAGCAAATAGTGTGGGCCTAAGGTACAAATATTCTGTTTTTATTTACAATACATAAATAGTATATACGTTATAAATTTCGCGATGACTTAAAATATCCTTTTGTCACTTCTAATTAGAGAATTTGATTAAATATATCGTTACTGTCCCAATTTGTGGGCTAGTTATTAACGCATAGCAGATGAATAACAGGAAGTTCCTCAGAGGTCCTATAATCTAGAAAAAAGTGTTCTCCGTTTTCTACAGGCTTGGTCCACTAAGGCACACACTTCTCTTGCACAGCCCCACGAGAAAGTGACCCCTGAGCCTCCGTGTCCATAATTGTGCAACAGGGAAGGGCACACTGGGTCCCATTCTAGACGAACGTTGCCTGTACGTGCGGGGCGTAGTCCAACCAGTACCTCTTCCACGTCATCGTCTCCATAGTTACGGAGAGGTGGGTAAAACTCCTTAACTTTTTCAAACATACTTTTTATTGGTGGATAATTGAGCGTGAGGTTCTTGTCCCATTGGTTGGGTTGCACCATGCCACCTAGCCATAGTTTGTCGTCACCTCTGGGTAAGATGAACACAAAGCTCTGTCCATCTTGTTTGGACTCGTCAATGTCTTCGGTTAAAGAGATGGACATAGAATGATTCAACTTGGGCATCAAGCTGCCGTCGTTTTTTACCGTTAAAAAGGCACCTGAAATTTGAAGGACGACGTTAGACGACAAAAATGCAAAATACATTCTAATCTCATCTACGATAATTACCGATCGCGAGGAGTTAAGCGTCAAGGCACACCCATGAAGTCCCAAGATAAAGTTACAAATTCTCTCAGGAACCCTATTAGGATATTTTGAATCATTTTACCTCTCAATGGATAGACGTCATTATCTCCAGCCAGTTCCTTTGCACTGAGTCCAGAACAGTTGATAATCAGCTCGGCTTTGTAATTGTGTCTTAACTCCTTAGCCTGATCCCTCAACAGTCCATGAATATCATCGTGTACAAAGCGACAGCCCTTGTTACGACACTGTTGATAAAGCCACTGCATAAACACCACGGTATCAACCATTGGAGCCATGTGTTGGTATGCATCAACAACACCGGTGTCTGTGTTAACAGCTACAAGTGAGAAATATAGACATTGTTACTTCAATGCTAACTCAAAATGGCTGGAGTTGGGATGAAGATCACACTTAACGATCGTTAAATGCACGCTAACGCGCGATCGCGAATTGCACTCATGCAAAATAACGCACACTAATTAGTGGATCAGAGATGTTCTTTTTGAACAGCAAGAGCGAGAAGAAAAAGCATTATTCCAACGACGTTTAGTTATTGCAACAGGTTTATCTCAATGCTAGTAACAGGATTATTCGTATATTCTCAGGTATAGGCGGCCTGGGAAGGAGGAGTGCCTACTTCTGCTTCTACAGTGAGGGTGTAACTAGCAGGGATACCCTTTTCCGGGCTCAAGAGTATAAAAAGAAATAATGCGAGCTGAAAGGCACAAAACTTTAATCGTGGTGGGTATCGGGGAGAGATTAAACGGAATGACATTGGAACAGCTAGACGTCAGTCGTGAAACATCCATCAGACGTAAGAAATAGAATAACGATAACGATGATAATGGTAATGATAATGGCAGTGGCAGTGGTAGTGGTAGTGGTAGTGGTAGTGGTAGTAGTGGTAGTGGTAGTGGCAGTGGCAGTGGCAGTGGTAGTGGTAGTGGTAGTGGTAGTGGCAGTGGTAGTGGCAGTGGTAGTGGTAGTGGTAGTGGCAGTGGTAGAGACTGTGGTAGTGATAGTGGTAGTGGTATTAGTAGTGGTAGTGGTAGTGTGGCAGTGCCGGTAGTGGCAGTGGTAGTGATAATGGCAAGTGGTGGTGGCAGTGCTACTGGTGGTGGTGGTAGTAGTAGTAGTAGTAGTAGTAGTAGTACTGAATAGTGGTAGTAGTAGTGTGTCGGTGCCGGTAGTGGCAGTGGTAATGGCAGTGGTAATGGCAGTGGTGGTGGTAGTGGTAGTGGTGGTAATAGTGGTAGTGGTAGTAATTGTGGTAGAAGTGGTAGTGGTAGTGGTAGTAGTAGTAGTAGTAGTAGTAGTGGCAGTGGCAGTGGCAGTGGCAGTGGTAGTGGTAGTAGTGGTAGTAGTGGTAGTAGTGGTAGTGGTAGTAGTGGTAGTGGTAGTAGTGGTAGTGGTAGTAGTGGTAGTGGTTGTAGCAGTGACATTGTCATTGGTAAAGACAATTGCAGTGGCCGTGGGCATGGTAGTGTAAATGGTCATGATAATGATAAAAGCGCTTTTCGTACCTGTTGTGTCGATAAGTTCCTCATCGTGGCAGAACCCCGGTAAGTGACGCAGTTCATTCATTTTGTCAAGTTGATCGGGAAGTTTCTCTACCTTGTCCGTAAAATAGAACACCGATTTACTAATAGACACTCCAGTTTCTTCCGGACTCAAGGCCATCTCCATAAACTTGGCATAGCTGTCCATACACCAGACCTTGGATCGCTCCAGTGACTTCTCGTCTGTGTGTCGTCCACATACTGCAGGAGGCCACTCCCACAAAGCGCCAGCAATCTCGGACGTGATGCGTTTACCGGAGACTGGGGAAGCATACTCTTTGGCTATGACTGTTACTCCATAACTGAAACACATCAAAACAGAGATCACGTTGAATTCCTTTTGACACTCGACTAGCAAAACTTAATTCACCTTCAGATCTACCAGTGAGAGCTTGCCGAACGTGGCAAAAGTCTTAAAAAGGCATACTATCAAATACCTTGAAGCATAAACGTTAAGTTTCATCTATTTATTTTTTTCAAAACAATTATGATCTTTTTGGGTTGCTCATCCCGTTTCGTCCACAGTGGAAACAAAAATCTTACCCATGTTAAATCCAGGTTTTCACTTCCATGTTACCAAAATCGACCAGAAAACGGGAAATCCAAACGTGGACCATATCGTTTGTGTCTAACTTGCCATCAGGCGTTTTTACCTTTTTGGCGAGCGAACGGGATAAGGAAAAATAACTTCCTGCTACGCGCCATACAAAGAACAAGGGAAGAACGACTGATCGCAGGTTAGTTTATGTCAAGCTCCCTTGAAAAGTTCCTTTCCATGAGATCACGATTTCTAGTGCCCAATTAAGGATTTGAAGTGTAGCATGGGATCATGGGTACAAAGCTCACCCTTTGTCAAGTAGCTGTAATGCACACGTCATTCCAATAACTCCACCACCGATGACCAAAACACGCGGTGTCCGCCGACGCTAAAAGTAGAAAGAAAAAACAGTGAATAAGAATTTTTCACACTAAATGATCTCTATAACGAGATCAATTGAATCGCCTCGGATCGATCTCATTAGTTCATGAACAGTAAACACAATTCTACTTAAACCTAGTTGCGCAAGCGGGTAACACGATGAACCAAATTCTGTTCTGATTTGCTAACCGCACGAGCAGGCGAGATGAACCGTCCGCATGCTCGAGATTTCCCGTGCGTTCCCGTGAGAAGTGTTTTAGTTTTTCATTTTCCGCATTGATCGGTCAATATGCCTACAATATTGTCCCAAGAAACGGCTGAAAAGGAAATCTCCCACGCGTTGCTTACGAGTCATTAGCCTGCATACACATTTCGGGAAATTTTCGGGAACAACGAATCCCCCTCGGTATAGTTAGCTAATAAAGACGTTTCTACCCATCAAACATCTACAGTATCGAGGAAAAAGACTCTTCCCTTTAAAGACATCTGATAAGTAAGGTTTCTAGACTGCGTCATTAATATTTTCACGATTGGCTTTTGAGAAACACGCGGGAGTTTCCAACTCTACGCACACCACCACCGAATAATTCAAATCGTTTTCCGGTAATCTTTCGGAATGGGATCGGTGAACCTCTGGTAATATTTGAGTCGCAAGTTAGTCTTAACGTTTCGTTAAAGTAAAAAAACGTTGAACTGAAAACATGACATAAATGACTTGTACACTATTACATACACAAAAAAGCCCGTATGTAGCTGCTCATCAAACGCTAAATTAATTGCTTAAAATGATCCTGACTCGCTACTTCTAAACGATTTCAACACCAAACTAGAAGTGAACTATATCAGGCGCTGGCAGAGCATGGGTGTATCTTAAAACAGTGCTATTAACAAGACGTGTTTTATCCGAGTTGTTTTCTTTTTCTTTGAGACTGAGCATTGAAAATTAAACAAAATCAAAGGATGATCTGTTTCACAAATTAAGAATGAACAAATCATGAAGAAGTTATCGCAGCGGTTCTTTTTGTACAAAACTTAAGCAGTTGCGAAGATAACTGAAGGCCAAAAAAAAGTCAGCCATGGACGGGATTCCGACCCGTGATTTGCGATATCGTTGTGACGTTCTATTAACCAACTGAGCTAGAAAGCCAACTGAGAGATTGTCCTCCATTTTGTGAGTTTGTAAAATACCCATAGAGCATGAAGATATAAATGTGAACATATGAAAGTCCAAACATATTAAGATTTCATCAGAAATACTAAAAAAAAAAGCCAAAAGTCCAAATATTACTTATCTGATAAAGAATTCTAAGTTACAGAACTGTATCTAATAGTGCAAAAGAAATTCTCACTGTTAATGTCTTGGAATATGTTGGTACTTGTGAGAGACATAAGGCCATCCTTATTGCTTCAACCTTACTCCCTTTGCAGTTTTGGTTTGTTCTGACCAGCAAGTTCGATCCAATGTAAATGGTGGTGGTGAACGTGACGCAATTTCATCTTCTAAGAAAGATGACATTATTTCGTCAATCCTTAAATTCCGGAAAGAGAGATTGATCACGTCCATTACTGCTGCATAGTTACAACTTCGACGAAACCAATTCTAGTGCTTAAATAGCGCTGAAAAGAAAGAGAAAGTAAATTATGAGAAAATGATACTTTGTCCAAATCGAAAGAAAACCGAGGCAAGTTTTATTGCTGTACGTGAGGTTGTGACGTCACTGCGCTCCAGCCTTTTCCATGACTTCCATGACATAGCAAAATGAAGCTTCTCTGATTTTATGTTCTTTTTTATTTTACTTCCGCGATGAACCCCTAGGCGGAGGTAAGTTAAACAAGTTAAGTTTTTTTTATGCATCCTGACGAAGTCGAAAACGCTATTAAATCTTCGGGTGTCTGGCGTAACTGACTCGGTCAATGAAGCAGATCGTGGATTTACCGGAAACTGTGATAAGTTGCCTGTTTTTAAATATTGAAGCTTCATCCTTAGGTTGTCATCTCACTTCCAACTGTTTAACATGATTTTCCGGCCTTATTTCTCCTCGTCTCACGCACAATTTCGACTACTGAACATCCTAATAATTCAAAAACAGACAATGTCAGGAATTTTATGTTTGGTCTCGCGTGATTCTTCAAATATTATAAGACAAGCACTTAGTGGGTCTCGCTGGTGACCCTGACGCACTTAGCTACAAGTGCGAAGCCCAATTGTTACATTTTGACGTTGTCATTTCAAGCCACATCCCACAACCCTACCATTTTTCACCAATTATTTTATACCCTTGTAGGATCTTCGGAACTCGCCGCTGAACTGCTTCGTAGCTCCGCCAATCGGCAAAACATGGGCCACGCCGTCGGGGGGGGGGGGGTCGTTAAGTCGATTTCGTCAGAAAAAAAAAAACAGGATTTTCTGTTCAATTCACTAGTTTTGACGCTTATCGTAAGTTAGGAACAAGTGGTCGGCTCAAGCACTTGAAATATAAACACTCCAAGTATGTCTCACAGAGCGTCAAGTGTAACTTATAGGATAACCTCCGTTCTAACAGAAGTTTTCAGAGAATAAAAGATGTTCTTTAAACAAACTTTTTTGCGAACCCAGAAATAATTTCAAAAATGTTTCAAGGCACACTTCGCTGTGCACGTTTTGTTAAATTTGTGGAGCGATTTTTTGTCCACGTCCTTGGCAGTTGGTTTACACCCCAACACGTAGCAGTTTTTTGCGAATTTTTCAGTTTGCCAAAGCACGTATTCTGAAATTCTACGTAGTCGATAAATGACTTTAAAACTAATATTTTAGGCTAAATTCAAGTTACCATCTTAAGAAAAGCGTAGGCCTAAACAAATTAGTTGCGCTTCCAAAACATCGCCGTTTTTTTAACAGAATATCATTAACTGTCTGTTTCCTATAGAAATGAGGGCGGTAGCCTTGACAACAAAGATTACAGAGTGATGCAATGTCAGGCACAACTTTCTCTCGATTTACTTCATACAATTTTTTTGGTCACGAGTATACGTTTTGACCGAAAGACTATTGTTATAATATTCAGCTCTATAAAAATTTTAGGATGTCTGAACCGTTTCAGTGCGAAAGTGTTCTGTTCCCCAAATTCTCAGAATATCGTAGACTTCCTTTCTCAAGCTGCCCGCGTCACTAAAAAATAGGGAGCTTAAGCACGCGCATTTTTGAGACGCGGACGGCAACCGGAAGTGAGCTGTTTTCCCTTTTAACTTGTCTTCACACAACCACATTTACACTGATAAGTATCTTTTCTCCATTAGAGATGATCACTATAAAAATCTGGGAGACACCACTGTCCTGGCACGCATAATGTTCTCTTCTGGTTACCGTCCGCGCCTCAAAAACGCGCGTGCTTAAGCTCCCTAATCTTTCAGTGGTGACAACCAAGCGTTTCCAAGGTTGCCGGGTGCTTGAGATTGCTTCATTATATTTATCCCTCGTTACAATAGTAACTACTCAAAATATTTTAATTCTTGCGTATGACACTAACGAAACGTTCAACGGTAAAATCTCTGATGTATTTGGGACATGACTCAGCAACGCTATTGACCAGAAATATGTCCACGGTCATTGAGACGTGACGAGCAATATCCTTCTCATATCCGGTTTGCCTTCCTATCGTCCAAAAAAATTCCGTATTTGATGAATTTGTTTTTAACATGACTCTGCACTATTTTTGACGCTAACCACAACAACGTTTTGAGCTCTTCCCAATATTAGCTATTTTGAAAGTTTAATGGTATTAAAGATACAAAGCGAGGATTATTTAAACGAGTCTTTCATTGACTAATAAAAACTGTTTCGGTTTACTAAATAGCTGCTATTGTGGATTCTTGCATTTGTATTGTTAATACATTTGTTAGAAAGGAAGGTTTTAAAATCGACAGTCAATAGAATGCTTTACTTACATCAATAGGAATCTCTAGTAGTGAAAGAACACTGAAAAATTCGAGCGATCGAAGCAATTAAAGCGAAGTATTTCGTGAAATCAATCGAGAAAACGGATTGTTTTTAACTTGGGTTGTGCCTATTATCACTTCGTTTTAAATGCTTGTTGATTTAATTTGTAACATCACGTAGAGATTGTAGAGAAAAGAAAGTATAACACACTAAAAAATTGGAACAAACTCGGAAAGACCAGTATATATATGAGGAAATGATTGAGAGCTTTGGAGCATCTATGCCTTGTATTGCTAACGAAACTAAATAAGTTATGTAACAGATTTCAACTTCTTATAACTCTAAGACCATTATCTAAATAGTTGACACGGAACATTGTAATACAAACACGGATAGAATGACCTCAAAGTTGTCACTCGGGGTGACAGGCAATACAATATCTGTACTCCATTTACGTAGCATCGTTGACATGAATGGTTGCCAGGGCCAGCCAAAAGGATATAAAAGGAACCTACATTTGGTGCAGAAAGCCACACCGTTCCAATTAAGGGCTAGTTAGAAGCAAGGTGAGAGTTCAAAGAACTACTAACCACTTGTAACCACTACTTAATAATGTGAACTAGTACAACATGATTCAACTTAGCAGTTAACATTGATTAATAACTTTGGTTAAATCTGTTTTGTTTTCGCTTAATTAGAATTTTCAGAAACGTACAGTCCATCCTACAGGAATTTCCAACCAGAGAAAATGTCAGCACAAGTCCAGTCACGAAATCAAAGCTACTCAAGAGAAATAAAGGTATGTATATGTTGGGTTTTATTGTTTGAAAAAGTACCGTCAAATTTCTGGAAAATTATTGTTGGTGTATTTAAAGACTAAATAGAGTTTCAGAGTTATTTGGAGTTAAAAAATGTAGTTCCACCGTAGTTGAAAAAGGAGCCCTATCACATATAAAGTGAAGTTTTAGGAAAACGAAAATATTCCAATTAACCGTGGGAAACTGAAACGTCGTCATCCCATACTACACTTAATTTATCTTTAACAGCAACTTGCAGCGTAAGGGAGATTATGGATCAATGCAACTTCAAAAATTGAGGAAACGTTTCCACGAGTTTGATCAGCATGTCTAACAAAAATCACCGAGTACCAGATATGACTTTCTTCGCTTTCTAAAAGTTTTTGAAAGTATAATTTCCCTGTGTCACGGCTACATATTGAGAGATTTTTGGCGAGAAATTGCTTGGTCGTGAATCTGTAACTAACAACCTTCACCAAAAGTCAGAAAATTCTTTAGTTATTAATTTTCATTAATTGCTAACACTGACACACTAAAGAACTCTTGGGCGAACCGTCGTAGACTTTTCAAGTTTCCTTTGGGTTTGTTGTCCAATGTATTTTTTTTTTTCTTTTGGCCCATAATTAGGACCTTTCTTTCCTTGTTACTGCGGTCCGTTTCCCGTTTGATAACTTATAACGCAAGATAATTTCAAGTTTCCTCTTCTGTTGAAAATCACGTCGTTTGAAATCATGCAGTCAAAAAATCTGTTTATTCCTTTTTTATCTCGCCTCTTCCAAAATTGCAGATACATTAGCGCCGTGAGATGAAACAGCGTGCAAGTATTTTACGATGACCGAGTTCAAGTTAAAAACATTTTACTACAACTCTCGTATCGCCTTTCTCCGCCTTGAGTCATTGGCTGCGAACACAAAGTTAACCTAATTCAGTCCTAATGTGATTCTATTTCTCGTATTCCTAGAGCAAACGTTCAGTGAGTCTTTGATGCAGAAGTAATTCCTATTCAGAATGATGAAACGGAAAAAATGGCAGAGCGTGCTAGCGTTTACAATCTTCAACGCTTGTAAGAGGCTATTCCATACCAAAAACTGAATTTCAAATTATCAATATTGTGCTATAATTCCTTTAGCAGAAGCGAAACAAGATTCCTCCGCGAGTGCTTGTTATTGGTGGCGGAGTGGTAGGAATGACATCCGCATTACAGCTGTTGGAAAAGGGGTGAGCATAAAACGTGTTCTATCATTGTTGCGCTAAAGTAAAGCAATTTGGTTGACAAATCACAAGACCTGCTCAGGATGTAACGAACCAATAAGAACTCATGTTGTACGCACCGCCGGAACGAGGAAAAATGAGTCTGAGCGACTAAGTTCCCATTCGCTTTACTTTACGTTTTTCAGTGCAAATTTCCGAGAAAGTCGGGATTGAAAGATGGGCAAAAACCAGAGCAATCTCAAAATATATTTCGGCATTGGCGGAATTGAAAATTATTCTTTTTACTTTTTTTTCTTGGCAGAAAAATTGGTGAAGTGGTATTTTCCTAGTAGCATTTGTAGAGACACGAGACAAGTTTCAGATTAGGAAGTTATAGACTAGATAACAACAGGCAACTAAACAAAATAACACTTGAGTGCTCGTTTAACGCGATGCAATATTTTTTATACTTTGAAACAACGAAATTTTCCTGACCACACCTCATGGAAAGCTTTGAATTTCCGGACACAAGACAAGTTTCAGAGAAAATCCTTAACGACATTGCAACCAACAGTTGAAAAATGATTTGAATGCTCGTTTGAACCGTCTGTAGCACATTCATTTCCGCTTTGTACATACGATGATCATGCAACTTTCAAACCAGGAAATAACGTTAGAAATAGCGGAAGGCGTAAGAAATAACCAGGAACTGGATAGCCTTAGCTAAAACATCCATTGGCAGAGATCTCTTGTATATACCCATCACGAGTCCCATTGTACGTAATTGTTTCCCATTGCAGGTAGAGATCTTATGTATGTACCCACCACGAGTCCCCTGTACGTAATTGAATGGTATGTTACGTAATTGAATGGAGCATTGAATAATTTAACGTGCGTTACGTTGTTGGGGACTCGTGGTGGATATATACACGAGATCTTTCTCCTGCCATTGCATCATAATTCCAATACAAGTTAGACTGACGCGTCCGCAATTATTCTTTTAACCTGATATGTTAAAAATATGGGGTCAACGCGGTTTTTAGTACATCTGCGATAGTACCTGCTTTGACGGCTACATTTGACATGGGATTGTCTTTAGCTCTAGGAGACTAAGAAGAACGCAGCTGCCACCTTGTTAAGTCTGCGCGTGCACTGACTTCATTTCACTCCACAGATATCAAGTAACAGTTATAGCCAAAGAGTTTGCTTCTCCAGTCTCCGGTAAACGCATCACGTCCGAGATCGCTGGCGCTTTGTGGGAGTGGCCTCCTGCGGTATGTGGACGACACACAGACGAGAAGTCACTGGAGCGATCCAAGGTCTGGTGTATGGACAGCTATGCCAAGTTTATGGAGATGGCAATGAAGCCTAAAGAGACCGGAGCCTTCTTAAGACAATCGGTGTTCTACTTTAAAGAGAAGGTTCAAGACCTTCCTGTCCAACTGGAGAAAATGAATGAACTGTGCCACTTGCCCGGATTCCGTCATGACGAAAAACTCATTGAAGAAACAGGTACGTTGAGTCAACTAAAACAGCACTGGAAAAGTGCTGTTTCTACTCTGTCTTCAGTGCATTTCGTGATCGCGTGTGTGTTCGTGATAATAACCGTGATCGATCGTCAAGTGTGATCGTCACCCAAATCTGATCAGTTTGAGTTAGCATTGAAATAAGTAAAAGTAGGTCTTTATTTCCTCTCTCTCTTGCTGTTTAAAAAGTACACCAATACACTAATTAATGTGCATTATCTTGCTGGCGTGAAAGTGGAAACGACCGTGATCGATCGTTAAGCGTGATCGTCATCATAAACCCAGCCTGTTTGAGTTAGCATTGAAGTAACAAGGTCTTTATTTTTCACTTGTAGCTGTTAACACAGACACCGGTGTTGTTGATGCATACCAACACATGGCTCCAATGGTTGATACCGTGGTGTTTATGCAGTGGCTTTATCAACAGTGTCGTAACAAGGGCTGTCGCTTTGTACACGATGATATTCACGGACTGTTGAAGGATCAGGCTGAAGAGTTGAAAAGCAAGTACAAAGCAGAGCTTATCATCAATTGTTCTGGACTCAGCGCAAAGGAACTGGCTGGAGATAATGACGTCTATCCACTCAGAGGTAAGATAAAAGAAAATCGAAAAAAATCTGTTTATGTCACAGAATTGGCACTAATGTATTGACTATATGGAACAAATCAAACGTAATTCGATATTTGGCCCTCGCAGTGTTGCCACAAAGCCTGAAAAAAGATCAGGCTGGAGAGGAAACTGATTCGCACCCACCCTGCCAATCGCACGAAAATCGGTGCAATGCTCTACAAGCTGAACTAAGCTGGGCGCTGCTTTTCGCATGTCTTTTCTGAAAATGTTTTCCTTTCTTTATTTGCTTCGTACTTAGTCAATTTATTTTATTTTTAGGTGTGATCCTCAAAGTCAGGAACGATGGAAGCTTGATGCCCAAGTTGAATCACTCTATGTGCATTTCTCTGATCGAAGACATTGACGAGTCCAAACAAGACGGACAGAGCTTTGTGTTCATCTTACCCAGAGGTGACGACAAACTATGGTTGGGTGGTATGGTACAACCCAACCAATGGGACAAGAATCTCGCGCTCAATTATCCACCAATCAGAAGGATGTACGAGAAAGTTAAGGAGTTTTATCCACCACTGCGTAACTATGGAGACGATGACGTGGAGGAGGTACTGGTTGGACTACGCCCCGCGCGTAAAGGCAACGTTCGTCTAGAATGGGACCCAGTGTGCCCTTCCCTGTTGCACAATTATGGACACGGGGGCTCAGGGGTCACTTTCTCGTGGGGCTGTGCCAGAGAAATGAGCGCTATGGTGGATCGCGCCCTAAGACGAAAACCGATCTCCCTGCCCGCAAAACTTTAAAAAGGAAGCAGAGAGAAATAAACTGTGTGTGTTATATTTAAAGAGCGTTATAAAGTAACTTTATACAAGGACAGAAGGGTCTCGTCTTCCGCTTATTCAACAGATAATTATAATTTATTAATATAATATACAGATAGCGATGATGTTTTTCCCGGTTTCGCCACAGTTTGCCAAGCAACAGAGTTATATTACCGCTACAATAAGGCGTTAAAAGGCGTTTAGCGATCCGATTCCTTTCTAGATATTCAGTCATTGAAAAGTGTGAGCGCGTATCAAAATGTCGCAGCAGTGGTCAGGTTTTATTTTCTGTATACTTCGGGAGACAACAAGGAACTGTCAAAATCCCGGAATTTTAAAATTACTTTTTGTGTGCGAAGGCACAGAAATAGTACCGTGTGACAGTGAGACAGTCAAGCAATAAGATAAAAAAAACTACAGAATTCAAAGTCGGATTAAAAGGCAAAACAATGCCGTCTACAGTATACTAAGTTATAAGTTTATTACACTTTATAATAAAGTATTTGAGAACAAAGAAGCAATGCACTCCTATTTCTTTCTTTAACCTGATATTCTAAAAGATAATATAGATATACCGTACTCACAGATACATAAAAAACACGCACTAAATACATATTTTTATAAAACTAAAATTCCCGTCATATTCATCAACACGACACCGCGGTGACAAGGTCAGTTAAATAGAAACGCTTGTAGGTGTTCGGGTATTCTGTATTTATAGTGACTGAAACGAATTTTGTAATTGAATGTTCTTCACTGCATTAGCTAAATTAACATTTACAACACCAAAAACTGAAAGTGGCCCTATGCAGTCAAATTACATATCCTCACAGGGATCCTTTTAAAGGCCTGATCATTTTCTCGATTTATTTCATGTGAGAAAATTTCTTGCATTCACGCGCCAATCGGTTGCTTCTCCACCTTTCAAATTCTAAATGCCCTTCGTTGCAACTTTAATAGGGAGCAGGGTTGGCGCAGTGGTGAGAGCGCTCGCCTTCCACCAATGTGGCCCGGGTTCGATTTCCGGCCCCGGCGTCATATGTGGGCTGAGTTTGCTGGTTCTCTACTCTGCTCCGAGAGGTTTTTCTCCGGGTTCTCCGGTTTTCCCCTCTCCACAAAAACCAACATTTGATTTAATTTAATTAAATATGATTTGATTTGATTTGATTTGTGCTTTACAGTGTCCCCAATTAGTACGTCAGTGCTAGATACAGTTGACACTCAAATAAAGTTCATTACTATTATTACTATTAACCCTTTAACCCCTGAGATCAAAATCTTAATTCTTCTAACTGATCTCAATACATCATTCATTACAACAGTGTGGAGATTTTGATGTTATATCAACAAAAACCTATACGAGTTTTCAGATTGCATATTCTCATGAGCTCTATGGTTGCCTTTGTAGTATTACGTTTAAGAGAAGATGCATGTTGGTCACTCTCAGGGAGTAAAGGGTTAATGCAAGCAGGAGCCTTCGTGCCACCAGACTGTTATTACCGCTACTCATTAAAAGTTTCTAATATGCTTACACCGACTCATCCCGTGTAAACGCCTCCAGGGGTCCGTTTCTCGAAAGGCCCGTTAACTTAGCGTGCCCGATAAGCTATTTTATGATAACAATATTTACAACGGAAATTACAATTTTGCTGGTTTTTGAGTATAAGTCAGGATATTCTAAGTTAACTCGCATATTGGGCTGGTTAGTTCGCCATGAACTACAAAAGCATTCGATAGACTCCCACTTAAAAGTATAGCTTCGGGCCCGTTAAGTTAACGGGACCTTCGAGAAACGGGTCCCAGGCGTCTTGTTACTGAATGATTTAGAATCTTTAGTATGGTTTTGGCAGTGCTTTTTTTTGTGAATGGGTCGGTAAGCTGCTTATACAGCATTCTGTTTCGTAAGTAAACAAAACAATAAAACACGCCTAAACAAACAACAGAAACAAAGTTAATAACAGAAGTTAAGGAGGTAAAGGTCATCATATGTTATTTTTCTTGCAAATTCTGTTGTTTGGTGAGTAGCGCAATTTAAGTATTTGAGATTGGTGTGACAGAAAGGGAAAGCTATCCAATAGGGATAATTAATCCGGGGGGGAGGGGGTAAGGGGTAAGGGGGTAAGGGGGAGGGGGTTGGGAGGTACACGCACAGGTCACAGTTTAGCTTTCCAGCTGGTTTGTGTTGCCACTCCCTTGTCTATCAATTTCACTACATCAATTGCTGATCCCCAACTGAATGTCATCCCCCATCTGCTGTGGCCATAGTTGTGTACTATGAACGCTTTTTCATTGTCTACCTCGAGGCATACGCCTCCCTTCCTTGCAGGTCTTACACCGAATATTAACCAGCCGTCCTCTACTTTCAAGTTCTTCAACTGTGGGAAACTGCGTTGGGATTCTTCCAACATCTTTCTGGCAAAACGATATTCCCGGGAAGTTTTCTTCTCACCGGCGTAAGGCTGATAAAAAGAACCAATGGCAATCTTGTCCTCTCCTTCACAGATAAATGATAAATGCATTATTGATTAAGCGTGAGGTCGGAATGGCTGCTCGTTAACCTCGGTCAATAAAAACGCAAACAAGTTTGCTTGTTTGTTCTGTTCGGTTTTGTGGGACAAAGCAGGAAATTTGAACAGGCGAGAGAGGCCCATCTAGCTCGCTTGGGTAGCCAATCAGAACACATGATTGGTTTTTCCTTGTCTGTTCAGAGAACCAGCCATATAACGATTACAGTTAGTCTTGTGTTTTGCTGTAACCCTTTAGACCTTATCAGTAGTCAAGATACAAAATCTCTTTAGTGATCTCCAAACAGTTCATGCAGTACCAGGAAGGAGAATCAGTTACAATATCAAAACATATCCTTAATAATTGACATTATTATTAATTTTTAGTATAATCTACTTGCGTTCTATCACAAACGCCGCGCTCTGATTGGCTACGCTACCCACTATCTATTCTGTGATACATAGTGAGTAGCGTAATGGCGGCCGCTTCTTCACGTTTTCTAAGGGTCCGTGAAGAAGATTTAGACAGTTTACTGGTCGAGGCTGTTCCAGAAAAGACAAAGTTTTGAACGGCTAGTAGATTTATACTAAAACAATTAGATTATGAGCTCGAGAATTCTATCGCGTGATAGTTGACGAGGGCGCAGCCCTCGTCAACTATCACGCGATAGAAATCGAGAGCGAAACTAGATATACTAATTGCTATTAAACATTAAAGTGGGTGACATAAGAGGGAAGAATTCTGTTGACTGCATCCTTCGAAAAGGCATTTTTATCCTTATTTATAATTGTGTATGTAAAAGGCAAATTCATAGTTCTCTTTTCACACTGCAACTTGTTGTAACATGTTGAAATTTTTGCATGTAAATTTATTACAACTAGTCATAGTTGTCACTAAATCTGCCCCCGACCTTGTAAAAACTGAATGAAGACTGCATGTGGTTGTTCATGTATTTGTTATGAACCTTTGAAATGTAGTTTTCGTTTGAGAGTTTGTGAGTGCAAATTCCTTGTTGTGTTTGTGTTTTGTCAATTATCACACTTTGTTTCTTGGGTTAATGGAAATCCTCATACATATCGTGTTTAGGACGGGCAATGGTATTTTAACATGTCATACTGAGTTCAATCAACAAGACAAATGTAATAAAACGCATGTTAAACAACACAACGATCTTTAATTATTTATTTCTAACGAACAATAGAAAGGTAGTATAACAATGAAAAATGTCGTTATAACGATGAAAAGTTATGAAAGCATTTGTTAATATTGCGTATAACAGTATTCAAAATGTAATATTCTGTAAAAAGAACATGAACTTGTTAAATATAAGGCAATGCAAAATGTCTTTGGAATAAAATAGAACAATAACTGAAGGACGCGGCTAAAACACCTGGTGAAAAAAGAATTGAAAACTATAGTCACAAGTCAAATTCAGTATGTTTGGAAGACGTTCAAAATTTATGAAAAAGGCACAGGGTGTTTTTGCATGGAGGTTTTCAGATTGTTTCGATGCAGTGAAAGTCAACTGTTTGAAGAACAATCCTTTTTGTCTTTCGATGTTGAAAAGGTTTTGTTTTCAAAGGCCAGGCTTCATGACAGACACGGCACTGATAAATTGTAAATTTTAATGCATTATGAAATCTTATATTTTCCTTGGACGATTTTTGCTGATGAAGTTCCTCATTATATGCTGTTGGATTTTTAAAATCAATTTCGTTCATCAAAGGTTTGTCATCCTTATCATGAACATTATCAGCAAAGGGTGATACTGTAAGGTTAAATTGTTATCTTCATTTGTTTGAAACTCAGAAAAGTAAACTGATGAATTCTTAGAAGGTTGCACAGATTCATCAGAATTCTTACTTCTCTTTGTTATGTTTGCAATTGCCTCTTTCTGTGGAGTCTTTCTTTTTCTGTTTCTTGTAAAATTAACGTTTTTCCTTGTGTTTTCTTTTTTTTCTGATTGTGCACAACTTTAGCACCTGAGAATGATAGAGTATTACTGATTTTAGCATCATTAGTATTCTCTAGGTCTACCATGAGGGAGTTGTCCAATATTTCTCTTGCACTTGACTCACATGCAACTCTTGGCCTAGCATTAGGTTTCATGTTCATACATGTATTGTAATTTGCAGATGTTTCTGGTGTGCAGTGGAAAATTTCATCTTGTTCATACTGTATTTCCATTTCTCTCAGCTCATAAATTGTGAAAAACCACCCTTCTTTATAAACTTGTCGCATTGAAGAAAAACTTGCAAACTCTTTTACACTAAAACAAAGGTCATCAAAATAAGTCCATTTACTATAACTTTCAACACCACAAGTGAAGTGGTTATTGTTACAACGCACAACACCTCTTAGTTTGTAATGAACTCCAGAAATTTCAATCAACTCAAAGACATTTATGTCCTTCATCAACCCAGGAGGGAATTCAATAAACAGGAATTTAGAGTTTGATACATTACTCAAAACAGGCCGAGTAGTGCGAGTATTACAGGTGACACAATTCAGTTGTCCTGGGTTTGTATGCACATCAATAACATACTGGGGCCACATATTTTTATCTAAACCCAAGTGTTGTGATCCATGCTATTCAAAGTCACAAGTTTTGCACAAGTGTTACAGAAAGAATCAAAAGTTCTTAAACAAAAAGACTCTCTTCATCTACATTCATATTACCAAGTGTTCTTTGCTCAAATATTTGCCTAAAACAGGCACTACAATCTCTGGCTACAAATGAACTACAGTGGTCAATGATGTATGACCATACAGGTTCGCGAATTTCCTTCAACAAGGCATTGTCTTCTCTCGAACAGATGTAATATGAGCAAGTATTGAAAAGCAGCTCCGTGAACTCATTTTTAGCTGGCAAATTTGATAAGTAAGGCATAAACAAATGTGTACACACTTCCAAAAAAGCATCAACTGCACATGAATAAATGCCCGGGTCAGTGAAAACCAAGTTCATAAAGTGTCGTCTACGAAACGCAACGAACGACTGCTTTGGCTTCGAGTGTGACATTCTTGAACTTAAGATAGAACAAAACCCGGTTATTTCACGTTAGCACCTTTCTTGTTTTTGACTGGGATTTGAAATATCTGAGCTATTCCTGATGTGGTTTGAATCGAGTCTGTCGATCCACGTTGCTTATTTGTGTCTGACAAATCAAGTTCAAAGTTCTGTCGATCGACGTTGCTGATTGTGCCTGACAAATCAAGTTCTTTAAAACTAAAGAATTCCAGTACTGCTGAATAGCTTTTTGTTAATGATGTGATACTCAATGATAAAAATACTCATCTTATAACTTGGAATGAAATAAGAAAGCTTGGAATGAAATCGTGACGACTCGTTGCCAAACTTGCCAAACCCAGTTTGCGCGGTTGCTGAGCCAGGCGCACAAGCTGAAAATTAACCGGGACCACCGCGCGCGCCTAGTTTCGTCAAATCGAGAAAATTTTCGCATACTAACACTACGACCACACGATACTTTTTATTTACGCGGGGAACACTAGGGTGCCTCCTCGGGTTCCGGCCTCTGGGCCGGAACCCTGCGGGGGCAATGATGCAAGGACAGCAGCATTGCATGGGACTGTTGTTTATAGTACTTTCACCCAAATTAACTAGATAGGTCATTACCTCTTGGCATAACCAATATATGGCAATCTACAGATTGCCCAGTCTCATCTGTTTCTAACTCCACAGGAAAGTTACAGATATAAACCTTCTCCACAAAGGGAAAACATTGTCCATCATTCTGAGCTAAAAGGAGAGCACCTGACAGAATAGCAGAAAAGAGAACAAAAAGAGAAGATTTAATCCTTTATATCGCTATCGATTTTTGAAGTTTCAATTTTTACCAGAATGTAATACACAATTTCCAATGTTAATTTAAAGAATTGGATATTAAATCAACTCAACATCTTCCATATGATAAATAACTAGTGCTCAAATCTCTGCCACTGTTTCCTTAAATAGCAATGTATTGATAATGTCATGAGAAGTTAAAAGTTGATCACTTCCAAAGCACAAATCACCAACAGTTAGTAGCTCTGCATTTAAGACAAAACAATATCTTTGAAAACACCAGCAAATTCTTCTCATCAGATGTCACCAATTAAACCATTCACTATATGTGGGTGCTGTAGGTTAAAATGAATTTCAGGTCAAAATGGTTCCAAACTAGTTTGATTTGTTTTTCTTTTTTTTCAGATTAATTTCCATAATCCTCCAATAATCTGAAACAAAGGAAAAAACAAATCAAACTGGTTTGAAACCATTTTGAGGTTCTGTACACAAGGGCCAATACAAAAGACCAAACAATACATTAGAGTTAAACAATGACTCCTAAACAAAGAAAATACAACGGTTATTCCCTTTTTGTACTGCTATACGAGAACAAAACCCATTTTGACCTGAAATTCATTTTAATCTACAGCAGGTATACTATAATTGTTCTTTGATTAAATGTCGACCATTTTAAGACCAACAGATCCAGTTACAAGTATATGTACCTCCTAAAGGAAAGAGGTTTTCGTCTCCCACAAGTTTGGAAGCACCCAGTCCTGAGCAGTTCACGATAAAATGCACACCATATGACACTCTTAAAGCCTCAGCTTGTTCCCCGAGGGATCCCCTGATAGTGCACTGTATATAGTGTGCTCCCTTTCGTTTACACTAAAACAAAAAGTGTAAAAGTTAAAAAAGTTTTAAAAAAACAATCATTTGTGGTGTGCCTCAAGGCTCTGTACTTGGACCCTTGCTATTTTTGCTATATATTAATATTATCCATACATCTTCCAAGGAATTTACTTTTTATCTATTTGCAGATGATACAAGTCTAACCCCTGCAAATGACAACTTACGTACTCTTGAACTAACTGTCAACAATGAGCTTGAGAAAGTAAGCGAATGGCTTAATGCTAACAAACTAACACTTGATGTCAAAATGTCTAACTATGTCACTTTTCATCCACACCCGAAAACAATATCTTTCAATCCTCAAATCAAAATTTTTAATCCAGCCTAAAATACTCCAGTAAAATTAAGAGATGAAGGACTTTGTTAAATATTTGGGTATAATGGTTGATTCTGAACTTTCCTAGAAGTATCATATTGACTTTATCTGCCACAAAATTAGTAAATCGGTTGGAATAATTGCTAAAATGAGGCATTATATTCCATGACATATTCTTTTAAATTTATATCATGCACTTAATACTCCTCATTTAAATTATGGTAACTGTGCCCCCGCAGATTTACCTCAATAAATTACTTGTTCTGCAAAAATGTGCATTGCGTTTGATTTATTTTTTTAAAACCAGAGACCATGCAATACCTTTTTTATTGAATTAAACTGTCTCCCTTAACAGTCTTTGTTGACTTTCAACAATTAAGCTACTTTATGTATGACGTCCATGCTAAGACAGGTCCAAAAAGTCTTCTCAATAAGTTTACGAAAATCAGCACAAAACATCATTACAATACACGATTATCAGCAAAGGAAAGTTTCTCTGTCAAATTCTCTAGAACTGAAAAAATGAAAAAAATCTTTTACTATAATTGGTGTGTCTATCTGGAATTCTATTCCACATTCTGTTAAAATTCTTAAGTCATCTAAATTTCGTAAAAAAATCAATTCACTATTACTTAATGTCTTAATGAAGATAATTATTTGAATGTTACTTGCTTATTAGAATATTTTAAGAAGTTTTAAAACTTGATATGCTGTATATACCCCTTAGCTTGTGTGTGGGTTCTTCTTTCTGTGTGTTGCTGTATTTCTATTCTTTTCCATTTCCTTACAATTGTATATAATTTAATTATGCCTTTATTTAAAATATTCTGTCCTACCTAGATTAGCATTATACCTATTTGCAGGGCATGAAGCATTGTAACCTTATGATTCTAAATAAATAAATAAAATTGGCAATAAAATTGTCAATTGACCTACCTCCTGATAAAGCCAGGCAAGAAAGTTTTTTGGAGAAATGTATGGAGCGGAATATGTATACCCATCTTTGATGTGTTTAGGCCTTTCATGCAGTCCTTAAAAGAAAGCCAAGAAATTTATATTCATTTTAATAATTATCACAATATTCCCAACAGTGACTGTGGGAATGTTCCATATACACTCTCTCCCATTCCTAATTTTACCACGTCTGAGGAGATGCTGCTAACTTCCTGCCATCTTTCTGTTTTTTTTTTCTTTTTCTAAACTTGTCTTAAAGGCACACAAGATTTGTATAGCTTCCTATAACCCTCTACTTTATAGATTTTACTATGCCTAAGATCAGACAATTTTACTTGTCACAGGGAGACCCCTTGGAGCTTAAAGAGTTAACTTAAGTTAATTCAACATTTTTGCACTTACTCTATCAAAATTTAAAGAATTTCTTGGCTATTTCATGTAAAAACGTCAATGAGCTGATTGCTTGAGAGCATGTCAATTAATTGCAAACAGTGCAGAATTGCAGAAATTTCAAATTAAATTTTTGCATGTATATTATTAACAAGTAATCAAGTAATTTTGAGTGCAATTTTGCATAAATAAGCACTCATAAATTTTTCAAAGAAGACAAATTGCATTTGCCCTACAGGCTTGCACATATTTTTCAGTCTGAAAAATCTTCTTGAGCTCATTTATTCGAAGCTGAACTAGTTGAAACCATTTGAAAACCTATATACATTTACTGACACTAACAATGGCTGAAAGCCGTGCTTGCATCCAAGAGTCCGATGTGCTATTCTGTCACCTATACAGTGATCAGCATCTGAATTCTCCTTGGAATACATAACAGTAATGAGAGAATAAAGCAATGATCTTTAATGACAAATTGAACCAATGTTCATACACCTTCCTTTTACTAATACAGCACAAAATGTATGGGAACATCACTGCAGACAATTTGCATCTTGGCATTGGACCCTAAAGGGGTTTACTATGCATCTTAAATCAACCCAATTTACAAGCATACCATAAAACTCATGGACAGGAGACAGTGAATGTTTAAAGCCTGGGAGTTTGCTCAGCTTAGCCAGTTCAGCAGATCTGATCTGAACAAGGTAGAATTAGGTTAAACATGTTTTAACATAAGGTGTCAGGCAACTGGAAAGTAATTTTACAAAGGCAATAGGAAAATAATTATAGTAATTATAATTTAACATATTTATAAAATAATTATATTTTATAATAATGAAGGCAACTGGAAAATAATTTTATAAAGGAGGCTACTTTGTAAAGAAACTGGTACTTCATTAGACTAAGTTGGAATTTTAAACATGCAAAAGGGGTTCATGTAACAATCACGTTGATAATAAACCAGTGTAGGTAGATGGAATAACAACCTTAAGGCAATTGCAGTAGTTGCATCAATTTTAATAGCACTTGACCAAGAACTAAATCATAAGCAACTTCTCTTCACATAAACCATCACTACAGTCCAACTTTAATTTGATTATCCAGACCACAATGATTCAGAGTCGTTTCTCTGGTGCGTTTCTCAGCACTGTTGAGTTGGATGGTTGCAAACGTTTTGAAGCATCAACTGGTTGGTTTATTAGACATGTTTAAAAATCATCATGGCGTAAAACCTCTAAATTCAAGTATGATCTATTCACTATTGCAGTCTGTTTCTTATATTTCCATCATTTACGTCTGTCTCATGAATATTTATATTTTGGATTACTCAGACTTTTGATTAATGGGACTCTTGATTATCCGAGCATTTTGCACAAGGCCCAACAACTCTGGATAATCGAGGTTCAACTGTACTTCTAACTAGTTATCAAGTAAACAGTTGTTAGGAACTGAGCAAATCATTAACATAAGGGTGCTGAACTGCTCTGATAACACATTCCCAAGTTTGGGACATAAAGATTTACAGTAATGGAGACGTACTCTGGAAATCATAAGTTTTGTTCTGAAAGTGAATGGGTAAAGTACTTACCTTCTCATTGTGCAATATCACATGTTCTTTTATGGACACTCCGGTAAGAGTAGGGTTTTCAGCCAGAGCTGCAAATCTCTCACCACTAACAGCAGCCCATTTCTGTTAAAACCAATTAAAGATCAAATATCTGTAAGCTATAGCGGTTTCATTTAAGTGGGGGGAGGGGTGGGGGGCACCAGACAAATTAACAAACTGTGAGGATGACCTTGCTAGCTGCTTTCATTACATCTCAACCAAGTGAACAGACGTTACTGGAATACAAAAAACATATCTATTCATAAAGAAATTATTCTCAACTACAGTCTGTACCTTAAATCGTTGAACCTCTGCAGCACTGACCTCCTCCACAGTTATGTTACCTATTGTTTCAGGTGGACACCATATTGCACCAGACACCTCTGACGCCAAACTTGGGGACAGTTCAGAAAATGATGGGAAAGAACTGGCTACTACTGTTACATCATACCTGGTAATTCAACCCCATTTTCAACAAATCAGTTTAACATTACCGGTAATGCATAGAATAGATAACAATAGAAAGAAAGAGTAAGGATATCACTATATGGTTGAGAAAGTGGATATGGGTGGATATATACCAAAATGTGACATGCACCAACCAGCTTGATAAATTATGATGTCAAAAATAATTGTTGGAAACTATAGCAAAACAAGACGCCATTTCCATTTTCATTCAAAAGCAACAAATGGTCAATGGCTTCCTCATTATGGGAGCCAATCAGAAATTAATGTGAAAAACCACCTTTTTTCCTGACTTGGGAAATATGTGCACTTGATCATATCTCATATTACATTTTTAATTTAGGTTCTCCTTCAAGTGTCTGCTTATGTAAGTGAAATATTTGTTGTCATCATTATATAAGTTAGTATCTGACTCCATTCCTCTTTACTGTAAACTGCGATATTTAACAATTAGATTATGAGCTGGAGATTTCTATGGAGTGATAGTTGACGAGGCCAAAGGCAGTCAGATTGTGGCATTTGCATTAGTATACTGGTAGATTGTGTTATTCTCATATTAAGAGTCTAGCTACTATAGTAAATTAATATGCCCCCTTTCTTCCCACTAAGTCTAACTGCTGTATTAATCAATATGATTAGATATCTTATAATGAACCAATGATTACCGGTAATAGCTATTTCATACTGCAACTTCAGTACTCTTACGTACCCTCTGTTCAGTAATTCAAGAGTGGTAGTCAATCCAATAGCACCACTTCCAATGACCAGTACTCTAATGCCCTGTTACAATGATGGTAATAGTCTATAAATGTGTTACAATTTGACCTAGTGTGAGGTCAAGATGCAGGGCTGTCAACCCCCGGTGTCTTCGAATATTGAGAATTGATAGGGGAGGACAATAGACGATGTCATAATGACATGACATCATCATTAGCATTGTAACATTTGATCTGATTGGTTTATTTCCGACCAATTGCATTACTGCTTATATTATGGTGGCAACACTTGCATGAATGATAGTTTGTTGGGGTTACGAGGAAAGGCTTTAATTTTGTTATCCACATTAACAGTGAAATAGGCAAACAACTCAAAATATTTAAAATTTTATATTTATCTCACAAGAAACAGCAAACTTTGACAATTATCTGGGAGATTTAAGACTCCAATCTAGAGACCAGGACATATGGTCCAAAATCTGGGGGTGTGGACAAAACGTGGGCTAGGCCATGGCCTATCCTGTGGCCTAGCCTGTGGGTATCGTGAAGCCGCCTTTTTGGATCTCCTCAGCGACCACGCAATATTGGCCCCTGCTCTCCCCTCCCCCTTAACCTACCGTTATGGTTGAGTACTTGGGTGGGAAAGACAGAGTTACGATTATTCAAGGCTGAGTGTTGTGATATTTGCATTGTTTCGTTCCCTCGGACGTTGAAAATCACGTTAGTGACTTTTTAGTATACCTTTATTACAGGTATAGAATTGTACGCCAGGGTACTCGTTCGACTCTTACTGATTGTCTTTTAATGTTTTTAAAAATCTCATCACCAGTAGGCCATATGTTGGGCCACGGACTACCCCACGTTTTGTCCACACCCAAAATCTGGATATTTGTCCCGGATTACCAGGGAGGATGATTGCTTCATATCAGCCAAGTCGTTTTTATCTCATGGTATGTACCTTGTACCATGAGGTATAGTGATGGTTGCATTGGTCATTCCATTCCCATTAAACAATTAATTTATGCATTAATCTGCATTAAATGTGAATTAAACAACATCTTCATTATTATAACCATAATCGTTGCAGTCCTCTAGAAGGTATGATTTAAAAACAACCTTCGCGTTTAACGGTTTGGAATGATTCCCCCACAGGTCCCTACTTCATTATGCATACTGTAGTTGAATTGTCTTGGGAAGTGCACGTGCAAACATTTCTTGTTTTCTGAGAACGAAACCGTACGGCTACAGCATGCATAATGAAGTAGGGACCTGTGCGGAAATTATTCCGAAAAATGCAAGAAAGGAACAAGGAAAACTTACAGCCATCCTTACTGACCACGCTTGGTCGATAAAATTTTGATTTGCTTCGCGGGACAAAGCGTGCAATCCCGAAAGGGCAAAATCTAGCCATCAAGATATAGGTCAATAGTTGGATTCACGAAAGGTCACGTTAGTGATTTTAACAAATTGAATATACATGACATCAGTCATATATTCGCTCTGTGGTTGGAAACGTAATTGAAGATTTTGACCATCGCAGTATTTGCGCAATTTTTGACCAATTTTGACTCAGCCTGAAAAAAGAATGTTCAGGGAGAGAACGTCGTTCATTATAGAAATGTTGCATGCGAGTTTGATTAACGCAAATTAATGTAGGCAGTATTGCAACGAGGTAAAAAGTTATTTGTAAGTTACCTTTTTCCTTGCAGACATCATCTGAAACATTGAAGAAAATTGGCATATCTAAGTCCACTGCTACAGGTCGCAAGGCACCTTTCGACGACCTTTCGACTAACATGGAGCTTGGGAACAAGTTTGTAATAACTTATTAGAATATATAATTTAATCTTCCCCCGATCTAGTAGCAACGGGGGTATAGCTCAGTGGTAGAGCATTCGACTGCAGATCGAGAGGTCCTTGGTTCAACTCCGAGTGCCCCCTAAGCTGGAAATTTTTTTTCTTATTTTAAATTTCCCAGTCTTCATATATTTTCCGTTCTGGGGTCGAAAAAAGATAAGATAGGTTTGACTGTGATGGGTTCCTGGCATCTTATATATGTTGTGGTTCAATTTTTTCCTTTGTTTAAACTTTTTTCCTTTGTGTTTTGGTATGGTTATGTCTGATAATGAGTCTGAAACAAAGGAATATTAAATTTAAACCAAGGATAAAATGAAACCACAACAAACAGTAAGTTATGGCGGAGTATTAATTTACGGTAAACCACTATATGACTGTTACACCACGTACTGACGAAGTTTTGCATTTTTCCCGGGTGGGGTGATATGAACACGCATGCTTGCCTTCCGCGACAAACTCTCACTACAGCGATGGCCTCTTTAAATTCGGTGCACGAAAAAGAGCTCGAAGGATGGTTTTATCCGCCCAAAGATCTCCAGTCCGAGGCATATGTACCAAGTATGGAGCGCTATAAAGAAATGTATCGAAAATCGATCGATGATCCTGCAGGTTTCTGGGGAGATATCGCAAGCGAGTTCTATTGGAAAGTCCCGCCAAACAAGGACGACTTCATGAACTTTAACTTTGATACAAGAGAAGGAAGAGTTTCTGTCAGTTGGATGAAGGGAGCTGTGACGAATATTTCTTATAATGTTTTAGACAGAAATGTGGAGAAAGGATTAGGGAATACGGTGGCATTCTACTGGTAAGAGATGGTTTAGCTAAGGACCTTTGAACGTATAAATGAATGGCAGTTGAAACCTGCATTACCTAATGTACCATTCAACCGGTTAGGCGGCTATAAATTTAGTAATCTTGTTCCGATCCGAATCGTAAAGGGAGTTCCGTAACGTACGAAATACTGAAATTACGTTAAGTTAATATTAGTGTATTTGAGGGAAATTGTTTTGATGAACGGCGGGGGCGGAAGCAAGTACATTTCTGTCTGGTCATTGACCGAGTTCTTGTACGATTACCATAATGCATAATCGATGTCCCGCAAGTTTAGCTTACCGAACTTTCATTCACTTCATACTTTTCCAGTTTACTGTTAGTTTTTCTCTATTTCCTTTTTATTTGACCAGAAAACTTTCGTTGATTTAGGACTGTGAGCATGATGACTTTTTCCTGCTCTATCCTTACCTTTGTACATTGCACTTTGCGCGTGATTATAAATGAACCCTCGACTGAAAGCGGCTTAGGTAATTCAGATAAATTGATCAGCAGTTCAACAGTAATTTTGGTGTGACACTAACTGTTCATGTTTTGTAAAGTTCCAATCTGAATCTTGAGACAGAAGGAAAGTAATTATTTTTATGAGTTGTGTTGCGAGATTATTAGATTGAAGATAAATTGAAGATTGTGCACATGGGAAAGTCGACTTTGCACCAAGCAATATGAGCCTTTTTAACAAATATGCACCCTGAATGGAGACCATTATGCAAATGTAAAGCAGGAAGTGGAGCCCATGCTGTTTTCTCTTTGACGGAAAACACCTTTATCTCCAAATATTGAACAACTAATTAAAACTATTACGCTGATTATTTCTTTGTCAATGAAACTTTGTAGAAAGAGATCAGCCAGCACATACATCTTTTTTTTAATACATAATTCTTTTTATGATTAGCAAATGAGAAAAACTAAGTGGAAATAAAAATGGTATACCTCTAGTCTAAGAGTGTCAATGTTATTTTTTTGATTCAGAATCCTTCCTCTTTGGCTGTGTAACAGATAAATCAAATTAATTCTTTCTTTTGTTTCTTCCTCTCTCTTTTTTATATTATTTATCCAATTCTGCATTTATTTTTATCTTTTGGGAATGTTCAGTTCTATTATGTGCACAGTAGCTGATGGGATGTTTTATATTTGTTTAAACAGGGAAGGAAATTTTCCTGGAGACAGCAAGCAGATCACATACAGTGAACTTTTGGTTGAAGTTTGCAAGTTTGCCAATGTTCTTAAAGACAAAGGTAATTAATGAGAGCACAAACTACATTGTAGCAAATGGATTGGGTAAATGCTGTCCTCTAAGGGCCTCTTACCATACTATGCAAATATTTGATGGTACCAAGAACCAACTTTGTAGACCAGGCCACATCTGTAATATACTGTATATATAGCTCTGGACTTAACACTTTATTGATATTACTGTATACTATATTACCATACTATACTCTACTATATTATGTACTCATTATCATTCATTACCATAACAGAAAACAAAAGAAAATTAACATATCTAATGTGGTTTAGCATTGTCTATACTCTTATCAACAACAATTACGCATCATCACACTTTTTAAGCCACGTTAAAAATGTCAAAGAAAATATTCTTTTTTCAGAGCGTGACCAAGATCGTGACACAAAGAAAGAGCAAGCGTTGTCTATAACTTTCTCGCAATCTGATTGGTTTATTCTCCACAATGAGCGTTTCTGATTGGCTATTGCGTCGCGTGACACATTGACGCAAGCAGCGCTGTCTAGACTCTTGTTGACAGCGGCAAATTAGCCAAGCAGTTTGCAAGATTAGTAGCAATTGTGGTCAAAATAAAATTTGAACTAAGGAAAAAATTGAACTACACAATATATATTTATACTATTATTTACATACTATACATACATACTATATTATATATGTATATTTATATTGTGTATACTATATCACTGTAATACTGTATTGATATTGCCAGGAGAAGTTAGATTTTTATCACTCAGAGACTCAAGGGGTTATTTCATAAAATTAATTCTTTATTGTCTTTTTAGTTCAAGGTGAAATTTGTATAGATTCAAAGACTCAGAGTGCTTGCTTTCTTAAAATGTTGGGGCTGGTCAAAATGACTGCTTTTTTTTTACTTACAGGTGTAACAAAAGGTGATCGTGTGGCAATCTACATGCCTATGATTACTGAGTTGGTTGTTGCAATGCTGGCCTGTGCTAGAATTGGGGCTATCCATTCAATTGTGGTGGGATATTCCTCTTATACTGCACAAAAAAGCTGTGAATAAACATTTTATCCTTAATATGTAATCCCCTAGCCTGTTTCAAATTACAGATTCTCCATATTGGTACCCATACCCTTCATATAATACTTTTAAGGAGAATGTCTTAAAAGATCAACACAGGTCATCATTAAATTAATCATTCCATTATGTTCTTGTCCTACTTCTTTTCATTTCTTTGTGTTGATATCATTATGAGAAACTGCAGGCTAATCAGTATTGAGGCTTTAAGGGTTACTTTATTTAGTTTGCCTCAAGCCAGTTTATTTTATTAACTAAATTAAAGGTACATTTATGCATAACTCACATTTAAGTCAAGCTTCTACAAGAATAATCATATGTTTTTTAATGTTGTTTTCAGTTTGGTGGATTCTCTGCAGAATCTCTGGCAGAACGTATCCTTGATTCCTCATGCAAAGTCTTAGTTACTGCTGGTAAATTTTTTCTCTTTTTTTGATAATCTGTCTTAACTGATTAAAATCTTTTCTTAATGTCCTACTTACCAAATATTATTAAAATGTTAAATATAAGTATGCTGTTTTTCCTACAGAAGAATTGTAATATTTTTGTTTAAAAATCAATTGACTACAAAGTACCAATAAAATCAAAAGAGAACTTTGTACCCAGTTCATTCTTCAGTGTGAAATTCTAAATGATAAAAAGGTTGACTGCTTTTGTCCCCCTTTTATAACTGTGGGTGAATATTATTGTTATTATTATTGTTATCATCAATATTATTATACTTGTGGCGTCACCCATAATTGTGTTCTTTACCAACATAAATCACAGAATTGTAATATCTTACTTTGCAGATGGCTCTTATAGAGGTACCAAGCTGATTGATCTTAAGGCAATATCTGATGATGCCATTGAGAAGTGTAAAAATCAGTGAGTAATTTGAATCTCTGTTGAGGTAAAGAGGACGCTTGAAATACTACTGCAGACTGTGTACTGATGGTACATTCAACCAGACTTTGAGAAGGTTAAATGTGGGGAAAGTTCACCCACACCTATTTACCTTATGTAAGAGTGATAATACAGTAGTAAATGATAATTTGATAATTAACAGAAAGTACTAAGATACAATACTACAGATACTTCATTATCCTCTTGTCTGTGTTGGATCTTTTTAATTTTTACCCTGAAGTGAGAAATTTGGGGCTTAACCAGTAATAAATGACAGAGGCAAAGTTTATGTTTCTAATTTGTCTTTTTCTGTAGGGACTTTGTTGTTGAAACATGTATCATTGTTCAGCATGTGGGAGCATGTGTAGGAAACAGTGCTGCCAGCCCAGGATCATCTCCCATTTCCAAGAAACCTTGTCATGAAATACAGGTGAATTGAGTGAACCCTTTAAGTCCCTGTAGTGACCAGCGTACAATTTCTCATTACAATATTCACTGTTCATTAACCATTCATGTTATGAGAATAACGGAAATGATCACCAAAAATAGTTGCGTTGATATTTAAACAAAGTCTTTTTACTAGTACCATAACAAATGTATGAGAACAGTTGGGAGAAAATGAATATTAATATTGGGGCTTTAAGGGTTTCCAGTAATAATAATAATAGTAATGATAATATTAATAATGATAATAATAATGATGATGATAATAATAATAATAATTCTTACCATTATTATCACTGGGTACTAATTAATCACTTATCACTGAGTATTAATTAAACAAACTTTATTTGCAGTTGCAATAATCATTTTTACCTACAGTAAACTGTTAATTGTACTGTATATTCACAAATAATAAAATTTAAAATGCCTAACAGTGTAATTTAAATTTTATCATTGGTCTCAAACGAATTCTGTCAGTGGATACCGGTAATGCTCGTTAAATTTTGGGTACTGTTTTTCTCTCAACTCCCAGTGCTGTCTTTAGTTTGCCGTAAGTGATTAGGTAATGGTGATATTTTACTAACCTGCGTGCAATTTTGCCACATTTATTCAAGGCACATATTTCAAACTTTTGGGTAATTAACCACGAACAATGTTATGTTAAATGTTGTTTAATATATAGCTATTTTGTTGAGTTAGCATTAAATTATCCCTACTCATGTAGCTGTATGTGTGGTCTTGGCCAATTTTATTACTCCCAACAAAGAGAGGTTGAATATCAGCCAAAGTCAAGCCTTGCAATCTTAAATGTGATGCACTTAGCACCTTGAAAACCCACTATATGTACTATTTTTAACAAACTGAAGTCACCATTTTCCAAGGTTGAGATACAAGAAATTACTCAACATTACCATTAACAGTATCTTAAAATAATTTATATTCAACAAAATTTTGCAGTTTCTGATGTGTCAATGACGAATGCATCTTAAATAGATTGTAGAGTGTAAATTATGCTATAGAGTGAAATATGAAGGGTGCCATGGAAACAACTCAAAAGTGCCAATTTTGAAAACAAAATGGCCGATAGCTGGTTTGCCTCATCAGACCAAATTGTTGTTCAAAAGTTCAAAGAAAACAAAAACACCACAAAAGTTAACCCAAACATTACTGAATATCCGGGAAAAATGGGCGACTGAAAGAAAAGTTAACCCTAAACTTTGGAAACCATTGAAGCGTTTCATCTACAGAGTGGGCATTGTACTGTGACAGCCTCACCAACATTTTGTTAAGAATATCATAAATAAGAAATCGTATGAACTACTTGTGCATTTTGTGATTTATGGTCACTTGTGATGTTTTGAAAGTTCTAATATTACACTTGCCGAAGTGGCTCATGCAATTTTGAGAACTTTCAAAACATCACTTACGCCCATAAAATCACCAAATGCACCCTTGTTCATATGATTTCCTAAACTAATTGCACATGTGTGTATGTGTAGATTCACTGATCAGTTATCTCAGCTTATGTCACTAAGCATGTTTTGTTCTTTCTACAGACAAGTTTCAATACTGGTATCGACAGTTGGTGGCATGAACTGATGTCCACGGCTAGTGACAAGTGTGATCCTTGCTGGACTGATGCAGAAGATCCTCTATTTATGCTTTACACAAGGTTGTTGTAATGTAAACTATCAATAATCAAAAAGAACTTATTAAATATAGATTTTTTAAATTAAGTATGCTTGAACAGGGCTAAAAATTAACTCCAGTGCTTAATGGCCAGTCAGGCCAGTTTCCTTGAGTTCTTAGTGGCCCATCCCAGAATGAAGTCGCCCTCGATTTTTTTTTGTTTTGAGTGGCAATCACAAAATCAAAATGGGGTGTAGATGTTGTGAATGCTGATCGCTCGTGAAATCTGTGTTAAAATGACTCGGAATTTACACTTCAGAACCAAAAAATACACTAAAATGGATGATCTTAGTGTCCGGGTAAAGAAATGAAGAGAAAGGTAGTCCAATCAAACTACACATTGAATTTTATTTTTAACTTTGTACTTAGCATAACTTACATTGCAACTTTTCGAAATTCTGTAGCATAGTTGCACATCGGGCGTTCAAACCTTAACGTTTGGCAGCCCTGGTCTGTTTTAACTCGCCACTGGTGACCTTGCAGCTGCCAATTTTTAGCTTGAAAGATATACCAATTGCAAATAGGACAATCTGAGTGCAGGACTCTTTTTTTTTCTGTTTCAGTGGTTCAACAGGAAAACCCAAGGGTGTCCTTCACACTGTTGGAGGTTATATGCTGTATACTGCTGTAACATTCAAGTAAGTTTTATAAATATGTAATTAGTTCCTAAAGATAGCGGTGCTGTGTCAGTATAAAGAAAGTGAAACACAAACATGGTTTATACTATGAGTTGTTAATGTACGTTTTACTTCAGTCTACAAGATGAAAAGCAGAGCTGATGTTTTGAGTGTTAGCCTGTCATCAGAGCAAATGGTAAAGAGCTAATGCAATAAAACATACCAATTTGTGTGTTAAGGGAGATGGTTTTTAACCCTTTCACTCCCAAGGGGTCTCCATTTGACGAGTAAAATTGTTTGGTGTTAGACAGAGTTAAATCTATAAAGTCACTCTTGGGAGTGAAGGGGTTAAGTACTTGTTTACTTAGGTTAATATGAATGTGCTACTAACAGTACTTCCTTGTGTGTAGATACGTGTTTGACTACCATCCTGGTGAGGTGTATTGGTGTACTGCAGACATTGGTTGGATTACTGGCCACAGTTATATTACATATGGCCCAATGGCAAATGGTGCAACTAGTGTTTTGGTGAGGAATATGACCTTGGGCAAAACATAAATCTGAACTTTTTCTTACCTGAGTCAATTCCTGCTCCCTCACTGAACCAAGGAACATTTTTCAAGGCAACACAACTTCATGTAGTTGTGCAACTGAATTTTTAAACACAAAGTAAAAAATAGATAGCATAAACATGTGCAGCTTTTCCACTTTGTTAGTAAAGGAGTGGGTTTTTTTCATTTGTTCTATGTATTAAAAGATGCCAAATAATAGAGAATTCAATTACCCTTAGTTTAAGCCATGTCTTATTACCAAGTACAAGAAATTGGGATAATCAAACGAATTGATAAAGTAAGTTATATCACCGTGAGGTAAAAGGGAGGTGGTGACGTTTAGAGCGTTAGCCCTTCATTGGAGCAAATGAAGGGCTAACACTCGAAAGGGCTAATTCCCGAAACGTCAGCACCTCCCTTTTACCTTACGGTGGTATAACTTACTCTATCAGCTTGTTTGATTATCCCAATTTCTTGTGCTTCAATTCCCCACCAATGCAGCACAGTTTCTTTAGAAACTATCCCCACAATACTTATTACCAAGTGTTTTGGTGAAATGTTCAATTTTGGCTTGTCATTAACGAATGATGTGAAAGCAGATATGGGGCACTATGTCTGTTCCTGTTTCAGTTTGAGGGCACTCCTTTTTATCCTGATTCTGGTCGATGCTGGGATGTGGTTGATAAATACAATGTCTGCAAGTTTTACACAGCCCCAACAGCAATCAGGGCACTAATGAAGTTTGGCAATGACAATGTCAAAAAGTATGTATAATATCAAAATACAGTGATGTGATCTTCATAGAAAAGAACCAAATGCATAACATGTAAATAACACCACAACTTTTTAATACACAAAATTCTTCAGTTTTTGGACTTGTCTATGATTAATCCTTAAATTAGACTACAATTGTGCTGATCCTGGTTATCCTCCGGAAATGAGACAAACAAAACCAGCTTGTTATCTATTTTGTGACCAGAAGGATTTCTTTTATTTTCAGACACAGCCGTAAATCTCTTAAGGTCCTTGGTACAGTAGGAGAACCAATAAATCCCGAGGCATGGCTGTGGTATTACCACATTGTGGGTGAAAAGAGATGTGCCATTGTAGACACCTATTGGCAGACAGAGACAGTAAGTACTGTATAATTTATAGCTTTAGAATAAGGTACGTGGAAGGTGGGAGGAGGGGGGGAATATGAATGTGAGTGGAGTCTTGCCACCTGCACCCTGGAAACATCACACTTCACTACTTGAGTATATAATCTGTAGGAAGAAGCCAAGGTTACGTACGGTCCCCTGACAAAAATAGGCCCCTGTTTGTGATAGGGAGACCTTAGATTTTATGGGCTTAACTTCTCATGTTTGCCCACTTTTCTCAGTCTCACAAAGCTAGAGATGCTTTCAATCATCTCTTATTCTTCTTTTGTGCTTTATAGCAACCTCCTACGTGCATCCATAACCTGATGGTTGCGCACTGCACGTTTACCATTTCTACAGTATATCAGGGGTTTCAATACGTTCTGAAGTAGGCAGCTGATGCTATTAAAGTAGGCAGCTGTAACAGGTGAGAAATTCTGTGACTCAAGAAACTCAAGGGACCAAAAAGAAATTTAATGTTAGAAAGTAGGTGGCGAAATTCGCCAGTTGCCGTCTTCTATTGAAACCCCAGGTATATTATCCGTAGTACTGGTAGATTATCATTGTATTAAGTAACGGTTGCAGTGACCCTGCATTATCCATTACAGTAGGTTGTCAATGTGTAATTTTTCATCCTTTCTACATGTTTTCTGTTGGGCAATTACTGGTATGTTATCAGGCAAAACCAAAGTACCGGTATAAGTAAATGTACTTATAGCACAGTGGCACATACCTAATGTAGCCCGTATTTGACAGTAAATACACCTAGTCCTTGGAAGTTTTAGACAGTTCCCAAAGAGGCAGTCACTGTCACAGTTGACCATTTCTTTGCCTTGCAGGGTGGTCATGTTATCACATCTCTTCCTGGTGCAACTCCCATGAGACCAGGTGCTGCTGTAAGTACATGTATCTATTTTTAACCACTTTTTGCCCAAATTAGGTATCAGTTGTTTCTAGCCTTCGCAAAGTTTTGTTCCTCTTATGCATTTGTTTCATTTTCAAAACATATGTAGACTAATAAAAAATGTTCTTTGATTCCAATCAATCAATCAATCAATCAATCATGCCAGTGATTGGTGAATGGGGTCCTTCGCATGTCAGATGTCTGCTGTTTGTGAGGTTCTTTTCTGACAGTATCTCGCCCTGCTGTATACCAGATTGCCCTGCTGCCAGCTCACTTCTGGACCAGTCTTGCCCAAACCCAAATGCTTTTAGATCCTCCTTGCCACAGTCTTTCCATCTTTTCCCAGGATGGCATCTCAGTCTTATGTCATTGGCAAGTTCTTTGATCTCAAAATATAAATTCTCCTTTGTGATCACTACGTACACAGTTCATGTGGGAGACATTCTCGCACACCACCTCACTATCCATTGTATTATTGGAATGTTGTTTGGCAAACTTTATTCATTTGATTTTGAAATGAAGTAAATTGAGAATATTACATGACTGTGTGGAGGTAGGAAATTGCTCTTCAATTTTGAATGTTTTTCAACAGGAGTGGACATGTAATGTTCTGTTTATTATGTAAAACCCCAATGAAATACCTAGCAATTTTTGTAACCATAGCAATTGTGTTATTTTCTCATGAAGGTATCATGTTGTCGTGCAAAAGCTCATCTGGTACAGTGAATTTCACTGGTGAATATAAAATAAAAACAATTATCTTTGTTGTTGACCTCAGACTTTCCCATTCTTTGGGGTTGTGCCAGCTATTGTTGATGAACAAGGAAATGAATTAGAAGGAGCTTGCGAGGGATTTTTAGTAAGTGCAGCATGATTTATTTTTCAGGTAAAACCAAAGAAAGCTGTTAACCAGGCAACTAAAACCGCTATCACTAATCTTGCATACTGATTGGCTGGCATACTTACAATACATTAGGTGACATGTAGCAGGTATTGAAGAAGCTGACGTTTAAAACAAAACAATTTTCTCTTGGAACTAAGAATCTATTTCAATAAACCAATTTAGTTAGTTTTTACAAATTAAAAAAAAAATTATCAGTAGTCTTGTCTTCTACAAGTTCAATTATGATCTTAACTGTTGACTCAAAGACAGCCTAGCTGTACAATGTTGTGCACAGTCTTAATAGAATACAGTATGATATACGTTTTTTTTTTAATTAATAAGATAAGAGGTCACAATGTTTTCGTTCTTGTAGATGATGAAGCAGCCTTGGCCTGGCATGGCAAGGACAATTTATGGAGATCACGAGAGATTTGAACGTGTCTACTTCTCAAAATTCAAGGGCTACTACATGACTGGAGATGGTAAGGTCCATGATGGCAGTAGTCTTTTGGTAGTGTCTTTATAATCTGTTCTCAAACTGATAAGCCTATACAAACACAGTAGGCAACTTTTACATGTATCTCAGATCTTACCTGATTAGGTGTAGACAGTGTTGTGGAAATTGACTTGTGTGAGATGTTTTTACTCTCCTCAGGTTGTAAACGTGATAATGATGGTTATTACTGGGTGACTGGTAGAACTGATGACTGTATGAATGTCTCTGGTCATCTGTTAAGCACAGCACAGATCGAAAGTGCTCTGGTGGAGCATGAGGCTGTCACTGAGGCAGCTGTGGTGAGTTGATTTAGATGTTGTTGAGTATGTTTGCTCCTCCCTGGGATGAGTGCCAGTCCATTAAATGGTTAGTTACCCCCAGCATTTATTGTCAGTACCCACTTATACACAGCCCTTGCATGTAGACGAGAAAATATGGAATCATGTTTTGTTTCTTGTCTTTAGAAAAACTTAAATGCCATATCCAGGCCATAAACCCAAGACCTTATGATCTGAAGTCTAGCTAATAGCTTAACCATTACAGTACCATTTATCCAACACTTTGAACACAAAATATGGTGTTTCGTCAAATATCAAACATGGACAAGAGAGCTGAAAGTATGATGTGCAGTGGAGTATTTTTAACGAAATTCTAGGTGTTTGACATGTGATGAAACACGTATCAAGTATTTAATATAGCTGCTATGTAGAAGGAAAAATTAATTCTGCAAAAATGAGCTGTGTTTCATCAGAATCCAAATGTATTACTGTGCCTTTGTCTTTCCCTCATGCATTATTGATGAGTTTGAGAAGACCTGGACAAGCGTAATTGACAGTCCTGAGCTGGACATTCTTTATTTTAGGGGTTTATGCTGCAGGCTGATTATCTGGTCACGGCTTTAATTGCTCTACAGGTTTCCTGTCCTCACAAGGAAAAGGGAGAAGGAATCTACTGTTTCACCACTCTTATGGAGGTATGAAGTAAAATTATATTTTCTTAAAATACTGTTACTTGTATTGTTTTCTGCTTTTTGGAGGAGGGAAGAAGATCCCAGGAAATCAAAATGTTGCTGGTAAAAAAGATTAGCTATTGTCTTCAACTTGATCTAAGCGATTGAAATGCAAAGAATATTATGCTCACATTTCACCTGCATTAAAGTTTAGTATCACTTATTGTATATTTTTTTCAGGGGGTGGATTTTAATGATCAACTTATCAAGGAGCTGAAGCATAAAGGTAATTTTATGAAGTGGTAAATCAAGTGAACCAAGTAAAAGTTCTAGCACATGAAAGATCATCAGTTATGTGTGCAGCTTATTAGTTACAAAGTTAAGGCCTGAATGAATTCAGGCTTGAATGGTATTCAAAGCTGTGACCCTATCATACTGGTGCAATACTCTAAGCAACTGAGCCATCAAGCCAACTGGGAGATAGTCAGTTTGCAACATACGTATATATAATATTTAGAAAACAGTCCTAAGAAAGTACGCGCGCTGATTGGTTAGAATTCGTGTTTCTATAACTCGATAGAAACACAGAACTTGCACGAGCTGTTGATGTAATGATGACGCGAGCAAAGAGAATTTACACTTTGATAATCAAAGCTAACAAGTTGCTTTTCTTTTTTTCGTCGCGGTGTTTTCTAAAAGAAATAGAAAACATGTTCTTCGTGTTTCTATTGAGTTATAGAAACACTCGTGAAAGTTTGGGAGAACTCGAAAAAGCTGTGGAAACACTCGCCTGCGGCTCGTGTTCCCACAGCATTTCTCGTTCTCCCAAACTTTCACTCGTGTTTCTATAACTCGATAGAAACACGGTACATGTTTTCTATTTCTTAATTATTATACGCAAGGTCATGGGTCCAAATCCCGTTCAAGCTTGAATTTTTGCATGCCTCACCGTCTCAACCGACTAAGTTATTTTGTGTACATAATTGCCTTGTTCTTTTTGTGAAATCATTCTTCTGCACTCCAAATATATGGAATCTCATATATTTACATTTTAAGTAAAAGCTCAATTGTTGTGTATTAACTAAGAAGTAAAAACTACTTTTGGAGAAAGTACACTCTTAGCAAGAAAGAGTCCTTTATGCTCTGAAATATTGTAAACATGATTTTCATGAAGGTTTGGTTTCTTTTACAGTTCGTACCAAAATAGGTCCATTTGCAACGCCTGACATTGTTCAAAATGCTCCAGGGCTGCCAAAGACCCGTTCCGGCAAGATCATGAGACGTGTACTGCGACAGGTTGCAAAAAATGATAAAAAAATTGGAGATGTAACCACTATGGCTGACTCTTCTGTTGTTGATGATTTGTTTGAAAACAGACCTCACGTGGACTTTTTACCAGAATAAAACCACTCGCAATGTTAAAGTGTTAGGCATGAAATGATTAAGAATATTTCAAGGAGGCACCATCAGAAAGCATGTTATAAATTATAGACCATCTTTGGTAAAGGATGTTACTTGTTTTCTATGTGAATTTGTACAACTTATATTAATCCAAGAAAGATTGGAATTATATTTTAAAGCTACAGTTATCATTATGTTATCATTATGTTATCATTATCATTAGTTCCTCATTATGTCTTATGAACAGATTCAGTCTAAAGGAAATAATACCCTTTCAAGAACATTAGCATCTACTGCACAAGATCTCCACTACTTGTACATCAACTATTATCAAACTTGTTTTGGATATACCAGTACATGTATTAAGAATAGAACAAAGTAAAACTATGTTCAAAACAATTTATACCAAACAAAGCTGTGCAAAGAATGGTCTGTAAAATGCAATTTTAGTAGTATTCATTCCTTGTTAGGCGGTATTACTTAACCCTTTGACTCCCAGAAGTGATCAGCATGAAACTTTTCCACACAAGAGTAATGCAATGTATGGCAAACTGTTAACAAGAATCACAGATATAGTAATCAACTAAGACACCAAATTAACTTAAAACCAAATGTATGGCAGTCACTTAAGAGAATTGCTACCCAGATCTTGGGAGTGAAAGGGTTAAGAGTCTTTGTAACCGATTGACATTTCAAATGATACATATTGGTCCATACAGTACATTTTGAGGTTTTCCAAGCTGTAACATTTATGGTCATGAATAGTATTTATCTTGTCATTAGTTAACTGAGAAAAATATTTGACAGTGACAATATTATCTCATTTACTGCCATTCCTAAGTGGGATACAAGTATTCCAAACTTGTTCAATTGAATATCTGAGGGAAGGCAACTTGTTAATGACTAATAAATTGTGATTGATTTATTACCATAATGGAAAAACAAGTTCTGGAGATAAAACTCCCAGCCTATTCGTGCAGTACATTGATTCACACAGCATATCATTGACAATAATGTTAGTAGAATTAGAAGTTGTTGTAATAGGTTTTAGAAGAAAATGTAATGATCTCTATAACACAATATTTTGATCTTGTTTAAACGACTAGTTTTACAAACACTTTGGGTAGCTGACTGTTACAAATTTACTAAAACAAACTGAAGAAAAAAAAAATAAAAAAGTGTTAAAATATCTCAGGAGACTGCACTTAAACTGTCTGGTGTCATTTTCTGATGTGGATGGCAAGGATAAAAATTGATTACAATTAAGTTGAAGGCTACTTCAGACAGGTACTAAAATTTTCTTATTACATGTAAACACATGTACCCCAATTTTATTATTGTAATAACGAGACTAATAATATACATGAAAAAATTACTCGATTCTGATTGGCTGAGAGCAGTGCAGTTCAAGTGTAACACCAGTGCAAAAAGTGTAATACCAGTGCAAAAAGTGTAACACCAGTGCAAATTACACATCGATTTTCTGGATTATGATATTCTTTATTTTTAACCGAACCGCTTTGAGTTCGTAGCGTTATCAGTTGATCTTCAGTAAATAAAGTGTCAAATCCGCGTCAAATGCTTACTTCCTGTCCGTCCGCAATGAGATCTTCCGGCACTTCCTCCAGGTGAATTTTTTCATGTTTATATTATTAATAAGTAATCATACGGCTTTTCTCGTTCAATTTGGAATTAATTTGTACTTGTGAGTTTTTCAAAAAGCTGAAATTGCACTCGCCGAAGCGTGCAATTTCAGCTTTTTGAAAAACTCACTCGTGCAAATTAATTCCAAATTGAACTCGAAACCGTATGATTACCTTTACTAATAGCTACTACAAAAATAACTTAATTGCAACATAAGAAGACGTGACATATGCCAGAAAAACAAAAAAGGAATCAGTCATTTTGGGTAAGAGCATGAGAGAATATTATTTACACAGTATATCATTACATTTCATAAAAAATAATGAAAGGAAAACTACATGGTTGCTTGGAAATACAAAATGTCTTATTTTTGTGAAAAATATTTTTCAAACACTCGGAGAGAGATTTCATATAAATATAATAATAATAATATTAATTATTACTATTATATCAAACATTATCTTCTATTTATCATTCTGAACTTTAACTTTGGGATCTGTTAAGTGTACAGCAATTCAGGACTAGCCAATTGAAACGTGAGGAGCTGATCATTATAAACAGATTATCAAACATCAGGTCTTGATGGAATAATGACTTGTATTGGATATGTCTGATCTAGTAAGTGTTGAGGAGGATTCCATTGCTGTGTGACAATGATAAACAAGAACCTCTCTATTCTTGCTCCCAAGAAGCTTGTTTTACTGTACTGTTCTCCATCACCAGGTCTTATAAGTTCCAGGTATCTAGAGAACACAGGACATATGCACTTACTTTAATGATTATTTCACAATTATTCTCTGAAATCGAGGTGAATAGTGGTCAGGTAAGCAATATTTCTTAAGCCACGCTTCATCAAAATTGAAAAAAGAAAATAACTGCTTTTAGTATTATACCAATGAAGTGACATCAGCCACATTTCTCTGAAACAGCTGCCGTTTTTTTCTTTGACCAAAACTCACTGGCCCAAGGATTTCCCAGAAGTGTTGAATACATGTAGTGTAGAATATCCTGAGATAGTGAGCCAATTACATTTCTAAAATGGCAAAGTTGCTATATTGGTATATACACCTTTACTAATACAGTCTGTAAAACCTTTCACTCCCATGCTCTGAAATGTGATTCCCCTTACTGGGTTTCATACATTTCCTCATTATGCTGGTTTGTAAAATTGACTTTTTGATCAAACCAGCATTCTTGAATTGACCATTTTCTCAATTCTCAATATCTGCTTGCTCAATTTCTATATTAAAATATAAAAAGACGTTTACCATTGGTCACTGTTTGGAGTGAAAAACTTCCATGACAAATTGGTACAAGGATTAATGTTAGTTAGCATATGCTAATGTACAGTGAAAATGTTTTTTTCACAGTCTTGATCTTTTATTTACAGATTGAGCTCTGAATTGATACCCTTTACTTTACTTTAAACTGTTTCATTGCTCAGAAAATTCTGGATTTTCTTTTAAGGACTTCATAATGTCAATGACCATACTTACTTGTTATCCTTTAGCAGTTCTTTGGACATCATTGAAGCCATGAGTCCTTTTTGTATCTCATCAAATTTTATAGCAACAGCGTCAAACATGTCTACATCCATCATATCCAATACAGCTGGCTTACCATACCTGTTATTCAACGAGGAGAGCTGTCACAAATGGGTACATGCAGTTGCTCACTATAAACATACCCTAGTTAACTATGCTATAAATGACAACTACCTATAGTTGATCTGTAGTAATCTTGTTCTTTATTTAAAATCTGATATTCCAAGTGGCCTTTTAGGTATACTTAGGCCAGCCAAAAACTAATAAAAGCTGTAAGTTTTTCCTTGCTTACATTTTGACAAGGTATAAATTGATGATGATGATGATGACGACAATGATGATAATGATTATGATGGGTCTCTGTGGTTACTGTGATCTCCAGTGTTTTCACCTAGGTTAGTGATTGCTATCAACAATAACTTGAATTAAAGTTAACCAAGAGGTAGACAAATAACTTCCATACAGGGAAATAAACCAGCAGAGGATGTTCTTTCTGTCAAGCTTGTCAATCTTCATCACTATTGCCATGTGGTAAGTAGGAGATACATATATATAGCAAGGGAGTCTTGAGGAAAATCTGAGCATTCTGATTGGCTCTTTTTGGTCAGGACTTTGCTATACAGACCTGTCCACTCGTGACATGACATTTTGTTTACCGATTAGAGGACATTCATTTATTATATATACGCTTTAGTTACTAAATAGTAGTCACCTCAGAGCACCCAACAGTGCCATGCGAATCACCTCAGGCTCCATGTGCTTTGGATTTAGAGCATTCATGAAATTTGTGTCACGGTAACGTAAGAATGTAGAGCTTTGAGAAGTAGAGTCAATCAGTAAGGGCCACCTAGCATGTAAAAAATACAATATATTTCAGTCAGTGAAGCCGTAGTAAGTGTATTATAGATAATGTTTCAGAAATCCCACTTAAAATCACAACCATGAGTAACTATCAAACAAATAAGTTGTCAAACATTTGGGTTCCTACAGGGGTAAAATTTATAGCCCTTCAAGGACCCTCTGCATGTAAAGATTTCCAATAACCCTCCAGGGAGAGACGGGAGAGGGTACATATGTTTATACCTTCCATCTGCTGTAATCTTGCCACCAACATCTCTGAAAAGCACATCGTCCAGGTCTTTAATCAATACCTTCTCTCCTTTTAGATCCACAGAGCCTAAAAAAAATTTTAGAGAGATTTAGAGAAAATGAGTCTGGGCTAGGGAAGGAGAAACCTAATTCCACTACAAAATTTTGGCTTTGATTCCAAGATAGCAAAGAATGAAATTCATTGAATTTGTTACAATACTTTTGTGGAGTACCGTATAATGCTTTTTGGAGCTGAGATGTTTTCATAAAGATGCTGGGAGGTTTAAGGGAAGAATTCTTTATTAAATTTTAATGTGAGATGTTTTTGTAAGAGGATTAAGGAATGAGAGGATTTGGTATAACACTTATATGTGAGATGATTTAATATTGGTGTTTAGGTGGAATTTTCTTGCAGATCTTCGATTGTTCTAAAGGAATTTTTGAGGCAATTAGGTTTGGGGCCAGACTAGAAAATGAACTGAAACTAAGAATATTGTTCCATCACATTTTGTTCATAAATCATGGATCACTGAGAAAAATATTCTACATGGTGCATTTTATTTATTACTGAATCAATTCACCATAAACGTACCTTTTGCAGACCCTTCCTCGTCCTGTTTCTTCTGTTCTCGAAGTTTGAGTTTGATCTGTGAGAATTGTTTACATATAACCAACATGATTCATGCATGTATTTTGATGAAAGCATGAAAATTAAGCTTAGCCTATTGTCTTCAACAACACTATATATCGCCAAACAATAATAATTTGCCTTCTGCAAATAATTGTTAATTAGTGGAATTCCTCAGGTGATCGCGGAGATTCTGGTGTTCTGATTGGTTGAGGGTTGAGTCATTAATGCAGCTTTATTATTTAAACACCAATAAATAAAATACCATGTAAAACTTTACTTGAAAACATGACATCTTCACATGCATAGGTGAAAATATTGTGTTGCTATGGTAACATAATAAATTGCCCCTGTAAATGTAAAATTGGAATGGTTTTGTATTTCATTGGTGTTAATTTTTTTATTACTGAATTTTATTTACATTTTTCTAATATTTACAACAAAGTAGCAAAACTATTTACAATCACATTAGTTAATGAAAAGAAAACGTTAATTAGCCTTATATAAACAAGTCAAGCATTGGTGTTAATAATAAATTGAAGATTACGTAAAACACTCAAAGAAAAATTTTGTATCTCCACACGTCCATGTTATCACTTATGTAGGAAGATTACGGTGGCATACATTAATAATCAATAATATTTAATTAATACATTAATTCTAAATATGGTTATTACCACAAAATACTAATAGTTTTGTTGCTAGCCTGAGTAAATGGTCAAATGCCGCTGAACTCAGTAATAATTGTCCAGGATACATGACATCAAATGTGTTGATAACATATGTTGTATCACTATAAGCAGATGACCTTTTGAGCACTTAGTGCTTTATCCGCAAAAGCAAATATATGAAGAGCTGGAACTCAAGACACCAGCTTTTAATTCCCTTCAGACTGCCAACTTGTTTGACAAATCATTTCTTTCTGCAGGGCTTCAAGTGGGCATATATTTTCTTTGCAATAAGGGACCAGTCATTACACTGTATTTATGTGGGGGGAGGGGTGAATTTGAGACACATTTTTTCCATGACCCACCCTATAAGTAAATTGAATTCAATTGCTGGCCCACCCCCATAGACTCCATTTCAGATGTGATCCCCCTCCCTGTCCACTCATCTGTTATAATTTTTTTATTTCTCTTTTTTCCGCAATTATGTACCAGAGTCAGTACTGGACAAAATCAGCATAACATGCTGACCAGTGTCCTACTGTGCAACCACTTCTTGTTGACGTTTTGGCTGTTAAACCCAGAGAATCTTCATCACCTTCTGCTTCAGTGAGGTTCTTTACACAATACTTAATTAATGTCCCTTCTACAAAACAAGAATTCTATTTATGACCCACCCTTGTACACTAAAATATACTTCTTATCCCCCCTTCAAATTTCCTTGGCCCTCCCCCCCAAGTAATGACCAGAATAGTTTCTACTCATGTGCACCTGATCTAAGGCTTCTTTTGATGCTTCTGCCTTTTTCCTGATAAGTTCCAGTACTGCTTCTGCATCGTGAATTGCCTGAAGTTATAAGACAGCAGAGGGAGGTGCATGTCAAATACACTGTAAAACCTTTAATACAGATATTAATATTCCTTTGGGACAGTAATATATTGCTACTAAAACACAATTCAACTCTACCTTGTCTATTAACTTGCTTTAACCCCAAAGAATTAGACATGGTAGTAACAAATCACTAATTAAAGTATACAAGAATTTTACAAAAAAGAAAAAAAGAAAAAAAAGTCATGTACCTGGAGTGTGACCTCTTGCTTGTTCATTTTTCCCTCTGTAATACACTTGTCGTGTTCATGGATCCTCTTGTTCAGCTCTTCATGGGCTTTGCACAGCTTAAAACAAACAGAATTAAAGAGACTTGAGTGAGACAACTATTACACTAAGTCTACTTCAATAATCAATGGTACATGAAAACCACCAGTTAAAGTGGCCTCTAAACGATAAAATATGTTCTCAATAATTTGTACCTCTCTTTGATGTGCTTTGTTTTCTTTTCCAGCTTTTTCCAACTCCTTTTCCAGTCTGAAAGCATGAATTAACTATAGTATCAATTGCAGACGAGGCAATAATAAACAATAAAAAAGTGGAATTTTTTTACACAGAGGTACATGTAACAGGGTAACAGAGGTAACAAGGTTACACAAGTAACAAGGTGACAAGGTAACAAGGTTACACAAGTGACAAGGTGACAAGGTGACAAGGTAACAAGGTTACACAAGGTACACAAGCGCATCACTCGGGATGTTTTATGCAGGCTTACACCACATACTACCCCATTTTCTTCTTAAAGATCAGAGTAGTGACCTGATCTCCCTAATGGAAGTCACACACTTCCTCGTTGAAAGAAGCATTAACAAGAAAAGCAGAAATAAAGTGTCCAGACATGAACTTGAGTAATGCAAATTTAATCTTGAAAGTGTAATTTAATCTGTTCTTACCTATTACTTTCTGCATCTTTAAGTTTCTGATCCTCTTCTTGCCTCTTTAGTCGGTCAGCATCTAGTTTTTGCAAAAGAATGTCTGTCTGTTTGATGTTCCATCCTTGCAGAACCTGCTCAACAGATGGTATAGCAGCAACCTAGAAAATTACAGTAATAATTTTTTCAAGAAATATTTAACAAGAATTAATTTGAGGAGTATAAGACAATGTCTTTTACTCTACTGAGAAAGACCATATTCAGACAATTGTATGCAAGTCAATTAAGCTACATATACAAAAAGTGCTAGCTTAAAGACTGCAGACGATATATAATTGTCAGTTTTCAGTAAAAATGGCGATGAGAGAAACAAATTAAATTAAATCATTTCAGACAAGTATATGACTTGTAAAACAGTACAAAAGGTAAATAAAATTCATGAAAGAGTGGTCACTCTGAGATTAAGGCCCTCGTGGCACAGTCATTGCATGCATATGACCCAACTCATCAATTTTTTTGTTGCATGAGGCACGGGAATTAACCTATAAACTCAACTACAGTGTAATCCTTGTTGGATACAGCATGCCATAGTATAAATTTAAGTACTCAATCATTGTACATGTACCCTAGTACAGAATTATTAACTGGTGCTGTATCCATTAGTACATCTGAGTAGGTATAGAAACTGTATGTGGAATGTTATATTTGTTTCTGCGATGTCCAAAACACTTTAGTAACACTCATGGTCGACTTACCCATACCCTACACCACCTTTACCTCACTATTTCAGTTGAAGATGAGGGGTGTAAAAAATGCTTACCTGCACTGCATTTGTTCCATCATCGGCAATCAGCCTGGGATCTCCACCATAGTCTAGAAGCGTCTGTTGATTAGAAAGTTTGTTAGCTCAACAGTACTGTTATTTCTTGTGTAATGATAGGGCCAGTCAAATGCATGTAATTTAATTTTTTCAATCTTTATAGGCTCATAATAATCTCACGATTCTGAAGAAACATAAAAAAGTTCAAATAAACAGTACATATCTTACAATCAATTCAAAATAAATTATTATTATAGAACAAGATTATGGAAATCATGCAATGTCATTAATTCCCATTAGCAAGAAGTTAAACCTAGAATTTGCATAAGACTATTCAGTCATGTATCATTAAAACTGTGACAATAAGTACTTATTGTTGTCAATCAACTATTGATACTGAAGCCACACCCTAAAATATTGTGTTCAGTTGTATCATATTATGATCAGAGGTTACGTTAAAGACGTGAATTTTCAGAAGTATAAACTCGTGCGAGTTATTTTGTATTGTGGAATACACAATGAAACAAAACTGCCACATAGTTTCACTGTAATGACCATAATTAATTTATATTAATTTTAATGTTGATTTTTCCTGATAGCTATAAAGAAAATGAGCCCCTTTGCACCAACCTGCACAGCCTGAAGGTGACCTCCAAATGCAGCCCTCCACAATGGCACCCTTTGATACCTCCCCCTGGAATTGACATTAGCACCTCTCTGGATCAGTAACAAAATGGTGTCAACATGACCACCACCAGCTGCTTCTGACAGGGGGGTGTTGTTGTTTGGATCTTCACAGTCCACAAGTGCCAATTGATGTCTTGCTATCAAAGACTGACGAGCTGGTTCTGACAGGTCTGTTCTCTTGGAGTCTTCTTCGTAGGCCTTCACAGGGTTAAAAATTAATTCCACCTCAGTGGTAGGAAATATGAACCCTTTAAGTCCCAGTAGTGACCAGCATCCAATTTCTCATTACAATATTCACTGTTCACCAACCATCCAGGTTATAAAAATAAAAATTTTCATCAAAACAGTTGTATTGATATTTACACAAATTCTCCTCACTAGTACCATAACAAATATATGAGAACAGTTAGGAGAAAATGAATATTGATGTTGGGGCTTAAAGGGTTAATGATCTGAGATGTATTTTTCAGCACTGTCCCCAGCAAACTTGGAAAAAAAAGCAAATTTTAGTTATCCCAGGGATCAAGTAAGCCTGCAACCTTCTGATTACTAGTTCAGAAGCTCCACCACTGAGCTCCTGCAATATACTGTATAAATTTAAAATATACTGTATAAATTTAAAACATACTGTATAAATTAACAAACGGTATAAATTAATCAAAATACTGCATAATCTCCTTCTTTATTATATCTCTCAATTAGTATGTGTGCTGTGATTGGTCAATTTAGCGGGCCAAGTACTTCACTGTATGACCCACTAAATTCAAAAGTTTGTCTTGGTCGCCAGAATGTCTCCAGAGATATAATAAATATCTTACAAACCTTGATTTCTTGGTCTTTGCTTGGGCCATAAACCCAAGCTGAAAAAAGTTGGTCCGTAACTTATTTTTTTACAGTATGGACCTCAAACTCGGTTAGTAAGAGGTATGTATAATATACAGGCCATTAAACTAAGTTTAAAGGGACATGCAAACATCCTGCATACTGCCAGGATTAAAATTTCAAAGTGAAAGAGTTGTGAAATAATGAAGATGCACAGGTATACTTGAGCCTGGAAAATTTGAGAAAGATGTACATGAGTCTGTTAAAGATGCACACTCCCAGACTAACAGAAAAAATGTTGAGAGGATATATATTTTCTAAAGACACTGGTGCTGTGTCAGTGGGGAATTGAAACACAAGAAATTGGGATGATCAAACAAATTGATAAAGTAAGTTATACCACCATCAGGGAAAAGGGAGGTGCTGACGTTTCGAGCATTAATAGTTCCGATGAAGGGCTAAGGCTTGAAACGTCAGCATTACCCTTTTACTTTATGGTGGTATATTACTTAATTAATCAATTTGTTTGATTATCTCAACTTCTTGTGTTAACAGAAAAAAAATGGCTAATCTATAGAGCTACATGTAACCTCTTCTAGCACAGCCATTATCTCATCATTATTGCCATCAAAGGCTGCCTCCAGAATTCTTGTTTTCCTCTTGGCCTCTTCCTTTCTCTTTCTTCTTTCTTCTTCTTCCTTTTTTCTTTCCCTTTCTGCCTCCTCACGTTCCATTTGAACCATCTTTAACCATGCCTACATAAACGAAATCATAAGCTTGTTCCATGACAAACCAGTGAAGACTTAATCTGGTCACAAGGCCTCTTTTACTAGAACTTAAAGAACTGTAACTTTCAATAGTAGTAAGTTTGTGGTTCAATTTTGCCCTTGGTTTAAATCTTATTTTCCTTTGTTTTTTTTTTTTTGTATGGTAATGTATGATAATGAGTTTGAAACAAAGGACAATAAAATTTAAATCGAGGATAAAATTAATCCACAATATACACATCAACATCAATACCTCCTTCTGAATTGTTTCCATCAACTCTTCATATTCTTGTTTCTCTTTTCTTCTCTTCTGCAGCACTTTCATGGCCAGATGTCGTCTTGCATATTTCTGAATTACAACAGCAGACTCATCTCTTGGCGTCCCCTTTTTACCCTCAATATATAAGGTGACAAAATACAATTTGTCAAGTTCTTTTACCATCTAAATCATTCTTAAATCAATTTGTTTTTCTCTTCTCATGGCATGTTTTCCCATTTAAAATATTCACTTCAATATTGTCAATCAGGTAAATTAATGTTGTGGCCCTGACTGGCATAAGAACCACCAAAGATAATTTTTGCCAAATACAAGGATACATTTGTAAAAAAAACGTAACCTAAATTAATAACAAATCTTCAATTGTTTTACGTTTGATGTCAGTGCATTGTAAGTTGTCAATCAACTAGGTTGTGCATGTTGATGTTCATTTTAATGGCTTTCCTGTCACCATGGAAACGTGTACTAAAGTTTTGTACATATAAACAAAAAAACATCTACCTCTGGCTTAGCCGTATTTTCTTTTCCTTTAGTTTTCTCTTTGGTTGGAGACGAGCCAGCTTTTTTCACTGGACTTCCCTTGGCTGTTGGTTTACTGCCGCTTACAGTACCAGTTTTCTTGGTCCCAAGTTTGCTAACAGCTGTCTTGCCTGCTGGCTTTTGCACGCTTGTTTTAGAAGTAGTCTTCGCTGTAGGAGATGGTTTCTTTAGAGGCATTTCACAATAAACAGCTTACTGGGTCCTTAATGTATGTAAAAACGACTCAAATCGTTAGTTCTTGGAGACTCTTGCTCGATAATAAGGACGCCATGTTGGAAGGACGTAAATATTAGTTTCCAGTGCTCTAACTTTCAAGGAGTGGGCACAGATAACAGAAAAAAATGGCAATGGCTGCCGGTGTTCTGGAGGATGACGAAGGCAGTCCACGCTTAAATGGAGTTTTAACCCTTAACGGGAATCAAGTTCCAGATGAAACAGATCTTCCGGCTTCAAGAAAACCCTCAGGAAAGTACAGACAGATCGAGCCGCGTAGAGTTCATATCATATGGGATCTTTTTGCTGCCGCGTCCATTCTCACTTTCTTGGGAGACATAACGTCGGATCTCGTCGTTTCTGTGATTTATTACTTGGAGGGTTCCTATTTATGGTTTTCTTTGACCCTTGGATTTGTGCTTTTGTCTTCTTGCGTGATGCAAATATTTTCTGCGAAATGGTTTCTTGAAGATAGGCAAAACGAGAATAATAGGTGTACTTACATTCTGCACGTATTTCAACTTGGACCGATTGTAAGGTAAGCACTTTAATTCCAGGTAACGAAAACCAACGAAAATGCGACCTCTAGAAAATGCTTACAGTACCATACTCAAAGACTCGAAAACTCCTTTACGCTGATGCAAATTTGTGAAAATTCCTTCGTCGAAAACCGGTAAGGTCCGGGCACGTCGCTTGAAGAGTAATTTAAAAATAATAAATTATATAAACAGACTGTATATATTTGTAGAGATAGTTCTGCGTAAAATTTGGCGGAAGTCGCCTTTCGGATTCGTACTCCAGAGTTTTCTTTTGGGACGAAAAAAAACTCTGTTGAAGCATGTTACATTGTTTAAATTATGTTTATAAATGATTTGTAATCGAATATTTATAAATTGAAATGTTGGCTATGAAGTGAAAATTCTAGACGTGAAGAAATGTAGGCTGGGAAGCACTTGGGGTTCACGGTCTGAATGAGTGGCTCATCTCCGGTGTAAATATAATTTATTCACACAACTGACGTAAAACGAAGGACACAAACATTTTAGTCTTTAATCATTATTTATACACGGTAAAAAAAGTTAATCAGGTACAATAAAATTTCAGTAAGATGTCTAAGATCCTAGATGAAAATTCTAATCCCAATGTTATCTTAACTTAGGGTGCGTTTCTTTGGTATGATCCGTATTTGGATTTGTGATCCGAGATCACACGGATCATGGCACATCAAAGTAACCGACGAATCTACTCTGGACAAGGTTTCATCGGCTCCTTTGATGTGCTATGATCTGTGTGATCTCGGATCACAAATCCAAATACGGATCATACCAAAGAAACGCACCCTTACATCAAGATGCTGCTTTATATAAACCTGATCTCCGCGAATGCCGTGTGTTTAAAACATTACGATCGAGAAGACGTTTAAATTGATTCAGTGAGCCAGACTCTTTAATGTTACAGGGTAAGCTGTTCCAAAGGGTTGCACCGCTGTCACGAAACCATTTTTCATAAATCTGAGCGGAAAAAACTCGATCCGTAACTTACATAGAGGATATTTCATGGCCACGCGGGGATACGAATTTTATCTTCGAGTGCTGGAAGTATTTCTGTTTTATAGATACTGATGAAATTTCCACATAAAACGACTTCGGCACATCATCCTAGATGTTCTTCAAGCTCGGAAAAAAGATCGATGTGAAACTTTGGCAGCTCATCGAGAAAGTCACCGGCAACCGTACCGTCTTCGCACCTCGAAGCCACTTTGTGAATGAAATTTCAAAAGAACCGGCCGCGCACCTGTGCGGGAAACTCCCTTGTAATTGGCTAATCATGTTAGTAACCATGGCGACATCAATATCCACACTCATGAAAGATAAAAAATGATATTTTAACTGCACCCGATGAAAATATCATTTTTTATTAAAAGGAAAAATCCTGGTATTTTATCAGTATCTATATAATAAATATATGTTATTTACCGGGCGGGAGGTCCGCATGGGAAAAAAACTGTGCCCGAGGTCTTGAGTACGGCCCGAGGCCGGAGGCCGAAGGCTAGCCTGCAGTGCAGGCGTTTTCCGTGGGGGCGCGTAGTATTAGTTCGCGATCGAGTAGGTTGGATGAGGGCGCCAGGGCAGAGAGAGGCTTGGAAGCGAGGAAAAGCGAGAGGGGGGAGGGGGTGGGGGAGCGAAGCAAAAAACGCCTGCCCGTAAAGGCTATGAAAACCAGAAACACCCCCTAATTAGTAGTGCATCACTGATTTTCCGGAAATGAGCAATCAGCCAATCAAAATACACCGGAAGCTAAATTTCACTAAATTTTACTTCCGATAAAAACAAAAACACATGGAAAGTTCACATGCTGTCAGAAAAGTCGGCGCGAGTATGCAACACGCGCAGAGTAATGTCGGAAAGGAACCCTAGTGATAATTGTAGACTTTGCAAGGTTTCTTTCAAAGTAAAGTTTGGAAATGTAGGAAAGCTAAGCCATTCCTCGTCAGAAAATCTTTTCAAGCCTTCGAAACGGCAAGATTGTTTCGGAGTTGTGTTAGCCGACATTTGCAGTCAAGTTGGATTGCCGCTTGTGCACGATTCTCAGCGATTTTCCGATCGTGTCTGCAACCCGTGTGGCCGGAAAATTCGCAATTTAGGGCAGATGTATCAGTTTGTAAAAGTGGCTACAACATCTACAACTGGTACACCGATTAAAAGCGGCAAACGTACCCTTGAAACGCCAGAGAAAGCTAGTCCATCGTGGAGAAAAGCCAAATCAGTACGTGTCAACTCGCCGGTACCGAAGACGCTGTCAAAACAAGATTCGCCCAGAAAATCAAGAAAGTCTCTTGCCTTTGCTGCCGAAAATACCGCTCCAAGTACCTCGTCACAAAAGCACGATGAAATGCTTAACCGCCTAAATGTCGACAATTTGCCGATGGACGGTGTTAAAATCGTGTATTTAAATCCGTCTGGAACTGTGACCGTACGAAGTCCGCGAGATCCGCAAACTAAAACACTTGTGAAAAACATTGCTGCTGAGAAATGGCGCGAGGTGTCCAATGCAGTTCTTGGAGCAACTTCAGAATACCCGTCCACTTCATTTACATGTGTCGGGGGCTTTTGAAGAACGAGATATATCACAATGGACTCTTTTGTTATTCATCTTAAGCACGAAGAAATTGTACCTGAACTAAAAAACGGGATTTCCAAAGTCCTTTCCAAGGAATTCAACGAGTACCTAAAATCAGGCGGGATGTTGGAAGCCCGAAATCCTGACGAGCTGGCTGGTTTCTCTAATAAATTGTTTATGGAAGAGGTGCGAATCTTCTGCCCATTCTGGTTCAACTGCACACTTGGCGCAAGTGGTCTTTCACAGGAAGACTTAAAGGAGAGCAATACAGGAGTAAATTCACTAGCATTAGCGACAGCAACAATTGCTCGAGTTAGAAACGCCAAAGCGTCTGCAGTCCATTACAGAATTTCAACCATCATGTTTCACAGTGGTGTTAAACATGATGACTTGGTTCGTTTGAATCGTTTGGGGGTTTGTATGTCTCCTGATTCCACAGTGACCTTACAAAAGAAAATGAATCAGCAGTTGGAGGGAAAAGTTCACATCTGGAAGGCTTCGATAGAGGAGAATCGTGGTGCTCTAATGTTGGGCTCCTTCTCCAGGTACCGGCACAGATGACGTAGCGCATTGTTTCACCATTGTGTGTAAATTATTCATCAACATCTTTTTTATTGTCTGACCTTGTTTTACGTCATCTGTGCCGGTACCTGGAGAAGGACCCTAATGTTGGCTCAAGAAGTACTTCAAAAACAAATGGTACCACAGATCAATGTCAGTGAGCAGAGCCTTCAAATGTACGACAGCTACTCGGCTACAGGTTACAAGGCATTGAAAATTCTGCTGGATAAAGATATCTGGTCCTGCACAATACTCTTTAGCGGACAAACAACAACAGCGGTCGAGCTTCCACCAGTCTGAATTTCTTTCACACGAACAAGCAATTGAAATATTAAGCTTTTTCCAAAGCCAGTTGGAAGTACTACAAGCAGATCTTTTCCCGATGCCAGTGTGAAAATTGCCTGCTTTTGCTCTGGTCGAAGATTTCGCGACATTCCAAGCTGAGTCAAATACTCTTGAGCTATTTCGAGAGCAGAATCAAAGCAATCTCCCGAGTCCGCCATTCTCTTCACTGAATTTTTCCCGCAAGCGCCATAGCGAAATTATAGTATCGATTTACATTTTATTGGCAGGTATCAATCTCTGCTCCACACCGCACCAATCAGCGACTCCGTTCGTGGGCGAAGGGAGGTTCTCTAGCGAACAATGACTGCGGGCAGGCGTATTTTTCCTTCCCCTCCCCCTCCCCCCTCACTTCCTTTTCATCCTCACTCCTACTATCCTAGGACACTTTTTTCCTATCCCCAATCCTCTCTCGAGTAAGAATCCAAGATGGCGCCCGATCAAAATGCATTCGAATGCGCTCACGAAATACGCCTGCACTGCAGGCTTGCCGAAGGCCGAGGGCCGTACTTAAGACCTCGGGCACAGTTTTTTACCTACGGACCGACCTAGACCGGTAAATAACTTATTTATTTTGTTCTGTTTGTTTGCTTTTTTTTCAATTTGCCGCGAATATCGCGGATAAAAATCCGGACCGTGGTCCGTATCGTAAAAAGCTGGACCGGTTACGAGCGCGCGATTAGCCAATCAGATTCGAGGATTTGGGATTCCGGCCCGCTGAGATGCTTGAGGAAAAAACTAGTGGTAACCACAGCTGGTTAGAAAGTGCGGGCCTAGATGCACTCAAGGGAAAGTACGGGGACGAGAGTGTATAATTTTAGATTGCAAAATATATTCGTGTGGAAGTTTTTTGGGAAGTTTGCCCTTAAGTTGTAGTTGATCAGCTCTGTAAATCGAAACATGTCAAACTGCTCCTTCAGAAAGTGAAAGTGGTTTACCAGAAAAGTTAACAGTATAAAATATGACGCAACTCACCGCTTATCTTCACGGCAATGTGAATTTAAATAGATCGTAAAAACTTGTCAGACAACGCTAAAAGTCACAGCAAATCGCCTGAAAATCGCCTCAACAACTTCACCAAAACGTCCTTCGATCTTCCAAGTGACAGGTCGTGCCACGCGCGAAGAGCTTCAAAGATTAAAACAACAGAGATACCCTTGAAATATTGAATTGATTTGGCTCTACCAGAATAATTAACCGCCGAGAAAACTGTGGAATATAACTTAACTCACCTTATGTTCAGAGTCAAAAAGATCGTGACAACTTCCGAGTCAACGTCGATATCACAGCAAACCTTCTCGAAAGCAACGCTTGAACAACGCCAGAAAAGACTTTTCATGTGACAGAAGCCTCGATCTCAGGTGACAAACTTTGGGGATTCACACATTCTTTGCAATCACGGCAAATCTTCTCAAAAGCAACACCTATAAAACGTCTGCAAAACGTAACGTTTGCAATCTTCCATGCTTCGATCTTATGTGACAAACCGTTGAGACTGACTCATTTATCGCATTGTGAGATTGACTCATTTTTCGCATTCTTATCGTTCTTGGAGAACAGATTTTTCTTTTCCGGTGTTACGACAAACTGTCGTGATTGACACATATTTCGCATTCCGATCGTTCGTAGTGGAAGAACAAAATTTTCAACTTCCGCTTTGTGCTTGCCTGTTATTAACGTGGCGCGCACGCGTAAAACGGAATCCGCTGGTCACTGTCAAGATTAGGGTTGCGTGCCTCTCTTGGGCCCCCAATAAAATAATTTATTATATAGATACTGATAAAATACCAGGATTTTTCCTTTTAATAAAAAATGATATTTTCATCGGGTGCAGTTAAAATATCATTTTTATCTTTCATGAGTGTGGATATTGATGTCGCCATGGTTACTAACATGATTAGCCAATTACAAGGGAATTTCCCGCACAGGTGCGCGGCCGGTTCTTTTGAAATTTCATTCACAAAGTGGCTTCGAGGTGCGAAGACGGTACGGTTGCCGGTGACTTTCTCGATGAGCTGCCAAAGTTTCACATCGATCTTTTTTCCGAGCTTGAAGAACATCTAGGATGATGTGCCGAAGTCGTTTTATGTGGAAATTTCATCAGTATCTATAAAATAGAAATACTTCCAGCACTCGAAGATAAAATTCGTATCCCCGCGTGGCCATGAAATATCCTCTATGTAAGTTACGGATCGAGTTTTTTCCGCTCAGATTTATGGCCCAAGCACAAAGCGCACGTGCCATAAATCCGAGCGGAAAAACGAGGTCCATAACCTACAATATTATATGGCTGTGTCTCACAAGGACTGGGAACTACCGAATGCACGAATTTGATTGGCTGAAACCGATACTGAAAGCGGTCTAGATTTTCCCATCTAGACCGGTTACATATTGCAGCGAAACGTTGCAAACTAAAATGCCAAAACATTGACTATTTTCTTCTAACCATATTTATTTATGGAAGTGCCAAAGAACCTGATGAGAAAAAAGTATACAGGATGAGCAAGCCGTGGTAGAATTAAGTTCGGCTCATCGCCGTTCGCAAGGAAGATATCAGCTAGTGCAAACCAGTTACACATAATAAACTTCTTATTAACCGAGCTTAGTCAGTCTCTATGGGCGAATCTTGATCGAGGTCGTGTGTACAGACCTCAATCAAGATTCTCCCATACAGACCTCCTGCTGGATTAATAAGAGCTAAGTACGGACCGAGTAAACGAGGTTTTTAATATATTTATTATATCACAAAACAAACTTTTGAATTAAGCGGGCCGTACAGCGAAGTAGGGCAGTACTGTAGCAGCTCGTCCTAGATCCTATGCCAATTGGTTTGCAACCCAAACCGCCAAACAATAGATTTCAATCGTCACTATTGTTTTAGCATTGTTTGGTGGTTTGGGTTGCAAACCAATTGGCTTAGGATCTAGGACGAGCTGCTACACCACCCAAGTAGGGCCCGCTAAATTGACCAATCACAGCGCGCGTACTAACTGAGAGCATGGGCTCCTGCTGCGAGACATAATAAATCATACTAGAGTTAGAAAGTGTGGGCCTAGATACACTAAGGGACGGACCATTATAAAAGTGGGGTGGGGGGGGGGGGGGTTGGGGAAAAAAAACAAAAAAACAAAAAAAAATTCATGCAAGGGAAAATGCCAAGAAAAAAATTCATGCAAAGAAGAAGGTAAAAAAAAAAAAAAATTCATGCAGAAGGAAGGTCCAATTGTGACTTTTTCACGCGTAGTAAAAAAATTCGTGCAGAGGGGTTCACCTGAAAAAAAATTCCTGCACAAGCAGTGAGGGAAAAAAAAAATTCGTGCAAGCTGACGAAAGTGTATAATTTTAGATTATAAAATACATTCGTCTGGACGTCTTTTGGGAAGTTAGTAGATCAGCTTCGTAAATCGCAACATGTCAAACTGCTCCTTCAAAAAGTGGAAGTGGTTTACCAGAAATATTGACCGCCCAAAACGTTAACAGTATAAAATATAACGCAACTCACCTTATCTTCACCAAAACGTCCTTCGATCTTTCAAGTGACAGGTCGAGCCACGCGCGAAGAGCTTCAAAGATCAAAACAACAGAGATGCCCCTTGAAATATTGAATTGATTTGGCTCTACCAGAATAATTAACCGCCAAGAAAACTGTCGAATATAACTTAACTCACCGTATGTTCAGAGAAATAAGTCAAAAATATCGTGACACTGAACTTCCGAGACAATGTCGACATCACAGCAAACCTTCTCGAAAGCAACGCTTGAACAACGTCGGAAAAGACTTTTCATGTGACAGAAGACTCGATCTCAGGTGACAAACTTTGGTGATTGACACATTCTTCACAATCACAGCAAATCTTATCAAAAGCAAACGACTTCTGCAAAACGTAACGTTTGCAATCTCCCCTGCCTCGATTTTGTGACAAACTGTTAAGATTGACTCATTTTTCGCATTCTTATCGTTCTTGGAGAACTGATTTTTCTCTTCCGGTGATACGACAAACTGTTGTGATAGACAAATTTTTCGCATTCCGATCGTTCTTAGTGGAAGAACAAAATTTCAAACTTCCTCTTTGTGCTGGCCTGTTATTAACAGGGCGCGCACGCGTAAACGCAACCCGCTGGTCACTGTTGAGATTAGGGTTGCGGGCCTCTCTTGGGCCCGCAATTACACCGGGCATGACGGTAGGTACGTGGTGTAAGCATCATATAGTGGTTCCCCGTTAGTGAATATATGGCATACATTGCTCTCCATAGCCATACACGATGCTTACACCACGTACCTACCGGCATGACCCGAATGAGTGGAGAAGGGATGGGTGGAGTCGGTAACTGAATGAATTAAATGAGGTGTACCGTTAGATTGGGCCAAGTTCAGATTTGAATAAACTCGGCCAATACGAAAGAAGAAAGACTGAAAAAATTGAAGAAGATGAAAATGGTTTAAAACCAAGACTCTTCTATTAAAAATTGGTGTTCAGCCTGGAAGTCAGTCCTAAAGTACCTGTCCATGCAAATTTGAATTAAATTGGGTTGACTAAAAAAAAGTTGTATTTGTAAAAAAAATTTTAGTATTGAATGAGGTAAGAAATTGCACTCAAAAAAGACTAAAATTGATAATGCAACAAGCCCTTCAATTGTACTGTGTAAATTTGTATTTCAGGTACTGGCGGGCTATTTGCGCGGGATGGCGTACTCGTCAAGCCGACTCTGATGACAGGGTTTACGAAGCGTACTTGGCTGAGTGGAGAGATATTGGTATGTTAAGACTCTTTGAAAGTTTCCTGGAATCTGCTCCTCAGTTGGTTCTTCAGCTCTACATCATGGTTTACAACAGAAGGTTTGAAATAAAAAGTGACTTGTTCACAGCCATTGCAGCTGTCAGCTCTCTCGTATCACTTGCCTGGGCAATTGTAGCATACACTAAGGCGCTTCGTGATTACATCGGAAACAATGCACGCATGTCGTGGATTGGCTTTTTGCTTCAAGTTATGTGGCGTATGTGCATGGTTGCATCCAGAGTTGTTGCTTTGGTGTTGTTTGCTTCTCATTATACCAACTGGCTGTTCGTTGCAGTCGCCACTCATTGGCTTATCATGGCTGTTTGGTTAATTTTCCAGAGAACTCGCTTCTGCGTCGATGAAAATGGGAACCAGCACTATTGTCGTGAGTATCTTTTTGACTCAGTGATAGGCTTCATCTACATCTTCTGTTTTTTTAACTTAAAAGAAGGTTTAACTCGTGTACGAGTTATTCCATACTATGCCATAATGATGGCAGAGAATACGCTGTTTATAGTGCTGTGGTATCCATACAGAACACTTTATGGTGACATAGAGTATGCAGCTCTTGCAGTTGTTTGGGCAGGGTTTGGCATTGGGTTGCTCTGCATGATATCATATTATCGTTTCTACCACCCAAGCTTACCAGTGAAAGGAGTTTGCGTTCGGAAGCGTCAACTTGATATGGAAGAGCACAGATCATTTACAATATACTGGTGCTGCTGCTGGGAATTTCGTAAGACATCCAGTGATGATTATGAGAGTAAGACCTCATTAGCTGTTCACTTGAGACCCCATTATGACCCAAGGAGAAACACTCGTGCGCATGCACGTGGTAGCTTATCGTTGGATCTTGAAATTCTGCCACGGATTTGTTCCAGAGAACTCCCAGTCAATGCGAATTATAATTTAATGCACAGCAGGGGACAACATAATCAGATATCCTACCAAGGTTGTGAGTTATCAACATCTCCATCTGTTTGGCTATGAATACAAGTCTTCACCCATCGACTCCCAGCCGCTTTTACGTTTCCGGAGTGACTTTACACCTATAAACGATCCATAGCATTTCGTGACTCTTTATTTGAAACTACCACGAAAGTGGTGCTGTCATAAAGCACTTAAGGCTTAAGGTTTCTAAAAACGTCATTCTGACGTAGCTATTTTTCAATCGTGGAGCCAGAAGAATGGCCCAAGTTCGGTTTGTTAGCGATTTTTGCTACGTTTACAGCCATTTTTCATCTCTTGTGGCAGCCTGATGAGCATCATTAAGCGTGACAGCAGCTAAGAGTCCACTTTTTCAAAGAAGCGAGCAAGGTGATGAATTTCTCGACCTACCACCGCATATTTTGGAATTTGCGGGCACTGAAAATCACCACAAGCACGAATGTTTGGCGGTAGGTCGGAGTGGCTGTAGACTTTATAGGGGTGTGTATGTGAAAACAAATGGGGGAAGGAACGGGTGCAGTCAAAAATTCTCGTTATTCCCCAGCATGCAATGCGGTCGAGATGTTGAAAATAGCAGGAAGGCCCGAATGCACCGGCACAAAAGGCTCTATGCCGGTACGCTTGGGAGAAGAATATGAACAAAAATAGTTATTTCTAAGCTAGAACAAGGACTGAATTTTATTGTGGTGGTTGAAGATTGGTTTTTCGACGATGATTTCTTTAAAAAAAAAAAAAACTAAAATGACAAAAGCGGCATTTTCGTCGTTTTTCTCTGACGTGAAAGACGGTCATTTTCGTTCTTGTCCAAACTCAAAAGGCCATATTTGGTAAAAGGCGCTACATTTCTTGCGTTTATTGGATATCCAAATTTAAAGGACATTCCGTTTCGTGCTCACAACTGACAGTTAAGGCAATATTCACGCAATTAAGAAAGTTGCAATGCGGGCGGTTTAGGATGGCACAGGAGTCAATAGGTTAAACTCCATTTATACTGCAGTACTGTGTGGTGAGGGCCTTGTGTTTGGGAGTAAATTATTATTTTTCAGAGGCATGAAATATGGCAAAAAAATTTAGTCTGAAGCAAATCTTAAATTATGTAGAGCATGCTGTTTCCTTTCTAATCTTCATGGTTATAACAGCAAGTATTACTGAATGTAGTTAAGAAACTCAAGAAAGAACAGCTGTGACACAAGAAGGAACAGTCAGCGCACCTTCAAGGAATGCCCACATATACAACCTTAATGTTACATTGGTTATATTTTTAAAAATGTTATTGTTTAAGGGTTTGATGACAAACAGGCTATTTTTTAGATGCATTTTCTTTGGGGAAGATTTTGAACCATAAATGTTTATTACTGTAAAGATACTTCCAATTAATTAAACAATACGTTCACATGTGGTCCAAAGAGGATTTATATATGTGCAGTGCTATCAATAAGACCCAGCTCCAAGCAGACCTCCGGCGGGTGCTCTCTTCCAAATTGCCGGCTATGTCTTGTGTTCATGTGCATATTAAATAGATTTAGGCAAGCCTAAAAGCGGAGCTCCTCACACAGACCCTCACACATTGAAAATGCTGTCACTAAAGTTATTAAATACGCCTGGTGTACGCAACTACTTAAAGAAGATTCGATAGCCGAAATAAATCGTCAAAAAAAAAACATCTAGCTCGCGACTCAACGGAAGAGCCATTGCGCGAAAAACATAGTCTCGTTTCGGTTTAAGACCTTCTAAATATCCCGGATGACTATGGCCGCCATGTTGGGGCAACGTCATCGTCGTCGTCGCTAGGCGCACGCGCCCGCGAGCCATGCCGCTAGCCACGATGACCATGGAAACTCAAACGCATGGTTTTCTCAATTTCTATCCTCACACGGTAGTTATGGGGCTCCGCTCTGCGGCTCTTCGAGCCGCTGTGGAGCTCCGCTATGAACAAATAATTTAAAGGAACTTAAGTCAACTCCACTAGGTGCAAGCATAAGGCAGCCACCTGCTTCAAATCTTATTGAAAGCACTGCATGTATTTTTGAAGTGATAAGTGGGCCTATTCCCTGTATTTATTTTCCATTGGCTAGGGGAATCAAACAATTTTTTTACAATTTTTTTTGGCTTGATGGTCTAAAGGCCCTTTATCGCCCTAGTCATTATTAATTATTAGGGATAAACAATTTATCAGAAATTGTTATTTTTGATTGGCGTTATTTATATTTCATATGCATTACTTGTTATTTAAGCTTCACATTAGCGAGTATTAGTTTTATTGTGAATAAATTTTATTTCTAATTTTTCTTTCTTTGGTTGAGAGCTGCATATTGTAGACTGAAAAGCACTCATGGCAAATTGAGAGTTGCAGAAAGATTTTGACATCACAACTATTAAATGTATTATGGCTTCACAATGTTAATATGTTAATAAATGAGAACAAAAACCCTCAAACATCACCATGTGTTTTCATTGAAGGCCTGCCTATTTGTTAGAATACATCAGGAAAACACTCCAAATATTTCACCTGCAAAGCTCATTTCCAACAACATGTACACAAAATAGTAATGTCATTAGTGGAAAAGAAGGCCAAACAGCCTCTAAAATAAACTCATAAAAATATCTATGGGATGGCCCAGCTAACAATGTAGATGTCTCAAACTGTGCAGTGCAGATAAGGGGAGAGGGGAGAGGACAAGTGTTTGGAATGGCAAAGATAAAGATATTGGAACCCAGGGAATTGAGTTGGAGAAACTATGGTGCATCTGAGGTTCTATGGTTACTTACAGACGAACTTACATACTTGACAATAGTATCAGTCTACAGGGTCCAGATGAAGCCAGTAGATACAAAAATTATAACACCCACAATGAAGGTCAAAACAACATGACTGTTTTCCCTTAACTGACATTCTTGCAGACTGGACATAAATTAATATTAAAACTGTAAACCACATCAAAAAATCAATTGAAATTTTTAATATTTTAGGCAGAACATTCCCCCAACTTGATGATCACAGAAACATAACTTTATTACATATTATATGCAGATATAAGTGTAGGTACTGGTAATCAAATGGTTTCAAGTGCAATTTGAAATAAATGAGCATACGTAATTTTTTTGAAAGACTGAAAAAATTGCATGAGCCTGTAGGGCAAGTGCAATTTGTTGTCGGAAAAATTTAAGAATGCTTATTTATGAAAAATTGCGCTCCAAATCATTTGATTAACATGCCAAAATTAAATTTCAAATTTCTGCCCTTAATTTCCTGAATCAGTCTACCATCAAATTCACAAACTAAAAATTATAAGGAAGTGCATACACTCAGAATGGAGAACTGCTACTCAATTTGTGGGTATGAAAGGGTTAGTGATCTATCTTTTTTAATATTTGATGAGTCAGTCCATTTGAGCAGATATAGACTATTACAATTCAAAAATACACTGCACTGCAGTTAGAGATGAGAAATAAAATAATACAGCTTTCATGATTCAAGATACAAACATTACAAGGTTTGCCTAACAAACAATTCAATAGCCAGATGGAATGACATCTGGGCAAATCTCTAACTTGGCTCAAAATTATCAAGGAAATTCTGGAATGAAGTATTTGTTCATGAAAAGAATTGACTTGTGTTTGTGCCAAGGATTCCCTGGCTACACAAAATAGTAGATTCTCAATAAAAGTCATTTGCAACTACCCTAACGTGCCTTTAACTTCCTGATGGCATAGATTTCTTGTTACTGGTAGGTTTGCCCATTTCTATGGGACGTTTCTTTAGAATAGAGTATACACCTGAATGATGATGCATGTACATGTATGCAAGTAACTAATTTATTTGGAAATGTAACTCAAGGCCACATCCACAATTTGACTTAATTTGACTAGATCTAAGAAAAATTGGAAACAAAAGAGTTGCCCTAACTTGTAAGTTCAGTTTAAGGCATTGGTCTGAAGACTTTACTAGACATTGATTACAAAAGTTTGGTATGAACATTTCCGCTGATACACCCTCCTCATTTTCTTGTGGATTTCCCACATTCTGAGTGTACGTAATAATATGGTTGCAGCCATTCTGTTAAAAGATATAAAGTTTCCCACGTTCGCATTCCCTTGTCTCACTGGCTTCTTAATAAGACTCTGGTCACAACTGCAGTATTAACCAAGTGAAACTATACTATACTTGAAAAACGGACATACCAGATCAACACTATCAATCAATTTTTAAGACAGCACACTTTGATTACAACAAATAAAAGTCTTCTAAAACTCCATAGAAGGTTGGAAGGACAGTCAACTCCCTCTAAATGAAGACTCCAAAGGGAAACTATCACATGTGACAATTTGGATGGTGATTAACAAACGGCCAGCTGGCACCAGGAAAATTGCTCTTTTTTTCATACCTTATTCCCCCAAAGTGGGATACCAAAATGAAAAACCAATCCCTTGCAAAATTTTAGCTCATAAGAACAATTATTTTATTTTTACAACCAAATTGCCACCTATGATATATGTAGTTTCACTTTGGAGTTATCAAATGGACAAAAGGTACTTTCTTGAGAGAAAGCCATGCATTTGTAATTTCTACCTCACACGTATGGTTCATTTCAAATGCTTTAATCCTAGCCAGAGAATAACAAGCAACTAAATATGAACACATATAAAGGTTGAAACCAATGTTAGTCCTTTGGAGCTGCTGTATGCATAACTCACACAATAAACATGGGCTCTAGACCATTGACATAATATGCCTCTACTTGCCAAGCAGCCTGTTGTTGTCCTGGCAGTGCCCATTGTAGAAAGAGCTGACTGTGCTGGTTGTTGACCTGTAGTAGAATTATGAAGTGGCAGTGATTTACTCTTGAAGATCGCTAGTAGGAGGGACATAGGTAAAGCCCACAAAGGCATCGTCTGGGTCATCAACACTGGCACAAAGAGCTGAGTCAGCAGATTTGCCAACCGATCCTAAGGAAATTAAATATCACATTATATAAGAGTTGTCACCAAGGACACTTACTATGTAAAACAAACCGTAGTGGTAAATAATGGTTTGGGCATAGTTTTGTGACAGAATGTTGCATACCTGGTACTGGTTCTCGGACAAACTCTGGATCAAAATGCTTTAAGTCTAGCTGGCCACTCTAAAAGAAAAAAGTCATCATCGTCATCATCATCATCATCACTATTAAGGCAGTCAAAATCAGTTCAAGCATTATACACACGTAATAAGGGTTTTCAGCAATTCAATTAGTGTTTGCGTCCTCTTATAGACCAAGGTGTCTGAACAGTATGGGTTTGATATCATAATAAGTGTAAAAATAAGACATGGTAATTTCAGAAGCAAGAGGATTTCATCTCCCCTTAACACAGGTTTCACTATATTAATCTTTAGTTACAGTGTGAACAGAGTAATCACTGAGGTGTACTTTCAGCATCACTTACATAGAGAATATTACATGGCGGTGAGAACGCATGAATCTTATGTTCTCGTGGCAAAAACAATAAAAATTATCCCACCCATTCGCTGTGCTCGCTCGTGAGATACTGTTCTTGCCACGGGAACATAAAATTCATATCTTTGAGTTAGCATGTAATTTTCTTTTTATTATATAGACAAAAACACATAAAGATGTTTGTTTGGCAGCTTTGTACACAAACTGAATTGTGCAAGGCAGGAAATGGCATAAACGATATCCTCACTGGTGAGGATACCCCACTACAGTCCCAGATGTATTTTCGTAAGAAATTTACAACTGGTGTAATTCCCAACAAAACACTAATGTCTATACAATAAAATTAATGATATCAATTACATAGACACCAGTGGCATACCAGATGAGCTTTCCCACAAAAACACAACATCTTCACAAACACAAAAATAATGCTGTTGCTTTGGTTACATCATAAATACCTAGCGCCTTAGAACTATGGAAGGCATTTAAAAGACAAGGTTAGGTACTTCATTGGTGTCTTATACATTAAAAAAATCATCACAGGGCTGCTTGGAGATACAAAATTTTGCTTCTCGTGCTGAAGAACATTTCACACATTCACTTTGCTCACTCATAGAATATTTTTCAGCACTCAAAGAGAAATCTGGGATTTCCATGCTGTCATGTAATATCTTCCATACCTAGGTGAACAAACGGATTGATCACTAAAAGCATCGTATATTAGACTCGGGCTGTTTGTTTAATAGACTTCTTGGTGTACTCAAATCAGTTAAAATACACGTTAAAAACATGATCCTCACCACATTAGGGTTGTAAGGTGGATCAATTTTTTTGTCATACAGCAACTGCCAGTCAACTGTTCTAAAGAATGGATGAGTCTTAATTTGTTGCTCCTGCAAGAATTAACAAAACAGGAACTTAGCTGCTCAGAAATGACATGCACTGGTACCACTTCCTTATAAATCAACGATGGTAAACGGCTCCAGTAAATAACTACAATATACAGTCAGTTCTGAGAAATAATTACAATGACACAAAGCCTTTACATCTTAAATCTTGCATAATCTTTAATTGACACTGAATTTGAGGTAAACCAAATACTGTTATGAACAATGAACTGAAAAATAACCAGAAAAATAATCCAGAAGTGACAAACATGTTATACCTCTCCTTAAAATATCACTTCGTCATGCAATCATACTGAGAAAATTATCAACTCAAGAACATTGGAACCGATCTAACAACAGATTCCTCACACTAACAAATAATGAAGTATTAGTCATTCACTATTAAAAGAAAATTCCTACCCTGATGTTAGAATAATGGAAGGGTAAATGTACTCTTGTATAGTTATGTAACTTACAAATGCATGTTCCCCCTGTCCAAGCCTCTTCTTGTGGTCCTTTTGGAGGAACTGTTGGAAATAAACATTGATAGCATAGGCATAATAAGGTTTATCCAATTACCCATCTTGAAGCAAAACTGAGAGATGGCAGTGATGATCGTGGAGCAGGGTTAATGATGGTCTCCCTTTCAGTGTGGTCTGGCGTGTCATGCAAAATAATTGGTCTACTTAATACCCCCATGTCTCAATCGCAATGAGAAAGGGATGTGGTCTGAATGTGAGCAGCTGTTGGTTGAGGGAGATTAGCAATGCGTGAAAAGCCAGACTTATGGCTGGGAAGGGGGCTAAGTCGATGGCTACCACTTTTCAATGTTGAAAAAACTTGATTGCAGTAAGGATTTCATGAGTCAAACAAATCTGACCAAACGTCACTGACAACAATTCTTATTCTAATACAACCTACCCCTTCCAGAATATGTCTCGCACTCTGGGAGATGTTAGTCCTAAGACGAAGAGGTTTGTATAAGATGTTATCATACATCTCTCTTGTATCACGACTGTAGAATGGAGGCTGCAATGCAGGAACAAAACAGAACAATTCAGTATGACCATAACAAAAATAACTTGCACACAGTATCTTCACAGCATCTTATTTATGGCCTGGATTTGCTCCTCTGCCTCCCTCCCTCCCAACCCAATAATGGAGACTTATGTGTTCTTGCATAAGCAATCTCCTTCTTGTAGTAATATTTGGGGGTACTATTTTATCATAAAATTCACTATCAAACTCCTACATACCATGCCATGTCATCACAATGCACTATAGTAATACACCTGGCTTCATTATTTTGACATACTATGGTCAACTCACTATAACTGGAAATCTCACCAACTCGAACCTTGTGCTAACTTGAACAGTCTATTTCCCATGGATTCCTGTGACACGTACATTAATTTATTGTTATTTTACCCTCGGTACCTTGAACCTTCAGATAACTTGAAGCAATTGTTGCTTCCCTTTAAGTCATTTTCAATACAATTCTACTATTGATAACCAAAACCATGCCTGTCAACGTGCAGCAAGTCAAAATGAACAGTGTAATGTGACCCAAAAACACTGAGAATAATTATTTTAAAGCAGCCATGTAATCTTTGTCACTTTTTTGCATTACAAAAAACGTATTAATCCAGTTCAGGTTTTGTTGATTTATGGCAAAGTTTGCATTATATTTTCATAAAACATTGCTGCTTAACTCCTTCTGCATATGTGCCTGATTTACGAGAAAAAAAGAGAGATTTAACAGGATCTCATGGCATCATTATTCCAATGAAATAACAGTCAACATACCAGTCCATACATCATCTCATACAGGACTGCTCCCAGACACCACCAATCCACGGTTTTGTCATATTCCTCTTTACGTAAAACCTCTGGAGCCAAATACTATTAAAATAAGAATAACATCACATTCAGTGTTGAAAAAATCTTGGGCAATCAGTTGTGGAGACACGGTGGTGTAGTGGTTAGCATGTCGGACTTCAGGAGGAGGTCAGGAGTTCAAGCCCTGGTGGGTGGCAAGGTGTTGTTTCCCTAGACAAGAAACTTTACTCCACACTGTCTCTCTCTCCACCCAGGTGTATAACTGACTACGGGCAATATACCAGTTGCTAGAGCTTCTTCCTAGTTTGTTGTTAGATCTACTTTTGTGAACCACATTTTTGATGGCCAGTGTCTTCTTTCAAGTGAGTCAAAATCTGAATATTGCACTTTACACTTGAATTAATGGTACAAAAAAAAAAAAGAAAAAAGCAACACACAACATACTTATGCTTCTTTTTTGCATATAGCTATTAAATTACCAAAAATTTATTTACAGTACCAGAGAGACGCTCTGAAGTATTTTTAGGGACAAAGATATCTTTTAATATTATTACTGATACCTCTGGAGTACCACAGAAAGTTGAAGTTGTCCCTGAAGGTTCTATTCCTTCCTTACAGAGTCCAAAGTCTGTTAACACTATGTGGCCCTACGAAATAAATCAGAATAACGATTTCACTAGTGTAGCTGAATACATATATTTATTATACCACTTTTCTACTAGCCAAGCCTGTTGGAACTGATGCAGTTAACTTGTTAATAGCTAAAATCATAACTGAAGTCATTATTTGGTCAATTATTTTAGATCAGCAAATAACCACTATTTACAGCGCAAATACTTGAACCAAGGCCACTTAAAACAAATTTTCATACAAATTATCCAATCATCAAGTATCTAAATATAAAATCTCTACGAATGTTTCATATTTCGCTTAAAATGCATATAATTTGCACTTTAACCACACAAAACATATCAAGATTGAGACAAAAATCATCTAAGTTGGTAGAAACTCGTAACATATTTGTTGGTCAGTGTGAAAAAACAGACATTCAAAATTTGTATCAAAATTTATTTATGTGGCCTTGGTTCAACTAGTCACTCTGAAAACTGCTTTCACCAGAAGTGACATATAAGATTTACATTGCTGTAAATTAATGGTTTGAACTCAGGATTCTCAGCAGTTGTTAGTGGAATGCAATTGTCTGGGTTTAGGTTTTTCTGAGAACAACTGTTGTTCATGAAATTGACTGACACTCAGACAACACAAGTGGAAGTCACCATCAGAGTCAACAGTCAACAGGTCTTTGTAGAGCTACCCACACCTGTGCCACCAAACTCCACAAACAACTACTTAACAATGCTATTGGCCTCACCTGATAATCTAGCAAAATGTTCTCTGGCTTCAAATCCCTGTGGCAAAAACCATAAGAAACTGATCACATAAAAACAAATCTATAATAATCAAAGCAAAAGATCGTTTTTACTGTAACAGCAAAGCAGATTGAATTGACCAGCACCACAGGAAGAATATAACTAGTGTTACACTGTAGCCAAATGTATTTTAAGGCCCAATTCAGATGCCATACTCTTCATGTACCAAACCTAACTGATAAATTAAGTACAGCAAAAGAGCAACTTCTGAATCAATTTGGTACAGTAGTTAATTTGGTGCAGACAAACATTCAGTTTGACATAGTCTGTGGCCTTAATTGACATTGGAACAGGAAGTGCTTCATACAGCACTCTTCTCATGTGCCAAAAAAGACCCACACATTTTGTACAGGACTCCAGCCTTTCTCTTTCTGCTCACAGGACCTAGAATAAAAGTTAGGTTTGGCACATAGTCCACTGCCTGAATCAAAAGTTGCACCAATGTCACATCAAAGTTGGACCTAACTCAATAAGGTTCTGCACATTAAAAGTACAGTGTCTGTTTTTGGTCTAAGATCTAATTACTAGCCAGCTGTCAGGACTAAGTAATAGGTTAAACATGTTTTCAATCTGCTTTACCTGTAGATTATTGAAAGGGAATGAAGGTAACCAATTGCAGAAGCAATTTCTGCTGCATAGAATTTAGCTCTGCAAAAAAAAAAAACAAAAAAACACACACTTACAAGACAAAATTAATTTAGGTGCTTTCTGGAGTTAACAACATACATAAATTCTTCCAAGTAAAGTTTGTTTCCTTCTTTTCCAGGAATAAATCTGAGATTGTCCCGTTCCGTTACAAAATCAACTCAATCACATGGAGAAATGAATAATCAAGCATCATTACAAAAATAAATACACAAGCACTAATTAACTCCCCTAAAATAAGCCACCCCTCTCTGGAAGAAAACAAAATTATCAAGCTACCCCCCTTCCATGAAAAAAAATATATAATTCACAATTCCCTAGTGAAATTAAGTCCTATCACTCACTCAGGTTGAATAAAATTGTTGAGTAACACGGTTATTCAAGATCCGTATATAATCTGATATTAGTTAATACTCTTGAGCCATTGCTGAGTGACCTATAAAAATTATTAGTATTGCTATAAACCGATTACATGCACAAACTGTTGTAACAAGAAATGCCTTTGTAACTCTGAAGTTTAATCCAGAAGTTGAGATTTTTTAATTTAGTTATCACATCACAATAATGCTGCATTTTAAGGAACCAATAAGCTGTTCCCCTCTATTAAGCTGCTCACATCTAATGAGCCAGTCCCCAAAGGTACCTTGAATAAAGGTACAACATGGGAGGCTCAATACAGGGATTCATGGTAAATTGGTATTCTCTTATAAACTTCCTTGCATTAGTTTAATTTGGATAATCCAAGTTACAGATGCACCTGTAGACAACTGATTCAAAATCACTGACTTGATCTTATTCTCAATTCTTGTCATCTGAGTCTTGATAAGTTATTAAAATTTGAATGAAAAGTTACGGATTGGTAACTTTCAGGAGTTAACAGGTTACAAGGCTTGCGGTTTTAAAAGTTACTTTGAACAACAGACAGAAAGATGAATCTGAAGTTAAGAAAAGGTTTGTTTACCAACCTTGACTCTGGGAAATATCTCTCCCTTTGTAAATGAAAGAAGAGCTGGAATAACAATGAAAACATGTTAATAAACTCTTGATTGCACCTCATGGATATTTAACAGGCCATCATCTTGTTTATAATTCCTCTAAATTTTTCCAGTTTTAAAGTAAAAGTCATAAGATGATTAGCATTTATTGGATATCTAAAAAAGGCATAATATAACAACCCAGTGTGCATAAAATAATGACCATGTTAAAGCAATTGTGTCTAAAGCTGGTAGGCGGGTCGATCTGTTAAGACATGTTCGCCTTTACATCACCACACATAGTGCTAATGCTATTTTCTTATCTGTGATTAGACCGACTTTAGATTACTGTGCTGGGGTCTGGGGGTGCTGTGGGGAAGTAAATACTGGAACTCTAGAGACTCTACAGAAGCGAGTTGGAAGAATTGTAATTATAACATCTACTAGTGCCACTGCGTTGAAAGCTTTGAAATGGCCAAGTCTTAAATCCAAATGTGATGAACATATCCTAAAACTTGTTAGGAAATGTATACATGGCCGGTGCCCTCAGTATTTTAAAAATTTATTTGTTTTTAATAAGGACATTTATGCTCATTCAACATGCCAGAGCAATCTCTTGTATCTGCCTGCTATAAGAACAGAAGTGGCCAGGAGATCCTTTTATTACCATGGAAGTATGGTTTTTAATAGTTATTGTAAATGTCCCTAATTTCTAAATGATATTGGTTTAGTTTTTTTTGTTTTATTACCTTGTATATATTTTATTATTATTATTATTATTATTACTATTATTATTATCATTATTATTATTATTATTATTATTATTATTTAAAGTCTTATTAGTGAACTCAGGGATCCTATTGATAGCAGGTATGCTTTGTAAGCTCCCTGAATGGACTACCCAGAGGAAATTACTTTTTGATTTTAAATAAAGGCATCTATCTATCTATCTAAATAAAAGACAGTTTGTTGATTATGAGTAAAGTTAATTTTGTGTGTATTTTACTTATAACAACAAAGTGTCAACATGAAGTGGCCTGTTGTGGAACATGAAGGGCCTGACAGGCTGACCTAGCTTAAATTTGGATAAACTCAATTTATAAAAATCACTGGACTCAGTAAATGTTGGCTGCAATTATTAACTACAAACTGACCTCTCCACCATTGACATAATCCAAAACAAAGTAGAGTTTGTTGCTTGTTTGGAATGAGTAGTGAAGACCCTATAAGGTGGAACATGCCCTCAATTCCTTAGTTTAATTACCAGCAATTATTATATACTTTTAAGGTAACTTTCTAGTAGGTAGCAGCAGTACATGTACTTACTCATAGTCAAACAAGTATAACCAGTAGCTATTCAGTCTCTAAGTTTGGAACATAAAAGACGACCACATAGAAGACAACTGCAACTAGAAGGTAGAGCGCATACCTCTGCCCCGCCACACATGTACACCTGATATTACACCCATCTGGATCTGAGATCCAGAGTTGAATCTGGATAAATCCCAAATTTTAATCGATTGATCCTGGGTATATTTGCGACCTTTCCACCAAATTTGGTGCAAATCAGTTCATTAGTTTTTGCGTAAAATGATTAACAGACAGACAAACAAACAGACAGGCGTGAAAACATAACCTGCTTGGCGGAGGTAATAATCAACAAAGTACAGTCATTAAGCTCTCCCTGTGATCACTCTCATGCTGTAAGTGACCAATTCTAGTTACCACCACCTTTGTGAAATTCAGCTTGAGCCATCACATTAAACTCTGTAATGAAAGGTTCTCATCATATAAGCAACAATTCTCACAGGTGACCATAACTGACCACTTTTGAGAATTACCTTGAGTGATCTTTTCCTTTGCTTTTTCAGCTCTTGTAAACGACCACTCAAAGAGTTTGATTCACAAAACTCAACCCCTTCAACACATTTTCAATCTCTGGGGATGAGTTAGATGCACATTGTTTGCAATCCTTTTCTTTAGCAGGCAAAAATTACGTATTTTTTTTAACAATACAGCAACTAGACTATTAATCACTACTGCTTGGTTTTATATTGTGCAAGCTTAATTTCCGCCAATTACATCACAGCTCTTATAAATGACTGTGCATTCCCTATTGTTTCATAGCGTACCACTTAGGACCACTTTTTTTGAGTTCCTGAGGTGGTCAACTAATGGGACTTTGACCGTATACTATTCCAAGAAGTACTCACCACTAAAAATGGATGCTTAATGTTCTTTAACAAAACATTTCTTTCTGCCATAATATGTTTGGCCTGTGAAAGACAGTAGTAAGATGATATACATACATGTAATTCAACTGTCTAGAGCAAAGGCAATGTGTTATATAATGTTGGACTCGAGATCGGGAAATCTGGCAAGGTGACGAAAGTTGCAACGTTTTCAACATTAACAAGTAAAATGTACAAGTTGATGACATTATTAATACCTCATTTCTTTTTCTTATTGCAGCTTTGTTGAGAACTTTGATAGCATAGAATTTGTCTTCTGCTTTGTTCTTGGAAAGAAAAACCTACAAATATCACAGAATACATGTAGATCAGGGAGTTAATAAATACTTCAAAAGTACAGACTACTAGTAAATAAAAGAATGATAAAAGTAATTATTAACATAGTAATTAATTATAATTCCCTACAATAATATGAATTGTTGTTAATATCTGGTATTGTTACATTATTAAACAATACTGTAATATAAACAGAGCCTAATAGTAGCTAATAATATCCATAATGCCGGATAAGTAAATTTTAATTTAAAGTTCAACATTAGTTTTACATTTCAGTTTTCATACCTTCCCAAAACTTCCTTTTCCAATAACTTTCAGGAAAAGAAAATCACTCGGTTTTGCCCTGAAAGGAAAACAAACTTCTGAGGTTACATATGAAAGGGATTGTTGTTTAAAAATGGTTTAATTAGTTAAAAAATCAAAATATAATAATTAATTCTTCAAAGAATGAGATTATAGTAATGCATATTTAACAACTAATCACCGAAGTGGAGGTGGCTAGTGGTGGTACACAACAAAAATAAAATGGCTTGGAAAATGGAGGACTTCTCAAGTGACAATCCAATGTGGCTCGGATCGTGGTAAGGGATTCTTTGTTGTAATGACTGCCGTATGTCTCGTTTGCTTGTTGAAAAAAAATTTCTGATGACATTTGTTTAGTTCTAGTGACAACATTAATTTCACTAAATGGAGTTGCAAACTCTTTGCATACTTAAAACCACTCTGTGAAAAAATATAACTCAACTTTGGTTCTCTAGTGAACAAGCAACATTAAATTTGGTTAATATGCAAGATTAATTTGCATTTGTAAACAAAATCTTTCTCGTTGGTTCATATCGATAAACTCTGAACATGGCCAAACCAAATTTAGTCACTTTCTTTGTGGTTTCAGGGACTACTTCACTGTTAATTTGGATGATTTCTTCGCTTGTCATGGACGCAAACAATTCATGCAAAGCAGCGAAAAACTTGCTAGTGCTTGGAGGTAAATAGCACAGGTATACGGGGTTTGACTAGCCAATCAGAGGGCACCTTCAACACTATCCACTGTTTTAGTATATAATAAATCGCAATATTCATGTCTGCACAACCTGGAGCATACTGACAGTAAACCATGTTTCAATATATGAAGCTCTAAGCTTTCTGCACTGCTGTTTAGTCTATCAATTTTGTAAAATTCATAATTATAAAGGTTATTAACAGTATATTACATACATGTACTAAATTATATTATCTCTCTAAATAATGAGTTAACAATAAATTTCAAGGACAGATAGACTAGTAAATTACAGCAATTGATTATTCAATATCATAACACATGTCAGTAAAATAATATAGACAACAAAATCTGGTCAACAGAAAAACAATGCATAGAGGTAAAGTCAGTTGAGCCATGTATACTCACTTTGGGTTGACTGTACCTCCTAAATCAATACCATCCATATCTCTACCCTACCATTTGAAAATGCAAAAATTAATTTATCATAAATGATTTTGTACTATAGATTTGACCCATGTAGTATTAAATGCAATTTTTAAACCCTGCATAATTACAGTGTTCAAGGGTCAAACATTCAATAACTTTCAATTACAATTACTATGCCAATATATTACTTAATTCATAAACAAAAATAGTTGATTTTACTATGATTATACAATGAACTTCCATGTCCAAAATTACTATTGATTATTTCATCAATTTAATATTTTACAATAACTGAGCGAATTCTCGCGCGCTGATTGGCTAATTTTTATCATCAATAAGAGTACAGACACATAAAATTTTAATTTAAGCCTTCATTCGACCTTTTTCGTGTTTTGTTATTGTAAAAAACAAATTGACGTCAGTTTTTTTAATGCGCCTGTCCTCTTATTGATGATAAATTGTGTCACCTATCGGCTCGTGGATCTACAACACTTTGACAATGTTATGACGCAATTTATCATCAATAAGAGGACAGACGCATAAAAAACTGACGCCAATTTGTTAAACAGAAGTCATCCTAAAATTCTGTATGCAAAAATTTCACATACATTCATGTACATTCAACTGAGGTCCATTCAACAGGCCTTCTGACAGGGTGCGCGGGTGCAGGACCGCACAATTCGATCAAAGCCACACAATCCCGCACAATTTCTGAAAATCCGTGAAATCCCGCACAATATGGAAATATTTGGTTGAAAATCGAATTAAATCAATATTCCCATCGATTTCCAAGGTTTAAAGAAACTTTTTAGGCTATATTTAGGCTATTTACCTAGCAAAACAATCGAGAAATCCGCCGCTTTCCGCGATTGAACAGTTCGAGCGGATATAAAAACAACAAGGCAGCTCTTCATAGCTCCATGCCGGCCTGGGAACTAGTCTCAGTCTAATCTTGTCTCGGTGTTGTGGTTTTTGCAGCAATATTTCAAGCGTGAAGAGTTTTAATACTTCACGAAATAATATTCACTCTACATATCAAAGAAAGTACCAAAAATGTCGGGATTTTCCATAAAGTAACTTGTTCTGGTCGAAAACATTTTATTTCGAAGCGGAATTACGCCCGGGAATTACGGTTTTGAATTAACTTAATCGATCGTGTTACGCAACATGATTTTGTTGATACAAACTTTGGCCAAAGTTGTAGCAAAATAGAAATTTGGTTTATGTTTAATTGCCAAACTAAGAGAGGAGTTGTTGCAATTTTCATTTATCCAGAAATTCCTCCATGTCGGTTTTTTTGGGCCTGGTGATCGAATATTTGTTTGTTTACACGATTGCACAATCCCGCACAATTGCCGTTTTTTACCGCACAATTTGCCTCCCAAAACTCGCGCAATTTTCTTTTTTTTCCCGCACCCTGTCAGAAGGCCTGATTCAAGTCCACAGAAGATATACGGTACATAGAGTGAGCTAACAGTTACTCATTGTTGACAGTGCCATGCTGAGATTTACTGTACCAATCAAGCAAATGATCATTATAACAATCATAATAATAATAATAATAATAATAATAAAATTCTTGTAGTAACTATTACTTTGTAATAAGAGAAAGGTTACACAATTCTACACCTTGCCCAAGTTTATGACTCATCAATCTGTCTTTATGTTTAATTTTTAGTTGGCTAGGTCTCGATCTAATCAATATTAATATAAATACGGTACACCATTCTATTGCTTGCCTGAGCATCGGACTCATCTGCCCCTGGGGCATCTTGGTCATCGTCATCATTATTTTGTGTGTTCTTTGGATTGTCAAGAGAGAAGAATTCTCTGACATCAGGGCTGTAATTAAAAAATAAAAAATACACAGATGAGCAAAGAATTCTTTTACATAAGTCCTAGCTGTAATAAGGTTGTTAACATAAGGTTGTTATTGATAAAAACCCAGATAATTTACTGAAGGAGCTTCTGAAGTGATAAATTTGACATAATAGCTATCCTATATTCTGTACTTGAAATTACAAAGGACTCACTGATCAATTGCTTTAGGATGGCTCATAATCTTCTGCGTAACATCATTTAGACCTTCTCTTCTGATCTTGATAAACTCTGCAAAAAAAAATCCACATTAATTTATCAACACTTTTAACATTATATAACTTATTATAACTTATTGTATTTTATGATGTTACTTGTCAATACAAACTGAGTGCAAGATGATTCCTTTTGTTAGTTCGATGAATGCAGTGTTAGTAAGATCAATATTTACTATCCTTGTGTTGATTGTTCCTGCAATTTTCATCTTCTCTTCACTTGACAACAGATTGGTATTGATAGGGGAAGTTGCAAACTGACTAGTGTAATGGAAAGGGTTAAAGATAGGTTACTCAATATTCAATATTTGGGATTCCAAAAATGTTCAGAAGATCAGAAATATGGCGAGAAATGCACCCTAGCTATGACAGAAATGACATTCTTGGCCAAATTTCACTGAGTGTTTTGAAAGATATGGGAGAGAAGTAAATCAGCTTTAGCAAGCAAGGCAGATTTGGCAAAAATGGGAGATTTTGCCAAATCTGCCATTGGAAACATTTCTGAGGATAAGTGGAAGACCATGTACTAAAAGTTCGCATCTGCCTAGTAAATTACGTGTATTAAAAAGAGTTGTGCTCATAAAGAATTAATTCACTCACCTGGATCAAAGTTGTTTCCTAGCAACCTTTTTCCTGGTAACTTGAGGTGAAGTTCTGGGTAGATTTTCTTGAGCTTTTCAAATTAAAGAGATTACATGTTGGGATTTGGCAAGGGAGTTCCAAAGTATAATGATAAACAAAACTAAGGTTGTGTTCTATTAGCAGACCTTCTGACAGGGTGCGGGAAAAAAAAGAAAATTGTGCGGGTTTTGGGAGGCAAATTGTGCGGTAAAAAACGGCGATTGTGCGGGATTGCGCAATCGTGTAAACAAACAAATATTCGATCACCGGGCCCAAAAACGACATGGAGGAATTTCTGGATAAATGAAAAGTGCAACAACTCCTCTCTTAGTTTGGCAATTAAACATAAACCAAATTTCTATTTTGCTACAACTTTGGCCAAAGTTTGTATCAACAAAATCATGTTGCGTGACACGATCGATTAAGTTTATTCAAAACCGTAATTCCCGGGCGTAATTCCGCTTCGAAATAAAATGTTTTCGACCAGAACAAGTTACTTTATGAAAAATCCCGACATTTTTGGTACTTTCTTTGATATATAGAGCGAATATTATCTCGTGAGGGAATCCAGAAGCATCGAGTTTGGATTCGAGTTCGAGTTCGAGTTCGAGTTGGACTTCGAGTTGGACTTCGAGTTGGACTTCGAGTTGGACTTCGAGTTAGACTTCGAGTTAAAAAAAAATAAATAAATAAATAAAAATTAAAAATTGAAATTAAAAAAAAAAACAGAAACAACACACACAAAAACCGAAACAACAACAAACAAGTGCAAGACTCCTTGTCAAAAGCAAAGGGGAAAGAGGGGCATCCCCAACACCGGGGATAGCTCAAACGAAGTAAGGCATGTGAAGGATTACTTTTCCACACATCTTGTATATGCTAACCACAATCCAACAATGATTCATGAAAAAGGGTGCACAACTAACGTAAATAGTTACCGTTGAGAAAGTGCCGAAACGACAGTGAGAGTTAACAGTGAGAGTGGCGTGACGCGTGACGCAGACGTAGTCGGGTCATCCTGTATCACAATATCGGGTAACACATTTCCTGGGACCGGTTTGTTCTGCCGGAGGTCCAAAACTGGACAGGTACGTTTAATTTACTTTACAAAGATTTGAAGTTGACAGATTAATTTTGAATTGCAAATAAGTGCTGAAATGTGCCTCTCTTTTTAGCGAAGAAACAGAGGTTACAGAGGTGTTTTCATCGCCGGAGAAGGATGCACACGGTGATACAATGTAAGTGTGATCTTTTCATCATAGATCAAAATGATATTTCTGAGCTGCTATTAGCAATAGAAAGCTTGGTTTAATTTATTTTATGGAGACTTCCCGAAATAAAAGACTGGAAAGATTTACTTTGTAATGCAAATTAGTGCAGAAACATGCCTCTTTTTGTTTAGTGAGGAAACAATCATAGAGATATCTTCATCGCCGGATAAAGATACACGTGTTGCCAAGTTTCGGTCTTTGTGTGTGTTGTTTCTGTTTTTTTTTTTAATTTTTTAATTTCAATTTTTAATTTTGATTTTTTTTTTTAACTCGAAGTCCAACTCGAAGTCCAACTCGAAGTCCAACTCGAACTCGAACTCGAATCCAAACTCGAGGGTTAACTACTCCCATCTCGTGAAGGTTTAAGACTCTTCTCGCTTGAAATTGCTGCAAAAACCACAACACCGAGACAAGATTAGACTGAGACTAGTGCCCAGGCCGGCACGGAGGATTAAGACGCCTTGTTGTTTTTATATCCGCTCGAGCTGTTCAATCGCGGAAAGCGGCGGATTTCTCGATTGTTTTGCTAGGTAAATAGCCTAAATATAGCCTAAAAAGTTTCTTTAAGCCTTGGCAATCGATGGGAATACTGATTTAATTAGATTTTTCACCAAATCTTTCCATATTGTGCGGGATTTCGCGGATTTTCAGAAATTGTGCGGGATTGTGCGGCTTTGATCGAATTGTGCGTTCCCGCACCCGCGCACCCTGTCAGAAGGCCTGTATTAGGATCAACCATTTTTAGTTGGTTGGGTTTCTTGTGTTCTATTGAGAAAAAACCCTTTTAGGTTGGTTTGGTTGATTAACTTTTTTACCCAGCTCAGAACTTGGTTGAAATGGGTAAGTTTCTGCCATCAAGCTAGCATCCATCACTTTTGCCATGTGTGTTGGCTCACATGTCAGACAAAAATAACATGACATTCTCAAAATAACCCATAATGTCAGTAACAGGTGTTCTCTCAGTTTCCAAAAAAAAAAGCTGCTAGGGCTTCTACTTCAATTTGTCTGCTTCGTTGTTTTGGAAGAACGTCATCTTCCAACAGTTCTTGAAGGTCAACTGTGGCAGCAACAACCCTTGCTTCTGCAATGTTCACAACCCAATGCCAAGAAGTTGAAGAAGTCTAGTAACAAGTATCCCCAGTCCAAATCGAGTTTCAACCAGAAATGGTTGATGAAGTGTTCCATTGGGAACCTCGACTAAATCAACCAAAACTAGTTTTAGTTGAAATGGTTGATTGCAACAGGACATGACCTGAGTTGCAGGTAAATGTTTACATACGTATGCAGGAGTTCTCTCAAACTCCCTTTGCTAACACCCACAAGCTTAAACTGTACATATTTGAGGCATACTATTATCTTTGTGGACAGTAAGGTTAAAAAATGGGTTTCAAGTTTGAATCAAGAAGGGCTTATTTGTGCATTTCTCAGCAGCTCCTCCGAAATTGTTTGGGCCCAAAAATTCAATCAGAAAAATACAAAGTATTCATTTTGCAAGCCCTCTGACAAATGTTAAATTTTAATGGCCAGAAAAGCTTTTGTTCTTCATCTAAGAGTGAGTTATTCCACCAAAAAATTTCCTAAATACTTTTAGGTCTTTTTTTGTTCTTTAGTAAGCAATTTTGGTTACAATCATGGGTTGAATGCTAAGTAGGTCTAGGGGAATTAATTTTGTTGAGATATACAGACATCTATCTGTTTCTGGGGGAAAGACCTTTTCATGTGGAAAGATGTACATAATGACTAAAACAATCAAATAAAATATACTCACCTTATCACACAGATGATGAAATTCATTGTACCTTCGGAAGATGAAATAACTCCTTGAGTCTGGGAGTTTTATCAACACTTTGTAAACCTGAAAGCAAAGAAACCCATCTATAGTTAATTGGGGTTTCCAATTCAATAGAAGAGTGGTGTCTTGTATTTATTTTTCCATTTTAGCAACTTTTTTCTGAGACATTAAGCATGTAAAAAGTTAAAGGCTTTGACCTGCTCACCCCAAAAGGTTAATCTAAATAACATCTTGCCCACCAGGAAAATTGTTGTTTTGTTTCTTATTTCTCTAAAGTGGAACATCAAAACCAAAAATCAAATACAGGGCACAGGTTTACTACCAAATGGCCAACATTTGCGCATATGGACCATTTTCAAATTTTTACTACCAAATCATTCAATATGATAGTGTTGCTTTGGATTCAGTTACTTAACCTGCCCTAATATCAATACTAACTGTTCTCATATATTTGTTATGGTACTAGTCAGGAGAATTTGTTTAAATATCAATACAATTCTTTTTTGACGATCCTTTTCATTACTCTCATAACATGTATGGTTGATGAACAGTGAATACTGTAATGAGAAATTGGATGCTGGTCACTACTGGGACTTAAAAGGATAAAGCAGTCGCAGAGCTAAGCAAGGCCTTAAGTAATTTAACCTTCTTTACAAGTCTAAGATTCTTATAATCACATATTTATGATGCATGCAGTTTAGATATGAGGTTTGGTATTAGTGATGCTAAATAAATTAGCTGTACTGTACTTGACATTTAAGAAAATTGGGAGGGTGGAAAATTTTGGCAAGAACGGCAGCAAAAAAGCATCCAGTTACCCAAACTCAGCTGGACATTAAATGGCTAAAATGACAGTAACCAACAACAAATTTGCCTGTGGTATTGTTGAATCTTAATTGAAGGTCTAACCCAAAAATTGCACTTCATATGAACAGATTAACAATTGTAACAATCATGGTATTTACGTTTCTCATTTAAAAAGACATCCAGCAGTAAAGTGAAGTACTTGACCCAGTTCTGAGCTTAATCTCTCTTATAACCCTTTGTGCCCCATCTGGCGTACGTCTGGCGTTAGCCACAGTAAAATCTATAAAGTCACTCTTTGGGCACAAAGGGTTAAAAGCTCTTGTTCAAGTTTGCATAATTCTAAATGGAAAACACTTAATTTAGATGTAATATATATTGTGTGCAAAAAAGGTAAACATTGGGTGGCTGTAGGCTAGAGAATATGATGGCTTGTTCTGAGGATAAATCCGAGATAATAACAAAAACAATTTTTACTGGCAGTAGTTCATGAGAAATTGTTTGAAAACTTTTATCAAACTAAGTTGCTTTTTGGCTAGCTAACTCTGATTTACCTATACTAGTGAATGGGGAATTACATGAAACTGAATAATAAAATAAATGTTTGTGCCAGAAGTCACCTTTAACAGCTGCAAGTTTTGTCAATATGTCTGTCACTGCTTGAACAATTTTCAAACAGTAAAAAAAAAACACAGAGAAGTTTGCTTCAGGGAATTTTAAAAATAACTTACTGTGCCAAAATTTTTTGGCACTGTTTTCTTGAAAACAGCCAAATTCCAGCAAAATGCAAGACAAATGTGTGTCTTGAGTAATTGAGTGCAAATTGAATCAATAAAATGTTAATTTGATTATAAAAATACCAACTAGAAAAATACACAATAGTAATAAGCCAACCAAAAAAAATGTTTTTTTTTTCTTTTTATCTTTCACTGTCCTCAGGAATAAAAGAATGTTTATTCACAATATTAAAAGTCTTGGAAAATCAGTTACCACTGTTGTTTCACACTACATACAAAAACATTATTAATTTACCTCAGTGCCCACACAATTGTGCAAGGCAATTTCCAACCAACTAAAAGAGAATAATTAACGTTTTCGGAATGATTTCCTCACAGGTCCCCAATTCATTATGCATGCTGTAGTTGAATTGTCTTGGGAAGTGCGCGTGCAAACATTTCTGAGAACGAAAGCTACGGCTACAGCATGCATAATGAAGTAGGGACCTGTGCGGAAACCATTCCACGTTTTCTAGTTAGACATGAACAATCTCATACGCTTGATCAATATGGAGAAATTTCAGTTCCATGTGAATCACAATTTAATGATATTTTATAGACTGTTTGGTGTTCGACTTGGCTGCAAAATTTAAGTTAAAATTTTCATCAACTTATTACTGGATAGCTAGATATGCTATCAAAACTGTTTCAGTTAGCAAATTAAAGCTATCAAGAATAGGGTTAGTTATCGCGAACAGATAAACTGGGCCTGGTAGGAGTATTTTTTATTCCCTTATCAATCTTGGAGTCTTCTCTACATGACAATATATGAGCCATGCAGTTTGAAAATGTGATTTAGTATTATTGATAAAGAATAAATTAGTTGCAATGGGGATAAGAAAATTGAGATCAACCTTACAAGTGGGTGGGAAAATTTTCCGAGAATAATAGCAGCGAGAGGAGTACAATTTCAACGGTGACGCAACGCAACTGAAGTGAGCAATTTGCAGCTTCGATTCACAAATCTTCGACAAGTAAAGTCTTGGAGCCAGTTTCGGATTCAAGGTTACTTCACATTAGTCCCTAGAAAAGAAAGCCTTTTCTACTGTTGTTCCAAAGAAAACCAATGAAACAGTCGAAATGCGGCTGACCTCTTAATTTATGAATATTTTCTCGATCAATCATACGACAACGTGACAAGTCTGAATTGAGTAGGCCATAATAAGAGGGCAACTACTGAATGAAACACTGTTACAGCTTCCCGGGATCTTCCCTACAAAAAAGAATCCGTTAAGGAATCTGAACTGGACACCAGCTGCTGTTTGGCAAAACACCGAATCAAATGAATGAAATCGCCAATTTAGCCGCGGAACGCCTACGAGCACGAAATTTGATAGAGCAACGGATGCAAGGAGTTCGTCGCTTCCACACACACTAAAAATAACAGAACACTTTTTTGGAACGACAACCGTTCCTCTTGTATAATGAACAACAATTTCTTACTGATGTTTAGTCCCCATAAAGAATCGGAACGAAATTTTTCAGGTGCGGCTTCTGTAAAATTGTTTGTTTTAATTTGCGCATAATACGCACTAGAAGACAAAGTTCGACATCAGCTTCATTCAAACGATCGAGGAACGAGAGCTAAATTGTAGGATAATAGCCATACTGACAAAACCCCTTACCGTAAAACGCTTGGATTTCTCAGAACTGAGCGTTTCTGAGTCAGGTACCGTGACATCTATCTGCTTTGACATTGCATTTGCTTTAAATCTGCCTGGAATATTACAGCTAAGACTACGTGACGGAGATACACGAGACCAATACAACACCGCAGGAAAGGAAAGATATACACCAGCGCTAGGCCACGTTTCTGTTGCAATGACAGAAGCCCTACAAAACCGTCCAACAACCAAAGCCCACGGCGGAATCAACTTCTTTATCAGGCTGCAAATGAACAATACAGCGAAGACAATGGAAGACCCAAAAGTACTGTCCTCAGAAATCAGATTATTCAATAGCTCGCTTATCATTTGTAAATATATGGAGACTGGGGTCAACTCCCCGACCATCACTTGATAACGCAATGTCGCAAAGTAAATCTAACGTGAACAAAGCGAGAATCAAAATAAAAACTAACAATAGTGCAGCGTAGAAAAAAACCCCAGAAAATCTATTGAAAAAATAACAATAATATTTTTGTCTGTACAAACGTGGTGCAAATGATTATATGGGGTTGGGCATCTTTAAATTAAGCAAAACATTTTTGATAGCGAGATTCTTCCTATGGGCGTTAACGTTACATCAAACAGCTTCTCATGGTGAATATGTCGACAAATTCTGTTAGCAGCATAAATTTGGGCTTTCTCATCCACTTATATTAATGTTTTTAATCCTACCAATCGCAACAAAAACACTGATGGGTAATTAATTCAGCTAGCTTTATAGCACAATTCACTGATCTTTGGCCGAGTTCCTGTGAGCTGAAATGCCTTGAGAAAAATAAAGAAACTAGAAAGTTCTACATACGATCTATGATAACGTCAACAAGGATAATCTTGCTGATCTCGTATCTTACATAGCGATAACCATATTTCTGATAATAAAATGAAAACTTCTGGCCAGTTTGGCAGTGCAGATTGTGCAGGACAGGTTATAGTCAAGCCTGTGTCAGGCTCCCGGATCGTGGGCACGTTCGAAAAGCGGGAGACTGACAGCGCAAATGGGTTGGAGTATGGTAAGGAGAAAAAGGGAAGGGGTAGCTGTCTTGACGGATGATCCGTCTGCTTGCCCGTACTTTACACTGACGGATGATTATCAGAAGAGCTAACGCCGACCGGTTAGCTCACTTGGTTGAACACCGGACTATCGTGCGGGAGGTCGTGGGTTCGAACTTCGGCCGGACCATCACTCAGGATCTTTAAATAACTGAGGAGAAAATCCTGCCTTTGCAATGACATCCTTATATAAATGGTTAGACTTTCTAGTCTTCTCGGATAAGGACGATAAACCGTTGGTCCCGTCTCACAACCCTTGTTCGTAAGACTTCTTGGGACGTTATTTTAAGAACCCACACACTGTGTAGGTTGTGGTCTGGCCATTGTAAATCTAATTCAGTCGTGTGTCCTTCGTAGTGGTTTTGTTATGGCGCATTTGATTATGTACATATAGAATTTGCGCCGACCTTATAAATTGTAAATTCGTTCAAATTCATTCATTCTTTGCTCAAGCTCGTTCCAAACGGATGATCCGTCTCCAGTATAAGTCAGGCCACTTGAAAAAAACAAACAACTCCGAATTCCTAATAAACTCCTCACATACCACATTCCTACCATTCGCTGTGACTAAGGGCTAACGCTCAGAACCTCGGCTTACTTTAATCTTACGGTGGTACAACTTACTTCTAGATCTAGCTATCAACTCGGCTGATAAAACAATATTTGGGTCATGACCGGTGTAATATAATTTATTCGTTTTCTCGGTTAGTGAGGGTTGGGTACATTCAAAGATAGCTTTGTGTCCTTTGTTCTACTTCAGTTGTGTGAATAAATTATATTACACCGGAGATGAGCCGCATATTTTGTGTGCTGATTCAATTTCCCACCGACGTAACACCAGTGTGTTTAAAAACTAACCCCTTTCCGACTACATTGTTTATCAACCCCGTATTCGACGTGTCGGTGCCATGAGGGGTTTGACACCCGCCCCCCCCCCCCCCACCCCACAAAACCCCGCTCCACCAAGATTGTAACCGCTAACAGATATGAGGGCCCCGCTAGCAGATGTGAGGGCCTCGCTAGCAGATATGAAGGCCCCGCTAGCAGATGTGAGGGCCCCGCTTGTAGATATGAAGGCCCCGCTAGCAGATGTGAGGGCCCCGCTTGTAAATATAATGGCCCCGCTAGCAGATGTGAGAGCTCGGCCCATATCCAGTCTAAATCTCGAACGCTTACTTCCGTTATTCCTTCTTTAACTGATTTGACTTGTAATTCCAATTTTACACTGTGTGCAGTATTTAACTGACTTGCAAGTAATTCGAAGTTGCAGTCTCGGGACGCACTACTGGAAAGTTAAAAATCACGCCATGCAAGATGGCATACTTCTTAACCATGCATTTTTTTTTTGTTCAGCAAGTTTAAATATTTTATTTATTTATTTTTTTAACCATGCATGATGACTACGTCATCCTGCACAAGTATTTTTCTATCAACTTACATTTTTTTTCTATTTTTATTGTTAATTTGCTTTAGAAAGTGCACTCGTTTCGGCGCGAATTAATTTTCAACACAATATAAAGTTGCTCGAAACAGAAAAAAAATGTTGCTTGAGGGCCAATTGAAGACCATGCCAAATAGTTAATTGAGAGATAGACCCATACAATAACGATTGGTTTCCGTATTTCCGGATAGGTATCAGACTTCACTCCATATATCTGTCCGTGATATCATAGCAATATTTTTCCAGCACAACTTTGGAAAATCATATGAATCACTGCTTTCAGCAGTCAAAGTAAGATTTAAGAGGCTAATAACTCCCTTGCCCCACTACCCCAGTCTTTTCCCATCGAAATTTTCTTGATTAAACTAGCAGTCTACGTATAGCTCAAAAGAGGAAGTATAAATCTGCGTGTGCAACATGTATGGCTGCTCGAGCTTTGGGTGCGTCAGAAGTGGCTCAATGTGATGTGACAACAGCGGCAGATAGAGCGAGCTGTCTACTCTGTGGGTCTGTTTCGTTCTACTTTTCAACCAACCGCAGTGTAAAGAAAAAAATCCACTTCTTTTCGATAAATAAAAGGCCTAAACTTCAAGAAGAAATTAAAATTTTTAGGCAAATCAGGCGTCTAGAAAAGAGAAAAAAACATGCGAACCAAGCGTTTACATTGAGAAAATACTGTAACTGGTACACTTTCTCCTTGTTTTTTATCTCCTATATAATGACTTGCCGCCCTGTCGACCTACTGTTTTCGAAACAAGATTTGAGCAAAGAAAAAATGAAAAAAATCTAATTTTATTTAGATATTAAGGCCCAAGAAAAAGTGTAAAGAGAAAACAAGACATAAAAAAACAACAAAAACCAAAAAAAAAAAAACAGGAAAAAAAAAGAAAAGAAAAAAAAGAGAAAACAGAAACAAAACAACAGAAAAAAAAGGAAAAAAGAAATCAAGAGAAAGAAAACAACGGAACAAAAAAAACAGAAAAAAAAGACAGAAAAAAGGAAGCCTTTGATATTTATTTAGTTATTTGCCTGTGTTTTTGAATTTAGAATAAAAAAAAAACAACAATAAAAAAACCGTGCGGATGGAGGGGTGAAATTACCCGGCCCCCAAGCCAGATGGAGAGTAATTCCTAGACACCTTCGTAGAAACGCCAAGGGGGTGGGATGGCCCGGCCCCCAAGCCAGATCGAGAGCCATCCCGCGTTTCGAACCCAGTACCTATCGCATCCCAGTCGACTGCTCTGTCCACTAGACCACGCCGGCTGCACGTGATATTATATGGAAAAATTAGGGTAGTCTAGTGTTCTAAGTTTGATTTCAAATTGAGCATGCGCTTCCTAAGACGTCATGCCCCGCGGCGCCAACTATTCCTCGATGGATTTCAGTGCGTTTAATGCATGTTGCTGTGCGGGATTTCGCGCTTTCGACGGAAGGCGGTTTACCACAGGAGACTATTTTCGCAAGGAAAATACTCCAGAAAGGATTTCGAAAAGGCTTTACAAAGTAAACTGCTTTTAGACTGAAAGCCAATGCTGCTTTGGTTGATCTTGACCGCATTGCAAAATAGGAGAAGAGCACTGAGACACTCAAGTAATATTTACAGAACCGAATAGCTAACCTCAAGAACCACCAACGGCTTTCTACATGCATGAGTTTAATAAGTTTTTGTGAGGCCAGTGGCGGTTAAACCGCAGATATAATTCACACTTATCGCTGAAACGAACCGCGGCCCACTTGAATATTTAACGAAGGGGACCTTCATGTTCAATGAATTTCGATTGAATTATTTCAGGGATACGGCTCTTTCTATGCAGGTTTAATTGAGATTAGCCTGTTTCTTCTTTTGATTTGCTTGCTCTCAGTAGCTGAACTGGAGTAAAATTATGTTAAAGGGATTGTTTGGAAAATCTTGGTGAAGCTGCTTTGGGGTCATGCTTTAATTTCAAAGAATTGCTGTTTGTATGTTTCCAATTAGTTTTCTCGTGACACCTATGCATTCCGCGCTAATTGAAACGAACACTTGGGAAATCAAATGTTCTGTAGAACTGTGTTCTTTTCGTAATCAGGAAACAAATAAGAAAATGAAAAAACATACGCATAAAAAACGTGTCTATCAAAAAAGGGGTTAATAATCTTGTTATTTTGGTCCTGGTTTATTTGGTTTGTAAGCAATTGTGAGTAAATCTCTGCTAAGGTTTAATTAAAATAAACCTCTGAAAATCATTGGGGTTAACGTTCTCACTGCCATTGGAGCTATGAAGTCTCTAGAAGTTTCTAAATCTTCGGAACATAACGGCTCAGCCAGTATTTTTTACCTATTAATTTTTTACCAATTAATTAAATCTTGAACACAGTAAATGCAGCAAGAACAATAACGGCAACAAATCACCCACAAATATGCCCTTTTACAGCAAAACAACCCTTTTTATACAGACATGTTTTCGGGCTTCGTAGATTGGGTGAGCAGGTTTGGATCGCTTGCTTTCCCCTTTTGGACGCGTGAAATGTGTGACTTTGCGATAAGTTTAAGGGACACTGTGGAAAATCTAAACAATTTTTTTGCCTAGATTGTGGACTTTTTTTACCCATAAGTTCCGATTGAGTCATTGTGAGGAGCTACGATTTTACCCTATCAACCCCCTTTTACTGGCAATTAGCGCAACAGACCCTAAAGAACAGCTACGCAGGGGGGTACAGTAAAACCTCCAATGCTCTTAACCCACACTATTCCCACCCATTCGAAGCACTGTTTTAGTTCTTGTTCATTGGAATGCATTTTTTTGCAAATTGTAAATGAAAGCTCTGAAATTGTGCTTTCACGAAACAATGCTGAACTGCGAAACTGAATCTGTATCTAGAAACATTAAAAGACGAGATTTCAACATCTGAAAATCAGGTTTAACACATTTTTTACAAAAAAAAACGGAAACGGAGAGTTGGCGAATTATGTCAATCGGTCCTACGCATTTTGGAAAATAATTGTAGGCTCATTATAAAGCTTAACATTAATATTTCGTTTCTATCTTACTCATATCCTTTTACATGTGTCTATCCACATTTTTCTATCCAGCCGGCAAAGCAATTAATACAAAAATAAAAAAAAAAACGAGTAGCCTTATATGACAGAATCCATTGCTTACCAGACAAGAATATCATACAATATTAAATCAATATTATTAAAAGATACATAATATCTTCACGGTCATAGCGTCCATTAATTTTTCTATTTGTAATCTGACTCAACAGGCCTGCAAAACCACTGACCACCACTTAGGGTGGGTTCCTTTGACATGAACAGGATTTGGATGTGTGTTCCGACATCACATGAATGATGACACTCCAAAGGAATCGATGAAGCCTTACCCAGTGTGGATTCAATGGTTTCAAAGGTTGACGCGCCATGATCCCTGTGATCTCGCACCACAAATCGTGATCCAAATCATACCAAACGAACGCACCCTTTATTTGCACAGTGATGCAACTATTGCAAAATTGGTTGTTCACCCCAAGTGTATGCAATATCAACAGAGCATACTACAAGCGTCACAGCAGTCGAAGTCGCGGTACAGGATCGCCACAACATGTACAACCAAGCAACTCTTTCGTCCACGTTACATCACGTATCACAAGGATTTACTAGATACTGCTGATCCAAATCATCGCAGCCAGCGCTAGCTTCCTGTACTGTTGCATTTGCTCTCAACCTTTATACAGGACAACCTGAAATCTTCATAACAGCAGTGTATATACACGCAGTTGCTATTCATGTAAAACATCCTCCATTGGAGCGACGTACGTAAAACCCACAAACGCATCGTCCGGATCATCAACACTGGCACTCAAAAAATTAGAATCTGCAGACTTTCCGACTGAACCTGCCATGATAACAAGGATAAAAAATACAGTGAATATATACATCTTACTAACCGAGTTCGAGGTCCGTATTGTAAGTTACGGACCGAGAAAACGCGGTTCGTAAGATATTTATTATATCTCTGGAGACGTTTTGGCGACCAAAATAAACTTTTGAATTTAGCGGGCCTTACATTGAAGTAAGGCCCGCTAAATTGACCAGTCATAGCGTGTGTACTAACTGATAATAATGGGATCTTAATTGACAAAGAAAAAGCAAAACTATGGTAAGTGACGATTTGGATGGGGAAAAAATGAAAATACTCGGAAACAGTTAAACTTTCGAATGGAGTTCCTAATTTAATAGGAGAGCAGTGCGTTGTATATTTCATTTTCCGTTTTATCATTTCACTTCTGAGAAATTAAGACATGCAAAAATCCTAAGATTTTGACCTGTCCGTTCCTACAGGCTAATCTCCATAACAAACGGCCCAATTGGAAAATGGTAGTTTTTTGTAAACCTCATTTCGCCAAAGTGGAATGCCAAAACGAAAAACCGAATGCATGTATCCTGAAAAAGGGCAGAGCTCAAGGAAAATTTAAGCTCATTAGAATAATTTTTAACTTTTACGACCACACACTATAATTTCGCTTTAGAGTCTTCAACTATTATTTATATCTCAGTTAACACGCGCGCTGTGATTGATCAATTAAGCGGGCCGTACTTCACTGTACGGCCCGCTAAATTCAAAAGTTTGTTTTGGTCGCCAAAATGTCTCCAGAGATATAATAAATATCTTACAAACCTGGTTTTCTCGGTCCTCGTTTTTTCAGCTCGGATTTACGGCCCGCGCGCTTTGCGCTTGAGCCATAAATCCGAGCGGAATAAACTCGGTCCGTAACCTGCAGTACGGACCTCGATCTCGGTCACTAAGAGGTATGTATTTCTCAAAGCCTGCGTCATTCAGTTAAATAAATACAACGTGGGCATTTCCCATTTCCTTTTTTCTTGTATTGCTTGTATTTCTAAAAGAGATCCTTGAAAACGTTTTAGGCCCAAAACGTCAATTGTAAAATATAAAGCAAACCTGGTAATTGTTAACAACACAATAAAAAAAACCAGTCTCGTTCTCTGGCAAAAGTTATGGGCACAAGCGTCTTTCATCCCAAACCTAAAGTGCAAGTTTTTGCACAAACAAGCAGCGCAAATATTTCCGGGATTTTGAGCAAAGCGCTCCTTCACAGCCGTTGCCTTCTTCACCATCCAAGTCTCCCCCAGAGTGCTGGAGACGCGTCACGTGACGAGCCAGATAACGGCTGCGGAGGATACTAACAGAGGACTTACCTGGCACTGGTTCACGAACAAACTCCGGGTCAAAATGCCGCAGGTCCATTTGGCCAGTCTGTGGTGAGTAAAGACAGGCAGACACAACGTCAAAGGACGAATGCCTCCAACAACTAGATTTATACGCCTTTAATTCCTTGAAAATATATATGTAAATAAATATGTCTATTTTTGAAAGAATTGGTATAATTCCTATTTCTACTAAGGCAAGACCGGTCACAATAGGAATTCACTGTAATAACTGAACTACAGTGTATAGAGATACGGTGATGTAGTGGCCAGCGTGTACGAAATCAGAGTATGAGGTCCGGAGGGCAATGTGTCACTTCCTTGGACAACACACTTAACCCACACTGACTCTCTCCACCCAGGTGTATAAATGTGTACAAGCGATATAATGCTGGGGGTACCATGCGTTGGACTAGCATCACATCCAGGTTGGGGGTGGGGTGGGGTGGTAACAATACTCCCAGGTGCTTCATGCTACTGGCATCGTGGGCTACGATGTCTTGTCGCTGCTAAAAGATTCACAGTTCGATTTGCTGTTTGGTCTTGTATTGGGGAACCTATAAAACTACCAGGCCTGAAAACTATTTATTGTTAATTATATTTATAATTACAATTTGACATGAAAATGCTCGTGATCAAAATAAATATTTTAATACTTGAACTTACCACATTTGGGTTGTAAGGTGGTTCAATTTTCTTATCATACAGCAACTGCCAATCAATTGTTCGGAAAAAGGGATGATTCTTGATTTCTTCCTTAAAGTAAAAATAACAATGCAAATCATTATATTACATTGGGATGATGCTTTCATTCTTTGAAGCTTTGTTCATGTAACTAACACAATAGAAGAATGCTCACTTATTACCATCAGGCTTAGACAGATATTTTAAATCAAAGTAGGACTATGGTGAACTCGTGGATATGTTTACAAAACAGAGAAAAAAGAAATAATTTAAAAATTAACGAGGTGTTTTTTCAGAGTTGTGATTGAATGAACTTGAAGATAATTTTAATAATCTATAATCACAACATAAAAGTGACCAGGGAGCTGAGTAGCTTTTTGAAATAAACATACAGTGAGTACATGACGCCAATCATTTGACTACACTAGGCATCAGTTATAAGGCAGGTGGCAAGCATACAGTTGTTAAAAAATTTGATAACTTAACATAAGGGCACAGGATTAAATGGCACCAAAACCAAATGTAGTTCTGGTATCCTGCTGCTCACTGTCTGTGAGTTCGAAGTTTCTAACACATGTAACAGTGTCCTTCTGAATAAGGTCTGAATTGTGTTGCCATGACATTGTCAATTTTTTGTTGTCTACAAGTCTATTCAATGTATTCAACAGAAATATTCACCTTGATTCTGCAGCTGATAATGAACAAAACCATGTAGGACAGCCCAGCTGACGAATCATACCAAACAAGTCTTTCTTGCATTTTCGCAAAGTATGTTAGTGATGATCTTAAAATCCTTAAGACTCTCAATCCTTTATCAAGTTGAATTAGTTTATTTACATTACCATCTCATTTTAGGTTATCAGTGGTATATATATTCAGGGTTGCACTTAAAAAAAATCACACTTGCCATCATTAATACAGCAATACATCTTTGTTTTTATCCTTATAACTTCTTGTTTTTACAATGCAAATATGATGAGTCACACAACAGTAAGCAAAACAGGTAAGCCTATTTTTCCAACATGTCTACTTTAACACAATCTAGTTCACTTCAAGGTAAATTCGGAAATCAATAGACAGAAAACTTTTCATTGTAACGGCTTGTGGTGTATTGTATATAATATAACGCTTAATACATTTTCTACATGACTTACTCTTTTCGAACCCTTTAATGACTTTCTTACATTGTAATCTTCATGGTTCTCCGCCATGGCATGCGCCTCCATATTAAATGGTAAGCGTTGACATACTTCTTGACCGTCCCAATACTTCTCCAACTCCATTCCTGTTCGTACTAACACTTAAATCAGTAGAAACGTCCTCCATGCGATGTTTCTTATCCAGGTTGGCCACAGAAGTTCTTCGGTTTCACATCATCGATTCGTCAATTTATTCTGTTTTCAGTAGTAGTTTCGTTCAATAACGAGTACTCATTTCGCTCATATAAGTTCTCATTCAAGTGCTAATTTCGCTCTATGAGTTCTCATCAAAGCTTACTACATTAGCAAGAGATTTTCTCATCTTCAGATCACTTTCGAGCCAACTGAAATTCATATACTGCTTGTAATCTTGGGGGCGGTCGATGGCGGTCGATGTCGGAAAAGCGAATAGTTATCATCTGTTCACGTTTAGCGCCTGGCCGAGTAAAAGGCTCATGAAATTCAGTCTCCAAGTTGGTTATTGTCCTAACTGGAAACATTTAAACTCCTTTTGATTTTAGTAAGACCGCTAATGAGACCCTGTTAGTGAAGTTCTTTATGTCGCGCGTCTGAGTTTCAAACCTTTTCACGTCGCAATTTCGGAAGGTCGAAGGTCGCTGTCGTAATTTCCGGTGAGCGGCTCGTCGTTCGTCGCCATTTCAGGTCCTTTATGTCGCCGTTTCAAGGCCATGTCGCTTTTCGAAATTTACCCCTAACAGGGCCTCGCTAATCGTCCTCTTAAGCTACAAAATCATTACAAACTCTGGCAACGGTACGATACACTTTCAGCGTAAACTTTGATCAACAGACTTCCGTGACTTCGGTCACGACAATTGTCGTCTTCATATCGGTGCTCCCGAGTTCTATCCGACTAATTACGAAGATGTCTACACTGGAGTGAGTGAATGAGTGAGCGAGCGAGTGAGTGAGTGAGTGAGTGACAATTTGCATATCGGAGTCCCCACAAAAACTCGCAAATACGCTTCGCGTATCCACGAGTTAAAAATGCGACATTTCAAGACCAACTACACTTACAAAATCATTTTCTCCGACTCCAAGTCTTTTTGATCGATCTTTTTGAAGTAGCTGAAACAGAAATGATACAACAAGTGGAACTGAGTTACTGTTTGAGATAATACACTGTAGATAAGAATCCATAAAGCAGAATTTGTATCTTGGCTGAAGAGCTTAAAAATATTACTGAGAAATTATGATCAGGATCAAAGTTTTATGGGAGATCTTTACCACAAGAGTATGCAGGTAATGAATTATTTCGCCAAAAGTAACAAGGACCACGATGACAGTAATGTTTACTTACTCCTTCTAAAACACTTCTTGCACTGGCGGATATGTTCGTTCGAAGACGCAGTGGTTTGTGAAGAATGTTGTCATACATCTCAGCTGTATCTCGACTATAAAATGGAGGCTTTCAAGGAGTAAATCAAACAGAAATGAATAATGAGCCTGTGAACTGGCTACCGGAGCGAGCGCGGACTGGGGAGGGTGGAAGCGAAAGGGAGGCTGTGGACTTTCTTTGATTGACGTCGTTCTATGATACCAGAATCTGGTATCACGATGTGATTGGTTGAATTGCTGAATATTGACAGGTGTTGACAACCGAAGGTCGCGTGAAAGATTTGTGTTAAAAGATGATGTTCGCTCGTACACTTCAATTTACAAAAGCGGAATTCAAAGAATCTTTACGGGATTGTTTGCAAGATTTTAGCCACATTTTTTGGCGATATGATAATAAAGGAGGCTCCTTAAATATTTCTCTTAGATGTTGTTGATTTTGAACTAAATGCCATTTCGTCACAGATACATTCTTAAAGGAAGTGCTGGGCAGTATTGTGTGACAAAAGGCAGTATTATATGGCTACAATAGTATGCGCGCTCTGATTGGCTGCTGAGCGGGTAAGATTTTCTTGTAATGACCGGGTATTATGAAACTATTTCAAACAAAATTTTTTTTAATAAAGACAAAATTTATCCCATCTTCATAGAAACTGTTTCGTCTGTCACCTCTGGTTTCAATCGTATGTTCAGGTGTATTTCGGTTCAGTGAACATGATCTCGAATGACCTCTTGCGCGCACATGCTTAAAAAGCCATATAACAATGATAACTCATTAACCTCGTCTGTTCGGTCATTTCAAGGAAATCTCAGACATCGGTCAATACGTCAAGACCTCAGTCCCATATTTCCCTGTACTGACCTCACTCTCGGGTAATTAGTATGTACTGTACTACGTTCATCGTTACTTTTATTTTAAAATGACCTTTCTCGCTTGGTGTACTTCACGTCAGAGAGGTGTCTTTCCACCATGTTCTCTGGATATCCTCTATTCTTAAGGGGTAGCTTGAGGCTTTTCATGTTTTAATCAAACATAATGTGAGAGGGATTCGTTCGTAGAAGCCGAAGTGCTTCTCCTTCTATGAATCCTTTGGTGACCACTGGTGGATGACACGAATAGAGATTCGCGTATTGAAAGGTCTCTGTCTGATAGGATGTGCCAACACGTTGACGCGCCAATGACAAATGGGCGGAATGTCGGCATGCATAGAAAGTCCACAGGCTCCCCTTTCCCCTCCCCCCTCCCCTTCTTTTTTCTCGCGCTCGCACCCCAAAACCCAAAAGGGAGCCTGCTCACAGGCTACGAGTATGTTACACTCATGCTACTACTTCATACTTGTACAATAAATTTTAGGGAATATGAAGGTACGTGGTAAATATTGCAACATATAATAATCTATCATATAGACGTTAGTGCTTTACTGGGAATTACACCGCTCGTAAAATTCATACGAAACTACATCCGGGACCGTAGTAGGGTATTTTCCATATCACTAGTGAGGATATCGATGACGTCATTTCCCGCCTTGCACGATTCAGTTTGTGCACAAAGATGCCAAATGAACGTCTTAATGTGCTTTTGTCTATATAATAAAAAGAAAATTACACGTTACCTCGAAGATATGAATTTTATGTTCTCGTGGCAAGAACAACATCTCACTCATTCGCTGTGCTCACTCGCGAAATATTGTTCTTGCCACTCGAACATAAAATTCGTATCTTCTCACCAACGTGTAATATCTTCTATTAATTTAGTTTTATGACTGTAAATATATACGATTTTTCATACAATTTATTAAGAAAGATTCGGCTAGATTGCAGAATACCCAGTCCACTACATTTACATACTGATGAATAACAATACAACCATTGTAATGTGCCTCGTTCTTCAAAAGAAACCGACACACGTAAATGAAGTGCACGGGTATTCTGAAATCGCTCCGAAAAATTCTAAATATAATTCCTAACATTGGTTTACAGTGTATATGGACCAACACTGGCCTACTCTCAGCACTGACATCTTAATATTGTAGCTCAGTTGATAGAGCATCAGACGCGGATCTAGGACTTTCCTTCTGAAGGGGTGCACCTCTAAGGAATGATGTCACTGACGGGTGGCGTAACAAATTGTAAAATAAATGAGGACTCCACTCATATTGTACTTCAACACCAATAAACCACAGTTTTTTTTCTGCAGAATACTAGTTATATTGGAAAGCCATAAATCACCTCGGGGGGGGGGGGGGGAGGAGGGTGCGCAACCCCTGCACCCCTCCCCAAGGTCTGCCCCTGAGCATCACGCCAGAAGCAAGAGTACATAAGGGACAGAGAGGGACACTCGGGACGTTGGCTGGGATGTGAAAACTTCAGTAAAGTTATTTATAGAAACGGAAGTACGTTTTCTGAGAGGTTCGCATGACTCCACTGTAACCCAATTTATTCCAGCCATGTGTGTTAAATGACCGCTTGCGGTTCTTGATTATCATGTATGAGTTTCATTAATTATGGGTTATTCAGGTCGAATTTACAAACAAGACAAATGTACTTGGTACCCCATGAGCTTTACAATGAAGTATGCGGACCTCACGGAAAACAGACTTCCGTCTCCAAATATAACTTTTTTGAAGCTTTCATATCCCAGAGGCTGGACTGGGAATGTCCCTCTCTGTCTCTTATGCTCTCTTGACAAGAACTCATTGGGGCAAGGGTTTGAATCCCATCCTACTGTACGTGATTCTTTTTTCATAAGCTAAACTGCATTTCCTTAAAACTGCAGCAACACTGCACAGTTCAAATCTCCAACTACAAACAGGTTTCTAATGAATAGCAATACAAAAACATTATTAACTATTCATCTTGCTGGTTACCACAGCCATGCCCCAAACAGTCCACTTGGTATAAAGCTACCATCTTAGACAATAACCCAGGTACACATGCTTCAGTTTATTCCCTTCCACCCCTTACAAAGTTGAAAAACGTTTGTGTTTTGATCAAGTTCTGCTTGAAAACTTTGAAAAGGGGGAAAGAATATAGCACTACAGATTGTCGAGTGTACCAGCAACTAATGCCTGATTTAAAATTACATTTCATCACTGCAAGGGTCAAATACTGGCACAAGTATGCTCTCACCAGTCCATACATCATTTCATATAAAACAGCACCAAGACACCACCAATCTACAGTCTTGTCATATTCTTGTTTACGAAGGACTTCAGGAGCTAGGTACTATATTAAGCAAATTAAATGATAATGTCAACTTTGAAGGTAAGCGTATTAACAAAGTAAATTCAAACAAACTAATATTGATTTATAAAGTTTCATAAAACAGCCATGCTGGAAAAAAAAAACTGAAAAAAAAGGAAAACATTTCCTTAAGGATGCAATGAAAACATTTTTGGCAGCATATGAGGTTGAGGTTCATAATTTCCACAGTTCTCAAAATCTGTTAGTGAGATTTTATTGATATTGTGAGAGAGACTTACTGAGTGATCACTTCCTGAAGTCAAAGGGTTACTTTATGCACAAATCTTTGAAATTCTGTAACTTAAATTATTTTTTAATGATCAAGACTTTGTTGTCTGATTAATAACATTTTATTCAGGGAAATGTGATGGGTTCATTACCTCTTGATTCCCTTTGAAGAATGTGCATGTAATTTTGGTTTCACCTTGATATCTTGAATAAAACAATTATGCTCTTTTATTGTTGTGTTATTTATGACACAGACCCTAACCAGGAGAAAAAGACTTACTTCTGGCGTTCCACAGAAGGTTGATGTTGTGTCAGATGGTTCTATTCCTTCTTTACAAAGTCCAAAGTCTGTCAGAACAACATGGCCCTGTGGAACATAACCACAACAATTATTACAAGTCAGGAGAGACTGACTGTATGGCAAGCTATATAATTACACAAAAACTCACCTTTTCATCTAAGAGAATGTTTTCAGGCTTCAAATCTCTGAAAATGGCAAGAAAAAATTCTAAACATCATTAACATTTTGGAACCAGACCCTAAATAAATAATGTGAAACAAACTACAAAAGTCTGGCAACAAGGTATTACAAATTTTAAACCTGTTATCAGTGTTTATTTTAGAAATAGAAAACATGTACCTTGTTTCTATCAAGTTTTAGTACACATCTACTAGCGTTCTATCACAAATGCTGCACTCTGATTGGCTAAGCTATCCACTATTCTGTGATAGATAGCGAGTAGCGTAGCAGTGTGCCCTTGCTAACAAAATGGCAGCTGCTTCCTCACATTTTCGAAGTGTCCGAGAAGAAGATTTAGACAGTTAATCTAGGCTGTTCCAGAAAAGACAAAGTTTCTAACGACTAGTAGATTTATACTAAAACAATTAGATTATTCGCTCTCAATTTCTATCCATGATAGTTGTCTCGGGCTGCGCCCTCGTCAACTATCACACAATAGAAATTTCGAGATCATAATCTAATTGTTTAATAGAAACATGAGTTATAACCAATCAGCAAGCATATTTTCTTAGGACTGTTTTCTTTTCTTAATGATAGTGAAATTTGAATTGCAGTGATCTTACACAAGACAGCAGCAATGTAGATGAACAATATGTGTTCTGAATTAATTAATACACAGATTAAACATGAAATAAAAGTAGTTTTAATTTGTTCCCTCCAGGATTCTAGTAATATAATTTCAGCAATCTGCTTTACTAACACAGCAAATGCAGTCATTTTCAGTTTGATTGAATGCAACAACAATGGTCAAGTTTTACCCAACCTGTAAATTATTCTAAGAGAGTGGAGGTATCCAATAGCCGATGCAATTTCTGCTGTGTAAAATCTTGCCCTATAAATATAAGCAAAATTCATTCACCAGTCAAATATAGCAAAATCACTGAAAAGTCTCCAGCACAAAATGCGTCTCCTATAAATATAATTCAAACTAATGTTAACTTTTTAACTGGAACTTGTACAGTGTACTGGAAGAGGAATAAAGTATCACTTTATAATAAATTAACTGAACTGGGTTGTCACAGGTAGCCCAATCAAAAATTTTGTTGCATTTCCGTTATCTAAGAAACTGGAAATATTGTGCAAGATGTACTTTAAGTTTATTACTTGAGCCAGTGCAAGGAAATCCTATTAAACTCATTTTCTTATTTTCAAAGATTACACATGTAATTCTGAACTCCAAATCAGGGTAACTTATATACATTTAGCAGATCTTCTTTAACATGGCAGCTTTCCTATTTCAGTTGTAAGTTCCATAAATTCAGTGCAGGAAATTGGGTTTGATGCCATAGCCATGTTAAGATATAACCTTGTTTCAAACACAGGTGATGGGCCAATCAGTACTTGCCTTAAATCAAACCTTGTAACTATTGCAATTATTGTAAGTAGTAATTATCATAAACCATACAATTATTAGAGGTATTATTATATTGAGTAACTTGACAGAATTGTACAATAATTAAAATATCTAATTGGACAGGTATATGTACTCCCTTAACACAAGAGCAAACCTCACATCTGATCTATATTTCACTAACCTTGATTCTGGGAAGTATCTTTCCTTTTGTAAATGAAAAAAAAGCTGGGAAACAAAAAAAAGAAACATTTTTTTCTGCATAATTTATGATTAAATATTGACAAAACTGGTAGGAGAAAGATATTTTTAAAATAAGAATTAAAAAATAAATAAATAAATAACATGTTGTGTCTTAATAATAATACCAGAATGATTAGTCAGAGACAATTGGAACTTCATGAAATTAGTCAAACAAAATTTCCAGCATGACGAAAGCATTCTTTTTCTGTTCCCAGCAAAACTTATATTACATCCAACCAATTAATTAGCTGGACTAGAAATTGTAGTAGTTTTTTAAAAGGGAAAGCAAAATTTCAGTTGGATCAAGCCAAATGATGAAAGAGGCCCAATTTATCAGGAGTATTTCTACCTAAAAGCAAAACCTTCCAGCTATTTTGGAAACTAATTTTTGGAATGTTTGGCTTAATCGAAGTACATCAAGTCAAAGAATTGTGGGGGGAACATTGAAAATAGTTACCTCTCCACCATTGACATAGTCCAAGACAAAGTAAAGTTTATCCCTTGTCTGAAATGAGTAGTGCAAGCCCTGGAAATAATAAGATAAAAGTGACGAACAGTACAATTTTTACAAACAAGTATAAAATATTTATTTTTAAACAACAATAAAATTTAATGTACTTAAAATAAGTGACGTCAATAATCAAAATGAATAAGAAACATTCCTCAATGTCACAATTAATCATTACTTGCAAAAAAAAAACACTTTAAATCCAAATGACCCAAGAATGGACAGTCTAGACTACATGAAGAGCCTACAGTAAGACCAACATACTGTTAGTTGCTATTTTGGTCGATGTTTTTGTTGTTCTTGCATAATGATTTGCACATGGCCAGCTCCCTTGTTTATATTTTAAACACCCTTAAGTAGTTTACTTTACTCTGTTTTGTCAACTTACCACCAAAAAAGGATGCTTTACATTCATCAACAGAACATTCCGTTCAGCCATAATGTGTTTTGCCTGGGGATGAGAGTTTATTTGGAAAAAAGAAAAATATCATTTTCATTGGGAGTACTCGAACCAAGGCCACACAAACAAATTTTCATACAAATTATCCAATCAAGGTTGAGTTTCTAAACAATAGAATCTCTACAAATGTTTCATATTTTGCTTAAACAGCATATAATTTGTTCTATAACTGAACAAAACATATCAAAATTGAAAACGAATCATCTTTTTTAAATAGTGTATAGAAAATTGCCACAAATCTGTTGTTCAGTATCAAAAACAGACATTCAACATTTGTATGAAAATTCATTTCGGTGGCCTTGGTTTGAGTAGCTGCACTGTAAGATGCTAAAAGAAAAAGAAGTAAGAGATACCTTTGAACATTCAAATTGCCTGCCTTTATGATTATGTTATTCCCTGAAGGTAATTTACAGTTAAATCAGAAGCTGCACTCTGCTTGCTCAGAGCAGGCTCACTCTTAATAATAATAATAATAATAATAATAATAATAATAATAATAATAATAATAATAATAATAATAATAATAATAATAATAATAATAATAATAATAATAATAATAGTTTTTAAAATCCATAACCTTTATTAACACTTCAAAACCAATTTGTACATTATTTGGAAGTATCATTTATACAAAAAAATACTGATTATATCTAAAAAATGTAGCTCTTAATAATAATAATAATAATAATAACAACAACATCATGTGCCAAAATATATTATGTGACATGTACAAACCTCATTTCTTTTTCTTATTGCAGCTTTATTGAGAACTTTGATGGCATAAAATTGTCCTTCCTGTTTATTCTTGGCAAGAAATACCTAAAAAAGCCAACCAATTTTTTTTTTCACCAAACATTTTGATTCACTAACACCATAGGGAAAGCAGTAAACTTTCAAAAAGAGGTGGGGACAAGACCCAGAAAATTTCAGGAAGGGAGAAGGGTGAAAACCCAGAAAAGGATTTTAGAGGGTCCACAAATTTTATCAAAAATATTTGCTTTTAAGCCGTTTACTTCTTTCATAATCAATATTTTATGAACTAAGTTACCTTTCCAAAGCTTCCTTTACCAATCACCTTGAGAAAATCAAAGTCAGTTGGCTTAGCCCTACAAAATAATAATTTTCATGATTTTTATTTGTTATTAACATATGGTATATCAATATTATCCTATTAATTATTCATTACTACCAGATTTTTATCAGTGTTGTATTAAACTAACAAAGGATCCACAGCCCACATTATAGCCACCAAAATTACCAGACACGTTAAAATTTAATCAGTTTCTTGAACACAAATCCTTTTCCATTTCCTTTGCTTTTCTGTCATTCAATTACTTCAGGCTATTTCAAGTTTCCTTCTATCTTGGACATTTTTTGTTTTCTTTGAGAGGTCCAGATAGCAAGTATTGTGGGAAATTGAAACACAAGAAATTGGGATAATCAAACGAATTGATAATTTGTTTTATTATCCCAGATAGCAAGGTTTGACTGTACTTACATAGAAAGAATCTTAAAGGTCTTTGACTATAGTCAACTTACTTTTGGTTGTACGAGTCCCCTAGATCAATCCTGTTTAGATCTTTTGCCTTAACAACACATAAATGCAAACATGTGTCAGTACTGTGCAAAACAAACTGTCTTTTATTTATTTCTAAACTGCCAACCACTGAATAAACTGCTCTACATAAGAAAAAATACAACGCACTAATAAATGGGTTAATTACTGTACAAAGTGTGTGGTCAAACTATCGTCCTACTTTATTTACAGATAGAGTGTATAATTCTGATACAGTAGACCAAGAAGCAGTTGGGATCTGCATAATATGAAGAAATATCCAGCCACCTTACCCATACAAGCTTGGTCAAAAAAGAATTTTGTACATGCCAAAAAAGAAACTATAGCAACACATGGGAAGCTGTTCTGTCCTGTATCTTGGGTGAGCTAGTGGTGTTCATAACAGGCTTCAGTTCATCTTGCCTGCTTGCACAACCAAGAACATATTATTATTATTAAAATTTAAGTACTGGTACTATTATTGAGTAGTAAACTTGAAGTAAAATCCTACCAACATGTCTGAGTCATCAGCACCAAACTGGTCAGCATCATCATTCAACTGAGCATTCTTTGGATTATCAAGGGATAAGAAAAGCCGAACATCTGGGCTGTGAAAGAAAACAAGGAATTATTTCAAGCAACAAAAAAAAACTATGTCCCACCACACATCTGTCAAAAACAAAAAAAAACATTGCTTGATTATTCGTTCATATACATGACATTCCTTTTACATTAATTTTTAGGTTTTTAGATAACTGTACAAATTATTTCAAATACATTGTCTATGAAGGTAAAGGCACTTGCCAAAAATTCCTGTAATTTAAAATGCATTCAAGTACATGCAGTAAGTGCAAACTTTAAAAAGACAAAATCTAAGAATGGTGAAAAACGTATGGACTGAATACTAGCTAGCCTCCATGGAGTCCGTTGTGGCTGGTTTTCCACATTGAAAAGGATATTCATCAAATATTTAAAGATCTTAATACAGGCCTTCTGACAGGGTGCAGGAAAAAAAATAAAATTGTGCTGGTTCTTGCGGATTTTCAGAAATTGCGCGGGATTGTGCGGCTTTGATCGAATTGTGTGGCCCCGCATCCGCGCACCCTGTCAGAAGGCCTGCTAATAACTGAAGCCTATACTTCTATAAGCATTTCACTTACTGTTCAATTGCATTAGAGTGACCAATAATTTTGCTTGTAAACTCATTTAGTCCCTCGCGCCTCATCTTGATAAATTCTATCAAAAAAACAACAACAAGCAAACAAAATTAAGACATGAAGTGACTTAAACTACAAGTTGATTCTTTCCTTTTGAGCAGGCAAGACCCTATTTTCATTCAATATTTCCTGCTTTGTCCTATGAAACCAAACAAGACAAAATAGCCAAGTGATAAGTTCATTACATACCAAACTGTACAGTAAAAATGGCCTCGTTCCTTTTCACTACATGAATGTTGTGGTCAATGAAAAATGCAACGAAAAAAACTTGGAAATATTCAGCCAGCTGGAGCTCACGTTTGGTTAATAATAGCGGAGCTCCACAGCGGCTCAAAGAGCCGCAGAGCGGAGCCCCATAACTACCGCACGAGGATAGAAATTGAGGAAACCATGTGTTTGAGTTTTCATGGTCATCGTGGCTAGCGGCATGGCTCGCGGGCGCGTGCGCCTAGCGACGACGACGACGACGTTGCCCCAACATGGCGGCCATAGTCATCCGGGATATTTAGAAGGTCTTAAACCTAAACGAGGCTTTGTTTTTCGCACAATGGCTCTTCTTGGGGACACTATAAAGCACAAATGAAATGAAATCAAATAATATTAAATTAAATCAAATCTATTCGAATGCTGATTTTGTGGAAAGGAGAAAACAAGAGTACCCAGAGAAAAACCTCGAGGAGCAAAGTAGAGAACCAACAAACTCAGCCTACATGTGATACCGGAGATGGGAATAGCACCACATTGGTGGAAGTGATAATGAATTTATATAGCACACTTCTCCATATCATGATATGAATATGGTCAAGGGCACTTTACACTTCTATTAGGTGAGACCTGGTATCAGCATGTAAAGGAAGGCGAGCGCTCTCACCACTGTGCCAACACTGTTCCCATAAACTTCCAAGCAGGAGGTCCAGGGTTTCAGTCAAGACAAGAAACTTAATTCTGCACTGCCTCTCTATCTGGGTGTATAAAAGAATACATGTACATACTGGGGGTAGCTGTTGCAGGTAAAAATTAATTTCAAGTAAAAACAATTATAACCTAGGTTGAAAATTCATTTCCTTTGTCTCCTAACCCAAATTATTCATACTTAAATTTTTTTTGTACCTGAATTTAATTTTTACCGCCAACATAGCCATGCAATGGACTAGCATCACAGGGTGGAGGAGGAGTAATTTAACATATACTTATATGCACTTCATGCTCATAAGTGCGTTCACCTGACCCTGTTCACTGTGATCAAACTTACCAGGGTCAAAGTTGTTTCCAAGACGTCGTTTGCCAGGCATCTTAATGTTCAAATCTGGATAAACTTTCTTAATCTACACATAAAATGTTAAAAAGGATATAAAAGAAAACTGTCATTTAAGAATAAATAGACGTATGCAATATCATGTCTTTTAATTAAAAGCTAACAAATAATATAAATTAAAGCAATTAATAAACTTATACCCAACAGAGCACCATACTTTTTCATATAAATTGTGGAATTCATTGTATCTTCTGAAGATAAAATAGCTTCTTCCATCAGGTAACTTGACCAACACTTTATAGACCTAAAAAATAGAAAAACAGAAAACACTTTTTAAAAAGTAGGAACACCATAAACTTAAGTAATTGAGAAAGTTTAACTAACTAGAGTATTTTTCAGTTAAGCAGATGAACAGTTGCGAGAGGGGAAGTCTTCAAGACACCACCTTCAATTAAAGAATCTGAGGGTCTAAAGAGGTCACAGCACTACCATCTATTTGGACCCACATAAAAACTCTATAATTCCTGGACGAGGGGGGCATTGGGATTTTCGGTTTTGGTGTTCATTGCAATATGGGGATTTTTAATTTTTTTTTAGCGTCGGGATTTTGGTTTTGTAAAAAATGCTAGCGGTTTTTCGGTTTTGGTATTAAATGGGGTTTTTGGTTTTTCCTATTTTGTCCTATTTGGGTTCCTGTTTCTCTTCAATTTGAGCGACAATTGATCTTGAATAACCGCAAAAGCCAAAGTTATTGAGAGGAATGCGTGACAAACTAAATGTCACGGAAGGGGATCACACGTCTCCAATGACGCCCAAGACTTTGACCTTGAAGATAAGGGCAATCACTTGGTCAGTTGATTGGATTATGAGAACAGCCACAGCACAGGCAAGAAATGGAATCCATTGGACACCTTGGCTGCAGCTTGATGATCTCAACTTTGCAGACGACCTGGCACTGCTATCCCATACACATCGGCAAATGCAGGAGAAGAATGACAGTGTTAAAGACCCGTCTGCCCAAATTGGTCTTCACATTGACAGGGGAAAATCCAAGGTCCTCAAGATTAACACAACGATTACTGAACCAGTTCAGCTAGATGATGATTTGCTGAAAGAGGTGAATTCCTCCACCTATCTGGGCAGTGTAGTTTACATCCGGGGGGGGCACAGAGGCTAAACGTTAAAGCCAGAATTGGCAAAGCAAGAGCAGTTTTTCTGCAGTTAAAGAATGTCTGGAGCTCCAAAGATCTGACACTTCAGACTAAGATCAGGATCTTTAACAGCAACGTCAAACCTGTACTATTATATGGCTCAGAGACCTGGAGAACAACAGTGGCTACTACAAAGAAGGTGCAGACTTTTATCAACTCATGTCGCCAAAGAATCTTGCGGATACGTTGGCCAATCACCATCAACAACAAAGACCTTTGGCAAAGAACCAACCAGAGGCCTGCAGATGCTGAGATCATGATGAGACGCTGGAGATGGTTAGGCCTCACTCTTCGAAAGCCTTCTACCAACGTCACAAGACAAGCCCTGTTTTGGAATCCCCAGGGAAAGAGGAAAAGGGTCCAGTTTTTTATGAGGAGGGGAAAGACTGCAAGAATTTTCAAAAGAAAACAAGTTTAGATTTAAAGTGAAAAGAAGCCTACAAAAGCTTAAGAATAGTGTTTGTATGCAGTTTTCAGTTTTGGCCAAATTTTTTTTGCAGTTTTGGATGATTTTTTCTTCTATTTTGCGGTTTCTAATTTACCCCAATGCCCCCCTCCTGGACACACTCTCACAAGCAGCCATACTAGTTATGATGATGATGATAATGAATTCATATGCTTGCACTTTTTCATATGAATATGTTCAAAGACGCTTTACAAGGCACCAGCTCTGGTTGCTGCTATCAGTCCATATGTGATCTCACCCACCCACCCATGCATGCATGAATTGACAGATGAAACCAGAGGCAGAGATAGACCACCACACTGGGAACTACATCCCCTACTCTTTTCAAACAATGTGTGGGTTCATTAACATCCCACAGTTTATTAGGAACAAGTGCTGTGAGACGGGACCTACGGCTTATCGTCGTTATCTGAGAAGACTAGAAAGTTTAACCGTCTGCGGTTTCTTCTCAATTATTTAAAGACCCTGAGTATTATGCCACACTTTTGAGTGGTATACCGTGGTATATACCATGAGTGATAGCTTCCTTTTATGTATGTTTCTGACCTATCCTTGTTGAATGTCACTGGAAAACTAGTAAGACATGAAAAAATTCTTGATTTTCCTTCACTACGAGTCTAGTTTTTCCAAATTTTATACAAAGATACAAGTTATTTTGTACTTTATCAACAAATGATGGCAAAATTAATTATTGTTTAAACCTTCCAGCCAACCATATCTAAATGGAACCAACATAAATTTATCCCAGGAAAAAGTTATTGTAAAAAAACAATACAAAGAAAAAACTTAATTTCAGTATCAATGAATGCATGTTGTCACAAACCCAAATACATGTCTATGCATACTGGAAAATTTGTTTAAATACATTAACAACTAATAATTTTACAGACTGAATTTATTTCAAAGACCACAAAATGCACTACACCTCGAGCTACTGCAATTTTCTGGGTCTATGTCATTTTTTCTGGATACAATAAAGGCAAATTTCATCGAAAAATGTATTCAAATTGCAAAATATTAAAGTAACAAAATTTCTATTATACACAATTTTTTATATACAGTATGACACAGTCTGATGCAGACAACCTTACCACTGACAGTGCTCAGAATAGTAGAAAGCCGTCTGTTCAACAGGCCAATTGTAGGGAGGCAAAAAGATTTATTCTAGAAATCTCAACCACAAAGAATTTCAAGAAGCATGGACGAAAGAATTCTGAAATTTTGCTAGAACTGTGTCTATAAACATTCAGACAATTTTTTTTAGAAGTTTTTGCTAATTAAACAATGTTGAGAGTTGTTAGACCAAACAATACAACCATTTTTTTAGAAATAAAAAAAGACAAAAATTTTATTTGTTTGCTTTGTAGTGAAAAATTGTAATCGTCTAGTATGACCACTGGATCGTGTAAAAAAGAGGAACTATTTAAAGATTGGTAAACGGTAATTGATCGGGTTTAGAAAATGTATTACTTCAATGTACAAACAAGTGAAGTGACCCAATGAGACAAACTCATTTCTCGTCACGCATCCAAATCATTCCATGGAGTTACGCTAAATCGTTGTTGAGTGTCGCCTCATTCGTCAAATAATCAATTAAGCTGGTAATTTATTGTGGCCTAGAAACTTGCCCTGTCTCAGCATTCACTTAATTGCTTAGAACTATGAGCGGACGAAGTTAAGAATGCTAAAACACCTTGATTTTAACAAATCACAAAAGAGTTTGACGCATTTCTTGAAATTCGACAATATCGATTCATTTTCCTACGTAGAGCGAAGAAATCTGGACTATAACAACAAAATTCCGAACAACATTCGGTGCGTTGGTCGAACGATGCCCTGTACTGTAACTGGATCGACCCTATATGCGGGCCGGATCACAGATTCCGAGCACACCCATTGTTTACACGGTTACAATGTTTTCGACTGGATAAGTGTACTCTTGAAATGGTGACCAAATTATAGAAACATAGCTTTTTTTCTGTTTTTAATCTCGCCGTCAAAAGGTGTTTGTATACTTTTGGATTATCGTGTTTTTCTCCGAGCTATTCAACTGCGATATCAACCTCGAAGGAAAACAAACATTAATGAATGTCAAGATTTGCTCGAAAATAACAAACTTTGTTGTACACATAGGGTACGCAAAAGGAAATTCCCTTACCGTAAAGCGCTTTGACTTCTCTGAACTCAGAGTCTCAGAATCCGGCACAGTTACTCCAATCTGCTTAGACATTTTCGATGAGTTTAAAAGGTTGTTATTTGCTTGCTGGACAGGCTGTCTGAAACTATAAACTACACATACGATAGTTGCTATTTGCAACAGGAATGTGGGTACTTGACCGAGGCAAAAGCTTATCTTTCGGAACGGAACGAAGACTGTTCATTTGCAATTTTGTGCGGCAATTTCAGGGCAGAGAACAATTCGTCGTCAACTAACAACTCCAAGTTGGAAGTGCAACAAAGTTTTAGCGGCGTGACCGAGAGAGACTGGTACAAATCTCTACAAGGTTTGAAAGAAGAAAGAATTAAACTTTAGCTTTGAAGGTATAACAACAATACGTTTAACAAATAAGCAACAGCCCTAATTATTGGAAGTCTTGACAACAGAAAAGAAAATATGCATGAAGTGAGACAAAATTCTCAGCCATATTTGAGGTCAAACTGCCTTTATGCTTGCAGATTTAATTTTTATATGTCTAGTTCAACAGCGAAATTCTCCTAAGCTCACAGGACAAAGTTGTTTACTGTTTTGAAAAATCTTCATCTTCTCCGCTTTCCCAATATTTTTTATATTTGGCCTTTATTTGTAATGCAAGTAAAATTTGATTTAACCAAATGCTACAGTCTTTCCAGCTCAACTGTTCCTCTATCTTACAAAAACCAGCGCAATAACCCGAAATAACGGTATAACGGCTGTGTTTTTAAAAGCGGAACTTCAGTTTGTTTTTTTGTTTCTTTTTTTTTTTGGTTTGTATTGTTTCTAGTTTAAAAAAATAGTGCGATTGAATTGAAGCAAGTATGATGGCGCCATTTGGTTTATCGTTTGTCGGCTGTCTTTGCGTTCAGGTCTGATTGTTTTTTAGAAAGAAACGGTTGGCAAAATATCCGCTTTTAGTATGTGATGTTTGGCGCATCAAAAATTCCTTCAACAAAACCTGAACACTTTGCATGCATTCCTACATCGCCTCTGGCCTAAAAAAATGTTTTTTTTTTTCTTTTCGAAGATCCTTTATTTCAGAAAAAAACCTCATTTGAGTTTTTAGAGAGTAAAGTGGCAAAGTTTTTGACTCGAAAGCGTGAAAAAAAAAACAATAAATAAAATAAATAACATTATTTCCCGTTCCGTTGGTTTCTTCACGGGTATTGTTTGCGTCGTACTTGTTATTCAACCAAAAGACAAAATTTTAAATATTTCGTACAAGTTATAAACATGTTTGTGTGGCGCAGCAGCTGTCCGGTATAATATATCTCCGTCATAAAGTAAACAATTATTTTAATTTTGTGGTAAATAACATAGCAGCAACGTCAAAGGTAAAGAGTAATCCATAGTAGTTGTGTATATGGGGGAACCAGCACAAATTAATAAAAATAAAAAAATATTACTAAAATTGCGAGGGGAACCAGCACAAATTAATAAAAATAAAAAAAATATTACAAAAATTGTGCGAGACTGGAGGTTGTTATAGTCGAAGCTGTCAAGCCTTCGCAAAGACCACCGAGACTGGAGGTTGTTATAGTCGAAGCCGTCAAGCCTTTGCAAAGTCTCGGCCAAGTTAGGGGCCGACAGGCGGAGCGAGCAGAGCGAGCGGAGGGCGAGTCTAGACAGGGGCAAAGTCTCTGCAAAGTTTCATAAGTACGTTTTAGCTTAATAAGTTTCTGCAAAGTCTCGGCCAAGTTAGGGGCCGACAGGCGGAGCGAGCAGAGCGAGCGGAGGGCGAGTCTAGACAGGGGCAAAGTCTCTGCAAAGACAACCCAGTCCAGAGATGACTTACCGGTACAAAATTTTTCAAGGAGAATGGAACCAGCACAAAAAAATAATTTTTAATTCCTATTTAAAAACAAAAAGAAAAATATTGTAAATGGAACAACAGTTAAATGGATTAAAAACCGATCAATTGAAAAAATTGGTCTACTGGTATAACCCACCAAGAAAGTCATATTATAATACTAAAGCGAAACGCATTGATTTTTTGATTAATATTCCCGAAATAGTTAATAATGTTCAAGAAATCATTGATAATATTCGGGAAATTAGTGAATCATTAAATGAAACACCACGCAGGCCTGATCAGAATACTCCTCTGCCAATTCCGCTTCCACCCCCTCCTCAAGAAAATTTACCAAACCCGCAGCCAAGTACATCTCAAGATTTATCTGATGTATTTATTCCAGAAACACCACCCGGTTCTCCAGATCGATTTGGACCAGGAACACCGCCACCTACTTCAGAACTTAAAACTAATATGTATAATTATTATTGTATTCATAAAAGGCAGAAATTAAGATGTAAAGAGTGCGGAGGAGCGCAAATATGTGAACATAATAGAAATAAAGCTTATTGCAGAGATTGCGGGGGATCGCAAATATGTGTGCATAAAAAACAAAGGAATCAATGCAAAGAGTGTAGAGGATCGCAAATATGTATACATAAAAAACAGAAGGCACGTTGCAAAGAATGCGGCGGTAAAGGAATATGCATTCATGGAAAACAAAGAAATTTTTGCAAGTTATGCGGAGGATCACAAATTTGCGAACATAATAGACAGAAGGCATTTTGTAAAAAATGTTATGAAAAAAATTATGTTATATAATCACTCTTTTTGGATTATATAACAAAAATTAACTAAATCTTAAACTAAAAGTTATGGGTGAACCCTTTAAATCAAGTTTTTTCCATTCAATGTCTAAGATAGTTAAATCGAAGTGGTTTATGGGGCTCTCATATTTTTGAACCGGAATTGTCGGATAATCCTTTGAGGGAATGTTTGCAATTAGGTTTGATGGCGCGAGTTTTACAAGTTCTCCATATTTAGTGTTATTCATATATGACGACCTATTATTCACTATGCTACACATAAGTCTCAGAGGCTCCTTAAACTGTATATTTATGGGGTATAATTTACCAGGATTTATAACTTCAGGCACTCCTAAACCAACCGCTAACCCTCTAGTAAGTTTAACTTTGGTGTTCTTATTTGAATAAAGATAGTCAACAGTATCAGTCTCAATTATTGTTATCTTTTCCACTTCTGGATCATTAATAAAGATCGATTGAATGCTACGAAGAGAATATGTGCCAGGTTGAATTATGAAACCCCCATTTTTTTCATCTAATATTGTCTGTCGGTCCTTGAAATTAATCAACTTTTTAGGCTTTAAATTACAATCCAAGAGTTGTATCTCACGAAGATTTTCCAGAGGCGGATCTAAATAAATTCTAGTTTCTGAATCGTACATTGTAATACTTAACATTTTTTTTGATTAAATTATATTAGTTTTTAGATAAGGAAAATGGAAACTAATATAATTCAAAAGAGAGTATTTCTTCATCCTAAATATTTGGATAAAAATATTATGTCCCATCTTTTGAGAACAATTGAAAGTAAAACCGCGGGCGAAGTTGATAAAGAGTATGGTCACATTATTTCAGTGAATCAGATATTAAGAATTTTACATAATGAAGATACTGTTTTCTTCTTAGAAATTGAGGTTCAAACTTTCAAACCAAAAGTTAAACAACAAATTGAAGGAATAATTTTTTGGATTTTTAAGGATGGAATTTTTGTTAATGTTTTCAGAAAAGTGAAAGTTTTAATCCTGAGTATTTATATAAAAGATTATTCTTTTAAAGAAAATAACAACACATTCGAAAACAATAATACTATAATTAGAATGGGGGATAAGATTAGAGTTGAAATAAAAGCAGTTAAATATGATAACAAAGAATTTCAGTGTATCGGGTTTTTAGCTTAAATATTATGTTTTGATTCATCTTAGATTTTTTCAAGTAATCAAAACATTAACGAAACAAAAACCACGATATTAATGCTCCGCCAATCGCAAAAATAATAAGATTATTTTGATGAGGAGATGTTTCTATATTACTAACTTGTTCTTCATCTTCTCCAGGTTCCTCCTTTTCATTTGATTTGAGTTTGATTGGTTGAGGATTGGTATTTAATATAACCTTTGACGTTCCCAAACTATTTGGTATTCCAACAGATTTTGTTTCAATATTTATTGAATTATTTTCTCCAAATTTCATATCTTCTGTTGCTTTTTTCAGATTATTATTATACCCAACCACGCTCTCCGTGTTTATGATCATATTACTCGGCATCAGCCAAACACCAGGAGCAACAGCCAAATCAAGCCTTAATTTAGTTTCCTGTACAGATTGTTGGTAATTTTGAACGGATTTGGAAATATTATTTACTTTAACAGAACTTTCGAATAAGGCTTTGAATTCATTTTGTGTTTCTATTGCTCCACCGCCGTTACCATAAATTGGGTTTCTTGTATTAACTTGCGCCCCCAATATGCAGTAAACAAAAGCCTCAGCGGATCGATTTAATCTTCCAAGCCCCGCTTTGGTGAGTCCATGTCCTTCCGTAGGAATAAACCAAGCATATTTGAAATCACTAAATAGATCATTTCTGATAAACGAGATTTTATTTCCATCTCCATCTTTATAACCCTCATCAGAAAATTTATTTTGCCCCGGCCAAGTATTTGCATCATGATCATAATTTCTTACAATATATAAATTTTCATTTCCTCCCGAGCTGTAATAAATAAATATATCACCCAAACCATGATTTCTTCCGCCCTTCCACCTAAAGTCTGAATTATTACTAACCTCAAACTCTTTACACAATCGATTATATGCGACTTTATCATATTGATTATTTTTTATTGAAAAAGTTTGATCCGCGGGAAAATGTACATCCATTTCATTTAATATTCTTCTTATTGTAAAGTATATATGAAACTTTATAAAACTGCTAATTACTTTGGGGTAATTTAGGCTTTCAAAAAGACTTATCCCACAACCAGATGTTGCGCACCAAACCGCAAAGTTAAGTTGCTGGGGCCAATAACTAATATCAGGCTTACTCAACCATCTTTTGCATTCCTTTGCTGAATTAAATGTTACAACTTGTGATTTAAATATGTTTCTCATATTTGCAGTGAATTTCTTTTTATCTGTAACGTATATATCCAGTTCGGTCAGCATTTTTGTCACATCGTTTCCAAATTGATCAAAACTAACACCAGGTATTGGATATGTTTCTCTCGTTAATTTTAAACTTTTGGGAAATGAACTTACTTTTACTTTATTTTCAACTCCCAAATCTTCCCATAATAATGTTTTCATATTATTTGAAAGATCCACAGTCCATGTTTTTCCAGAAGGATCATCATCGGACAAAATTGTTGTTCCATTAACTTTCCATTTAATATATCCACCAAATGAATCATTAACAAAAGTAAATTTATCCAAGTTAGCATTTGGATATCTTTTTTTGAAATCACCCAATAACATCTTATTCTTTGTTTTCCAATTTGCTTGATCTTTAGATTAAGAATAAGATGTAAAATTAATTAATACCCGCAAAACAATTACAGCCAACTTCTGTTCTCTCATATACTAGTTTTAATGTCCTTTCCCTCCGGTAAGTTCTTTTAATAGTTCTTCGCGGACTCCCCTCCTTATCACACTCATATCCCAGTTTTTTTCTGAATCTTTTCTGAATTTTTGTCTTACTTCTTGTTTTAGTTTTTGAAACTTTTCCAACTCCGATAAAATTATGGAAAATTCTTGATCGGATATAGCATTATCTTTCAAAGCTTTTGAGACTAAATCGCTAATGGTGTTTAATTTTGATTTTGCAATTGCAACGGTTTGTTCGTGTTTACTAACTTTACCAGAAAGACTTTTAGAGGCAAAACCAAATCCAATCGACAAACTTCCAAAAACACCCCCAACCACGCCCAAAGGCACACCGACAATAGCTCCAAAACCCGTGAGAGAAGTTCCTAATCCGCTGGCTGATAGAATAACCGAAATAAATCCGCCAGAAACACTAATTTTTGTACATATTCCTCTTGCTCTATTATATTTTTTCCTCACTTCTTCGTAATGTTTAATTTCCTTCTCGAGATTTTGCAATACCTCGCTTGATTTTTGCAGTCTGAAATTAATCAAATTATCTCCGCTTTGTGTTTGGAAATTATTAGGTAATTGAGGATAAATTCCATTGTATTCGCTCATATTGTATTTTACAAAACGTTATGATGTCTTTAGATCAGCTTCGCCGCCCAGCTACGCTGAAATTTGTTACTTTCTCTTCTTTTTTATACTTTCTACAAAATATAGAACTACAGTCATTATCAATAACCAAGCATTTTCACCTAAAAATCCAATAACCTTCCCCGCGGTTTTGAAAAGAAAGCTAACTATTGCGCCAACCATTCCTGGTAATATTTCACCTAGTTTTTTACCTATAGTTTTCAAACCATTTCCAACTCCTTTCCCCAAAGCAGATAAACCCTTTGAAAGATTAGAAACTATAACCCCAATGATTACTCCTACCGCACTTAGAACAGCAAAAACTGTAAAACCATACTTTTTGAATATATACTTTAGTCGATCTCGTAATGGCATTCTTTCGAGTATTTGCTCGGACTCTCGTTCCCGTCTTGCTATTTCATTTTGTCCCTCTTCATTTTCTCTTTGTAAAGTCTCTATTCGTGTTATATTCTCCGGCGTCCTATTCTCTGGCGGTGTTTCCTCAAGAAGTTCTATTTCTGCCGTATTTTGATTTTCTGATTCTCTTATATTTTCATTTACGATGGCATTTTCTCTTAAAATTTCTTCTGTTCTTGGTCCCAAAAGATTTTTTAATTGACCATCAGGAAGTTTAGCTTTAGTTTTTAAATTTCTAAATTCGCCGTCCATAAGAACATATCTAGCCGCATTACTTCTTTTTAAACGAATGACTGGTAATTTTATTCCCCCACCTATATCTTTTAGTTTTGAAACAAATTCCTTAAATTTTGCTTTTGGATAAAACATTTTTATACGGTCTTCAATTTCTTCTCTTTCTTTTTCTTCTAAAAGAGGTTGATTTTCATTAACCCCGTTAAATGAAGTTTCTTCTTTATCTCCTTCATAAGCAGGATTTGAAAAATAACTAGTAGATGTGGTTGCTTTTGGGTTTCTATAATTTTCTTCATCATCTCTGGCTGTAGATGTTACTCGAACAGGTTTTTTTGATGGTTTTCTACCAAGTAGTTGACTATCTTCATCATAATCATCAGGATCTTCTTCTTCCCCCAATCCAAAGGGTTCATCGTCAGGTACTTCTGGTAATGTTGCCATGATTTTTTACTCATCAGTATGAAATCTTTAAACAATCAAAATAATTTATAATATTTTACTGGCCGCGTAACCTAAACCTAACATTCCAGCCCCTACATATACCATTTCCCCCGTCTTTTGATCATCGCTTGGTTTGTAATAATCAGAGAATTTTGGTTCATTCATTTGAGCGTACAATTCAAAAGCCTGATTTGTAGCAGAAATATTTTTTGATGCTTGATATTTTTCATCTTTTCTCTTCATTCTCCAATCAAGCATTTTTTGTCTTTTTTCCTGATATGCTGCGTAATCTCTTTGATATTTTTCCATTGCTTTATCGTGTCGTATTTTTTCTGTATCAACTCTATGTCCAGATAAATATTTTGCAAGATAATTTCCTCCGGTAAATGCTGTTGCATTCAATATAGCCCCACCAATCATCATCGCTATTGCTGCCATTTTATTTTGGTAAAATCTTTTGATCCTCTAAATATGTTTTTAGATACATACTTCCGGATAATACCGCAACCCATTTTGCGTAATTTATAATACTCGAGGATGGATCACTCAAAAATGATTCTTTCATCATCTTTTTGGCTACATACCCAACCCCCGCCCCTAATCCGATTAGTACTGCTGAATCAGTTACAGTTTTCACAAGTTTGTTTTCTGTTGACATAATTTTTACTGTATCATTGAGAAACTTTTAAATGACTTTTGTGATTATTCCATTCCCAAAGATTTTGGGGATACAGAAAATGGTATCTTTTTTGGTTGTGGTAATTGAGGAACTTGTGATAAATCAGCTATCCTATTGGAATAACGGGTGAAGCCCTCCCCGGTGGAGCCGGATTCAACTCTAGCTTTTTCCTTATATCTCATAAAAAGATCAAATGCTGTAAACCCCAATCCAATAACGGATAAAACAGTAGTAAAAGATAACTCTGGAAACCACGATTTAGATTCATTATTTTGCCCCTCTTCCTGTTCCATTTTTTCTTCACGCTTCATCTCCCTAGCTAATGCATCTTTTGCTTTTTTATTATATTCTGCTAATTTCTTTCCCGCCGCAACCTTTTTAGGATCTTTCTCCCTCTTTTTAGTATCTCTATTTTCAGGTTTGAGGTCTGCGGTAATTTGCTCCGCAAAGCGGGGAGGGGCTTCGCCTCGATCAACTTGTTCATTTTGTTCAGACATTATTTTACATATCATTAAGAACTCTTTAGACCGCTTAGGAATGATATGTAAATAAAATAATAGTATGCTCAGTAAACAGTATCAACCCCTTCAGCATATTGCTTAGTATTATGCTCCAGCTCTGCTGGGGAGGCGCTTGCGTGCCGATCAGTTGTGCTATCATTAACTGGTTCTTCTCTTAGAAATTGCTGATTTTTGTTGAATTTAACATGTTTAGCAACCTGAAATATACCGCTAGCAAGTGCTGCCAATCTTCCTGATTTCAATGCCAAGAACCCAACAATGTTTGATAGTTCGCGATTAACCAAATCGTCATTTTTCAGATCATTGCAAAGAGCTTCTATATCATCCACAGGAACTAAATAAGAAATAATTTTTGAAACTAATTGAAGGGATGAATCTATCAATCCTCCGTTAATTTTCTTTCCCATTACCGCTTGATACCGATTAAAATATTTTTCTACATCTTTTTCCGATAATTTTTTTACATCACCCAGACCCATATCAACCCCCATATATTCCTTTGTTGACCCAAGCACTGCGAGAATCGCAAGAGATTCTTGTTTTATTTCAAGATCCTCATTTTTTCCTGACGGTCGGTCTACCTCTTCTGTTCCTCCCTTTGGTTGGTTAATGTAATCTTCAATATTAGACATCTTTGTTAAATCACTTCAGGTATCTCTAAATAGCAATTAAATGGATATCGTAAAGATAAACACAGCCTAGAATATTTTTTCGTTTTCAAGAGTTTTACAAACTTTTTACCCAATTCGTAATCCAAATCACCACCATAATCTTCGAAAAACATTTTCATACCTTTCTGAGATGGATTATGGAAAGTAACAACGCAAGCTACATTTTCACGGAATGGTTTTGCTATAGATGTTAATTGCTGGGTTAGAACCCAAACTGATAATCCATGATGCCTTCCTGAGAACGCTAAATCAATAAATTTATTGGATCTTTTCTTTAGATCATTGGATACGGCGCAATCATCTAGAATTATTAGCGTATTGGTTCCGGAGAATAAAGTTTGGCAATCTGATAATAATTCATTAATCTCCTCAACGTTACTTGCATCTGGAGATAATACATAGAAATGTTTATCCCCCAAGGCAAAATTATGATAAGTTTTATTTTTAGAATAAGTCGGGCAAATTAACACAATATATTCAAAAACTTTCCGGAATGGACCACGGAGCTGTTCAATTAAGTACTTTGTTTTTCCACAATTTGTGGGTCCTGTTATAATACAATGGAATGGTATTTTATCTCGTAAATCTTCCATGATTTTTGTATCATAACATTATGTTTTTAGATTCTCAGGTTCTTCCCTTCGGTCAGGTTCTTCCCTTCGGTCAGGTTCTTCCCTTCGGTCAGTACTTAATTGCTCTCAAACCTGAATTCATAATCTCCATCATTGCATCTGCTACGACGAACATATGACAAGTTACGGTTCCAGATCCGCTCTGTTTTCGTTTAATTTCTATTTTTACACCATCGTGCGTATTATTTAGAGCAAGTCCGCTGCCATGAATTTTATTATCTGGGTGAGTTCTAGTATCAACCCAAAGAGCAAACTTATCCGCGTAAAATTCTTTTTCTTTCAAAGAAATTTGCAAACCACCATCCCGATGAAATCTTTTCTTCACGGATTCCCAAAGATCGGACGGAATCATTCCTCTAGAGTATATTCTATTTGGCACGCCATCAACATCAATTTCAACGGAAGATATTCCTGGATTATAAAAATTTTCAGAATCCCTTGCTCCTGGGGTTTGGGGTGATAAAAACAAAAACAATATTCCTGTCATTGATCTTCTCGGTAAATTAATATGCTGATTAATAACACCATCTCCAGCAATGGAAAATGTAAAAGTTTTGTGCAAAGTAACATTTTCATAAAAGAATCCTTTACCAACTTGATAAGCCGCCTGTGCCTCGCGGGCCAAGTATTCGCTAGAAATTGAGGAATATTCCAACTCTAAGTTTTTGATTGAATAAGATGGTGCTTTAGTTGTGTCAGAATAAATAAGAATATTAGCGATTGGGGCAAGAGTAATCTCAAATATAAGATGATTTTCCAATGCTTTTGGGTAAAAAACACCATGATCATTTAGAATAGGATGTTTTAATGGTATTCTGTACTTTGTGCCATGAACATTGGCTAAGGTAACTTCTTTTACATCTTGTGTTTTTTTATCTCCCGCGTTTGTTCTAAGTTTTCTGATATTTAGTGAGGAAATACCTTGTTTTAATCTATCTTCTCGCTCTTCTTCGGTTAAGAATAAATCGCAATACGTTTGAAATAAATCATATCCTTGAGTATCTTGCAATGTCTCTCCCCCGAAAAGAACTTTCATTCTGGTTACAAGATTACAACCTAAATTATTCACAACTGTGTTATTTGCATGACCCTCGACATCCAAATCAAACATAAGAGAAACACTCCCAGGGACAATCACTAAATTCTCTGCGAGTTTTGGAATATTTATATATAATGTTTCTCCCGGGCTGGCGGAGGATGGATTTAGAGTAATTCGATTTAGGGTTGATTCTGCTTTCAAACCAAAGGGTTCTTTTGGAATTCTGTTTGGGTTAATTTTTTCAGACGTCATTGTAAATTTATAAGATACTTTGGTTAACCTTTAAACCTTTTCTAACTTGGAAATATGTTTTAATAAACCTTCTCTCGCCTCGGGAATTAAAATTAAAATATTAAAAATTTGATCACCATCTTCCATATATAGAATTTTTTTCCTAATAATTTTTTTCATAATGTTGATTTGGTATTCGGTAAATTTTATTTCTTCTTCCTCCTCAACCATTTTGATTTATAAGATACTTGTTTATTTTTAAATGAACAACGAAAATATTCACTCAAAAATATCGGCTGCGCCGGCCCCGCTCTTCGATCGGACGAAGTCCTCCCCATCGGGCTTCACCCTCCCCAGCTACGCCGGAGCGGAGCTGGAGCGGATATATTATTCAACTGAAGGATATTGGAAAGGATATTCTGCAATTCCTAAATTAGCTAAGAAGGCAAGAGTAAGTGAAAATGAGGTAAAACAATGGTTGCAAAAACAAGCAATATGGCAAATCTATCTCCCAGCCCCAAAGTATATTCCTAGGCCACATTGGACTTTGGATAAACCAAATCAGATTCACCAAGCAGATTTATTATTTTTACCGCATGATAGAGTTGGAAGAAAAACATATAAATATGCGTTAGTTGTGGTTGATATCGCCTCAAGATATAAAGATGCTGAGCCATTAACCACAAAAGAAAGTCGGGAGATATCAGAAGCTTTTACAAAAATATATTCTAGAAGATTAAAATACCCAAAAACTTTAATGGTTGATCCTGGAAAAGAATTTATGGGCGAAGTTAGTAAACTCATGAATTACCATAATGTGAGGATACAAAGAAGTGAGGCTGGTAATCATAGAGCACAAGCATTTGTGGAAAACGCAAATAGAATATTAGGAGAAAGATTATTTAGTCATCAATATGCACAAGAAATGGTTAGTGATACCCGATCAAGAGTATGGACGAAAAGATTACCAGCTATTCTAAAAACTTTGAATAATACGCCAACTAGAATAACTGGTAAAGAACCTGATAAGGCTATAAAACTGAAAGAGGTTGATATTGAAACCAAAAGATATCATCGCGTTGTTGGTCTTGATGAGGTAAGATTGTCTCCTTATGTAAAAGTTAGATATCTATTATCTCCCGGTGAACTTGAAGGCGGCGAAAAAAGACGAGCTACTGATCCTATTTGGAGTATTAAAGTTTATGATATTACACGAAGCGTCGTTTCGCCAAATCAACCAGTTTTATATTATTTAGTAGATGGGCCGAGGCGGGGGTTTGTAAGGGAAGAATTACAGGTTATACCCTATGATACAGAACTTCCTCCTGATTCTGTTTTAGTGTGATCCAGCTCTGCTCCGACGCAGCTGGGGAGGGCTCCGCCCGATAATGGCCAATAGCTAAAGTATGTATTCCATCTTCGCAAATTATTCTCTTATCATCATTAGCGGATAATGCGATTTTATTAACAGTTTCTGAATAAACGTTGTGTAATCGGCTTCTAATTATATTCATCTCTCTCATTTGCGGTTTTCTGGTTTTAAGGCAAACATTATAATCATTATGAGTTATTGTATTTTTCACAACTGATTGCTTAATTCCTTTATCCTTATTTATCTCTTTATTTTTATCTGTTAATATTGAGTATAACTTAGACCTTAACCCCGTAAATTCTTTTATCGGAATTCCACCCATTTCATCTTTGAACTTTCCTATTACTTTTTTATTTACAAGCTCAATTCCAGAAGGATGATCTCTAGGATAATTACTAGTGTCAAACTTTTCTCTAACATCAAGGCTTATATCTTTATAAAAATCTAGAGTTTCTATTTCATATACGAGTGAATCAGTATCTGTCATAAGTAATTTAACCTTATCCCCATATTTCCTTTTAATATAATTATAATGAAAATCGTACATTACTTTTTTACTTAAATCTAGAATACACATACCCAGGTAAACGGGCTTATTAAATTTTATCCTTTTTCTTTTCATATGAATAGCCGCTAGATTTTTAGAAAAGATGGTGCGGTGTTGGTAGTTGGGTTGTTTTATTAGTCTTCTAGCTTCTTTTTTATTTGTAACTAATCTAATGTCAACCCTTTTTCTAATATTTTCCATTGTTTTACCGAACACGGCGTTATTCATTAGCTTGAAAAAGTCCTTTTCAAAATCATTCTTTGCTTCAGCTCTTAGTTCGGTATTAAAATCAATGTAAGGTTTTAACCATTTTGACTCTTCAAATTTAATACCCCTATGAATCTTTGTTATTTTTAATCCTAAACTTTCATATTCTTTCAAAGTTTCACGATGAACAACATACTTTTCCTTGTTGTTTAAGTTTGGGATTAATTTTTCCACCTTATTAACAGTAAGTTTGTCTGGAGCTAGAGGATAATCATTATGTAAATCATGAAGATTTTCTGGATATTCTAGATCAACCTCAACTACACATGGGATATCTCTCCAGTTTTCATATTCTTCCTCACGCATCCATTCAAAACCGTGAGTGGGCAGTGGTTCACTCATTCCCCCGCCATATAAGTTATTTGCATCTTGATATGTGATATATATTATCGGCTGATTCGGATCATATTCTTCTAAATATGGATTATTAGCTTTAGCAAATCTTTTTGATATTTGTGATACACCCCCTCTAACGCCTTTCTCAAACATAAGTAGCATATTATTATCAGTTAGTAACTCTAATTTCACTTTAGTATACTTTAATGCGGCATCCCAAGCAAAACCGGGCAATGTATAATAGTGGGTGGGGTCTAAACCATAATTCTTCATACAAGTATCCCTAAAATTCTCAAATACATCCATTAAAAATAGTGCGTCTGACAAAAGATATAGATCATGGTATTCCCTCATTGTTTTTATATTAAAAGTTTTCCATACCTTTTTAGCATATTCATAATCATCTTTTGATATTTGTTTTCCGTTTAATTTTGAGTAAAATTCTTCTATTGGTGGAAGTTGGGTTTCGTTTAATTTATCGAGGCTGTCAAAATAATCATATGGGAATACTCCTTTCCTCAACATTAAATACATCTTATCTCCAAATACTTTTTTCGTTTCTTCTAATCTATCGTCACTTGGCGAAAAACATCTACTTTCAACTAACAGACAATTCTTACATTTTTCACACCTACCAATACCTTTATACTGAATAATTTTCCCATCTTTTATATATCTCTTAGTACAATCTCCTGGTTTACACGCTTCGCATTTTCCGCATTTTGTAAGATTGGCGACTAATTTATCAATACTTGTTGACATAAATTTAAATGAATCAATGAATCTAATATCCAGCTTATCTTCTTTTTCCTCTCCTTTTTTATTAATATATTTACCAAGCACAATTTGTTTTGTGAAAGAAATATATTTTTCCTCATTATTAGGTATGCAATCTACTTTACCTTTTGTTAAACCAATATTCTTAATAAAAAGATGCGAGTCATATCCCGATAGATTGTGAAAAATGATTGGTATGAATTTTTTATTCTTATAATTTAAATTACAATCGTTGTGTGCGGCCCCTCTATACTTTCCAGTATAATGGCAGTGATCTTTTACCTTATCTTTTTCTAATAATTCTTCTTCACATATATGACAAATTTTGGCTTTTTCATGTTCGTATTTTTCTCTTTGTGTCATCCAATTCATTTTCTTGTTTGGCTTAATTTTTTCGCAAATTTCTCTAATATCCTTTTCCAATTCAACCATGAATATTTTTCCCACATCTTCATCTGAAGATTTAGCAGTATATCGTTTAATAACGGGTTCATAATTTTCATCGAAAAACTTTATTATATAACAGAAACCTGTCGGTTTATGATTCGCATATTTATTTGTAAAACTTTTACTTTTGTCTGGTGAGCAAGTATCTATTGATTCTCCGCAACACTCGAAGTCGCCGTATACAACAAATGGTACTTTCATTTTTTTGTAAAAATTAATAAATTTAAGATAAATAGGTTTTCCGTCTTTATCCCTTGGCATTTCACTTTTAACGGCTTCATGTTCTTTACAATATTCTAGATGCTTTTGCAATGTTTCCTCTTTATGCGTATGATAAAGACATCTAGGGCAGAGGAAAATCCTTTCTTTATGTTTAGTAGCATGTGAAACTGCTAACCTACAAATATTCTTTATCCAACAATAGTGATTTGTTTCACCGTTTGATATTAGAAGTAAGTTTATTAAAAGCCCTTTTTCTTTATCACTTATTCTTAGAGGGTATAATTCCTCATTATCATATCCATAGACATTAATCCTATAATATAGGTTTTGTTTCTCAAACTTATCAATATCCACCCATTTTGCGGGAAATTCTATTCCTTTCCAATTAAAATTTTTAGAGTTTTCTATTAATTCTCTATTTACTCTTTGTGGATTTTTCTCTCTTTGAAACACCGCTTCTGTTACGGACCACTTAAAACATTCATTATCATTCTCATTCCTGAGGTTTATAATTGCTCCTTTGTTCGCTAATTTTTCTGGTAGTGGAATATAACTACTTCCTGAAATTGGCTCAAACGGATCAATTTTTATGTCAAAGTATTTCACACCATTAAATTTCCAACCACTTCCATTATTCGTAAAATTTACAAAAAGTTCGAGTAAATAGTTAGTCATCTTGTCAAATAAGCTGGATAAATCTGTTGATTCTGTTACAACCACTGGTTTTTCACTATGAAAAAATGGTTCTGCCCAAGCAATTATTTTATTAAATAGGTTGCCATTATTCCAATCAATCTTTACAAATTTGCAGACAAAAGTAAATTTCAGCTTTAGAGGTTTCTTTTGCTTATTAATTAAGTCAATAACTTTCTGTTTTATTTCTCTAATAAATGTTAATTCATCTAATCCTAATTCTACGATTTGTTCTGGGGGTAAATATGCAAGGTCTTTAAAAAATAAACGATCAGTTTTATAAGGCTTTCCATGTATTCTATATGTTTTCAGATATCCATCTAGCGCCGTTTCTTGTTCAGCGGGTGTAAAATCTTCAACATGTTCTTGATTAGCTGACTCATCTTTTGCAGCAGATTTTGTGACTTTAGGAATAGATTTTGTTTCATTTTTCCTTTTTCTTAGCGCTAGAATTGGTTTTATGATTTTCTTATTTGTTAGATTTTTTAAAGATTCATAAAACTTTTTTCTATCTTCCACTTTATAATTTTTAATTATATTCCTTTGGTTTTTATTAGGTAATTTTTCATTAGTTGTAATTGTAACCTCTTCATAAAAATTTTTTCTATCTTCCACTTTATAGTTTTTGAATATTTTTTTAGCGGCGGGTTTTTTATAGTGGTTGATATCCTTTTTTGCTTCAAAAAACTTTATTTTTTCTGCTACTTTTGATTTTTTGATGGAAATATTTTTTCTGGGGGTTGATATAAGTATTTCCTTCTTTTTAGGAATATCTTTATTTTCATTTTTGATTAAAGTTTGTGTGTGAATGGGCGGTGGTGTTCCTGGTCCAAATCGATCTGGAGAACCGGGTGGTGTTTCTGGAATAAATACATCAGATAAATCTTGAGATGTACTTGGCTGCGGGTTTGGTAAATTTTCTTGAGGAGGGGGTGGAAGCGGAATTGGCAGAGGAGTATTCTGATCAGGCCTGCGTGGTGTTTCATTTAATGATTCACTAATTTCCCGAATATTATCAATGATTTCTTGAACATTATTAACTATTTCGGGAATATTAATCAAAAAATCAATGCGTTTCGCTTTAGTATTATAATATGACTTTCTTGGTGGGTTATACCAGTAGACCAATTTTTTCAATTGATCGGTTTTTAATCCATTTAACTGTTGTTCCATTTACAATATTTTTCTTTTTGTTTTTAAATAGGAATTAAAAATTATTTTTTTGTGCTGGTTCCATTCTCCTTGAAAAATTTTGTACCGGTAAGTCATCTCTGGACTGGGTTGTCTTTGCAGAGACTTTGCCCCTGTCTAGACTCGCCCTCCGCTCGCTCTGCTCGCTCCGCCTGTCGGCCCCTAACTTGGCCGAGACTTTGCAGAAACTTATTAAGCTAAAACGTACTTATGAAACTTTGCAGAGACTTTGCCCCTGTCTAGACTCGCCCTCCGCTCGCTCTGCTCGCTCCGCCTGTCGGCCCCTAACTTGGCCGAGACTTTGCAAAGGCTTGACGGCTTCGACTATAACAACCTCCAGTCTCGGTGGTCTTTGCGAAGGCTTGACAGCTTCGACTATAACAACCTCCAGTCTCGCACAATTTTTGTAATATTTTTTTTATTTTTATTAATTTGTGCTGGTTCCCCTCGCAATTTTAGTAATATTTTTTTATTTTTATTAATTTGTGCTGGTTCCCCCATATACACAACTACTTCCATTAAAAATCATCATTGTTTTCTTATTTAGTCCACCAAGTTTGACAAATATAGAGAACGCCGTTTATCGCCAAGAAAAAAAAACACCGAGAAAGCACCACTTCCTCTACCAAAAACGGTTTTTAAATAAGAATAAATGCCGGAGGTAAATTGTTTTGTTTCGTTAGACAAGAACTCCACAGTCCCGGCTCTCCACTGAGCGGTATAAATACGCAGCAGCGATGCAATGTCGGGGGTAACTTGTTTTCTTTCCTTAGTTAGACAAGAAACCTAACTCCACATTGTCTATCTGCACTCTGGAGTTTAAATGGGTGGCAGCAATATAAGTTTTTTACCACAATTGCTACCTATCTCGGAATCTGATTGGCTAATTTTCCGTGTCGATAAGAGTCTAGACAACGCTGCCGCGTCAAAGTGTCACGCAATGAAATAGCCAATCAGAAACGCTTATTTTGGGAAATGAACCAATCATATTGTGAGAAAGTTATAGAAATCGCTCGCTCTTTCTTTGTGTCACCATCTTGGTCACGCTCTGAAAAAGCAATTTCTTTCACGTTGATATGGTGGTAAAAAAAAAAAATCGAATGTGGTTTAGCGTTGTCTGGATTCTTATCGACAACGAGTACGCTTCGATTTGTTAAATAGGACAATCACATGACTTTTGGAGGGCATACAGTTTATTTTGTGGCCCGAGTAGCATCATTTGCGCCCGAGCGCGAAGCGCAAGGGCGCAAATGATACTACGAGGGACACAAATAAACTATATGACCGACAAAAGTCATGCGATTATCATTATTATCAATACACAAGGCCAAATCGTACAAATTCATTTACTAAGAAAAAAATGTTTAACAGAGATGTAGCATGAAACTATGGTATGGAAAGTTAAGCGGGCCGTTAATGCATTAACGGCCCGCTAGGAGTCATTTGCGGCCCGCAAAGCGCGTGTTTTCAAAAGGGCGGTTTTCAATTTAGCCGCGTATCTTGATAATAATCAAATGGTAAAGAGTGAAATCAGGGAATAATTTCTAATAATTTCCCGAGCCTTTGGGCAAGAGAAATAATTAGACTTTGGACATAACGCAAGTGAAATTATTCTCAATTTTCTCGAGTATACCATATAGTTACACATACTTATAACGCCGCCACCCATTTCATGGGCGGCAAATTACTCCTGAACCTTTAAGCCCCAATAGTGTCTTTATAGATTTTACTCTGGCTCACCCCAGACGATTTTAGTCGTCACAGGGAGACCCCTCGGGGCTTAAAGGGTTAAAGACTATCTCCTTAACGTTTTCAAACCTAGACGCCACTTTAGCACGGTAGGAGAAGTTGCCATAACAACATTGTAATTTCACATGTGAAATTATAAATTATTTGTTTATACTACTACTCGCAAAAGGTTTGTAATTTTCACATGTAGGTATTTCAAATTAAGCAGAAATACCACTGCTCTTAGCCAATCAAATTACAGAAATTTCTCATGTAGTAGTATAAACGCTGAAATTTATCGCTTATGATATTATGCTTGATATATTCCTATGATGGACTGGCATTTCGGTGTGGGCTATTGTGGCACCTGTGGTTCTCGTCATATAATGTGGGTAACCCTATGATGGCATCACATATAGAGGTAGTGACACTATTAGTAGGAGATTTGTGCTTAAGATCCCGGCATAAGCTTCGGTAATTGAGAAGAGCTCCCCTCAACCGACTGTTGGCCGTCTGTCGGCCTACAGGCTACCGACAGGCCACGGACAGACGACCAACAGGTTACCGACAGACTACCGACGGTTTCCCAAAACAGACATTTTACTGTAAAATGGAGCAGAAAAAGCCGGAGTTGACCCAACACAGAAAGCAATAAGACCAGATAAACATTGTATTTCATCGTAATACATCATCTACTTACTGATACAAAAAAATTGACTGCTCGCCGAGATTTTCTTTTATACGAAGTTTAATTTTTTATAAATATATCACCTGCGTAATTTTCAGTCCACTGGGCAAGCGCTGAAATCACTTTCGAAGATGATAATCCAAAACGTAGGCATAAACTTCTAAGGACACGCACTCGGTTCGAACAAAAACTGCATCATATTTAGAGGGGGACTGGGACTTAGGTAACCTTTCCAATATGGCGGCCAAAAATGAAATGCTGTACTCGCGTAAATACTCTGGTCGCTTTTGGCAACATTGACGCCAGCTTTAAGCAGTGACTACCACAACTGGAGAGGATATAACTTTCTTTTCAATTAATTATACGTCTCGCGTGCGGTATTTGAAGAAAACTTGATAAAAACATAAAGGTAAGCCACCGACAACTCACCGACACATTACCGACACATCACCAGCCGGCCAACAGTCGGTTGAGGGGAGCTGTTCTTCACAATTACCTAAGCTTCGGCCTTACGCCTCGTGGCTTGTGTGCGCTCTGTGCATTTAGGCCTCTACTTTTTAAACACAGGCTTTGGAAAAATTTAGGGAAACAAAGAACAACAGACTTTCACAGTCATTTCACCGATTTATTTAAAACATTTATGCCAACTCTCCCGGATAATCCGGGAGTCTCCCGGATACAGAACGAATCTCCCGGTCTCCCGTACGGGTAACCTAATCTCCCGGATAAAAGCGACTTAAAACCTTTGCACCACTGTAATCTAACGTCCTGTCTCCAAATATACCCTAATTTAAAAAATTTCGGTTTTTTAAACTCACCTCGCCGTTTCTTGAGGCATTTTTTGAGTAATCTTTTAACCACAAAACCACATGTTGACGGAAATTAAAAAAAAAACGCTTTCTTCGTTTTACGGCCATTGATTGGATCTCCGTTAACCAATAAAATGGCAGGACATAAAGGCCCGGTTTCCCGCGAAACATGAATTGTTCGAGAGGGGGTGGGGTAATGCGATGCTGGGGTGTTATAAAAGAGAAACATGATCTCCAGATTTTAGATCTCCAGAGGTTGGCACCTCTGTTAAAATGAATGAGGTTTTCATTCGCGACATAAACTACAACCTCAAAACTGAACCCTTCACCCGCGCCCGTTTCTCTTTTGGCATGTTTTGGCGACTTGTTTCCAATTTAAAATCTCATTCATCTAACTCAAAGATGAGAGAATTGGTTAATCCAACCACTGTAACGCCACCACCGGACCCCACAGATGCGTCACAGCGGTCGATATCAGTCTTATTTACTACCACTTCACCTGTCCTTACAACCTTGTCGGGATTGGGGTCTGTTGAGCTCACGGTTCCGTTACATTGCCACTCGAACCCGTCCAATCCCGTCCCGTTTTCAACGGGCGATGTCCCGTTACTCTGCTCAGACCCGCTTTCCTCCCTAACTCGACAATATTTCTTTGCCTCCGCGTTCAGTCTTGCCTGCAACTTTTTCTTCTTCTTGTCTTTCTTATTGCTAAAAACGCGCACCTTAGGATTCAAGTTAAACCGTACATTTTTCCTTCCGGGCGATTCCGGTGTGCCGCTAAATTCGTTTTCGTCCCCGTAGGAATCATCGGTCGAAGTGCTAGAAGTTCGTCTAAGAATCGATCGCCGCGTTTTTACCGCATTGTTTAATATATCAATCGGAACATAGCTATCGCCCTTTTCGGTGGTCAACGCTTCGTTGTCGCTCGTCCCCGCTTCGGAGCTTAACGATTCAGTCAAACTGTCGCCTCGTGTTTTTCCGTTGCATTCCTTCTTACCTTCGTGATTACGAAGGTTTATCTCTTGGAGACCATTTGCCTGGGCGGTGTCGACTTCGTTAAGAATTGAGTCACTTTGAAACATGTTTGTCTCAGCCGTCGCCTTTTCGACTGAATTTTGGTGATTTTCTTGCGACTCGCCGATCACTTGCTTTCCTAAATCAGCTTCTAATTCCAGCGTCAAGCAATCGTCCGTCACTGAAGAGACTTTAACACTTGCCTCGCGCGTTGAACTCGCCTGAAAACATGAACATTACAAAGCGTGAGAACTCTTCGCCACACCCGGTTCAAAGACTCACTGCCAACGTCAACAAAGCTTTTTACCGGGTGGTTTGTTTAAGCCACGTGGTACGGCAAGTGTTGTATTATTCCTGTCTACGATGGCGCACACCCGCTCAGTTACATTTCGAAACGCAAGAAAGATTACAGACACAGGCGCGGTTCACACCGGTTGCAACCGTTTTACAGAAATCCGTCAGATTTCTAAGAATAAAGTAAGTACTTTTTTTAAATAAAAGTAAATTGCTAAGTGGAAATCTCAAATTTTCAAATCTTTTCTTTCAAATTTTCTGATACTGATACGCTCTAGCCGTGCGAAGCACCATGTCGTAAAAGAGATTTCCAGGACTTGTCTTGCTACAAATCCACTCTACGACGTGGAAATTGACTTTCATGACATAATCAACCTATTCGAAAGGCTTCATCCCAGCATAGTTAGTAGAGGGGACTGGTTATGAAACCCGGCAAGCTTCAAAGAGGCATCTCTTTGTTATGGTTTTCGCTTGGTCACGTCCCCTCTACTAACTATGATCCCAGGTGAATGCATATTGAACTTGCAAATATTCTGTCTGATTGATTCAGAGATCCAGTTACACCAAGAGAGGGGCCACCCCAATATGTTGCTAGTAACAGAAAATTATGTTCCATCACAGGCCAAGCAAAAGTACTTAATTGACACATCATTACAGAATACGAGGCATTCACGTACCCAGGGATCCTGATCAGCTATCTCCTTCATCATCATTTCCACAGTTTTCTGCGTTACAAAGAATTTTGTCTGCCAAGAAAATGACAAGAAGATAAAAGACAGAACAGCGGCATCAGCTAAGGAGATAAACAGGTAAAAGGGTTGTGGTAAGCTCCTGGTTATGGGCTCCCTTCCCCAGTTACGACAGAAGCCCTACTTCTCCACATCTCCTCCCCAACATTTGAAACACTACTCCTCCCTAGAGCTTCACGAGGTTCTGCGATACATGTATTTCTATTATACCGGCACTCATTGTTAGGTGATGGCTGTCAACGCGTAGCCAATCAGATTTGATTGACAGTTGATTGTACAATTTGTCAATCAGACGTCAAACTCCAGACTCCTATCGGCTAACAGGACATTTACCTCCAACTGCTCCTCAACGGATCCTGCCTGAAAACTGTCCCACAATCCCTTGCAGGCGTCCTGCTTGTGAAGCGTCAGAACGAGGTTATCCTCGCCGACGTCAATATTACAAAGTTCAGCTTGGAGGTTCTGTCCTTCTGGGAACTGGATATAGAGAGCATAGTCCGGCGGCGGCAGATGCCCAGAGAGGGAGGACTTGGATGGAAAACTGATGTACGCCTGACAACAAGTACAAAAACAACAGATGAAACGGATGCAAATAAGTTGTGTGTCGCTCTAAAGAAAATCAATGAAACAAACGGTTCAAATGAAGGATCAGTATTCCAACTGGGGGGAGGCAAACTAAGTGGCTATTTACAAAAGTGATTTTGGTGCTACAAATTACTTCCTGATATTTCTAAGAGTAGGAATAACAAGAACCACAACAACGAAAACTATCGTTGATCTAAATGGGAATCGAACCCACGTCCTCCAGATTGCAAGTCCACTGATTTAACCGCTCGCCTAAGCAGCCTCCGGTAAACAATACAGTGAGTCAAACCTAGATACACACCTTGTTATCATTAAAGCCGAGCGAGACAGAGTCAAGAGCAACACTAGACACGTCAATAATGAATGTGATGATGTCATTGTCTTGGTGATAAGTGTACGGAGGACAGTGGAAGAAACATGGGGATGACATGCCTGCAAAACAAACACAATCACAGGTTAAGCTTGCTTCTTAATAACCAAATTATCACTGCGACATCTGAAGAACCACGTGACTTCTTTGTAACTTACAGCGCAGTGCGACTGTTCTTCGACACAAATAGAGTACTGTCAGTTATGTGGTGCGGTGTGTTTTTCTATAAGGTACGCTAATGTCTTCTTCTGTGGCTCAAGCTATTTACTGTGACCATTCTTTAGAACGCTACTGGACAGTTCTGTACTGTGGTACTGTTTGTTGTACTATAAAGTGTGGTTCTAACTTTTTCATCTGTGGATCAAACCATTCAGTGTGACCATTCTTAAGAAAGCTACCGAACAGTACCGTACTGTGGTACTGTTTGTTTCACTAAACAGTGTGGCTCTAACTTTTTCATCTGTGGAAGAAACTACACAATGTGACAATCACACTGCCGGGCCAGAAACCTTGAATGCATATGGAAGGAACCGGCAGACGAGAAAACTTCTCAGAGAAGCTTCGTTCAAACACACGGACGTTCACCTCGCACAAAAGTAGGGGTAGAGAAAGAGGGGAAGGCACATAAAAAGAGGGGGGGGGGGGGAATACTGACCGTCCCTCCCTAAAGTGAGTTGATACAAGGGCAGGATAGAGTAGGAGAGGACGTTGCCAAAAGGCAAAGAATCCTGACCGTCCCTCCCTAAGCAGGTTGATCGAAAACCTCGGGTGGGGTAGGAGTTAAGTGGATATATGCAAATTCATTTCCGCGTGTGTACCTGAAAGAAGACAAGGTGGGATGCTGAACTTGATGTCTACATTACACTCTCCAATGTCAGCAGCTTCATTCTGGGCAGAAGACGGTCTGTCATCTATAGGATCATTGCTAACTTCGTCAAGAAATTCCTCAGTTGTGGCGTGCTCAACCGTTGCATATACAGAAGAAATCTCATCCTCGTCTTCTGGAGCCAAGCTCTGCTCTTCAGCTTCGTAGTTTCTTGCAGTAACAGACTTTGAGACGGATGGCTTCTGACTCAAGGCGCTTTCTTCAGCGAAAGACGACGATGGCTCTTCCGTACCAGCGGAACTCGTCGCCAAAACCGACGCATGCGCTCCAGGTTTCACAGCATTCTTCAGCTGATCATGCGCAGTTTGGTCTGCTGCTTCAGTTGCTTCGATCTACAAGCAAAGTGAAAAGAATACACAATTTACCCAACTGATGATGATGAATTCCGCACTAGTTTTACAATGCCTCACTGGACGAGCATTAATTAATAGCCAAGCTGTAAAACGTTGAGGGTCCGAAAAGCCAATGGAATTGAACATAAAAGCAATTACGTAACAGATCTATTAAAACATGATTTTAAGGGAAGAAACACGAGAGAAACATTCGCTTTCGGGCAAAATGTATGGGGAAGAAACCCCTTTGCTCCCAACCTACGTTGTAAATTATTGCACCTACAAATGACCCGAAAAGGTTTAGCAGTCTTTCGCCGGAAACGGAAGCCGTGCTCTACCTGGTATGGTCAGGAGCCCACAACCCTGCTATGGCGAATAAATAGTTTGCCTACAGGGAGGGGGTTAAAACATCTACATGTCACGACACTTCCCCATCCCTCCCTCCACAAGAGGACGTGGTGGTCCTTTTTCAAATTTCTCTCTTTCAAATACGACAATAAAAGGCAACGTAATTACTCAACCCTTCGATTACCGCAGTGACAGTTTAGAAGTAAAGCTACGAATTTACGGAGTTTTAATCCTAATACAAAATAAGAAAGGTTCTCATCTGTTTCCTTAATAAGCGGAATTGGACAGGAGATTTTTTAAATGTTGAATAACGATACGTCGTTAGTCAGTTATTAGAGCGAATACTAGAGGAAGAGCAGGGAGGGAGCATTAGTGCAGAGATAGGGTGTTTGCTCCCTACCGCCCTCTCCCAGGCGTTATCCTAATCAACAGGTCCCAGTTACCCACATACCTGGTCTGAGTCCATTTGTGTCGCTTGGGGTGGAGGCTGCACGGGTAACGTAACGGTTAACTGTTTTTTACTCTTGTCAAACTTTGCTGTGCCGTTTTCTTCATCAACTGGATACGGCAATGCCAACTACACACAGTCAAGGATTTCAACCAATTCAAACTAGTTATTCTGGCCAATCACAACAGATACACACAGCCCAATTAACTTGAAGCAAGTATTGTGGGATAGTTTCTCAAGAAACTGGTGCTGCGTCGGTGGGGAATTGAAGCACAAAAAAATGGGACTTGCACTTCGTCAGACCGCGCGCGCGGTGCACGTCGGGAAGGTCTCCGGGCTGGCTCGGCCAAATTTCGCTCTGACGAAGGGCTAACGCTCGAAACGTCAGTACCCCCTTCTTTTACCTTACGGTGGTACAAATTACTTTATCAACTTGTTTGATTATCCCAATTTCTTGTGTAACTTAAAGCAAACTTTAGTTGTCCGCACCAAACGAAAAGGAACGATTGTTAAGCTTTTTTTTCTGACTGTTTGAGAAAACGATACAAGATTCATTGGTCGATCAGCTGTCGTAGCAATGGATTTCCAAGAATTCGCGGAATTATTTTGACAGCAAATTCTATTTACTGGTACTGTAAGAAATCTGTGAAGAGAGTTGAGAACTTGTATCTTAATATTAGTGTTTAAGGGTTGATTTCAGTAAGGTGACGTGCAGGGCTGTATTATATGCCTGGCTCTAGGAGCGGGCAATACGAGGTGAATCCTGAGTTCCGATTGGCTACCCGAGCGACGGGAATGCTCACTTTGTCCCATGAATCAAAACAGAACAAAACAAAATAACCATAGAATAAATCCTCAAGTGACTAAGTTTGGTCAGCCAAGATGGCGGCTTGTTCAGCCAAGATGGCGGCTTGTTTCGCCAAGATGGCGGCTTGTTGGCCTCGTTCTTTTTTGAGTTTGTACTACCCTCGACTACCTCTCGGTCACTAAAAAACGGAAAAAGAACTCGGCCAACACCCAGCCATTTTAACCTCACGCTTGGTCAATAACGCACATTATCAAACGTTAATCTATAAACACTGAAAGGATATGTCTAAATGGTAAGATGGCTGCTCGCAGTGCAGTATGAGCTGTTTTTCTAAAATATCCAGGTTCACTGGAGCTGCAGATTCCTAAAATAAAGATAGATGAAATGTCGTGGTTTATGAAAAGGTTTCAAGTCTTGGGTATGTGTCTGGGTGTGTTAAGATTGGGAGGTTGTGTAAATTCCACCCATGATAGGTTTCTTACACAGTCACATAAGACAGTTATCTATGAAGATACTGTAAGATTAAATTTGATTTAATCAAGGTTGGTTTGTAATTCTTTGTGTCTAAAATCAAATCAAATTTATTTACAAAGTAAAAGATAAGCGTACAGTATACACTGCACGCAAATAGCAGAGCTAATCCAGGCGTGTAGTGTTATAATATACATGAAATATGAAAAAAAAAATAAGAAAAACAAAACCGATAGAGAAGAATTTGAACAAAATTACATATCGCAGACATTACCACAAGCAAAATTACCTATGGTAAATATAAAGGAAAAAAACGAAAACAGAATGAATAAGAGAGAAATAGAACAAAATTAGAGTGTAATAATATAATTACAATTTTTCAATTTTAATAGGAATGAGTGGGTGTCAACATTAACATCCTCAACCTCAAGAACTGTGAGCAGAAATTTACGAATACATATTTTGAAAGATCTTTTTGTAGGCGCACACCAATCAGAATGAAGAAAGTTCCATAATCGTGTTCCAAAGTGAGAAAAGGATTTCAACTGTAAGTTCAATCTTGATTCGCGGACATAATAGTTACCCATAGCTGAGGATCGAGTACTGTATTTATGAATGCTCGATGAGCAATTAAAAAGATTCTGTCTACTATTCATTATCAAATCAGAAACAAAGCTAGATTAAATCAAATTTAACCTGAAATCAAATTTAACTTGCAATATAGACTAGAGGAAAATCTTGTGTGAAAGTTTCAATAAGGCAAAGAAGCTACAGTGTATGACTGGCAAGCTCACCAACTGAGGTAGATCAACGTATATGACAAGTTCTTTAGGTCTTGTGCTTGCATTAGAATCCCTGTGATCAAGAAAAACCATTGTATAGTCATGAGTTTAACAAAAACAAGAAGGATCACAGAGGATCACAACAGAAGAGAAGTACAGTACATGCACTTCCTGATAGAATTTTGCAAAATTTCCCAGTATTGCTATAAACGACACCATGATACATACAGGTGTGCCATATTCCTACAATGTACCATTCCGTCTGACAAAGGGCTAACGCTTGAACATTACGAATAAAGTCCCCTTTTAACCCTTTCAATGCCACAGGTGACCCATGTATAAATTCTCCCTATAATGCCAATACACTATAGTACAAACAGATTGTAAGAATTGAGAACATGATCAAATCAAGGATGCTAAATCGATCAACTGCCAAATTTTCCCAACTAGAACATAAAGAACTTTATAGCGCTTGCTCACGAGAATTTATACTTGATCTTGGCAGTGAAAGGTTTAAAGTAACCTCACAGTGGTATAACTTACATTATCAACTCATCTGACACACCGGTTTTTGTGTGGCACCAGTTTCTTTAGAGGCTAACCCCTTCTTACTCACAGTTATACGTACATAATGAAAAAGTTAAAATCTTGTCATTTTGGTGCCTAAACGTTATTGGATAAACAACTTCAAACTACAAACTAGTGATCAATTTCTAATACTTAGCAGACAACCTTGCATGCGTGAAGTTCTGGAAGTCAACAATTCCACGATGAACAATGCGAAATTCTGGTGTATCAGGGCTGGGTGCAACCTCCTGTTCTGTCACTTGTTCACATTTCATTTTATTTTCTTCTTGGTGCTGTTTAGTAGGTTCATCCTCGTATGGATAGGGAAATTTCGAGCCACCAACTGTAAAATCTTTATTGCAATTTTCTGACACCTGGTCACAGAACAAGAATTGAAAGTCAGAAACTTACAGTTCCTCATAGAAACAAAATGATTATTATATTGTAGGATGCTATATCTCAGGTTGCACCTGTTTTAAAAAAAAAAAATTAGGATTCAAAAATGAAAATAATTATTCTCCCTTAGGGTCTAATTTTATCAACTGCAGTTAGTGTCAAAATGGATTAGGATTAATAACTGCACAATTTTAAGGATGTTAGTGAGTGGAATAATTACAGTAGTGTAATTACAGGCTTTCTGATAGGGTGCGATAAAAAAATGCAAATTATGCGAAATTTGCAGGGCAGATTATGCGATTACAGAGGCCAATTATGCGATAAATAATGAAGATTGTGCGATTTTTTTCTGAGCAATTTTAAGCTTGTTTTATAAGGTTTCAGGATAAGAAAAACACTTTTTTGCTGCTCTTAAGACATTTTGAATGCGTTTCTGCTTTATATGAAACAATTTTATTGTGTAAAACACAAAGCTAAACTCAACCTTGTCCCCAGGGTCCTCTCCCACTCGGCCCCCGAGTAGGAGAGAACCCTGGGAACGAGGTGGAGCTAAAATGAAACACGATGCAGACGTCTGTCGACACACATGCAGTGCAAACCTAACATTGTCTGTGATAAAAAAATAATGTAAGAATACTCAATGCATCAGCGAAATATTCCTAGCTAGCACTGCCTTACGTTGCGGAGTATATTCCCGTTTCAAGTGATTTTTTAGACTAAGTAGAACCTGAGATAAATAAAAGTTTTAGTGATCTGTTCAATTCATAGCGCCGCATAATTAGTTCAAGGCGATAAAAATATAATTGTCGGCACGCATGTAAACAAAACACTGATAAGGATCAACCGCCCAGGATCGGGGTAATGGGCTCCTGCAAGGATAGAAATAATACCAAAATACTCGATGCATCCCGTTTCAAGCAATTTCTAAGACCCGGAAGATCCCGAGATATTGTTTCCTGAGGAAATTGCGAACCGAATTTTACAACTTTGTTCAATTCTCAATAGTTTTCAGTGGTTCTGAAATCTTGCTAATAGCATGCTGAAAAGTATTTTGTTAAGCAAAAAACAAGGAATAAAGTTTTCTTCGATTCTAATACGATACGATAAGTGTTTCCACGACTCAATTACGAGAAATACGAGTTCAATTAAAAAATGCCTGAAAGACTCAGAGCAATTTTCAAAGCGCTCCATCGCTTCAAATTTTGTGAGTTAAGTAACTGTTTTGCATAACTTTCTTTTGTTTTTGTGTGCGGGTTATCTGCAAGTGCGAGTTCTGACGATTCCCTTTTTCCTTTTGGCAAAAATCACCCGTGGGGGTAGTCCGCCGTGCGGGTAAACGGCCGGAAATTACAGCCATTCAGATTGGCTAATCTGAACAAGGGGCGTGTTTGTGTTACACCAATAGGCGACTCTTTAAGAATGAGACTCGTACCAGGTCCTTGACATTCAAAATAACGCCTTAACTTCGAATGAATACGAAATCGAAGGTGAAAGAGTCTTCTTAGCCTTTTTCCAAGGTAAATCATCTTGAAAATGGCGTATTTTTGCAGGAATTCCAAAGAAAATTGTTGATTCATGCTTTATTTTATGAACATTGTGCGTTATTTTTTGAATTATGCGATTTTTCGTGAATTGTGCGATCGGATGCGATTTGAGGTCGATTGTGCGAAATCGCACCATCGCGTAATATCAGAAGGCCTGTAATTATTTCTACTAATTATTACTGAAATCATTAAACGATTTTAATGCAATAATATTTTCAAGAAATAAGCTCATTACAAGTAATTTTTTCTGCACTGTTTGTAATTTAGTGGAAAGCTCTCTGCCAATCAGCATGTTGTAATTTCTGCATGTTAACTTTTTGTATGACAATGCCTGCTTGCATTTTATTTCTGTGATACTCTCAACCTCTTTCACTTGCATTTATTCACAAAGTCAAAGGAGATTCCCCACTATAATGTGCTCAGTAATCAATTAAAAATTTAAATTTATTTTTGCAGTGGAGAAACTGAGTGTGAAACTCCCAGGAGGGAGCAAAATAACAAAACAGCCTCAAGTCTTATCATAATAATAATAATAATAATTTTAATAATAATAATAATAATAATAAGAATAATAATAATAAAAATAATAATAATAATAATAATAATAACAATAATCTTTATTGATAATAAACACTAACATTAAAATTCTATGTACAATTTGTATTAAACAGATTTAGGCAAGCCTAAAAGCGGAGCTCCTCACACAGACCCTCACACATTGAAAATGCTATCACTAAAGTTATTAAATACGCCTGGTGTACGCATCTACTTAAAGAAGATTTGATAGCTGAGATAAATCGTCAAAAAAAAACATCTAGCTCGCAACTCAACGGAAGAGCCATTGCGCGAAAAACAAAGCCTCGTTTCGGTTTAAGACCTTCTAAATATCCCGGATGACTATGGCTGCCATGTTGGGGCAACGTCGTCGTCGTTGCTAGGCGCATGCGCCCGCGAGCCATGCAATGCATGGTTTTCTCAATTTCTATCCTCGCACGGTAGTTATGGGGCTCCGCTCTGCGGCTCTTCGAGCCACTGTGGAGCTCCGCTAAAAGACTATTCAGTCAAAACACCATTTACAAATTATTTTGATTAAAAAGACAAAGGACTTGGTTTTGGTCAGAAAAATTCAATTGATTAAAAAACAAGATGCGAAGTTGAAACAACGTATATTGGTTGCTCCTATTATACAAGTGATAAAAACTTCAATCATTTTAATAAAACAAAACCTTTCACATTGACTTCAAATATGGAAGTCTACCAAGAAAATAATAATAATAACCATAATAATAATAATAATAATAATAATAACAATAATAATAATAATTTAATAATAATAATAACAATAATGATAATGGTAGATTTTATAGTGCCATATCCGTAAGCTCATGGCACTTAACAATGTAATACATGTAGTGCGAAAAAAATATATATCCAATATTCATGTACATGGTGTTCCATCTTTAATTAGTTGTGGTTAGTCAGGAAGTCCCTTCAAATTAACTGTTCTTATTATATCAATATTACTAACATCTTGGTTCAACAACTGTACAACATATCAGTTTTTGTTGGCAATCTTTTCAAATAAATTAAGATGACTACTACAGTAAGACAGGGATTTTCAAGAACACAAGACAAATGTAGCCATAGGCGAGAGCTTCTCACACTTCTCGATTAAGTTCTTTACATGCATTCTATAAAAACTGTACCTCTGAGTCAGCAGTTTTGGTTCTGATCACAGTTGGATGTTTTAATCCCTTGAACTTCATCTTTGGGAATTTTAAGTCTAAAAACATTATAAATCATTATTAATTAATTATAATTAACAATTAGATTATGAGCTCGAGATTTCTATGGGGTGATAGTTGATTTGATATCACCCCACAGAAATCTTGGCCTTTGGCCTCATCAACTATCACCTCATAGAAATCTGAAGCTCATAATCTAATTGTTTTAGTAAAAATCATAATAAACAAATCATGTGTCAGTAAAAAAAACATTCACCAAAATATTAAATCTTCCTGCAAAACTTCACTAAAAGCGCTCATACATCCCCAAACGATCTTCAACCAAGTACTGTCTAATGGCTGATAGTCTGCAGTAGCTCAGCCAATCAGAGTGCAGTATTCGCATTAGTCTACAAGTAGGTCTTTACTAATTATTTTTAATTATCAGCTTTGGAAACAGATCCTATGTACATGTTTCAGCAGGGGTCTACATGTATTATGTAACTTAGTTATATACTCAGATGTGTGTTTTGCACTAAAAGTGGATGGATAGGTAGAGCACTGCACCAGGTTTCAGTTGTTTTCACTGTATGATTGTTGGCTAAAACAAGCTAAATGTATTCACCACTAGTAATTTATGGGGTGAAAATGTTGTCTACTTCCATGTTTAGTCTACTTGCAGATTTTCTTTTCGTGTTAGTGTTTGTCCATAAAATAAAGCAGAAACAGATTAAGTGAAAACAGTTCACTTCAAACAAGACACAAGTCACTAGTGACAGACAAAAATTTATAAAAGTAAAGAGAGCACACACACTTTCATTGGTTACACTCATTGTGTCTATATTAGCTTGTGTAAACATGATTTTGATATTACAGGCTGACGTCCGATCTCACCCCTGAGAACAAATTGTAAACTGCCATGAAAAATTACTGTATAATATGTGTGGCTTCCATTACCATTACCACTATAACCCTTGAAGCCACTAAGAGCACAATTTGAGTTGGCTGCCTGGCTCTGCTAGCTCCTACAGTTATTCCAGGCAGCCAGTACTCTAGTTATTACTTTTAATATTCTCATTGTTGTAAACTTTGTTTTTCAGCAAGAGTGAGTACAATAAAGGTTGATTGATTGTTGTTGTTGTTGTTGTTGTTGTTGTTGTTACTATTATGTAAAAGAAGCAAACTTCATTACTGTGTTTGTATAGACTTAATACAAAACTGGGTGCATTTGCGAGAATTCATGAGCAGGTACAGTCAGTTACTGGTAACCTTCAGTCTTGCATCTGTGTGGTCTACTCTCAAATTCTCTCAAACGGACCTTGCTTTGAATAAGCATGTACAAACACAGTAGATGAGTTTTGCAATATTTCTTGATTTTATTTGAAACAGAATACCTGAAAGAATGTGCTGTTTAATTACTAAACTGTGCCCTTACTTTTTCTATCCAGTTCCACTTTGAACTCTCTTTGAATTCCATCTAAAGCAGTGTCAATCATCAGATTTCTAAATCTCTTGTCCTGTTTTAACAAACAACCAGTTTCACCACCAGATGAGATGAACACATGCAACTTTCCTTTACAATACTGATCAACACATTACTAAGCAAACAAATTATGAAAGTTAACAAATTATAAACTCATTGGTGCAGAGTTATTCAATCTAACACCAGAATCTCCAGGGTGTGAAGGGCAATGACTACAGAGAGCCACTGCTGAGAATCTTGGAAGTGAAAGGGTTGCAGTAAGCACCCAAATGTGACACTACAATCCCAGCAGGGTTCCCTGGATCTAATATAATATTGGCCAAAAATGTCTTTGGTTTAAAATTCATCATTTCTGGAATTTTTTTATTTGGGGGGAGGAGGATGAACAAAACCTCGACCTTATTTTTTAGGGTACTCTAGTAAGGCTTTTACTAGACTTGTTTTCAAAGGTTCTGAATATATGACACAAAACACATACAAAGGCACACTTGAACAGAAAGCAACAACCAATAACTTCAAAATTCACCTCTTGACCTTTCTTGTATGTATCAGGATGGAAGACTGAATCATAAACTATACACTTTGCACCAGCTGTAAAAAAAGACAAACAATTTGTGTATGTGTAGGAAACAAAGCACTTGACAACTTGAATTCCTATTTATGAAAGTAATCAAGAATCATGATAATTTACAAGGCAAGATGTAATGGTCAAAACTGATCTGCATTGGCCACTTAGTCTGAAAAAAAAACCTTTTTTTACCCTTCTATTGTACACATCTTTCCATGAAAACTCACTGACTTAAAATAAATCGAAAGGTTTAAGGAAATGGGAGAAAGTAAAATAAATGTAAAACTTACCCCTATCAAAGTCATCTCTGGGTTTTGATAAGCTGTAGGGAATACTCCACTGATGGCCAGGTTTCCTGAAATAGAGAGAGCACATCCTCATGTTTTTAGGTGTCAACAATCACAACATGTAAATATGCATGATTGCATGCCAAACTGAATGGACATGCATGCTTGCATGTTTTTATGTGGGGTATATGGGACCCTACAGGATGCCAAGACAATCAAAATTAAAGACAAAATTTTTGCACCTTCCATGACGAAAACATGCCAAATTTCTACAAGGGAAGGGTGCAGTGCCATAAGCACATCTCATTGTGGCATCCCTACAGCAGCAAATTGGAGAGGCCCATGGCAAAGTAAACAGTTCACTTGCTTTAGATGTATTGTGACTGTGCAAAAACTAACTGTTGCTCCAAGTTTGACAATGACAGTGCCCTATTATAAAATGATACAGGGAAGGAATGGGGGGAGGAGGAGGGGGTAAACAAAATTTAGGGGAAATCAAAAGTAGGAGCTTTGAACGTTGTTTTCCTGAGAAATGTCTGGAAGCCTAATTGTTTCACATTTTGAGGGAACTGGCTCGTGTAACTATGGGAAATGGGTCACTTTACAGCATTGAACTGAATGAAACAAGATGGCTATGATTGGGCACAAATCAAGATGACCTAAAACAAAAAAATTGATTCTAGATAATATTGTGCATAAGAAAGTTTCCCTCACTTTTTCCCATCTTCACTCTTCTCAACATAAACAGAAGAAGCTGGTTTAATATGTTCATTGGTGCAAATATTGACAAATATCTTCAGTCCACATTTCATGTCAGTTGTCTTCACCACATAGCCATCCTGCAGAAAATAAAGGCACATGTCTAATTATTTCTTTTTCAAAAAAAAATGTAACTTTAGATAAAGTAGCATAGAGTAGAGAATGGCACACTCTTGGGTCATGTTCTTTTTTGGATCTACTGTTTCAACTAAAACTAGTTTTGGTTGATTTAGATGCAGTTCCCAATAGAACGCTTCATCAACCATTTCTCGTGGAAACGCGGTTTGCACTGGGGATACTTGTTACCAGACTTCTTCAACTTCATGACGTCAGGTTATCAACATGGTGGAATCGCTGATTTTTGCCACTGCCGTTGACCTTCAAGAACTGTTGGAAGACGAAGTTCTTCCAAACAATGAAGCAGACGATGAAGTAGAAGCCCTAGCAGCTTTGTTTTTGGAAACTGAGAGAACACCTGCCACTTTCACTACAGGTTATTATATTTTTGAGAATGTAGTTGTTAATTTGTCAGACACGCACTGCAAATTGGATGCCTGCTAGCTTGTCAGCAGAAACACAGGGTTTTCAAAATGTTTTGAAGTAGACGTCAGCAACTGGAAGAGTAGGCGGCTGTGTCAATGTTGGGGCCGGAGCCTCGAGCTGATTGCTGTTACCAGAGTAACCGGCGATATAATTTCAAGTAGCTGGTGGAACTCCGGCGGCCGCCGGCTTGTTTTGAAAACCCTGGAAACAGCCCATCATTTTCAATCAATTTAACCAAGTTCTAAGCTGGTTGAAAAAGTTGATCAACCAAACCAACCAAAAACAATTTTTTCCCAATAGAAGACAAAAAACCCAGCTGACCCAACCAACCAAAAATAGTTGATCCCCATAGAACACAACCTTGATTACAGATTCTCCTGAGTAACTGCTTGAATTAAGTATGAATTTGTGAAGTAGTTCCTTCAACACAGTGATGCAGTAAAATGCGGTTTTAAGTCTGTGACAGCTACATGTATACAAGGTGCATAAAATAGTTTTGTGGATTTTCTAAAACAGTATTGGGCTATACACTGTACATGTAATTGCTCTGAACCTTGGAGTCTCTGCAGTTATTTGTTAAGTTCAATCATCCAGGTGTTGGAAGTCTGACAAGAACTGTTGGTGATGCTGTCTGAACTTTCAACAACTTGAGTGGAAGTTATCATCAGAGTCAAGTTAGTTGCATGTCATCAGGGGGTGGTATGTATATGCTGTAGATTAAAATGAATTTCAGGCCAAAATGGTTCCAAACTAGTTTGATTTGTTTTTTCCTTTGTTTCAGATCAATTTCCATAATCCTACAATAATCAGAAACACAGGCATATAATTCATGGTAGGCTACCATATAGTCAGTTTACAGGGGTATACAAGGGTTTACAAGGATATACCTTTGTAAACCCTTGTATACCCCCTGTAAACACTACATTTGGTGACTGTATGGTGGCCTACCATGAATTATATGCCAAAACAAAGGGAAAAAAACAACTAGTTTGGAACCATAATTTTGGACTGAAATTCATTTCCCACCTACAATACATGAATTTCTCTAATGGTGTGATTGGTCATTTGGGCCCTGATCTTATTGGCTCTTTGTCACTACCATCATAGTCTTATTAGCTGTGAAGACTCAATATCTGACAGGGCTTGACAAACAACAGTACAGGACCGTTACATAATAGCAAAAAAAAAAAACACAACAATAAAAAAACAAAGAATACCTAATGCATAACATGACTAAATAACATACCTCAGGATTGACAAATTTTACATCCATGCCTCTCATTTTTTCCATTTGTGCGATTTCCTCCTCATATTTCTGTTTTGAAACAAAACATTTTTAGAAACATGCAATCAACCAATTGAACAGCAACAAACCATGTCCAGTCACCAACACTTTACAACCTAATGAGACCCCCAATTATCCTGTCTTTAAATTTTTCTATCAATACCAAGAGTAACCTTAACATGACATTGTTTAAAAGTATTATCAAATATCAGGCTCAATTTTTAGATCTAATGTTTAGATCAATTTAGATCAATTTAGATCAATAAAGGATTTGTGTGTATTGTGTATTTGATATTATGGTAGTATTAACCCTTCTCTGCTTTCACTTTAAAACTGCTGCCTTTACAAGTGAAAAGAATTTTACAGCATTACAGCATGCAGCTGAAGATACATGTAAAAAAAACATTACGGTTGCACAGAGATATAAAATTTCACTTTGAGTGTTTGAGTGAGAAAAATTTGTACCTCCAAGTGATAATGCTATTTTCTTTTTATTATATATTATTTAGTGGCATACTGATCAGTAATGAGTGATAGCAAATCAATAAAAATGCTACCCCTTCAGTGATATTACACATATGTGATCTCATTTATGTGATTCTGTATTCCCAATAAGGGGTTGCGAATAGTACCTTCAAAATCTATGGTCTCGCAAAATTTTCATCATCTCGACAGCATTTGCGAAGACGGAGTCTCAAAGTCTCATTTTAAGTGAATATATTTGGGTCTTGAAGTCTCTGATTTGTTATCATAGCTAATCCATAACTAAATGTGTGACTGAGTGACTGTTCGATTATCAAATATCAGGCTCAATTTTTTTCGGCACAGGGTCAGATTTTCGAAAACTGAACTTAAACTTTAAACATGGGTCTCAGCGTTTTAACGAGTCTCTGATTTTACCATTCGCTACCCCTTTAACACAAGTGTGATATCATTTTTTAATAAACAACAATAATACAAAGAAGACAAATCAATGTCCTAACTAATGACAACTGCTTGAAAAAGGCACCTTTTTATTCTTGGGATCAGATATCTCTTCTGCATATTCCACCAACATCTTACGAAATTCCTCATTCTTTAAGGCCTTTTCAAAGCGTTCAAGCTCCTACAAAGCACATGTTTCATGAACAAACACAAACAAAACAAACTCTGAGAAGCAGGTGGGTCTAGGAGACTCACTCCCAATGCAATGAAGATTTAAAACTGATTTGAAACCAGCACATTGTTAAGTATTCTTCAACATAACAGCAGTTAAGCATGTATTTAAACCAGTCTCTCCTGAAAATGCTGCATTGAAGAAGGCACGGTTGGCTACAGATTACTGGTACACCACCCACCCCCAAAACGAAAAAACAAACAAGAAAACACCCCCCACCCCCCCCCAAAAAAAAAACAAAAACAAATACACAAACAAAGAAAGAAAAACATGCCATGGTATAAATGGAATGCAAATGTTTGTCTTAATCATTAACTGCTAGTTGCAAAAAGGTGCTTGTTTTTATGAGATAGGAAAACTGCTGAACCCATGGTCAGAGAAAAATTCTTCGTACAAGTAAGGACTAAAAATTTAAACTTCAATCACTGAAATGAGAATGCGCAGAGAATAAGTTCACCAGGTCACAGAGGTAAGAGGTAACTCATCTCAACACCCTAGCCCTCACCTTCTTCCAAGAGTACAAACAGCACTAAAAGTACACTGCAAAGGCTTTCATACACAGATCTCTACAGTGCCTTGGAAGGAACTACGTTTATACTAACATCTCCTTTCACAATAGGATTCTTCATAGTTTTAATCCAACAGAAAGTTGCCAAACAATACTTTCAGACAGTAGTTACTGAAATGCTGTGCTGAAACCTCCACTATAACATATCCAAAAGTTTTAACATTCCCAATGTGCAAGGTACACTGTACCATTGTACAATAGGAGGCTAGACCGCAAGATTTCCGCACAGGTCCCTACTTCATGTGCGGAAATCATTCCGGCTAGACTTCCGTATTCACCCAATACTTCATTATGCATGCTGTGGTTGTACTGTTCATTCTTCAAAAACAAGAAATGTTGGCATCACCCCAAACAATCCAGTTGCAGCATACATAGTGAAATGGATTAATACGGATATCTAGCTTAACAAGAACGTGATCGACAATTTTTCCTAAAACTCCATAAGTCATTATGCATCATGTTATAAGAGCTCTATTATACTATTTAGGATAATGCATTTTACAAACCTTTTGCAGAATGAAATACTATACAGCTATAGCATGCATACTGAAGTATGGGATGATACGGAAATATGATCGCTTGACATCCAAAAGAAACGATCACACGAAGGATGCAATTAGGCTGTGTTTATACATAATTTACAGACGAGCGTTCGGTCTTGGTTTGGACCGAAGCAACAGCATGTATACGAGAACTGAAGTAATGAGCTGTTTCAGTTACAAAGCGAGGCCTGATCTGCAACTAAACAATGTTTCAGTTTTGTTCCAGCTTACGTTTTCAATTTTCTATTTTTGGCACAATTAACCCACACTGCGTGCATGTCTACAAATAATTTACAAGACCCCAAAGCCTACGTACACTAACGTTCAAAATCTTCCGCGTATGAACCCGTTGTTTTTAACAAGGAGGAATAACATTTACTCTCACCTCTTTCGTCATGGAAAAGTCCTTGCCGTCAACGTTGCTGGACATTTTGCTGGGATTATATAAATAGTTTGGGTAGCAGACACTTGCAACTTTATCCAAAACCAAAACACAGTATCCTATTTGTGTGTTTGTATCTTGCAAGAGCTTGGTAACCAACCGGGCCCAGTTTCTTAGGAGTTACCACAGGCGGCCCAAGCTCCTCAGAGTTGACAGGGCTCCCTCCCAGGGATTTTAGGGAACAGGAACAGAAGCATTTATTTTCAGGGAACAGGGGGTATTTTCGATTTATTAGGGAACTTCTGATTAAATTTCTTGTTAACAAGAGAGAAAAAAATAGCGAACAAATGGCTTTATTAATGCATGGGGAATAAGGGACGGACCATTAGAAAAGTGATGAGGGGGGGGGGGGGGGTGGGGTGGGGAAAAAACAAAAAAAATTCATGCAAGGGAAAATGCCAAGAAAAAAAATTCATGCAAAGGAGAAGGTAAAAAAAAATTCATGCAGAAGGAAGGTCCAATTGTGACTTTTTCACACGTAGTAAAAAACATTCGTGCAGAGGGGTTCACCTGAAAAAAAATTCCTGCACAAGCAGTGAGCGAAAAAAAATTCGTACAAGCTGAAAATTCCCCCCCCCCCTTCATCACTTTTCTAATGGTCCGTCCCTAAGGGAGAAAATTCCAAATTTAAAAGATCAAGGGACCTTGGGAACATCTACCCCCTACCCCTCCCTGATAAGGGCTCAGAGTTTGTTTGACAGTTGAAAGGAAATTGAATCATTAAAATCGACTATGTTCCTGTGGGGTCTATTTGATTTTATTTGATTTAATTTGTCTGTTTGATTAGATTTGATTAAATTTATTGATTTGTTTTGTGCTTTACAGTGTCCCCAATTAGTGCGTCAATGCTAGATAGAGTTGACACTCAAATAAAGGTCATTATTATTATTATTATTATTATTATTATTATTACTACTACTACTATTATTATTATTATTATTATTATTATTATTATTATTATTATTATTATTATTATGATGTTACCCTCGAGACCCAGGCCTTTCGAAAGCAGTAGAAAACCAAAAATCTTAATTTCAATGACCTGAGGGTCGGGCGAAACACAGGAAAAAAGTTAGCTGATTTTATTAGAAAAGATTAAATTTCCTTCAGCTTTAAACGAGGTCGTTGGACTTTTATCACGGCAAACCCTTTTAAATCGGAAGATTCGACTACCTGTCGAATCACAAGCACTCCGCCGCCCATTTCCGTAATCAGTGTTAAGATCAAAGTAGTAATTCTCACAAGAAAGTGCGAAGATTTTACATATACGTTTGGAGAATATGGTGTTAGATCCCCTCAGACTGTAAAGAGAAAACATATGTAGGTCTCTTCTCGGAGTGAGGGAGCCATTTAAAAGAAAAACAATAAGAATTTCCCTAAAGAAGCTATGGCGAATAAATAGTGACCAGGAGCGAATCACTGTAGTGACACATGCTCTAAACGCAAAACGCATAGTAAATTAAAATCTTTCGGGGCAATACTATCAGGGCAACACGGAAAGCCGTAAAAACCTAGAATAGAAGTTTATCTTCCAACTCGGTTCTCTTAATCCCCACGATATCAACGAACGTTTCTCATTCATTTAATCATTCATCTAATTTATTCACTTCCATTCACACACTGCTATGGTTCCACCAATTGCATGGCTCCAAACTTATCTATATAAATTGTACGTAACCCACAATCCTCTCATTCGCTCCGACGAAGGGCTAACGCTCGAAACGTCAGCACCTCCCTTTTACCTTACGGTGGTATAACTTACTTAATCAACTCGTTTGATTTACCCAATTTCTTGTGTTTCAATTTCCCACCGACGAAGCACCAGTTTCTTTAGAAACTATCCCCAAGAAAGTATTTTTGTTTCTCTTAGGTTCATTTTCGTTTTACAATTTTATACCCAAGGTAGCTCGAACCATGTCTGTCAATGCGTGACAAGTCAGAACAAACAGTGTACTGGTAACAGAGAACAAGGAATCTACGAATTTTGAAGTAGCCGTGGAATCATTATCCTTTTTTCTTACATATCAAAACGTGTCAGTCCAACAACTGGACTTCTACTGCTGCTTTGGTTTGTGTTTGTTAAATTCTGATTTAATTTACACAACAACTTAAAAATGAATCGTTCTATTTTCACACGACTTTTCTATAATTTAAAATTTAATTATGAATTATTTTACAATTCATAAGGCACAAATTCTATATGTATATGTCAATTGGCCATAACACAACCACTACGGAAGACACACGAAATTACATTTTACAAGGGCCAGATCACAACACCGGGAACTATATATATGTCCCCTACTCTTTGCGAACACTGTGCGGGTTCTTTAACGTCCCACGAAGTATTACGAACAAGAGTTGTGAGACAGGACCTACGGTTTATCGTCCTGATCCGAGAAGACTAGAAAGTCTAACCATTTATAGATGTCATTGCAAAGGCAGCACTTTCTCCTCAGTAATTTAAAGACCCCGAGTGACGGCCCCAGCCCAGGTTCGAACCGACGACCTCCCGCACGATAACACCTTGCTCTTCCAACTGAGCTAACCGGTCGGCATAAAGTTTTTAAAAAGTGTACTAAGTAATTAAAGTGCACTTTGTATGAAAAGAGTAGAAACTTGCAGCCACCCGTCTCCCCTTGGGGCATGGGTGTCCACGTCTCTCAGGCTGTACTCCTCCAGAGATACCGGTGTCTTTCACTTCTCCCCTGAAGAGACTTTGAATTTAATAGCCAGTGGTGAGTGGGGTCGGTTTAATGCAGGAGCCCATTGTTGAAAGGCGAGGGGAAACGTGGCACGAGCAACAACGTAATGCTTCGGGGGATGAAGAGTATTAATAGAATAAGGATACATAATATTTTTGTTGGAATAACGGGAAAAACGCCATTTTGTGTGGCACAATAACTGTTTCCTTTGGCACAAACTGGAGCGAATCGTCTCCAAAGTTTCGCGGGAAAAAGAAATCACCAACAAAATTTCAAGGGAAAAAGAAATCTAAAAATAACCCAAGGTGTAAATACGCTGTTGCCCATATTCATGGTAGATGGAGGCCCCGGGGTGATTCGCTCCTGGTATAAATGATTAATTGTCCGGAATACGTTGATTTTTTGAACGACACAATGACTTTTTTTCACTGGAACAATAGAATGTTGAAAATGTTCGAGCAGGAATAATGAAGAATGAACACCTACTTATTCCTCTTCAACCCACGATAGGGATCTAAGAAGCACTAAGATTTGTCGGCTCGTTTCTAGTAGCAAAAGAATCAAAACTGCACTTAAGAAGGAAAAAAGAAAGATTTTATAAACCTACTTCACCTAACCAAATAGGAAGGCAAACAAACACACAAAAAATAAGTTTTACTATGACCAACTGCAATAAATAATAAATTCTGATAAATTAATATTACTTTGAAGATTTTGACAAGCAATGTAGATTGTAACATCTGTGAAAAAATGTTAAACATTTTACATTGTTACCAAAACGTATTCTAGAGTAGCCTGCAGAGCAGGCGTTTTTTAACGAAAACTCGGAGGTACATTGATCGCGGCCGCCATCTTGAAAAGCAACGGAAAAGACCAAGGGGGAGGGGCGGTGGAATTTACATTTGTAAACTACAATACATACACATATAACTATATATGCACATGTATAAACATACAAAGATGTGTATATTTATGAGCTAAAATGCCAGGATATTTCGAGAAGAGTTAAATCTATGAAAGTAGAAAAAGTAATGTACCTAAGAACAGTTTGTTTACACTTAACAATTATTTTTCTTTAATGCCTCGCCAATAATTGTGTTTGGCGTAAGGTACCATTCTCTTCTGAAGTACCTTTTAATATAGTCTCTTTCGTTCTCAATAGAGTCTGTGAAACATTGCGCATGATCTTTGGCTACCTTATGACCAGTAAGAAGTTACGGCTCCGATTCAGAAACCTGGTTTCCGGTTTAGGCACTGGAAATTGTGTTGTGATCACCATTTTGCGTTTAATCCGTCAAGGACTGAAAAGGCAGCACGAAAACTTAAATCAGTAAGAAAACCAAGTTGACTGATTGAAGTCATTCCTAAACTTGCTGCCAAAAAATTGGTAAAAGACAAACATATACCCATCGAATCTCACAAAGTAGAGGGTTATTTCTAAAATCCGCGACCTAATAATGTTTATACCTACAAAATAGTCTCACATAAAATTGCTTGAAGTTGTTTTCTTCTTAACACGAAAGTGAACGTATTTACAAATTTTAGTGTGAATTGCACAGTCAAAACTTCATGCCTTCTGTCATAGCTTGCCAACTACGTCATGTCACAAGGGTGTAGGCAAAAAACAGCCTTCACCCTCCCCTCCTCAAATCACGTTTTTGTCTTACTCTGTCGCGCGCGAAATCAAAGGACAATTACACAGCGAGTCCTGGAACGAGGCAGTTAATTTTCCACTTCACTAGTGCCCAGTCCCTCGCTGATAGCCTTCTTTTAATCGTAGGGCAGCTACCTTAAATCATGGGATAGCGAATGAGCAAAAGTGGAAATATTTATAGAGTGCAGAAGATTTCGGCTCATCCTCGGTGTAAAAGCCTGCTACTTTCACGAGTGACATAGAACAAAGAAAACAAAGGAGACAACACAACAGGACTAGGAAAATAATAGTGAAAAAAAAAAAACAAAGAAAAACTTTAAAAGGTTTTTCCACCGAGGCAAACCTTTTTTTTTCAAGTTGTTTGACGCTTATGTGCTAGGCTTAGCCGTGCACAGATTTTCAAGATTCTGGACCAATCAGAAGACGTGATACTACCCGCCCGTTCGTTCAAACGTAAACGGCGGAATTCATACCACTGATTACGACTTCCGAATGAGGCGTAACCGCTGTGCGCTTGCCATCCCATATGTTACCCCCTGTAACCTCTCTCAAAGACGATCCATTTGCTTTTCCAAGGTGAATTTCTCTCATCTCAAGATGTTCTTTACAGTTCGTACTGGAGTCGTATGAATGTCTTTTCATGGGAGCTAACGCGGGCGCATTAAATCCAACAGTGTTTACGAGATGGTTACTGATTAAGCCATCATCCCCTCCGCCACTTCCATGACTTTTATCATCCTCGGCGCTTTTGTAATGGTTCACAGAGTTCATCTCTTGTGAAAGCTTAGTTCTAGTGGAATGAATAACGTCTGGGAGGCTGACGGTTTTTGCACCAAAAGTATTTCGGCGTGTGTTACCGTCAAAATTGTAATTCTTTTCGCAAGTGCGCCGATTCGATAAAAAACTATCGACTGATGTAGTAGAAGGTAAACCAAGGTTTTTCAGATCGATTCCAATGCCTTCTGGAATCCTTTGAAAATCGTCATCAGTGGAAATCTCATCCGAAAATCTCACAGAGGAGAATTTACCAGGGGCTAGTTGTTTGGTATAAAACCGTTTTAGTTTCCTTCGTCTGATAAAATTCCCTCGCGTCGTCCCAACATCCTCCTTCTCATGAGCTGTTGACCGCGAATTATTATTTTCAGCCTTGGAATCGCGGTTTTGATTTGGGATGAGAGCGTTCTTGTGTTGAACTTTGTCAGACTCGAGCTCTTGAGCTAAAGATGTTTTTGGTTCATTTTCAGGGCTGACTGCATTTAGCACAGCTTCCGTGTTCAGTAAAAATGTTTCTTCCGTGTCCTCCTGAATCTTTGCTAAGCGCTCTATCGATCGCCGTAGAGAGCTGTATTTCCCTGGTCTGAGCGATGTGATTACAAAGTTGTCAAACTCTCTCTTTTTTGACCGCCTTTGTCGTTTCCCCCTTTTTCTACCACGGGAGCTTCCACCCTTCGACAACTGCGAAAAGTCGAATGTGTGTCTCTTGTTCACAGCGCAATCAATGTCATCTGGGGAAGTCTGGGCATCAATAAACCCAACCTCGACTCCATCGTACGAGCGGTGCCTGGGACCTCTTCGAAAGCTATCACTGCTTGCGTCAGTAGACTCGCTTTCGTGTCCATCTTCCCAATGAGAGACCAAGCCTTGGGTCAAAGAGTGTTTCTCCTTTCGTCCAAGTTCGCTGAGTAACTTCAGTTCAACCCCTTTTTCGCCGCCAACCTTCTTTTCCAACAATCCTGGGCCAGAAAGTGTTTTTTCTTTTTCCTTCCTCCGTAAAGTGGAACGGGGCGAAGTAGCGTCCATCATTAACTCCACTAAGTCGATGTTATCTTCATTTGGAGATGATAAAATTGGCGATTGTCCCGTTAGTTCACTGGACTCGCTCTGTTTCCTTTTGTCTTGCAACACAGCGAACTGAGCGTTAACTCTCGGCTTCTGAGGTTGTGAAGGTTCAGAATCTCGGTCTGGATCTTCCGGAGTACAAAAACCTATTTTGCCCGGGGAGTCACGTTCGTCAGAGAAGATGCCTTCGTCAGCCGTTTTGGGTGCCATTTCAATCGAACGAGTTTCCTTATCGTTCGTTCCGGAAACTCCCGGACCTTCGTCAGTAAAAACGATGCTGTCTACCGAGCTTCGCGAGCTCTCAGAGGAAAGCGAAATGCAATCCGACGACACGAGGCTGTACCGACGGCCGAAACTCAGTGATCCATAGTTTATCGGCGTTCTTTCGTCATCTTCTTCTTCCAGCGCGCTCTCGCCTGTTTTTGGAGGATGAAACCAACTGATAATTTCACCAGCAGTTGGACTCTTGGTGGCCGAATCCTCTATGTTGTCGAGAAAAGCTAGCTCTCTCAGAGTTCTGGTATTTGAGGGCACACTGTGACAGTCTCGGGACACCTTACCCACCTGTCCTGAGGGTTCAGTGCTTTGTGAATGGACTGTAATAGATCCGTCCATTCTATCATTCATGTTGTCACAAGTTGCTTCAGTTACATCATGTTCTGGCAGTGGATAGACGTCATCTTCATACTGCAAATCAAACTTAGTTAGCGTCACAAGAGAAGAATTAGAAATCGAATCTCGAGGACTCGTAACCTCGGGCGTCGCCCCGGTAACCACGATTTCTGGTACGTCACTGGTGACCAGCGGATGTCTTGGATTAAGACCATGCGCGCCCAAAGGAGTGCTGTGTACGAGAATATTTGTCGGTGAGCCTGGTATCCAGTCACGTGAACGTGTGCCACGTAATTGGTTATCTGATGTGTTGTCTGGTGATAGTTCACGCGAAGAGGTGCGCGGAAAAATCTCTAGCTCGAGAGGGGGATAGCCAGGTTTAAACGTGCTACTGCCAATATTTCTTAACAATCCTTCCATCCCATTCTGCTGGTTCAAGGAGCTTTCGATCGCTGCCCCTTTGACCTGGCAACAACCGCAACAGACCAAACTGTAGGCGGATTGTCCTTCCAGCTCAAAAGTTCTCTTTTGAAGAAAAATACCCTGCACCGGTAGACTTGGATGATAGAAGCGATAGTAGAGCGCCATGCAAAGAACACCAAAGCCAAAGCCACCCCATACCACGCCCAAGGCAACAACAGCCAGCACACCTTGTAGAGACCTGTGCGGATACCACATGGATACAAACAGAGAATTCTCCACTAAGATAATAGAATAATACAGCACAACGCGTTTACGAGTCATGCCCTCCCTAGTGTTGAAAAAGCAGAAGACGTACATGAATCCGATGACAGCGCTGAACAGTTTCTCCCGGAAAGGATGTTCGCTGCCGTCCTCGTCAGTGCAAAAGCGAGTCCGCTGACAAATCAACCACAAAGTCATCATGAACCAATGCGCGCCCACGGCAACAAAGAGCCACTTGTTGAAGTAAGACGCGAAAAGCACCATGGCAACCACGCGGGACGTTACCATGGAAACACGCCACAATATTTGGAAAAAGAGTCCTGTTCCAGATAACGTGTATCCTTGCCTTCGGAAGTCTCTTAAAGATTTGCTGTAAGCTAAAATGGCCCAAATCATTGAAATTAAAGAACAACCCGCGGCCACGGCTGTTAGAAAATCGGTTTTCAGCTCAAAGCGTCCGCGTTGGATTAAGATGTAAAGCTGTAGTACTAGCTGCGGTGCAGACTGTAAAAAAGCTTGAAAGAGCCGTAACATGCTGATATCTCGCCATTCACCAAGGAAGGTGGCGAACTCTATGAGATCAGCATCCCTCTGACGAGCTCTCCATCCACTTTTAAGGACGCTCCAATACCTAAAAAACATTTAAGTAAATAAATCAATAAATTGAATAAAAAGAATAATGAGAAAAAGTAACAAAAAAGTAAATTCACCCTATTCATGCACAAGAAATTGGGATAATCAAACGAATCCCAATTTCTTGTGCTTCAATTCCCCACCGACGAAGCACCAGTTTCTTTAGAAACTACCCCAACATCACCCAATTCATGGCCGACCTTGTGGGTCAAAAAAGGGCACATAGTGAAAGAACGCGAATTAAAAAAATTTTGACGCTGTCTTGCGTAGGAAGAACGCAAGAAGGACGCGGGGAAATCGAAATATATTGCCACTGTATCGGGATTTATACATTTCCCTCGCGAGTCTCCAATCAAGAGAGCCGATTGACGATGAAAAATTCTTAAAATTTAATTTTGTATTCGCCAAAACAAGCCACACGAAATGCACGAAATGAAAAGCCGTAGCTTTCTCGCTTATCACAATTTACGGTTCTCTTGAAGACTCATAAATATAAACCTCTCGCGGGTTGCGGCCGCGCTATTTTACCATCTCTTTTGAAAGTTGTTTTCTCCGAGAAATATAATTACTACGAAAAATGAACGACACACAGAGTTTAAGTTGTATCCCAAACAGTTCCAGTCGCGCCTCTCCGTAGGTACCCGCAATAACATATATGTCTCCCGCATAGATTGTACATTTGAACAAAATACCGTAAATTATCGAAGAAAGTCAAAGGAGTTATTGACAGACGTATTATTTAGAAGATATGTGCGTATGAAGCCATTGTGTCAAAGTTGACTGGGTTGTATTTGTTGTGGTTCAATTTTATCCATTGTTAAAATTTTATTTTCCTTTGTCTCAAACTCATTATCATACATTAACCATACCAAAAAACTGAACCACAATATATATGTATTTCATTTTGTCGCCCATTTCGAGTCATATTGTAAATTGAACCGTTCTATAGGACTGGGAATAAATATTTAAGGTAATTAACATATGTTATTGCTTTTAATGAGCATTAACCGAAATTGGCAGGGATTCAGGGCCGAGTTTAAGCAAACATGAAAAAGCTTTATAAAATACTGACGCGCAAGGTACAAATAGGAAAGGTAAATAAAGTCGCTTCAAAATACATTTGGCGACATGGACGAAGTTCACAAAACAATTCAACAATTACAGGCCATCGATCTTTTGCTAAGATGTCTATCATTTCATTCGTAACTAATAGGTTAAACAGAATACAGCTATAATAAAACCAACGATCCGTATCTCTACAGGGCGCAATAGCAGGCGTCCGAAGTTCTCACAATCGCAAAGTTGCATTTACAATAATTACTGGACAAAAAGAGAAACTTTGCGGTTAAGAAGGAAATGAGCGATAAAAAAAATTGGCAAATTTCTCTATGACAAAAACGAATAGCTTGACCACCAAAGAAATAAAGTTAGTGCTTTAATGGTTTTATTAAGAAAATCTAGCAAAAGCGGACACAAAAATTTCTTTGTGGTTTGTTGCTTCAGTCGAATGCTCGAGACCGCGAACATTCAATAAATAAAACATCTCAAACAAATGGGTGAACAAGACTCAAATATTTTCTTTTCTTATCGAATTTTGTGAAAAAAAAAAGTCAAGTTAAGGCATGGGAAGGATTTTTAATGTAAACAAAGAATATTTGTCGCGTCAAAACAAAACAAACGTGTCATCTGTACCAAACCAAACTAACAGACACTATCAAACAACTCAACTAGTAAATTTGCATTCCCAGCAGAAGTCTTAAGTGAGGGAATTTTCTCGCGCGCGGCGTAATGCTCACAAACTGAAAACCGCATTTTCACTTTCTTCGTTTCACACAGAAGTAAGAACACATTAGCCGATGTAAAACACGATAAAAGGGTCCTCGAAGACAGTAGATCAAGCTTACATGTCGAATAACAGCTGTGAATATTCATGATGGTCCCCTGTTGATGTTTTTGAAAAAGATTGAAATCTATGCCAATATCTGAAATCCATGAAAGTTGCATTACAAAACTTTGGCCACCAAGCGTTAGGGCAAACCTTTTTCAGTCTTAAAGGACAAACATACCAAGGAAGCTATCGATTATTTAGAATAATCCCAGTAAAATGTTTGGTGATTTTTCATAACTCGCTGGCACAACACAATCAGAGCTACCGTGTGTACTAGGCACAAAATACTCTCAGAAATTTGTCCTGATCTCAGTAACGTATCAGATAACTAAAACCCTCGCCGACTAACGACGCAATTACAAAGTCCGATGTAAAAGTAGACATGCATTTGGTAAACAATTTCAATCAACTTTGAACTGTTTTGAAGAAAATCTGCAGTCCATAGCTCCAACAATACATTATAGCCTTCACGTAAAGAACCGTATACAATTTGCGAGACTCCTTGCAAATAAACTCTAGGTTTGAGGCCGATATTCCGAGGCTAGAACACAAAGGAAAAGGTTTGTAATTAAAATATGGAACGTACTGACTCTTAAAAAAAGTTTATCTGATATCACAATAGTGAAATAATATAATGTTGTTCAGTGGATATAAAAGTCGGCCCGTCTGAAACGGCTGGTATATTTCATTGTTACTCCATTGTTTGCATATAGACGGCGTAAAATTACAACTTAAGTTTGCCTGATCATTATCGAAAGTAAAGTTGAACGCTTGGTAGAAAAGAATTGAATACTTCTTGAAAGCTAAGAAAGGGTAGCTAGGCTTTCAACATTTGCCGTCGTAAAACGATACATGCCAATATAAAGCTCATCAACACGAACCGAATTCGTTTAAGAAACGTTAAATTCTGAAGTCAGTCTGCAGGTTAGCTTTTCACCCGTAACAAGTTACAAAACACTAGGCTGTTAGAATAAGTGGAATTGCCCTCATTGTGCCGGTACATTCATCATCGCTTTGGGTGTTAATTGCCAAGGTAGACCGTTTATATAACGCCGGAAATATTCTTATAGTGCTGGCGGAACAAGAAGTTTTTTATTATCTGGTAAAAGGAAATGATCCGAGTCTAAATGTTTATATTTTACATTCTACACTGCGTTGAGCTGCATAAATTTATCACACAAGAAAAGACGGCCATTAACAGTCGATATCTTAGAATAAATTTCATACGTGTCCTCCAGACGTTCGGTGTATAAACAGGCTTATAAACAAGCTTACCTCAAAACAGGACCGAGATGTAACACATGCCACAAATACGTGAAACAATTCGGCCTCTTTCCGTCTTCCAAGAGCCACTTAGCTGAGAACAATTGCATTGCAAATGAAGCGAACAGTAAAAACCCTAAAGTCAGACTAAACCACCATAAATTTCTTTCCTTGTAATACTTGATACACACCAACAAATCAGAAACAACGTCCGCAATGTACGTCAAAATCGACACATAAGTCCACAAGTCGTCCGTGAAATGGGTTTTCCGTCCTTCGAAGGGATTTTTTGAGTATCTATGTTGTGCTACAGTGAAGCCATTGGCTTCGTCCGTTCTTTCACATGATTGTTTGATGGAGGTGGATCCACTATCGTGAGAATCGCTCCGCTGCATGACTGCTTCGCCCTCAGAAGAGCTTAAAAATTTGTCGAAAGATCAATGAGTGTAATTTCACCCAACCAGCAAACTGATCGCAAGCCAGCGGCTACTCTGCATAGCAAACAACGCTAAGAAGTTTCCAGGCTACCAGGAGTCCAGCACCGAAAGAACTCGGTCGGCAATTAATTACCGACTATAGCCTATTTTGCAAACAATTTGATGATAAAGTAGAGCGATAAAAACAGCCCAACAGTTCCAGCGACTTCAAATTTTCCTTCTTGTTTGGTTCAATAATGCGCGCTCCTCTGGGCCAAATGCAATCCTGAAATGAAATAATAAATAGGTTTTTGCAGTGGCTCATGCGCAGGGTGACTCTGTCCAGCGTTGCTCGGAGTGCTCAAATTGAAATTTGGCAGTGTTGGTTTTCAGGGAGGTAGTTTAACTGGAGAACCCGGTGAGCAACCCCCCCGGAGCAAGTTTTAGGAGTGAGCCAACAACAAGCTCAAACTACATGACACGGCGGAAATCGAACTCGCGTCTCAGAGCCAATCTTGCTTCCCACCGGCCGTCAGTCTTAATAGCATTGTGAATCGCTATTCCACATACAGTGGATCTCTGGTGTGATAAAGAAAATTTAGGACAGAACCGTTCACTTTCATGTGTTTTTCATATCTACAATGTTTTATGTGCACCATTCGCAGGTTAAAGAAATTTACCTTTAAAATTCGTTCGAACTTTACATAAACTAGACGCTCTCGGGAGCGTTCACTCGGGCTAGACTCATTATAATACGGCTTCGAACAAACGTGAATGTCAGTTTGCGCCTATGTTTTGTATAACAGTGTATACTATATGGCTGGTTCCACGACCACAAAAAAACCTAACAGACTGTATATCGCACCGCAATTCTTGTCAACGTCGTGTCTAAGTTGTACGGTGGCCCCCAGGGGACATGCCGCAAATAAAAAAGTTGCTGCAATTTTAAAAAAGTTGCTGCAATTTTAAAAACGTTGCTGCAATTTTAAAAAAGTTGCTGCAATTTTAATAAACTGGTTGCTGCAATTTTACAAGAGTTCCCAGAGCCCGCGTTACCCTTGTCCAGCGGAACGGGAACGCGGGCTCTGCGAACGAGACTGGGGTCTGGGCCGATCCATGCGAGGGAAGCCAATTTGTTTGCCTTTCAACGTGAAGATGTTCTGCTCTTCTTGTGGTGAAAACTGTGCGCCGGAGGCAAAATTTTGCCACAAATGTGGCGGGAGGCTGCAACAGGATGTCGTTGAGGGTGTATGTGGTGTTGATGAGCTAATTAAGGTGTACTTTCATCGTGGGTATGCCTACCAAGCAATCGTGGATTTGTTGGAGAAACAAGATGGCGTACGAATTGTAGGAAATAGCAAGGAGTGACAGGCCTGCACGACTTCTAACAATGGAAACTTTTGTACCATGTAATATGTGACCCCTTTAGAGTTTTGCTCTTACGAGTATGTCTTTTAGGGATTTTCCTCTTTTATACGATATTAGTGGTGGCTTTTTGAAAATTTGCCTTAGAGAAGGCTGAGTTTGTATCACGTGCCATTTCTCCATTAAAACATTTTTGAGGTTGGGCACTGATGGTTGATATTGTGTTACAAAAGGCAGGAGTTCTTTCTGGCTTTCATTTTTCTGTCTTAGCGCCGATTCCCTTTCTGTGAATTTGACATCTGAAAGGAGTGTCTCGATCAGATGTTTTGGATAACTTCTAGCAAGGAGACGTGATTTGAATTTGTAAATGTTCTCTTCAAATGTTGTTCTTGAAGAGTTAGTTCGTAAAAGTCTTAGAGCTTCGCCCTTCACGAATCCCTTTTTGACACCCGATGGGTGGCTAGAGGAAAAATGAGTGTATTGAAAGGTTTCAGTTGGCTTAAAATGTGTTTTTATATCCAGGATGGTATGGTCTCGGAAACGTTTGCCTTTGTATAAAACTGTATCCAGAAATGTAATCTCAGTATTTGAAATTTCAGCTGTAAATTTGATTGTAGGGTGATGTGAAGCAACAGACACACTTAACAATAAGACCTGGTAAGAAGTCGTTACGTTACAATGCGCGGGCGAATATCCCGCCGGATGAACAGTTCAAAAAAGACATTCAGAAGGTCAAACAAAAAGGAGAACATGGCTTCTTTTCAGCACTAACTAGGTTTAATTACCGCCGCCTCCAGAAACAAAAGATTCAGTTTCGCAAAGAAAAAGGAAAAACTCTCCGAAAAGACACTCCAGACAGAGGCTTAAACAACAAATCCAAACCTAAACCGCTACCGGCGGACATCAGTGTAACACAATATCAACCATCAGTGCCCAACCTCAAAAATGTTTTAATGGAGAAATGGCACGTGATAAAAACTCAGCCTTCTCTAAGGCAAATTTTCAAAAAGCCACCACTAATATCGTATAAAAGAGGAAAATCCCTAAAAGACATACTCGTAAGAGCAAAACTCTAAAGGGGTCACATATTACATGGTACAAAAGTTTCCATTGTTAGAAGTCGTGCAGGCCTGTCACTCCTTGCTATTTCCCACAATTCGTACGCCATCTTGTTTCTCCAACAAATCCACGATTGCTTGGTAGGCATACCCACGATGAAAGTACACCTTAATTAGCTCATCAACACCACATACACCCTCAACGACATCCTGTTGCAGCCTCCCGCCACATTTGTGGCAAAATTTTGCCTCCGGCGCACAGTTTTCACCACAAGAGGAGCAGAACATCTTCACGTTGAAAGGCAAACAAATTGGCTTCCCTCGCATGGATCGGCCCAGACCCCAGTCTCGTTCGCAGAGCCCGCGTTCCCGTTCCGCTGGACAAGGGTAACGCGGGCTCTGGGAACTCTTGTAAAATTGCAGCAACCAGTTTATTAAAATTGCAGCAACTTTTTTAAAATTGCAGCAACGTTTTTAAAATTGCAGCAACTTTTTTAAAATTGCAGCAACGTTTTTAAAATTGCAGCAACTTTTTTATTTGCGGCATGTCCCCTGTGGGCCACCGTAAAGTTGAGCGATTTTATCAGAAAGATTTCTAAGGTTCTACAGAAGTTTCAGTGATAATTGGGTTTGTTTACTAATCGAATTAATGTTGACCAATCATGTTCCTTGTTTCCGCCCACGGTAGATGCCATCCATCGTGATCCCAAATTAACGAGGGCGAAGAAACGATATGTGAAAAACAAAAAAAAACAAAACAATACTACTTCACGGCGGATACACTATTCTTCCAATTTAGCCTTATTGGCCCTGTTCCCGCTAATGTCTTTCCACACGACCACGCAGGAAAAAAACTTGAGTTTGAATAAGAAAAGAATCCAGACATGATTTTGAAAAGAGGCCCGAGGGAATTCGGGCTGACAAACATAGCCGTTTTGCGGATATAATATCCAAGAAGTTTATTATAAACAAACAACAAGTTCAATAGATTTTAGAAACAGTCTTAAATAACATTATGTCTAGCAATCCTTTGTAACGTCAACCGTTTCGTTTCACCTGCAAGCGTAATCAAACTTTGAGCGTCTAGTATCACACTTTTGTTGTCAAGCTTTTGTCTTGCAAATACTTTCCACGCGACCACGCATGAGACAGACCGTGATTGGGAAAACTCAGTCATCCAAAATGCTACCAAAATTTAAATTAGACTAAAAAGTTAGTATTATTTTGCTTTGAGTTGATTTGAGTTGGCTTTGACAATTGCTTTGAGTTCATTTGAGCTTTGAAACGACTCGTTTCGAAATTGACGCTCTTTGGCTTCTTTTAGTGTGAGTCACCCGCAAACGGTGTGTGCATTTGTATGTGATTTGAGCGTCTCTAAAGCCTGGTTTCCATATGATCGTCCCGATCGTCCCAGTCGTTTCCAAAAATTTCGAGACGATCGGGACGACTAAAACGATTGCTGGTTTCCATACGATCGTCTCGATCGCTTCAAAGACTGAAGACACGCGGTCGTCAGCGATGTTCCTGGGTCCGACAACAGAATTTTGGCGCGATATTCGGAAACAAAATGGCAGATGTCAATCGCAGAGCGAGTCTTCTGGCTTGTTATCTTCTTATTCTTTCGATTTTGCGCCGTAGAAGAGCTCGAAGAATCCCACGAAGACACAGGTTTTGGGTTCGACAGATATATCAGAAGCGAGAAGAATTAGGAGCTTACCACTTGTGTAAGAGTAGATTTTATTTCCTTTGTTGGGTCGGAAGTACAAGACACAACGAAAAGCATCATACGACAAACTTTATATTCCATTTTTGTTGATTCTTCTCGATGGTTCTAATTAAATTTAACTCTTTATGTCGGTAATTTACTGTACGCTTTAAGGCTTTTTAACTGAACTGGGAGTAATCAGTTAACTGGAACATTAATTGGCCTGACTGATAGTCAAACAGCTGGATCCATTAATCACGGTAGCAGTCCTAATCCAAGCTATATAAATCACTGTATTACACCCATTTTGAAATCACCGGCGATCCCTGCAATTTGATTGGCTCATAGCAGTGTGATTTATTCATAAATTGCACCATTTTTTGTTCTAAATCGCATCATTTTTAAAAAGTTACTTTTCTTCAAAAACCGGGCTTCCAGAAGTGGAAAAATTAATAAGTAGTATTGACAAAAAACTGTGATTTCAAAATGAGTGTAATAAAGTGGTAATTGAACTTCGTGTCGTGCAATTTTGGTCTGAAATCATACTTGTGATTTCATATCGAACTCGCGCTATGCGCTCGTTCGATATTTGAAACCACGCGTATGTTTTCAGACCGAATTGGACTCCACTCAGCCCTATTACCATTACTAATTTCCAGATCTACTGGGAACCGGAGTCTACTCTTGTTTTTCCTTCGCATCAAAATTCGCGTCAATACGTAATCAAGTTAATTCACCACAGGGTAAGGACTAAAAATAAGTGTTCTCAATTTTTTTTTTCTCAAAAATCTGGGTCATCCTTCAGACCACAATAAAAAGTGTTAACAAAATAAGCTTATTATAAAAGTTACATAGTTCTAAGTCTGAAACCATACCTGGTGCTTTATCAAACTTAATACGTAACTTTCCAAGCCTAAAATAAATATAGTTTACTTCATAGAAAGTGCGACGTACATAAATGTTATTTACCGGGCGGGAGGTCCGTATGGGAAAAAACTGTGCCCGAGGTCTTGAGTACGGCCCGAGGCCAAAGGCCGAGGGCCATACTCAAGACCAAGGGCGCAGTTTTTTCTCATACGGACCGACCTAGACCGGTAAATAACTTATTTATTTTTTCTGTTTGTTTGCTTTTTTTCGCAACAATTTCAATTTGCCGCGAATAGCGCGGATACAAATCCGGACCGTGGTCCGTATCGTAAAAAGCTGGACCGGTTACGAGCGCGCGATTAGCCAATCAGATTCGAGGATTTGGGAGTCCGGCCCGATGAGATTCGGGAGAAAAAAATAGTTTTATTATATCTCTCAGTTAGTACGCGCGCTGTGATTGGTCAATTTAGCGGGCCGTACTTCACTGTGCGGCCCGCTAAAGTTTGTTTTGGTCGCCAAAATGACTCCAGAGATATAATAAATATCTTATTAACCTCGTTTTCTCGGTCCGTACTGTAAAATACGGATCCTCGTTTTTTCCCGTCGATTTATGGCCCAAGCGCGAAGCGCGCGGGCCATAAATCGACGGGAAAAAACTCGGTCCGTATTTTACAGTACGGACCTCGAACTCGATTAATAAGAGGTATGTATTCACGAGTTGTTTGTGTCAAAAACCCGAACGAGCGAGGTACGAGCGAGTGAGGGCTTTTGATACAAAAAACGAGTGAATACAACCCCGTACAAAGTATTTTCTATGACGTGAGCTGTTTATTACACGTAACAGAAGAATTTTCATTGAAATAGTTTTCTGAACACAAATTAGAGCTGAGTAAAAACTCACTAACAACAGAAGCAAATGCAAATTTAATAGCAATGGAAAATATCGCACTGGTCCGCACTACATCAAGAAAATAAACTGCTGAAGTCATTTCCTTCATAATGATTGAGGAATACTCTTTCACAAATAACGATCAAAGCGTGAAAGAAAATACCTGAGCGATGTGGGTTCGTATTGTTATCCGTCTTTCGTTCGAACTAGAAGCAGAAAATTAGACAGATCTTTTGCATCAATATTTTCATTCTCTCTCAGCTCGTTCCTTGAAACTAAAACTTTTTTGAGCAACGAGACATCTGTCTGTGTTTTGTCAATGTGTTTTTGTTTTCTTGATGCTGTACAAAGTCTACAAACTCGTCTACGGAGCAACCAACCGACACAAACCTAGAGCTTTCCTCCGCCTTTTCAGTTTTTGCAAGAAAAATCTGGAGGAGGCGCGCTATCGTTGATTGGTTATACTTTAACATGTGAAACAGCTGTACGCCATTCTGATTGGCTGTATACGCTCTTTTCACATGTGAAAATAAAGCGTATAGAATTCTACAAATCAGCTTTATGGAATAAAATTATCGTGTTACGTGTAGTAAGTAAAGGTAATCATACGGTTTCGAGTTCAATTTGGAATTAATTTGCACAAGTGAGTTTTTCAAAAAGCTGAAATTGCACGAGCCGCTTCGGCGAGTGCAATTTCAGCTTTTTGAAAAACTCACAAGTACAAATTAATTCCAAATTGAACGAGAAAAGCCGTATGATTACTTATTATTATCAAGATACGCGGCCAAATTGAAAACCGCCCTCTTGAAAACACGCGCTTTGCGGGCCGCAAATGACTCCTAGCGGGCCGTTAATGCATTAACGGCCCTGCAGCTGAGTCCATTGCCTGTGAACGGGAAGACTATTATTTTTTTTAAATATAATCTGTCTTTTTGCTAATCATTGTTACCAATCTTTTTAAAACTAGATTATATTTGACATTTTATTGTAAACAAAAAGGAATCTTATTTGGCTCTTGTTTAGCTGATCGTATTGTAGCAACAACTTTCCATACCATAGTTTCATGCTACATCTCTGTTAAATGAATTTGTACGATTTGGCCATGTGTATTGATAATAATGTTAATCACATGACTTTTGTCGGTCATATAGTTTATTTGTGTCCCTCGTAGCATCATTTGCGCCCTTGCGCTTCGCGCTCGGGCGCAAATGATGCTACTCGGGCCACAAATAAACTATATGCCCTCCAAAAGTCATGTGATTTTCCTATTAATAATATAAACATGAAAAAATTCACCTGGAGGAAGTGCCGGAAGATCTCATTGCGGACGGACAGGAAGTAAGCATTTGACGCGGATTTGACGCTTTATTTACTGATTGGCTGATGAAGATCAATTGATAACGCTACGAACTCAAAGCGGTTCGTTTAAAAATAAAGAATATCATAATCCAGAAAATCGATGTGTAATTTGCACTGGTGTTACACTTTTTGCACTGGTATTACACTTTTTGCACTGGTGTTACACTTGAACTGCACTGCTCTCAGCCAATCAGAATCGAGTAATTTTTTCATGTATATTATTATATATGTTACTACAGCTACGTATACAGTGAAATTGTGGAAACAGACAATTAACTCTGACTACAAACAAGAGAAAATGAGCTCCCTTGAGCTGAGGACATGAACTAGTAGCTTCTCGAACCCAAAAAGCCTATGGTCAAAATATGAAGCTCCAACTCTACAAATCGGTCTTTTTTACATTTTACTATAGGGAAAAAGTCTTCCTCTCCAGCAAAGTTTGAACGGAAGAAAAGACTTTGTCGCCAAACCACGAAGTGAGTTATAGCGCCCGAAAATGTCCCGAAACGTTCCGAGAACGCGCCATGGTTCGGAGGGTGCATGCGTCTCAGGCCTTTGCAACAGGGGATCATCAAAATGGCCGCCGTCGCGCTGAATCCCAATGCAAGGCAGTATAGAGACTTTGAGCTTCCTAATAAGCTTTTGGAGTGTTTAAACACTATGAGGATTAACGAAGAACATTGCGACGTGATTTTACAAGTAGATGATAAGAGATTTATCGCTCATCGTGTGGTTCTCGCATCCAACTCTTCCTACTTCCAAGCCATGTTTTCTGGTTCCTCCAGTTTTAACGAAGCACACAAGCGGGAAGTTCGTTTGACTAATGTGAACAAGAATGCCGTGAACGAAATTTTAACCTACTTTTACACGGGAAGAATTGAGTTAAATTGTTTAAATTTTGAGTATGTTTTTGTTTTGGCCAACTTGTGGAACGTACCCTTCATATTGAACGTTTGTAGTGAAGACTTCTTGCGACACGAGTTGCATGTTTCGAACTGCTTAGGTGTACACGGTTTAGCCAGTAAATATCAGACTTTTTCCTGCGATTTTCTGGAATTCCTCAACAGGTTTGTCTGGAAGAAATTCATGGCGGTTTGCAAAGAGCAAGAGTTTTTGTTATTACCCGTAGAACGCCTAGTAGAAATTGTAAGTAGCGATGTTTTACGAGTGAAATCGGAAGAAATCTTGTTTGAAGCTGTTATTAGGTGGGTTACTTACGACCGCCCAGCTCGTCAACAGTACATAAATCAACTTGTTAAAGAACTTCGGCTAGGAGTTCTAAATCTTTCCTATCTTACAGGCAGAGTTCTTAGTGAAGAGCTTATACAGGGAAATCAAGACTGCAAAAACTGTGTCGAAGAAATTGCACAAATTGTGCAACACAGAAACCAAAACACGAGCAGGTCCTTATGGCATCTTGCCCGTTATTTCAACAAAAGAAAGACTGATGCTCTTTATATATTTGGTGGATATGTCAGCATTATTGGTAGCCAGAAAAATGAAGCTACATCTGTGGAGTATCTGGACTGTGCTATGGCAAACCGTTATTTGGAACACGTTTCTTCAATTCTTGTTGGGTTTTGTCATGTTGCTTTGCTTGGAAACTGCTTATATTTTATTGGGCATGGTAGTGCTAAGAGGTTCAGCAGGGATTTTAGTTCTTGGGAGGACATGTGCCTTTCACCTGAGGATAAAAAGGCTTTGGATATAGCCAATGTTGGTGTGTGCACATACCTTGAATACATCTATGTTGTTGGAGGTAACTGCAGCAGACGCTTCCATCCAGCTACGAACTTATGGCACAGTATCCCATCACCGGTATTTGAACACTATCGCCCTGGTCTGTGTTGTCTTGATGACAGGATTTATGTGATTGGTGGTTGTGACAAATACTATCAAGAGTCTGTGAGTCATGTTGAAAGGTTTGACCCCACCATGAAAATTTGGGAGACTGTTTCCCCATTGCCAACCCCTAGGTGGGGGCTTGGAGCTGTAACGCTGAACAACGCAATATATGCTGTAGGAGGTTAGTTATTAACAGTGTTTAAAAGATGTTTTACAAAAACTATCTCCCTTAAAAAAAATCTCCCTTAACAGTCAGGGCACTTCATTTACAGTTGCATTTCACGTTGATCAATTTCAAATTAGACTTTGAATCCACATGTAAGCAAATGCTTCAAAACCTCTAGGAAGTTCCGTAAGAGGTACATACCTGAGGGTCCAGGGACAATAAGTAAATATGCATTATTGACCAGGTGTGAGGTCAAGATGGCTGCATATTTTTGTGTCAAGATCCCAGTAAACAAAAATGCCAAAACAACATGCAATATGTAGCCATCTGAACTGAACAAGCATGGCCAGTAAATGATTTATTGTTAGGCTGTTTGTCTTCTTTTGCTTGCGGGATAATGCAGGAAATCTTGAGCATGCAAGGCAGGCCCAGATTACCGTTGACTGGTTAACTCAGTTGGGCACAGGGCTATCATGCAGGTGGGTTTGAACTTCAGCTGGACCATCACTCAGGGTCTTACTGAGGAGAAAGTGCTGCCTTTGCAATAACATCTGTAAATGGCTAGACTTTCTAGTCTTCTCAGGTAAGGACGATAAACCATCAGTCCCATCTCACATCCCTTCTTTGTAATGACTTCATGGGACGTTAAAGAACTCATACACTGTTCATGAAGAGCAGGAGACAGTTCCCAGTGTTGTGGTATGGTCATTGTAAGTGTAGTTTCATCTGTCTTCCTTTTGTGGGTTGAGTGATTGGATGAGATCAAATATGGACTGATAGCAGCTTCCAGAGGTGCCTTTACAGGCTGACATCTGATCTCATCCCAGAGAAAGAATTGTAAACCGCCATTAACATGTATATGATATACGCAGTATATAAGTCCATTACCATTACCATTGCACACTCAAGTAGCCAACCAGAAGTCAAGATTAGCTTCGTCTTGCCCACTCGCAGAACCTGCCATATAGTTTTAGTTTTATTATTTTCGCCACAAAAATTAGATATCTTTTACAAATGATTTACATCTATAACAGGAGGAAGAAACAGGGCAAGCCCCAATTGACATGAACCCCTACAATATGTTACAAAAATATAACATATACGACACTAAAAATAATGTTGAGAAAGGAAAACTTATGGTGGCCGATACATACTAAACTTATTTACATAATATTCGTTGATAAGTTTCTTGAATTGATGAATTGAGTTGATTGAGCTATTCTTAAGATGATTGGGGAGATTGTTCCAATTCTTAACAGTTCTGGGAAAATAGGAGTTTGAAAAATATGCCTGGTGGTGGGAAGTGTTGAGACAGAAATTAGCTGGGTCGAAGTTACGTGTGAAATAAGAGGAATTTATATAATTAAATACAATATAGACACATTGAAGACATGAAACTACTGTCTGCAGGCTACAACACAGATAACCTTTGTGCCTTGAATACAGTTGAGATATACAGACCTGAAGATGGTTCGTGGGTTTCAGCAGCTGGATTGATACATCCTCGCCGACGCTTTGGCATTGCAGTAGTGAATGGTACCATTTATGTCGCAGGAGGATACAATGAACCTAGCATAGAATGTTATGATGAACAGAATGGTTCCTGGCAAGTGCTGGCTAGTGTTAAAGTCAATAGACATGATTGTAGGTGCCTTGCATTGCCTGCACCAGAATGCTGGTGATCCCAGTTAGTCAAGTTACCAAATGACAATTTTAGACTTGTTTGTACTTAAGTAGTTTTGAGAACTGGTGAAGCTATACAGAAGCTATCAACGGTTTAGCGCTTAAAACAACAATGAAAGTTTGGAATAGAATTTGGAACCTATGGCAAACACTTGTTGCAGGTACATTGGTTTTTATCTCCAAATTTCAGTTTGCCAAGGATCAAGCTACGCACCTGATAAATTAACTCTGTGCAGTATGTGACATACTTCTCTTCTTACTGATGGACCAGTATTTTCTACTCACTGACTTTCGTCATCTTTGTCCCTTTGCACTCCCGGCTGTCCACCAACTTAACAGTCATAATTTAATTTAGTTTTCTTTTGTCTGTTTTTTCTTACTGGAAATAAATTGGCCAGTTTACAGTTGTGCAGGAAGTGTCCTGTTCTTGGATAAAGCAAGCCTCATGTTACTTTGTTCTGTTACGACTAAACCTTGCATCTTTTGATGTGCAAATTATATTGCTTAAATATGAAGACTGGGAATGTGTGCAGTGAAACAAGGTTACTGCCAGTCTCACTGCCATTCAGTTGCCATGGTACTCAGCAGACAATTGTTAAATCACCTGAAGAAGTACATCAAAGTCACATGTAATAAATTTGTTGAATTCACATTCTGAATTGCCATGTCTTTTGCCGTCAGTGTTCTCCCAGCCAGTAAATTAAAACGTTTTAGAGGAAATCCTTTGCCGAGTCAATAAATGTTAACAAATAATTTGTTATATGCATGAAATCAATATATCCAAGAGTTATTGTATTAATGAACTTTATTCATGGAAATATAAACATACATTCTGCAACCCCTATCAAATTTACTGGACAAAAGCAGAGTTTGATAGAAAGGGACAATACTACAAAACCCAGAATTTCTTAAAATCAGTATAAAGTTACAACTTTTAGGAAAAAGGTGCTGTCCATGACCAGTAAATCATGTTTAACATCCTTGGTTTCTACAAAATGGCATCAATGTCAGCATATTTAAAATACTATGGATTTTACAAGCTCATGGTGAAATCTGTTAAACTTTGGCAGGTACATTAATTATTAGCCTCTTATGAAGATGTTCACTGGGCTTCCTCATTCCTCCCCCATTAATTAATGGAAAAGGATTTTTTGATGAGGCCCAAAGAATGTCTATGAAGGAGGCTACCTTAATACACACTTGTTAAAGCATTTGCTGTCATTAAGTTAAGTTAAATATATATACCAAGTTAAAAAAGCTTTGCTGAAAAATATCCAAAACAGTAACTATGCGTTACTGACCAAGCATGAGGTCAAGATGGCTGCATATTGGACGAGACTGTCCTTTTTTGCATTTTTATTGACTGAGATGTGGCCAATATCCTGGGTAGCCAATCAGAATGCAGGATTTGTCTTATTTTGCCGACTCGTGGACCAGGCATGTAATGAATCAAATTTATTAAGTTAATGCTCAAGAGTACAACCACGGCACACAGTTGGGCAAGTTATAACCTACTACCTTGAGTCCAACGGCTCATTATACTAGTAAATACTATTTAGCAATATTGTAAATACCAAAAAGGCTGAAACCTACTTCATTAAATATACCACAAAAATGAACTATCTTATATTGTAACTTTAAATAGTTCAACATGTTCTGTGGGCTACTACAAACTACATTGCAGTTATGTGTCATTATAAATCTCTTAAATAATATTCAAGTCAACAAGTTGTACTTTTGTTACAAGAACTGCATGATTGAAAGTAACTTCAATTGCCTATCCAGTTTTTCTTACACAATTATTTTGATAACAAATGTTGATTTGTTCTGAGTTAACCCTTTCACTCCTAGGAGTAATATTCTTCCGACCATTCCAGTACACTGTCAAGCAAACAGGGTATGAGAATTGAGACAACGATCAGCTTTAAAGGATATTGAGTCAATCTAATACTAAATTCTCCAAACTAACGTATTGGGAAATGTCTGGCACTTACTAAGGAGAATTACTAGTCAGATCTTGGGAGTGAAAGGGTTAAATAATCAGAGTTGCATGCTAAGATCTGATGTGTCAACACACCACAAACCATTATGTCCTAAGAATAACAACAAACCATGTTGGCTATAATTTTAATCCTATCAAAAAGGAATAAAGTTGTCAAGTTATTATACTTTGAACCTTGATTTACAAGAACTACATTCGAACTACATTAGTGCCCCTTTGCAGCTTCTGTTTGACATACTAACAGGAAATATAAAACGATTTGCCATTGGAAATGTGCAAGTAACTAGTCAACAAAATAGCAATGCGGTCCCATAGGTTTACAAAACCCAAACCATTGGACAACTTCAACTACTAGCACACTAGATTACCATGTACAAACAACTGACTGTACTGTTGAGTCATGCATTAGTTAAATACTCAGTACAGCTGCTAAACTCTGCAGTAATACACCCGTGCTACCCACAGAACGTTAAGGTGGCTTTGTGCAATTGTGCACCAATTTTACCAGCATGAACAAAATTGAATAGGATAAAACTGAAAATAGTTAATGATTATACCGACACTAGGTCTAATGTTTGAAAGCTGAAGGTTACATCTGAACAAATGTGAAAATTGTTGGTAGCACACAAGGTTTGATTCTGTTAAAGAGAGTTGAAAACAAATACTGGTAAACACGGTTGTCCATAGCCTCAAAAAGCCCATTCATAAACCCTGCCAATAACCAAGCTCCAGTTTCTCCTTGTATTTACTGTCAAAAACAACAAGGGCAAAGCTAGGGAAAAAAAGGAGGGGGGGTTCTGAGGTGCCAGTGTCCCCTTCCTTTGTGGTGTAAAGTCTTTTTTAAGTCAACTTTTTGCAAAACAAAGTGTGAATGTGAATATGACAATCTTGTGGTTACAATAGGTGTGACCCCCCTTTGAAAAATCCTAGCTATGCCCTGCTCTACAAGACGATTCCTCTAATTTCTGTTGATATAGATTTAGAATTGTTAAAGGTGACTTAAACTTTACCTGTCATTTACTATAAATAAATACTCAAAAGAAAACAAAAATTTAATATTAAATGAAACCTTGGCTTGGCTAAAACCTAGCATCTTCATTTTGATTTGCAAGTTCATACATTTCTCGAGCCACATCTTCTATATCGCCGTAGTAACTACTGCTGCTCACAGTGGAACTATCACTGTGACTTTGGTAACCATTTTGTTTTGAGAAGGCATCTCCGTTGTCGTAAACTGGTTGGTGCTCTTTGTTATATGAATTAACGGCAATCCTGGTGTAACCATTTCCATTTAGGTCAACATCTGAGTGACCGTCAGAGTAACTGCTATCATGTCCATTGTGAAGTTCATTGTTCAGTGCTACACGCCTTAGGTGCTGCCGAACTGCCTCTAACTCATTAGTAGAACCATCAGAAGTGCCATTACTAGTTTCAGGTCGGGAACTCTTACGCAGCCTTGCTCTCTGCTCTTTCAGAATCTCACCTGATTGGCTGTTTCCATGCACTTCAACATGATTAAGGGGACCTTCCTTTTCAACCCCTGTTGTAGTAACATCAGTCTTATGAACTGCAAAGCCCACTAAAGATGCAGTGTTCTTTGCTGCAGACTGCTGTCGTGTGTTGTTTTCTTCTTCTGCAGCCAGCTCACCTATCACAAGAGGAGTTATGAGCCTGTTAGTTCATTTAGGCAAGAGCACTCACCTCCTACCTCAGTGATCCAGGTTCAAATCCCTAAAAGTTAATTTTTGGAAAAGGGCAGCGAATGGTGATATTGCTAGCTACTTTCTTACAAGGTGAATAGCGCCAGGGGTCCTAAGGAGCCACTGTGCAAGTAGGTTTTGGTCAAAGCAACAGTCTGTTTTTAAATTAAGTTTCCCCTTCACTTTTATGTGACTGAGGTTGCTTCGTTGGTCCATACTAATACAATAATTGAATTATTCAATCTTGGTGAATAGTGGCGTTAGAAATAATTACCTCATGCCTTGCAGCTTGGTAAATACTCTGCCAGTATTCACCTCATGAATGAATAAAATGAATAAATTACATAATGAATAATCATATTGTGTCACTTACTTGTCACCCTTTGCAAAACTTTCTTGGTGTATTTCTTCCATAATGTAGCCCCATAGTTAATGGCAGCCTCATTTTGATCCTCAATTGGAAGAGCATCTACTCCTGTCAAGGAGACATCCAGCGAAGACAAAATGATATCCTTGTCACGAGCACCAGTGGCCAGGAGAGTGCCATCTGGCGAGAGGCATAGCGCTTCCACCTAGAAGAAAGTCAATATTTATAATTATGTCACGTATATCAATTATTCATAATTATACTTATTTAGGATAATTATGATAATTATTGTAAGTTGATAGTCATGTGATTATTATAATTATATTAAATATGTTAATTAATAATATGTTAGTTCACCCTTGAAGAAGACGCCAGGCGGAAGTGTCAAAAGTTTTAAAGTTACATTCATTTAATTACAAACCAGTGAAGCATCAAACTATGTCTGATGTTAGTCATTCCTAATAATTTATAATAATTGTTCAGATCCATTCTTCAGTCCTCAGTTATCTAGCAAAATTTCACTTTGAACATAGGGTCAAACCTAATTTGAGTTGTACAGACCTCCAAACCAAGCCGGTGTTGCTTTATCATTTGAAGCTGTTTACTGCGTTTCCTAAGTGGATGCCACACACGACATGTGTTGTCACCAGCTGTAAATATCAGTGGTACTGATTTACTGCTCATTACAGGATAAAACTGTATTTCATTGACTTGATCCTCATGTCCACGGATTCTTGAGAGTAGAGTTCCACTTCTAGGTTCCCACAGGGCAATCTTTAGGGTAAAGATTAATGTAAAATTAACATAAAACAAGTTTAACCCTTTCAGCACCATAAGTGATTGACTTAAAAATGGAACTGAAAGTATCAGGATCGCAATCTTTCTTGGAAGACCCATATTGAATATGTTGCTTTAAAAATAAGTTAAGACTGTAGGCATAATTGCAAAATTAAGACACTTTGTTCCTCTTTATACTCTTTTGACTATTTGTAACTCCTTAATCTCTCCTTATATTACCTATGGACTATCTGTTTGGGGTCAAGCTTGTCAGTCTTATTTAAATAAAATTTTATTATTACAGAAATGTGCCCTGCGTTTCATGTGTTTTGCGAAGAAAACCGATCATTCTATTCCTTTGTTTATCAGGACTTAACTTTTACCTGTACACTTTTTATATTATAAGAATCTATGTGAATTAATGCATGATGTGAACACTGTTCAACACCAATGAAAATTTGTAGTCTATTTATGAAAACATCTGATGTTCATTCATGTAACACTCGCTTGTCTACTTCTAGCAATTTCTTATATATAAATGTGTCAAAACTTGAAGTACAGAGAAACGGCTTTTCAAGAATTGTTGCTAGAGTATGGAATGAGATACCATGTACTCTTAGAGAGCTACCACGAAGGTCTTTCAAATCAAAAATTAAAAAATTCATTGCTGGGTATGTTGAACAAAGAAAATGCTTTTCCTGATAAACACGTGATCATTCGTAAACTGAAATCTTATATGTAATTATAACTTAAATCAAAGCTAGTCTTCTTCGTTCTCCTTCGCTCTTAATTCTAATAGTTATAAAGTAACATTTACTATATTACTCTGTTATTACGATGTCCACCAATGTGTGATATAGTTTAGACTACTTATATATTTACTGGCCCACCTAGATTAGTCTTTCCTACCTGCGGGCCAGACAAGATGTATTTTAAATTTACAAGGAAACAAAAATAAGCATTATTGTTGTTAAAAAAAAGGTTCATTAGTAACTTTTCAAAGCCTAACTTATACTGAGATGGCAAGCCGTATAACTGGTTGACGCAGGAGAGTACAAATGGGGGTAAATGGTTTAAATCAGACTCTTTGAGGACTTCTTGGTGTCAGAAAAGGGACAGCATCAAAATATTTTAAGACAATTTTGCAGAAAAGTGACAGCAGAGAGTGGACATAAAGAGTCCACTCACATGATGTCAAGTGAATGTGAAACTGCGATCACAAATGCCACATCATTCACAGCAAACTCCATGTATCTCAAATCATTTGTTTCCTTTGAGGGTTCGCAAGGTCCCAATGTTTTTCAGTAGCAATCATGGACACATCATAGTGTAGCCGTTAACATGTTTTAGTTAGCAGGAAGTGTGGGTTGTTTGAAGCAGGGTTAAGGTAACCCAGTGTTTGTGTGAAATTTAAATGCAGACTTGACAGCTTAGAAACCACATTACCAGGTAAGTCTAATTCTTTTTTAATACAATTTGACGATTGTATGCTCAAAAAAAAAAAATTAGAAAAAAGTTATAGGGGAAAATGCTTTTTACCAAGAGGAAAAAAAACCCAGGTTAAAATTTTACCCTGGATTAGCACTAATCGGCTTCGAACAACCAGCCCCTTGTCAGCAAGGGAAAAGATAACTAGCAAAATTGAGTTTGAGAAAGTGAGTATCAAATGTACAAATTGCAGCTCTGGCTTCAAGTACCTTTTAATTATTAACTACAGCTATTTGACATGCATTTCTAACTCTTAGATCCTGTTTATCTGTATTGAAAGATACCATCTCATAAAATATCTTAAATTCAAAAAAAAAATTAGGTTAGAACACAGTCATGTGGAAAAGTATGCATCATTTTGGAATAAAAATAAAGCTTCATTTTATAGGTCTATATTATTTTGAAGTTTCTAAGAAAATCTTTTTTCTGATTTCTTTTAGTCTGGATATGAATAAAATCCTACCTTTTTAACTAAATACAGAATACATAAAGTAAAAACTGATAACCCTTGATACAGTAAGGCAAAACAAAGCAATTTGAAATCTCAAGCTCATTAGCACTCAAGCCAAAATATTATTTTAATAAATTATTTACAACTGCAATAGGCTGAATGTCAGAAATAATTTTAGGCCAATCCATACCCTTTAAAAACCATTTTAGCTATTGCTAATTAACAAAAGCCTGATTTCTTGATGAAGATTTATTCAAAAGGCATTCTTAGTTATGTAACACGCTGAGAGTTCCAGAATTTACACTGAATATCGACCCTAAGATTCCCTATTGTTTTGCGGTAACAAAGAACACACAGGGAGGCACCAAACCATGAGAAACCAAGACTTTAGAGTTGCAAAACCAAGGAAACGTCCACAAAAATTTTCAATTCAGTCCTAATAAATAAAACGAAACACAGTAAAGGTTAAAAGACGCCACCAGAAATGTTGCTTATAAATTTACGAACTTAAAAATCTTTGTACTGACGCCCCCATTTCGGTCTCCCAAGGAGTTTGACAGAAGACGGTGACAATTACTGCAAGCTGGCTATGACAATACGCACCCACTCAAGCCAACAAAGTCTCTTATTAATTTGCAAACTTAAATTCAAAATCCTATTTACTAGACGGCAAAGTCTTCCCGAGGAAAGGAACAGAAACAAAGGATTGGGTGCATAGGGCCAGAATATTGTACAACCGAGGTTTATTAAAATTGTTGAAAGAACGTAACTAATTACCGCCGTCTCTAGTGCGCAATATCTTCTTGGCATTTACTTTAAAAGTTCAGTCGTAAAGCACTCGTTTTCAATTTTTTTTTTTCCTAGAACTTTGCACGAATCGTCAGTTTTATCGTGCGTGCATGGACCGTGTACAACTTGGGAAGAAACAGACAAAATAACTCGATCCCGTTTCGTGCTACGTGAATTATACTAGCGTAACTTTCTATAATTGCTTATTTTCTTTTTATTGTTTTCACGGATGGGACTGACAAATGAATCTTTTTTTTTTTTTAAGTTAAGTTACCTTGCAGTCGGCTGACCCAGATGCGATATATCGACAGTCAGGAGACCAAGCACAGCACTTCACAGAGTCGTCATGCCCTCCCACGAGCGACAACACTGAATTCCCCGCTCGCGAATCCCATATTTTCAAAGATCCATCGTCTGCCCCAGAACAGAGTAACGCAGCGCTGCCAACAGATTGAAAGGCGCAAGTCCATACTCCGGTGGTGTGTCCCGTCAATTTACGCAATAGTTGCCCCGTACGAGGGTCAGAGAGGCAAACCGACTTGTCCCACGAACAGGAGGCGAGAAGTACCCCATCATTCGAGAACGACACATCTAGAACCCATCCATTGTGCACGGCAAGTGATTGCAAAAGCTTCCCTGTCTCGCCACTGCACAAAGCCACAGTGCTGTCTGCAGATCCCGAAGCAAGGATGCCAAGGCAACCTGCCGCTGCCCCTCCGTGCTGCCATGCTATGGATGTTACGGGATTGCGATGATGGCGCAACACAAACACAGAATTGAGTGTACTGAGATCCCATATCCGTACAGTTTTATCCCAGCTACTCGATGCAAGGTGTAATCCGCCGGGGCTGAATTCTAGTCGTGATATGTGCCACTTGTGGCCGCTCAAGTGAGTTTGTTTTTCAGCTGAGACGCTCATGCGGGAAAATCTTCTATGCAGCTTTCATCAACCAGAGGGCTTAAGCCGATTAAAAGGTTCCCTTTCCGCGAAATACGAATCCTCTAGACTCATCTGTTTCGTACTTTGACATCCGAGTTAATTAACTTGCATTACCCGCGGAGCTAAAAGTCGGTCAATATTTCCTTTTGTTGTTTGTCTTTCGCTTAAACGACGACATCCGCGTCAAATACAATTGATTTCGGCATGTAAACGAGCTAGAATGCCTCTCGAACACCAAAACTCATCGAAATACTACAATTAAATCTTGCTGGAAAACAATAAAATATCAAATTAACTCTCCCACCGAATATGTTTCAACTACAAATGTTTAGACCAGACAGCTACTTATGTCACGTGACACTGGCAGCTCACATAAGGAAGTGTGACCACTGGAAATCAGCGAGCTAAACACATGCAGGGACAACGCATAGCGATACATACTCCAAACTCTCACGTTCATCCTTCTAAGCATAGCCTTATTTCGCCCAGGAAATAAATAGACAAATCTTATGTTTGCAGACCCCACTTCCAGTGGAACAATATTAAAAAGTTTTTCATAGTCAGATGTTGTTACTGCATGTTATCATAACTATACTGCAGAGCTCCAAATGGGTTTTGCCAAAGAAAACTAAAATCCACTTCCAATTTAGCCTGTTCTGACTTTATTGACTAAATGGCAAAAAAAGACTTAAAGTGTATTTCCCTCAGACAAAACAATATTTTTTCTTAGGCTAATGGTTGCCAAAGGTGGCAGTCCAAATTTTAGTCCCATCAACAGCCAGGGGTGCATTCTGAAATAAACAGCTGCACGTTCTGAGTTAGACACCGACCAAGCATAGGTGTCTTGTAAATAAATAGAGCAATAAATTCTGTTTTAGCAACATGGAGGTGCACCTGGTAAAGAAAATTCCATTTCTTTATGTGCACATGACAAATTTTAAGCCTTTTAAACAGTGAAGTAGAGTTAATACTGTACAGTTCTAAGAACCAAAATCTAACAAAGAATTTACATTTTACAGATGAAATCTGCATAAAGAGTAATTAAAATAACAAAAAAAGCTCAGAGGATGGCCAATAAATTGTCTATTTCAAACTAATGCTAACAATTATTTACCACAAGAAAACAATTATTCAAATGTCTATCACTGATAACGCAGAGCTCAAAATATTGAGTTTGTTATAATTTTCTGTAAACCAATATGTTTTCACATGGCACATGACATTCAAAATGCCACACCTGAAAAGCATAAATATAAATTTTGAATATTCCCATTCACTGTTGAAAATTATGTCCCATAAGTTCTTCAAGAGCTATGACAGTGCAATAATAATGTCTAGGCGTGGTTAATTTCCCAATGCTTAAAACAAATTGAGTAAATGTTTTGCTGCTTAGACAACCAAAGGTTTTACCAACTGCAAAACTGTCAGTTATTGAATGAGTTGCCACACCATTTAACTGTGACACTTAATCACTATGAACAATTTTATCCCACAAGAAGTACACAGAAAACGAAAACAGGTTATCCATAACAATTTATTTTGTTAGTAATTTGGACTGCATTCCAATGCCAGTATTTAACAATTAGATTAGAGAGGGGGACATTGGGGTTTATGGTATTGCGGTATTGGGCTTATTTTCAGGCGGTATTTCGGTAATTCAAGTCCCAAGCTACAGTATTGCGGTATGAAAAGCCCTAAAGCGGTAGCCCTACGGTATGCGGTTTTTTGTCGTTTTGACTGACAGTAATCGGTAAAAAAACATATTTTGCTGTATTGCGGTACTGTTACTGTGCGCTTTCCTAGCCTGTATGACATTTTAACAATCACACAGGAAGTGGTTGATGTAGTAAAGGTCAAAAGTTAATATTTTTTAGGTATTTGAAGACTGTTTGTGATCGTTAATACGTAATAGACCGTAATACGTGACAGACGTCGTGATAGTTTGTAACATAATAGACATTCGTTGTCACAATGCGTTGTCATAATGAATCCCTAATAATGAATGATTACATAAAGTGCATTGTCATTTCAGTTAATATAAAGTGTTATTGTTTTAGCATCCAATAAACTGTTTCCATTTTGAAAATTATTTACCTGATGACAAGCAATTCGAGACCTTCTGAAGTACAAAGGTCACAAAGGCTACACGACCTACACGTGTTTCTTTCGAAATGTCCGAAATGGATGTCCAAGAGGTCGAGACAGTCATCGAATGCGTAGCAATTTTTTACAAGGAAGGAAAGATGTCTCATACATGCACATTACCATCTACATCAAAACTGTGGCATCTATTAAAACCAGGAGCACTAATTATTGAGGTAACAATTTTTTATTCAGTTGAAGTCACGGTGTTCATACTTCTCGTCATAACTAGCTCCGAAGTTCGCGTAACATAGCAAACCAATCGTGATTTGCTTCAAATCATTGTTGCTCTACAAAAATTTCTTTGATACAAAAACATCGGCACATAAGAGAGATAACTGAACGCACTAGGTGGATACAACTTTAAGCGTGGCCGATTAAAAGTGCGATATCGGTATTTTGTAGATTTTGCACTTGGCATTTCGGTATTTGCATTTTTTTCTTACGGTATTGCGGTATTGGGTACCCCCCAATGTCCCCCTCATTAGAACTCAAGATTTCTAAGGGGTGATAGTTGATGAGGCCAAAGGCCAAATCATATATCACTTCATAGAAATCAAGAGCAAATAAATTGTTTTAATAAAAATCATGATAAACGAATCTTTGCCATTTTGAAAACAATTTTCAACCAAGTGCTGTATAATGGCTGATAGTCTACAGCAGCTCAGCCAATCAGATTGTGGCATTTGCATTAGTCTACAAGTATAGCTGTTGTGGTTAGATTTTATCCTTGGTTTAAATTTTACTTTCCTTTGTTTCAAACTCATTATCATACATTACCATACCAAAAAACAAAGGAAAACAATTAAAACCAAGAATATAATTAAACTACAACATAGCCACTTGTCTCAAAATGTGCTATTCTACATTTCTTTAGTGCACTTATTTCCTAAGCCAACTCACATGGGAATGTTTACAGTGTGTGTGTACATGCTGGTATGCTTTATGCCGTGTACTGATTGCCACTCGTATTCTAGCTTGGTTTTTCTTGGAAAGTGAATAAAGCATTGTTCTAGTTGAGTCACATTTATCTGAGTTTAGTATTTACCTTTTTCCAACTGTTTGTGCAAGGAAATACAAGTTAATCAAATGTCTGATGTTTTATGGGAGAAAATAATATCATTTGGAAGAGTTCCAAGAGTAAAAGCGTAAAAACTTCTAACATTTTCAAGGCGCAGTCAACTTTGTTGCTTGCAAGCTTTAAGTGTATATAGTACGTTTTTAGCAATAGATTCAGTTGTGTCAATGGTACAATCACAATGACTGATAAATTTTTGGCATGTTAGTGCGGTTCATTGATTGATGGATGCTTCAAATATGTTATTGCATACTATCACTAACAGCATCATCACCTTTGCCATCATTATCGTCACCAACATGGTCATCATCATCGTCATTAACATCCTCATCATTATCATTATCACTTTCATCATCATCTTCATTATCACCATTGTCACTATCATCGTCACTGTTATTCACCACAGTTTGACTTCTGGCTTTCCATATCAGACTTATATTAATATTTGCGTCAAAAATTACGAACCTGTCATCAACAAGGGAATCCGAAAGGTGCACAAAAATTGCAGTTGTTGAACAGTGCAATGTTCCTTTGTCTGTAGTGGACGCCATGTTATCGTATCTCCTCAGAACTAGAGCAGTTTCCCCTAATGCCAAACTTTCACCACACGTCTCCCCTTTAATGAGACAAAAACTTTCTCCCTTTCTCCTTTCTTCTTTTAAGAATCTTTCTCCCCGAACGCGTTCTTAGTCTCGCTAAGAAGCCATGTTTGCGTTTTCTTTGTAGATTATTTGGTTGATATTCCATCCCGTATCTTACAAAGCGGCATGGTTGCAACAAAGATGGAGTCCTTCCTAAGACGAAAGATACTCCAGGGAGCCTACAAATCGATGGATGTGCTAAAGAACGAGAAAGAAACGACGAAAACCAACTCATGTTGAACGTTGAAACACGCCTTGTTGCAATACCAAAAGAACAGGATTCTGGGAGCTACAGATGAACAACCTATACTTAGACCGGAGGAGTGAAACTTTTTATCAAATCTATTACCAATTGTAGCTGCAAATTCTAAAACCATCAAATCTGCTTATAACGTATGTATTGTAAAACCTTTAAAGGAGGGGAAAAAGAGGTAGAATAGATATCGAAAGAGAATCCGTCATGCTAACGATTTAGCGTTTTAGTTAATGCTACCCCTCCCTGGCGAGTGGAAAAATATCAACAAAGTTCATTTTGGCGGTAATATTTTGAGCTCACTCATCATGGCTAAGCGAAGAAGAAGTAGGATCGTATACGTACCTGGGTCTAGTCGAAGAAACAGATCAAGTATAGCCAAGAATCAGTCACCTTCCACTAGTGCACAGGAAGAAAAGGATACAACAAACAAAAAGAGGCGAAAAAATGAACAACAACCAACAAAACAAAAGGCGAGTTTGATCGAGTTTGCAATTTTATGTGAAAATTCTTGCGATGGTAGTAATGGCAAGCGGGTTCTTTACAACTGATTGGAATATTCCGCACCAATATGAAATATCCCACGAGCATTACAGGGTGTTCATTAGGCATCGGAGAATTCTCCTGCTACTACGAATAATTCTTCGGTCAAATTTAGATGGCATGAGCTAGGTTTAAATTCAGACATGGAGCGCTTTCAGAATATTCTCCTGTGACTTTACACAATTCTCCTGCTGCTGCAATTCTTATTGAAAACCCTGACATCAAAACATCAATTTGAATCAATACCGTATGACTAAGTTTTACAACACATTTTACAATACTTCAATTAGTCTCACCATAATTACTATTTCTTCGCCAGTAGAGTCATGCACGTGTCCAAATCTCAATACTAAAGATAATAAACTAAAGAATCCACCATCATTTAATATATTGAAATCGTTTGATGGAAAACATCAAGATAATATATTATGTGTTGAATGACTGTCAGAAGCCTGTCGATCAGGAGGCAGCATCTGGTGTTTCTGAAGCAGCACCAGGCACCTCTCCAAAGAAAACCTCACAGCAACGAACTACCAAAACTCAAGGTACAGTTAAGTCTTTAAATCCAACAGCGAATCTTTCACAATGAGAATTACCGGTACTTCTCTCAAGGTGGAAAGTTTCTTGGTAAGATTTCCGTACAGGTCCCTACTTCATTATGCATAATTTCTGTAACTATACTATTTCATTCTTTGAACACAAGAAATATTTGCATGTGCATTACACCAGACAAGACAGCTTCAGCATGCATATTGAAGTAGGGACCTGTGCGGAAATCTTACCAGTTTCTCTTAAAAGAAACAGTGGTGTGCACTGCAACAAACAAACAGACTGCAAACAACAGCTGCAAACAGCAAGGAACTACCAAAACTCAAGGTACAGTTAAGTCTTTAAATCCAACAGCGAATCTTTCACAATGAGAATTACCGGTACTTCTCTCAAGGTGGAAAGTTTCTTGGTAAGATTTCCGTACAGGTCCCTACTTCATTATGCATAATTTCTGTAACTATACTATTTCATTCTTTGAACACAAGAAATATTTGCATGTGCATTACACCAGACAAGACAGCTTCAGCATGCATAATGAAGTAGGGACCTGTGCGGAAATCTTACCAGTTTCTCTTAAAAGAAACAGTGGTGTGAAATTAATTGTCAAATACAGTACTGCTGTAAAGCATGGAAAGGGATAAGGAGGTAGGCATAGCTAGGGAGTGGGAATCCCTGAGGTACCTATGACCACCCTAGCCACATCAAGAGCATACAAACCTTGTCATCTATGCAGCCATTCTGTAGGCTTCTCTCTTTCCACAAGCGAAAATATCACTCACAAAACACAGCACGGATGCCAGTAAGACAATCAGGTAGCTACCCTGGATGTGACAGTGGGACCCTTTCCCCTTTCTGAAAAATCCTTTTGTAGCTATGCCACACTGGGGAAAGGATAAGAAAGTGGAAAAGGGGCAGTATGCAGTTCTTAAATTGTTCATTGTTTAGTCATTACTGGTCAGTGAAACAATAGAACACATTTACACTGACGACTTTTTCAAAGAAAACAAAAGAGGTGGGCATAAAAAGATCAAGTGGTATCCCAAAATGTCTTACTAGACTTAACAGTCTTCTCCAAATGTAAATCCTAGAAGTGAAAGCTTTCTCTGTACTCATAGGTAAAAGGAAACGCAAAGGTGCAAACTCTCAAAGGAATGAAGAATCCACAAGAACATCAGAACGCATAAGAGACATGACAGTGACCAGAAAGGCTTATGTCAAGTGGAAACCTCTTAGTGCATCAACAAAGATGTACACCAAACAAGTTGTGGAAAGTGCAGTTTTGTAAGTTTTAATTAAGGTGACCATAAATATGTCTACCAAAAAGGTCTGCTCTTTGATGTGTGCAAAAAAGACATCTCATTGAAAGTGTTTCTTTTTTTCCAGGAGAGTCTTGAAAAGTGTTGGCCATGGAGGCACTAAGAGAGATTTACAAGCTCCTTTGAAGCAGTTGTCTGACAGGTATCCATCATTATTTTTAAATAATATAAATAAGTCAGTATATACCAACTCAACAGACTTGGCATTTTGAGTACACTAATATGATTAGCTCACTATCTTGTGATATTCAACATTATTCACCCTCTATGAGGTAAATAGCCCCAGGGTTCTGGGAAATCCTTGTGCTTATTAATTATTGGGCAAAAAGACTGTGGGACATCATTCACTTTAATTTCCATGCTCAGTAAATTTACTTAAAGTTTATCTGTTAAAACAGGATCATTGCTCGGTTAGACAGCATCAAAGGACCACAACACAAAGGAGAATACAGCAAAATGGAAGCTGAATCTGTAAGTTGTGTAGTGTTCATAAAGTGGAGCACTGGTGGTGTGCTGCAGGGAGTGTGGAATAGGATCAGATTAATAACAATACATAAAACTATGCAAAAAACATCACCTACAACTTGCTTATTATACAATGATTTTTCAGTTTAAAGAACTTCTGCTACACTGTACCTCTAAGAAATAAGCGACTCTTGAGTGATTGGATTGAGCGCCTTTCTATTCTGATCTTATTTACATTAGAGCAACAAATCCATAATGGTAAACAGAAAAGTATAATTCTACTCACATCACTTTTAAAACTATAATGTATTATAAATATTATAGTTATCAACTGTGAATTTTGAATTACAATTTGATTTGATTGAATAGAACGAGTTGGAAGATGCTGTTATTTCCTATAACCATCAAATTGAGGTTTTAGAGAGAGAACTAGAAGAACAGAAAAGGTAACACGAAAAAGCACTTAATTTTACAATGTTTAAACATTCTCAATAACTATTTGGTGATTCTTTTTGGAGTCCCTTTCAATTTGACTATGCCAATAACATAACAGCCTCATTTTGATGGGGGGAACCAGAACAGATTGAAAAGCAAAAAGCACAGTCAAGAAAGAAGTCATTGTACATGTATGCGATGTCATCCATCAATCAACAAAGTCAAGATGGTTACAAATTACAATACAATAGTTTTACTGGGGCTGATCACAAACGAAGGGTTTGGGTTCAGGGGGTTGTGTACAATTCTGTTCAATTCCCTTGAGCCTCATATAGTCACTTTAATAGTGGAATGCCATCCACAACTAGCCAAAACAATCTCAGAGGATGGACCCCTCCAGATACTCACTTTTACAACATTTTGTTTATTCACCACCAAATGAGCACAGAATATGCATGCACTGATTTTTTTTTACCATGTGGCATACATTAGAACCTAGCAATTTCAATATTTTAGCTGATTCAGTATGAAGCACTAGCAAAAGACTCAAGCCATTTAGGTACTGTAACTGTTTCATTCTTCAACATAGATGTATTTCATTACCTATAGCACATTTTATTTACAGTAGCTGTAGAGTCATTTCATAAAGTTGCCCTTAGCAGGCGCTTAGCTACCTGTACGCCAATACGCCATGGCATACCAGAAATTTTGTACAAATATATTGCTCGGACAATTAATATCCAACTTTTGCATACCTGAAAAAAAATCCTGGCTACGTGCCTGCTCAGTAACAATTTGGTTTATGTACTATGTCAGGATTTCAAAATCCTGAGGAACCCTGGTCTTTCTATACTCTGTATTGTAAACAGATTTTTTCGTTAGCTTTGTTTATGGTTATTATGCCAACTGCAAATTAACTGTGACCTAAGTTCTGTTAATTCGATTACAGGTTTTTGGAAATTGATGAACAGACATTAAACAGCCTGTATGAACAAGACCAGGAAGAAGAGTTTAGAAAACAGGTCCAATATTGTTCCCCTTGCCCTTTTATAATAGTAATAATAATTTGAAAATTAATGTACTGCCTCAGGGCATGTGTCCAAGAAATCTGACTACTGCTACCATAGACAAAAAGCCCTTACTATTAGTCATGACAGAAACGTGTTTACGAAACGTGTTTTTTGTTATTATTAAGTAGTAATTGTTTTGCCTAGGGTCTGATTTAATACACTAAAACTTTTTCAAGTGTAACTTACAAGTTTAGCTATTGCTTTAGAGCTGGAAAACAATAGCGGCACTTGCAAAATTTTTATTGAATTGCCCACTTGGTATGCTCCATTATGCTTTTGTTCAATGCTTCAATTGGTATATTCCTAAATCAGTGACACTATACTAGGAGATACAAAGGCCAGACCACAACACCAGGATCTATGTCCCCTACTCTTCATGAGCAGTGTGTGGGTTGTTTTAACGTCCCACGAACAAGGGTTGTGAGACAGGGCCTACAGTTTATCATCCTTATCCAAGAAGTCTAACTATTTACAGATGTTACTGCAAAAGCAGCTCTTTCTCCTCAGTTATTTAAAGACCCTGGGTATTGGCCTGGCTGGGGTTTGACCTGTGACATTTTGCATGGTAGTCTGGAGCTCTACCAACTGAGCTAACTGGTCAGCAGTTGTTGCATAGTATGGGACATATCTTTAGGTCATTGATCTTACTGAATAGAGATAGTACATTATTTCAAAGGCAGTTTACTGATTATTGTTCATTTCTTCGATTATTATCGAATAGCTTCATCCTCTTCTTCAATGTGATGCAGCAAACGCTTTGAATCTCCCCAGTTTAACACAAGATGCATTCCATACACCTATCTTAGAGGTAAAGTTTACCTTTAAATTACCTTTTCATAGTTATAAATAACACTTAGAGAAAGACTTAGGAAATCAAGCACTGTGACATGTTTTGAAATCGGATGAAACATAGCTTGTTCTTTACCATTTTCTTTGAATAGCTTTATCAAACTTTCTATTTATGTCTTATCATGTACACATTAGGCACTTCAAATTTTGTCAAGAATACTCCTATGCTGTTATATGTTTTACCTTTACGTTTTTTCTCTGTGTTTGATATTTATAGGTAATCAAATGGTTTCTAGTGCAGTTTGGAATAAATGAGCATAAGTAAATTTTTCAAAGACTGAAAAAATGTATGAGCCTTTAGGGTGACTGCAATTTGTTGTCTTTGGAAAAACTTGTGAGTGCTTATTTATATTAAAATTGCACTCAAAATCATTTTATTACTTTTTAATAATACATATACCAAGATTTCAAATTTCAGCACTGTTTGGGGTTAATTGGGGCCAATCAGTCTGTTAAGTTTTTGCATGTATATTATTAATGATGAAACACCATTTCTCATGTTTGATACAAGACCTTCTTTACCAGTTTCCTAAAGGACAGCTTCTTCGTACTATCACATCACATCACAACTGGAGAAAAATGTTTAGAGTGCACTAGGAATTAATTTTTAATAATTTCAAGGTTTTACATGATTGTGAGCTGGAAGACAATAGAACTGAATAATAAGTTAACACAAAACTTCTGTGTTCAGAGCAGAGTATTTTAGGTTACAGATATGCCCTATTTTATTTACTAAGTGGCAAATATCATGCTTTTTTCCAGGTGCCTGTTGAACTTGAAAATAGTGGAAGAAGATTAGCACAGTCACTAACTAAGCTAAGGCAACAAACTGAACAACTTGGATTCACACGTTGGCTTGAAGCTACATGTACATCAGAAACATTGGATTCGTAAATATATGTATAGCTGGGACCTGCTTTATACTCAAAATTTTGCTGACTTGCAATGTTAGTTAATTAAGATGTACATCTCATTTTCCCTTAAAAATGTGAATACACAGTATTTATTATGTACACAAGTCAAAGGTCTGTACACTGTACAATACAGTAGCGTGATTATTGTTTTTGAAGTTAAAAACATTGCCAGTGAAACCAGAATAGAGTTAAATAATGTTATATTTACATACGGTATTTAATGTAACTTTGTACAGAAGAAAAAATACTACTCATGTATGTATTTTCAAGTTTATGGACTACTTCAACTTTTTTTCCCTTTTTTGTGTAATAAAAACAAGATTTTTGGCCATGTCACAGTAACAGTACTATGGTCGGAAATAGACCCTTATCTACAGTTTTCTACTTCCCACTTTTTATGTAACTTTTGCTGCTAAAATATTCTCTTTCGAAAATTGCACTTTGTTTCCTCATTAAATATCTCAGCCCACTTTTAAGACTGAATTGAAACTCTCCAGAAAGTCTATGCTTTATCTAGCAGCTTTAATCTTAATGCTTGCTGTTAAACATTCATTTAACCACATTTTGGTTCAGTTTATAAACTGTTTAGAGGTATCTCTCTCAGAATGAGAGATAGCTGATTCACTTGGCATTTTTCAGCTGTTTTGTCAATGTGAATGGTGGAGGCACAGCAATGTAGTGGTTAGCGTGTCGGACCTCTTAGCAGAAGGTTTGGAGTTCGAGCCCTGGTGCTAGCACTGTGTTGTTTCCTTAGACAAGAAACTTCACTCCACACAGTCTCTCTCCACCTAGGTGTATAAATGGGTACTGGCAATACAATGCTGGGGGTAACCCTGCGATGGACTAGCATCCCATCCAGGAGGAGTAATAATACTCCCAGGTGCTTCATGCTATTGAAACTGGGATAAGCTCCGGCCGTGTGGGCCTCCTGTGGCTTGTGAGTGCCTTTACCTTGTCAACGTGAACACAATGCCAGGTACCCTTCATTCAAAGTAGCAGAAGGATGGTTGACTATGGATTTGCATGTGTCATAATTGTTGCACTGGCTCTCAGACTGGCCAGAGCATCCTTAGTTTCTGACTATAGAAATCATCTCTGAATGGTCTTCTACAAGCTCTGGATGTTATCAGTGGTACCCAGTTCTGTCAGTACCAAATGAAGGGAGCTGTCTGACGGTACACGCACTTGTAAATCACTACGTAGCAAGGTTGCAACTCAAGTTTGCCAGGGAAGTTATGGCTAGTTCAGCTACAGTAATATAGGTACCAAACTTCGCATAACTTTTCTATTCCTTCTTGTTCGAATCTTACCAGTTCTTTGCAATCTTCATATCAACTGACACCTTGACTTGCATGATCAATGTTCTTTTACGGTGTCACTCTCACCTACCATCATGAAGTTACTGACAGACTGATTCGCCTTCTCTTCTATCCTCCTTTGATTCAATTAGTTCAACATATCTACTTTATGTCTGGTAATCCTTCTCGTGCAGCTAACATTCGTTTCTTTGCTCTTTGGAAAGCATCTATGAGAAAATTAATGGCAAACTATAAATCAATCACTCTTCGAAACCAGTACTGAACCAATGTAAAAGTTACACTTTGCAAAACTGTGATATGCTTGTGATTAAGTTTTCAGGCCCCAAAGAAGACTGACAGGGCTACACAATTCATGTTCTGTGAATCCAAGCTGTCAAAACTTGAGGGGTGATAATTCTGAAAAACAGATAGTTTACCTAATTTTCTTTCACTACCAGAAACAACCAGCATGTACCTTCTCCTCGCAATTTACATTCACTTAAAACCAACTCAAGGATTTTGCATTGATATGATAGCAAATTCTCCAAGGAAGCATGTAAGGAAGTGTACACTGTATAGATCAGTAAAGAGATTTATTATATAACAGAGATCTCTGGGGTAAAAATCCCAAAGGGCCTAAGCCAATATCCAACCAACTTGGCCTCGTGCTTGGTCAATGACCAAATACAGTCAAACCTCAGTATCTTGAACTCTCAAGGGAAACAAAAAATAGTTTGAGATAGCATGGGTTTGAGATAACTGATGGTAAATGACTGAGAAAACAATCCAATCCGAGGGAAATGAGTTTGACATCAAGATAGCAAGGAATTCAAGACAACCGTGTTCAAGGCTGCAAGGTTTGACCATATAAAATACACAGTATAACCTTGATGTATTTGTACTGTACTTACCCATGACCTGAGCCAAGGAATCTAAAGCACCTAATCCTCTAAAGAGAAGTAGAGTCACAGAGTTAACATTCCAATTTCTGTATACTACTATAAATACAGTCTCAAGACACAATATTATTTTGCTGCCCAATTAAAAAAATACTGAACCAAAACAACTTACCCCAGCCTGTCCAATAAAGTGCGTGCACGGCGCGTTCGATGCTTGGGTACCATGAAAGACCTGTGTTTGATTAAAGTGACTCAGTTCTTAAAACACAATCAACAACTCATTGTCATCAAAACCTTGAGTTAATTTAACATGTCCTGTTATCTACACTCCAGGAACAGCTAGGAAGCTGCTTCCAGTATAGATTTTAAAAGGTATACACTAAAAGGTTTAGGGTATAAATTCCCGCTGATGAGTATCAACCACAGATCAATAATTTTCATACTTTTCCAAAATACATCTAATGACCAACCTTCAGCATTACAACAATGGCATCATTGCCTTGTTTCCATACCAGTGACTTAGGGTGCATTCTTTTGGTAAGATCTGGATTTGAATAAAAGACCTGTCATTTATTAGAGGGGGGGAGGCTAGTACAAAAGGGGGAAGGGTCATTAGGTTTTATACAGCAAAAAAGGGCAGGGTCACCAAAAATGTAAGCTGGGTTTTGGGGAAGGCCATACCATTTCTTGTATTACACTGCTGTTTAATAATTCCTGTCATATCTTTTAGCATGGGGGAGGCTCATAACTTTTTTGGCTCATACAAGGGAGAGGGTTAAAGTTTTTTCTGCAGGAAATTGGGGGGAAGGCATCATATCATCAAATTGCACCAGTCCCCTTTCACTAATACTGGTAAATGACAGGTCCCTAAATTTGTGATCTGAGGTCACTCAGATCATGGCATATCAAAGGAAATGATGAATCCTTGTCTAGAGTGGGTTCATGGGTTCGTTTGATGTGCCATGTGTGATCTTGAAGCACAAATCCAAATCTGGATCATACCAAAAGAACACAACATTAATAAGCCTTGTTTTCATTAAAAACATGACGTCATTCTCCCGCCATCTTGTGTTCTTTTTCTTGTGTATCCTGTTCCTCTGTTCAACCCAAGATGATGAAACAGGGACAAACCAACCAATTTACATGGATATCCTTGACTCATCATTCTCCACTGGTTTGCAGCTTAAGTCAGGGCTGTGTTACACTGAGGTCAGAATCAATTCAGAATCATAGAGGAGGCCCTGTTTGGGGTAAATTCCGACAAGCGACATGGCCTTGAAACGGCGAAACGAGAGCTACGAACTGGTGACAAACGACAGACTACATATGGGCGCCCCCCATAACAGGGCCTCGTAAAGCTTCCTACAGAGGAAAACTGCACATACTGGCATTGCTGTATAACATTAAACTTCACAGTAACACGTCCTGAAGCTGCTGTTCGGAAGAAATACTTGCTCAAAACCTTTTCCTGTTGGTAACAAAAGTTAATATTAATTTGCAGCATTTATGAAAGATACATACATACAATCCAGTTCACATCCACTTTATACAAAAGTCACTGGGAAATCCAACTGGAGAGGGGATTGCTTAAGTGCTCATTTCACAGGAAATTAGATCAGGTAATCAAACAAGTTGATGACAGCAATGAGTTGCTTATGAATAAAAATTAATTTGGTAAATAGTTTTTTCAACATCAACTTTTTAAACTTTTTAAAGAGGAAACTACGAAACAAAGCAGGAATTTCCAGCTGAAGATGACAGAGCAGGGAGCTCCAGAATTTGTATTTGGCCTCTGACATTTTAATAAAAATACTGTTTCTTGGAGCACTGAACCTTGAAAATTAAAGGACAATTATTTGTGTGACTTTGGTTGAGAAAATATGTATAATAATTATAAAAGGTGCACACGAGCCTTATGGCCCACAAGACCGGAGATTATCCCAGTTTCAATAGCATGAAGCACCTGGAAGTATTATAATTACTCCCCCCTGAATGGGATGCTAGTCCATCGCAGGATCACCCCCAGCATTGTACCCATTTATACACCTGGGTGGAGAGAGACAGTGTGGAGTAAAGTTACTTGTCTAAGGAAACAACACAGTGCCAGCACCAGGGCTCGAACTCCAAACCTCCTGCTTGGAAGTCCGACATGCTAACCACTTCACTACTGTGCCTCCATGCAGGGCTAAAAATTGGCGGTTGCACGGTCACCAGTGGCAAGTTGAAACTGACCAGGGCCACCAAAAGTTAAGGTTTGAACGCCCGATGTGCGACCATGTCAGGGAATTTTGAAAAGTTGTGATGTAAATTATGCGAAATACAAAGTTAAAATTAAATAAAATTCAATATGTAGTTGGACTACCTTTCTCTTTGTTTCTTTGTCTGGACTGTAATATCATCCATTTTAGTGAATGTTTAGTTCTGAAGTGGAAATTCTGAGCCATTTTTAACAGTGATTGCACAAGCGATCTACATTCACAACTAGAGGAAATCGAGGGCTACTTCATTTTGGGATGGGCCACTACGAAATTCAAGGAAACTGGCCCGACTGGCCACCAAGCACTGGAGTTAATTTTTGGCCCTGTCCACGCATATAATAATGTCTAATAATTATAGTGGGGTAAAAATGTCTTACATCGGCCATAGCTGGTTTCTGAGGATAGGTGGGTTCTTCCAATTCTGGTGATCCACCAATGAAAAATCTTTTCATTTCAGGGACTACACCATTAGCTATTGGCCTCCATGTATCTACTTCAATTGTGGAAGTACCTGTACAATGATACAAACAGAACACCCTTGGAAGTGCAGTAGTAGTAGCAAATATGCGATTCTAGCGCAACTTTGAAAATTAAAGAAAAAAATCAATTTTAAAATTTAGGAGGAGATTTCATGATTTTGGGGGACTTCAAAAAAATCTTTTTAGTAAAAATCAATTTTAAAATTTAGGAGGTGATTTCACGATTTTGGGGTACTTTGGGGAAATCTTTATAAAAAAAATCAATTTTAAAATTTAGGAGGAGATTTCATGATTTTGGGGGACTTCAAAAAAATCTTTTTAGTAAAAATCAATTTTAAAATTTAGGAGGAGATTTCACGATTTTGGGGAAATCTTTATAAAAAAAAATCAATTTTAAAAATTAGGAGGAGATTTCATGATTTTGGGGAAATCTTTATAAAAAAAATCAATTTTAAAATTTAGGAGGAGATTTCATGATTTTGGGGAAATCTTTTTTAGAAAAAATCAATTTTAAAATTTAGGAGGAGATTTCACGATTTTGGGGGACTTCAAAAAAATCTTTTTAGTAAAAATCAATTTTAAAATTTAGGAGGAGATTTCACGATTTTGGGGGACTTCAAAAAAATCTTTTTAGTAAAAATCAATTTTAAAATTTAGGAGGAGATTTCATGATTTTGGGGAAATCTTTTTTAGAAAAAATCAATTTTAAAATTTAGGAGGAGATTTCATGATTCTAGCGCATTTTTAAAATTGAATTTAAGAAAATTTAAACAAAAAAGATGGTAAAAATTAATAATTATGGAAAAGAATCTTGTAGAACAGTTAAAACAAGCCACAAAAGAAAATGGTAAAAGTTTGAAAATATTAATAGAAAATCAGTTGAAAAAAATTATTAAAGAAAAAGGTAAAAAATTGGATGAAAATGAAGTTATCAAAGAGTTGCGTAAAATTCCAGAAATTTCTACAGCTCTTGATAATATTTCAAACAAGATAAAAAGACCAATTCTTGATGAGCCAATACCTGAGATTAATATTCCTATTCTAAAACCTTCTCAATTGATAAATGAAGATATTAACAAGTTTGCGGATTGGATACTATCTTATATTCCCAAACCTATCAAAAAGACTGTAAACAAACGAGTTGATGATTTGAAGAAAAAGGTTAACAGAATATTCGCTTTAAAAAGACTTGTTTCTAAACGTATGTCAAACAAACGCTTAATTCCAAAACAAAGTCAAACAGCATTGAGAGGATATCTGAAAACATATAGAATAGATGGGCAAAAAGGGTATGGTCCAAAGGTATTTATCAATAAAATCAAACCAAAAGTTTTGGATCTAATTAATAAGCAAAAGAAACCTATCAAAATCAAGTTTATCTTTACCTGTAAATTCATAAAAAAGAATCCTGATACTAAACTGATTGATGAAAATTCAGGATACTTTCATTCATTTGTGGAAATAATAACGGAGGCAACTGATTTTTCTAAATTATACAATATTATGACAAACCACCTACTTGAATTAGTTGAAAAGTTTCAAAATAAAGGTTCTGGATGGAAATTCGATCGAGTGGAATACTTTGATATCAACATCGATCCCTACGAACCTATTTCTGGATCTTCATATATACCATTACCAACAAAATTAGCAGATAAGAAAGCAATTATAAACGTTAAAAATGAGAATGATAATGAGTGTTTCAAGTGGGCAGTAACTTCCGCTGCGTTTCCAAAACAGAAAGATCCGCAAAGACTAAATAAACAAATGAGAGAGAACTCTAAGAAGTTTAACTGGAAAGGAATAGAGTTCCCCGCTAAATTTAAAGATATTGATAAGTTTGAAAAACAAAATCCTTATTATACGATTAATGTACATGAATATGATAAAGATAAAAGTGAAGTATACCCTCTAAGAATAAGTAAAAAACAAAGCGGCTATTTGATTGAATTAATTCTATTAATGAATGAAGAAGGAAATAGCCACTACTGTTGGATAAAGAATTTTAGTAGACTTGTATCTTCACAAATAAATAAACAACACAAACGAGAATTTTGTCGTAGATCTTGGAACAACAGAAGGCAAAATAAAATGTATACCTAATAATGAGGAAAAGTATATTTCTTTCACAAAACAGATTGTGGTTGATACATTTATAAATAAAGAAGGTAAGCATGTTGAGGTGAAGCGTGATATTAGATTCATAGATTCATTTAAATTTATGTCAACAAGTCTTGAAAAATTAGTAACTAATCTACCAAAAGAATCTTTCAAAAACTTAAATATTTTCTATAAAGGTGAAAAATTAAAGTTATTGTTGAGAAAGGGAGTATATCCATATGATTGGTTCGATGGATTGGATAAACTCAATGAAACAAAACTTCCACCAAAGAATGAATTCTACTCAAAACTAAACGATGAAGATATATCAAAAGATAAATACCAACATGCTAAAAAGGTATGGGAAACCTTCAATATGAAAACAATGAGAGAATATCATGATCTATATCTAAAGTCGGATGTACTACTTTTAGCGGATGTATTCGAGAACTTTAGAGATGTTTGCCAAAAGAATTATGGTTTAGATCCCGCTTGGTATTATACAGCGCCAGGACTAGCTTGGGATGCTGCATTAAAGTTAACGAAAGTGAATTTGGAGTTGCTAACTGACATAGATATGTTACTTATGTTTGAGAAAGGCATTCGAGGAGGTGTATCTATGATCTCTACTAGATATGGTAAAGCAAACAACCCATACATGGGTGAATATGATCCAAAACTACCAATAAAGTATATACAATATCTTGACGCTAATAATTTATATGGCGGAGGAATGAGTAACCCGCTACCTACTCATGGGTTTAGATGGATGAATGATAAAGATCTTTCAGACTGGAAAAATATACCATGTATATTAGAGGTTGATTTGGAATACCCAAATCACCTACATGATTTACATAATGATTATCCTCTAGCTCCAGAGAGGATTGTAGTTAATAAGGTGGAGAAATTAATCCCAAACCTAAACAACAAGAAAAAATATGTTGTTCATCATGAAACACTAAAACTTTATGAAAGTTTGGGATTAAAAATAACAAAGATTCATAGGGGAATTGCATTTGAAGAGTCTGCTTGGTTAAAACCATACATTGATTTGAATACTAATCTAAGATCAAAAGCGAATAACGACTTTGAAAAAGATTTCTTCAAACTTATGAATAACTCTGTATTTGGTAAAACAATGGAAAACATTAGAAATAGGGTTGACATTAAATTAGTTACAAATCAAAAAGATGCTAAAAAATTAATATCAAAACCTAACTATAATCATCGTACTATCTTTTGTGAAAATCTTGTAGCCATCCACATGAAGAAAACAAAGTTAGTATTCAATAAACCTGTTTATTTAGGCATGTGCATTCTGGATCTAAGTAAAACAACAATGTTTAAATTTCACTATAACTATATAAAACCAAAATATGGTGAAATGGCTAAATTGCTTTTTACAGATACGGATAGTCTGGCATATGAAATAGAAACAGAAGACTTCTACAAGGATATAAGTCCAGATGTGAGGGAAATTTTTGACACCAGTAATTATCCCAAAAACCATCCATCTGGTATTGAGACTGGTGTGAATAAGAAAGTCATCAATATGTTTAAAGATGAGGCTGGTGGTAAGCAGATAGCTGAATTTGTAGGTTTACGAGCTAAGCTTTACTCCTACAGGATGGATGAAGGTGAAGAAGAAAAGAAATGTAAGGGAATGAAGAAGGTAGTAGTAAAAAAGACCATAAGCTTTGATGATTATAAGGATTGTCTATTTAATAAACAACCACAAATGAGACAGATGAATGTATTCAGAAGTAATATGCATGATGTTTACACCGAAACTGTTAACAAAGTTGCACTGTCTTGTGATGATGACAAGAGAATAATTTGTGAAGATGGAATAAATACTTTTGCATACGGGCATTATCGTTTCAACACAGAATCCGGCGGAAGTTCTGTATCATAAGGAATAACCTGTAATTCTTCCCTTACAAATCCCCTACTAGACCCATCAATTAAATAATACAAAACCGGCTGATTGGGTGAAACAACACTTCTAGAAAGATCATAAATTTTTATACTCCAAATAGGATCTGTTGCTCTTCTTCGTTCTCCTCCTTCAAGTTCACCAGGGGATAATAAATATCTAACTTTAACACTAGGAGGCAATCTAACCTCATCAAGCCCCACCTCGCGTTGGTAATTTTTAGGTTCAATATCAACCTCTTTCATTTTTATAGCTTCATTGGGTTCTTTTCCTGTTAATCTAGTTGGTGTATTATTCAAAGTTTTTAGAATATTAGGTAATCTTTTAACCCATACCCGCGATCGATCATAACCCTTTCGTTCCTCATTCATTTCCTGTGCATATTGATGACTAAATATTCTTTCACCTAATATTCTATTTGCTCTTTCCACAAACGCCTGGGCTCTATGATTACTGGCCTCACTTCTTTGTATTTTAACATTATGATAATTCATCAGTTTGGAAACCTCACCCATAAATTCTCTTCCAGGATCAACCATTAATGTTTTAGGATATTTCATTCTTCTAGAATATATTTTTTCAAAAGCTTTAGATATCTCACAACTTTCTTTTGAGGTTAATGGTTCAGCATCTTTATATCTAGAGGCAACATCAACCACAACTAATGCATATTTATATGTTTTTCTTCCAACTCTATCATGCGGTAAAAATAATAAATCTGCTTGGTGAATCTGATTAGGTTTGTCAACAGTCCAGTGTGGTCTAGGAATATACTTTGGAGCTGGTAGATATATTTGCCAAATTGCTTGTTTCTCTAACCATTGTTTTACCTCATTTTCACTAACCTTTGCCTTTTCAGCTAATTTAGGAATTGCAGAATATCCTTTCCAATATCCTTCAGTTGAATAATATATCTTTGAAAGTATGTTTCCTTTACTCATTTAAAGATTAACCAAATTATCTTATAAATTAAAAATGGGGGAAGAAAAAATAAAATTTAGTGAATATCAAATTAATATGATGAAAAAAATTATAATTTCAAAAATTCACAATATGAAAGATGGCTATGAACTTTTTAATCTTATGCTTGTAATTGAAGGGGTAAGAGAAAGTTTAGTAAAAGATATTGAAGAATTAGAGAATAAAAAAATACCAATTCAGACGCCTAAGAGGTTTAAAGATTAACCAAAGTATCTTATAAATCAATATGACGTCTGAAAAAATTAATCCAAACAGGATTCCGAGAGTACCACTAGGTTTGAAAGCGGAATCAACATTGAATAGAATTACACTAAACCCATCATCAGCCAATCCTGGAGAAACTCTATACATAAATATTCCTAAACTTTCTGAAAATTTAGTGATTGTACCAGGAAGTGTATATCTGGTATTTAAATTGACTGTTGAGGGGCATGAAAATAACACCCTAGTGAATAATGTAGGTAGTAACCTTGTATCCAGACTTAAGGTTCTTTTTGGAGGTGAAACACTACAGGATACTCAAAGATACGATGTTTTTCAAACATACCATGACTTATTCTTATCAGATGAAGAACGGGAGGATAGATTAAGGCAAGGTATTTCTTCTGTAAATATGAGGAAGCTAAGGTCAAATGCGGGTGATAAGGTAGACACAGACGCAAAAGAAGTAGCACTTGCAGTAGTACATAACACCAAATATCACATCGCACTAAATCATCCTATTCTAAACGATCATGGGGTTTTCTACCCAAAAGCGTTAGATCATCAACTAATATTTGAGATTACGCTAGCCCCAGTTCACGATATTGTTGTTTATTCAGATACAACAAAGACTCCAACTTACAAAATCACAAACCTTGAGTTGGAATATTCTTGTATATCAAGCGAATACTTAGCTCGCGAGGCACAAGCAGCTTATCATGTTGGTAAAGGATTCTTTTATGAGAATGTCACTCTACACAAAACTTTCACCATATCCAGACCTACTGATAGTGTTATAAACCAACATATTAATCTACCTAGAAGGTCAATTACAGGGATATTATGTTTGTTTGTGATACCATACGTTGGAGGAGCCAGAGACTCTGAGAATTTTTTCAATCCAGGTATCACTTCAATCAATATAGATGTTAATGGTGTGCCAAATCGTTTTTACTCAAAAGGAATGATGCCGTCAGATCTTTGGGAGTCAATAAAGAAACGTTTCAGTGATTCCTCCCGTTGGTCGGTAAAAGAAAAGGATTTTTATGGTAATAAGTTTGCTCTGTGGATTGATTTGAGAACACACCCAGATAATAGCATTCATGGAGGAGGTCTGGCATTAAACAACGCACAAGACGGAATAAAAATAGAAATTAAAAGAATAGCTATTGGTTCTGGTATTATGACTTGTTACATGTTTGTTGTGGCTGATGCGTTAATGGAGGTTATGAATTCAAACTTAAGATCAATCATGTATTAGTTAAAAAGATGGAAGAATTACGAGATAAAATTCCTTTTCATTGTATTATAACAGGCCCAACAAATTGTGGAAAAACAAAGTACATCATAGATCAACTCCGAGGGCCATTCCGAAAATTGTTTGAATTCATTGTTTTAATATGCCCAACTTTTGCTAAAAATAAAACCTATCATAATTTTGCTCGAGGAGATAAACATTTCTATGTATTATCACCAGATGCAAGTAATATATATGAGATTAATGAATTGTTAACTGATTGTCAAACTTTATTCTCCGGAACAAATACACTTATAATTTTAGACGATTGCGCCGTTTCTAATGATTTGAAGAAGCGATCGAACAAGTTTATAGATTTAGCATTCTCTGGAAGGCATCATGGATTATCAATGTGGGTTCTCACACAACAATTAACATCGATATCAAAACCATTCCGTGAAAATGTAGCATGTGTGGTCTCATTCCATAATCCATCGCAGAAAGGTATGAAGATGCTTTTCGAAGATTATGGGGGTGATTTAGACTCTGAAACATGTAAAAAGTTTGTAGAACTACTGAAAAAAGAAAAATATTCTAGACTATGTTTATGTTTAAGATTTCCATTTCAATGTTATTTGGAAGTTCCAAACGGAGCGTAGCGAAGTGTGGAACTCGACCAAAGGGAGCAACCTGAGGTGATCTAAAAGAATCAATGTTGTATTAAAAATGTCAAAAATTGAAGATTACATTGAAGAAAAAACTGATGTAAAAAATGATACCAATCAAAGTGAGGATCTTGAAATTAAACAAGAATCACTAGCTATTCTCGCATCCCTAGGCACTACAAAAGAATATTTAGGAGTTGATATGAGTTTGGGAGATGTAAAAAAATTATCAGTAAAAGATGTAGAAAAATATTATAATCGTTATCAAGCGGTATTAGGAAAGAAAATTAGCGGTGGATTAGTAGATTCATCTCTTCAATTAGTTTCTAAAGTTATTTCTTACATGGTTCCTGTGGATGATATAGAAGCTCTTTGTGATGATTTGAAGAATGATGATTTGGTTAATCGTGAACTAACAAACATTTTAGGGCTCTTAGCATTGAAAGCAGGAAGACTGACAGCACTTGCTAGCGGACTATTTCAAGTAGCTAAACACATAAAATTCAACAAAAATCAACAAGTTGCAAGTACGACTGAGCATAAAATACAAGAGGATTCCAACAAAACTGAGCAGACTACTAAGCAAGATGCTGGCGGTACTGATACTGTTTACTGAGCACAACAGATTTAAAGATTCTTTACTTTGTTAAATAAAATAACAATGACAGAAGAAGTTGTTGAACAAATTACAATGGATCCAGCACCTGAAAAGAAAGATACTAAAAAGAAAGAAAAAGATCCTAAAAAAGTTGCAGCTGGTAAGAAATTGGCAGAATATAATAAAAAAGCAAAAGAAGCATTATCTAGGGAGATGAAACGGGAAAAAGAACAAGCAGCGATTAAAAATGAAGAAGAAACAGGTGAAGCGAAATCATGGCTTCCTGAGTTATCTTTTACTACTGTTTTATCCGTTGTTGGATTGGGGTTTACAGCATTTGATATGTTTATGAGATACCGACAAAAGGAGGATAATAAAAACAGAATACCTGCTTGTCCTGCGGTATCTCAAGTTACAACACAACCTTTTCAAGCCTCTCCCATAAAGATTCATAATCAACAACCAAAAATTGGAATGATGTAATTATAAATTATTTTTTACTACAAACCCTAAAGATATCTAAAGGTTTCTTACTGATGTAGTAAAAAATCATGTCAAACGAAAACAAACTTGTGAAAACTGTTACTGATTCAGCAGTACTTATTGGGTTAGCAGCTGCTGTTGGTTATGTAGCTAAAAAAGTTATGAAAGAATCATTTATGAACGATCCATCCTCAAGTATTACAAATTATGCAAAATGGGTTGCTGTATTGTCGGGTAGTATGTACCTAAAAACATATTTAGAGGATCAAAAGATTTTACCAAATTAAACATGGCAACAATAGCAATGATGTTGGGAGGAGCAGTATTAAATGCAACCGCCTTTGTTGGTGGATCATATCTTGCAAAATATATATCAGGAGATAAAACCGATACAGAGAAAATACGACACGATAAGGCATTAGAAAAATATCAAAAAGATTATACGACATATCAGGAAAATAGACAGAAACTAATTGATTGGAAATTACAACAAAAAGATGAAAAATATCAAGCATCAAAAAATATTTCTAATACAGATGAAGCTTTGAAATTATATTCAGCTTCGCTCGATGAACCAAAATTCACGGATTATTATAGACCTAGTGAAAATCAAAAGATGGGTGAAATGGCATATGTGGGAGGAGGAATGTTGGCGTTGGGGTATGCAGTTTCAAAATTATAAAAACATTACTTTTTGTTATATAACTTTTAGTACCACAATTAATAAAGTTATATAACATAAACAGATTACACTATTTTCCCTTTTTATCTTGCGCATAAACTACCATAGTTTCATCAAAAAAACTTTTAGTGGGGCGGGGGCGGATTGAAAAGTGTGAAGATATTCCTTTTTCTATATGTTTTTTTATTTTTGGATCAAACACATTTCTATTTGCTACAGATACATTTGCACTAATTTCAAATGAAATAATGGATATTTCAAAATTTCCGTTTATTTCTTTTCCATTAATTGATTTAATAAATCTTTCAAAATAATCTCTTTCATTTAAATCAATATCAGCTTCAAATGAATGAACTCTTACTCCTTTATTACTAAGACTTTCACCCTCTAATAGGTAATGAATATTATATCCGAAAAATACAAAATCCTCGCCTGGCGAAATAAGAGTTAAATATTCATTTTCTGAAACACATGCAGAAAAATCTTTATTTAATTCATTAAAGAAATCCTTTGTGGATTTGTTTTCTTTATTTTCATACATAAGAGTTAAGGTTTTTGGGTTCATATTTTTATTTTATATTTTATATATTTAACTCATAATTCATTTATATAATTTAGAAAAGGTCTAAAGACCGCGTGGTCTAAAAATAACTTTTAGGTCTAAAGATTTCTTACTGATGAGTAAAAAAATCATGGAAGAAAAAGAACCATTAATACCAAACTTTGAACCAAATGATCTAGATGATGATGTTGATGGAGAAAATATGGAAATGAAACCAATATCATCCACCACTAGGGTAATTAACCCTGATGATGCGGTGGCAGAAACCTCGTTTGGTGGTAGGGAATATGAGAAGGAGGGTGCTAGACCTAAAACCAAATCAGGATATACACAATTAACAAGTGAAAAAATAGAATTAAAGGAACAGAAAGAAAAAGATGAGGAATATGAAAATAGGATGGAAGCGCTGCAATATATAAAAAGTTTTTTCCCTGAATTTAAACCTTTAGAAGCCTCGTTTACAGCATATTTTGATAGTGAAGGAAATACAATGGTTATGTTGAGTAATAGACGTAATGCTACGCCCCACCTATTGATTGATAAAAATGGTAAAATAAACACTAAAGGTTTACCAAACACTATATTAAAAGAGATTGGTGGTGATTATGAAACACTTATTTCAAGAAATTATAATACAGCCTTGCGGTTGAATGAAGCCAATGAAGAAATTAAGAATTTAAATAATGCAATAGAGCGATTAAAAACAGTTTTGGAAAAATATGAAAAGGATATGGAAAAAGAAGGGTTGATATCTATAATTGAAAAACAACAAACCAGAATAGGAGAAAGTGAAAGCTATTTAAATGAAGCTGTTAATCAGAAGGTGGTAGCTAAAACAGAGGTTGATAAACTTAAAGATGAATTGAATCGATACAAAGATGAAATAGATAAGTATAAGAAGGGACAGTCAAATTTAACAATGTTAGAACGTGGTAATGAAAGATTACAAGCTGAAGTTGATAAATTTAGAGAACTAGCAAGAAAGAGTATTATTTACAACCAAGAACAAATAGCTGATCTGGAGAGTAAAAATGAAGAAATACTTAAAAATCTACCATTACGAGAGCGTGTGAAGTACATCTTCAAAAAGTATGGTTTTACAGTATTTGCGGTTGTAAGTGCTGTTGGTTTAGTAATTGGTGTTATAGTTTCTAATCTTTCCAAAGGTTTATCCACATTAGGTAAAGGGGTTGGTAATGGTTTTAAAGCTATTGGTAAAAAACTCGGTGAAATATTACCTGGAATGGTTGGTGCGATTGTAAGCTTTCTTTTCAAAACGGCGGGTGAGGTTATTGGATTTTTGGGGAAGAACGCATGGTTGTTGATAATGGCTGTGGTTCTATATTTTGTGGAAAGGATAAAGAAGAAGAGAAAGTAACAAATTTAAAGATATCATGTTGATCAGTAAAATACAATATGGATGACTACAATAGAATTTATCCACAATTACCAACGAATGGTGATCCTAATAATTTCAGACTACAAAAATCATGTGAAGTACTACAAAATCTTGAGAAGGAAATTAAACATTATGAGGAAGTTAGAAAAAAGTATAATCGAGCTAGAGGTATATTTACAAAAATAAGTGTTAGTAGTGAAGTGTTTTCAGTTATCCTATCTGCAAGTGGACTTGGAACCTCTCTTACTGGTTTTGGTGCTGTTGTTGGTATACCATTAGGAGCTGTGGGGGGTATTTGTGGGGGAATATCGGTTGGATTTGGATACGCATCAAAAAGACTTTCACATAAAGTTAGTAAACATGAACAAACAGTTTCTCTGGCAAAAGCAAAAGTAAACACTATTAACAACTTGGTTTCAAAGGCTTTGAAAGATAATGTTATATCTGATCAAGAATTTTCTCTAATTTTATCAGAGGTGGATAAGTTTGAAAAACTAAAACTAGAAGTTCGACAAAAATTTAGGAGAGATACAGAAAAAAACTTAAACATGTCTCAGATAAGGAGAGAAGTTCGAGCAGATCTATTAAAAGAATTAATCACTCCAGATCATTAAAAATTTCATATGAGAGAACTGATGTTGGTTGTAATTGTTTTGCAGGCATTCAGCGATCGGCCTATTAGGCCTACCCGACTTCCGGTGGATATTAGAAATACTAGTGAAGATTAATACTTTACATCTTATTCTTAATCTAAAGACCAGATTATCTGAAACACAAAGAATAAGATGTTATTAGATGATTTCAAAAATAGGTACCCAAACGCCAACCTTGATAAATTTACATTTGTGAATGATTCATATGGAGGATATATTAAATGGAAAGTTAATGGGACAGCAGTTATGTCAAATGATGATCCTACTGGAAAAACTTGGACTGATTATCTTCCTATTAATTTGAAAACATTATTATGGCAAGATTTAGGGTTAGAAAATAAAGTTAAGGTTGGTTCATTTCCAAAAAGTTTATCCATTACAAATCAAACATACTCATTACCAGCTATTAACTTTGATGACTTTACAACTGATTTAACAAAAATGTTAACCTTTCTAGATATATACGTTTCAAATACTAAGAAATTTACCGCAAAAATGCGTAATGTTTTTACTAATCAAGTTGTTACTTTCAAATTTGGAAAACAGAGTAGAAAATGGTTGAATTCACCTGATATGAATTATTGGCCTCAACAGCTTAACTTTGCAGTATGGTGTGCTACATCTGGCTGTGGTATAAGTCCTTTTGAGAGTTTAAATTATCCTAAAGTAGTGAGTAGTTTCATAAAGTTTCATGTGTATTTTACAATAAGACGAATATTGTATGAAATGAAACTACCTTTACCCGACGAACAACCTTTTGTGATAAATAATAATCCATATAGTAAAGTTGCATATCAACGATTGTGCGCTGAATTTGGGGTTAGTAATAATTCTGACTTTAGATGGAAAGGTGGAAGAAATTCAGGATTAGGAGATATATTCCTTGATTACGGTGCAGGATATCATGGGAAAGGAGGGGGATATCAAAATGTACATATTGTAAGAAATTATGATGTTGAAGCGGATCAATGGCCTGGTGAAGGCGGTAAATTCGCTGATGAAGGAGGTAAGAAAGAAAAGGGTAATCTCATCTCATTTATCTGTAACGATGACTTTGCCGATTTCAAATATGCTTGGTTTATCCCAACAATCGGACATGGACTCACTAAAGCTGGACTTGGAAGATTAAATCGATCAGCCGAAGCTTTTGTATACTGTATATTGGGGGCACAAGTAAACACTAGAAATTCGATTTATGGTAATGGTGGTGGAGCGATAGAGACTCAACAAGAATTCTTAGCCTTATTTGAAAGTAGCGTTATAGAAAATGATATTTCTAATTCTATTAAAAATTACCAACAATCTGTGTATGAAACTAAATTACGACTTGATTTAGCTATCGCGCCTGGTGTTTGGTTGATGCCGAGTAATATGATTATAAATACAGAAAGTGTTGTTGGATATAATAACAAACTAATGAAAGCCACTGAAGATATGAATTTTGGGGTAAATAATTCATTAAATACTGAAACAAAACCTGTTGGAATAAACCATAATTTGGGGGCTTCAAAAGTTTCATTACCACATAAAACCGAAAACAAACCAAAACCTATAATACCATCAGAAACAACACAAACAGATCCAATTAAACCAGAAAATAATATTAAATCAACTCAACATGAAGATAATCTGATAGTATTTATGGTTGTTGGCGGTGCAATAGCTTGGTTTTTATTTCGTTAATGTTTTGATTATAGAAATCTAAAGATGAATATTATGTAATCAAAACAAAATGTTAAGTATTACCATGTATGAGTCAGAAAGTAGGATTTATTTAGATCCACCGCTGAAAAATATTCGGGAGATACAGCTTCTGGATTGCAATATAAAAACTAAAAGATTGATTAATTTCAAGGATAAACAGACCTTATTCAATGATAAGAATCAGGGCTTCATAATAATTCAACCCGGTACATATTCTCTTCGTAATATTCAATCAGTCTTTCTTAATGATCCTGATACGGAAAAGATAACAATAATTGAGACTGATACTTTTGATTATCTATATTCAAATAAGAACTTCAAAATTAGACTTACTAGAGGATTGTCGATTGGTTTAGGTGTTCCTGAAGTTATAAATCCTGGTAAATTATACCCCATAAATATACAGATTAAGGAACCTCTGAGACTTATGTGTAGTATAGTTGATAATAAGTCTTCATATATGAATAAAACCAAATATTCAGAACTTGTAAAACTATCACCATCACACCTACTTGCAAACATACCCTCAAAAGATTATCCAACAATTCCAGTTCGAAAATATGAGAGTCTTATAAACCACTTTGATTTAACCATATTAGACAATGAATGGGAAAAACTTGATCTTAAGGGTTCTCCCATAACTTTTAGTTTAAGATTCAGATAAATTTTTGTTATATAACTATTATTGAGTTATATAACATAATTATATTCTATTAATCTTAATCGGCCAAATTATTATACATTTCTTTTTCCTCAATATCATAACACCAATCCACAACTCTTTTTGGGTTCCATGCAACCGCCATTAAATCATCATACAAACTTTTGTAGAATTTGTTTTTATGCCTTAACTTATGCCTCTGTAATACTATTTTAAAAATTACTGAATCAAAAATAATATAATTAAATTCATCATCATTAAATCCTTTTATATTTACATCAAAAAGATTTTCAAAATGTAACTTAATAATATTTATATGTATTATTTTTTCATTTTTTTGTACTGAATACCTACAAAAAACATATCCATTTTCTTCAACAATAAAACCCCTATATTTTAATAACATTTTTAAAAAATGTTCTTTTATTGAATCTAAAAATTCACCAACAAAAACTCCTTTTTCATTAAAAAACTTTAAATAAAGTTGTTCTTCTTTTATTGAAATTTTATTTCGCATTATTTTATTTTATGGTTTGCTTTTCTAAACTAATATTTATTTTTTTTTATTCTACATTCCTTACAGGAAGCTTTTTGTTTTCCATGTTCACATACCTGACTTCCCCCACATTCTTTACAAAATGCCCTAATTTTTTTATAAAATCTCCTCCTAAATTTTAAAATTGATTTTTTCTAAAAAAGATTTCCCCAAAATCATGAAATCTCCTCCTAAATTTTAAAATTGATTTTTTTTATAAAGATTTCCCCAAAATCATGAAATCTCCTCCTAATTTTTAAAATTGATTTTTTTTATAAAGATTTCCCCAAAATCGTGAAATCTCCTCCTAAATTTTAAAATTGATTTTTACTAAAAAGATTTTTTTGAAGTCCCCCAAAATCATGAAATCTCCTCCTAAATTTTAAAATTGATTTTTTTTATAAAGATTTCCCCAAAGTACCCCAAAATCGTGAAATCACCTCCTAAATTTTAAAATTGATTTTTACTAAAAAGATTTTTTTGAAGTCCCCCAAAATCATGAAATCTCCTCCTAAATTTTAAAATTGATTTTTTTCTTTAATTTTCAAAGTTGCGCTAGAATCGCATATTTGCTACTACTGCAGTATAGTTAAGGTTAATCTGTTGAAAAAAATTGTTAATGAACACACAAAATAGTAATAATACTATTCAGTCATGTAATAATTATAATCATAGTTGTTGTCTCTACAGGTCACTGAAAGTTCTCTACCTGGTTTGCTTGGCACAGTGAGATATGCATATCCTTCAGTCCTGAACCTTTCCCAGCTATCTATTGATAGAATCTCCAAAAACAATGTGGGCCAGTGAATAAAATCATCTACAAAAGGAAATTACTCTGATGTCATAAAATTTATATTACCATAACAGGTTTTAACTGAGTTCTTAAGGAGCATCAAGCTGTTTTTCATTTTATTAAGGAAGACCCAAATTTACAATGAATGGATAGAGGGAGAGTTGGCAAATGTTACAAATTTGCTGGACCAGTACTGACAGTAAATAAACGAATCTGGACCAGGGGAGAGGGGGCAATCCATTGTGATAAAGTTAGAGTGATAAAATGTAGGAGCCAAATACAACCCAACACAAATAAGATGCCTTTTTCTGCAAGAGAAGAGCATGCATCATCTCAGTGTCTTAGGAACCCCTTGTTGTATGGAGAAATTTTGAAAGCCTTTTCTACAAATGATGTAGTTTGATGTCAAATGATGTGTTGTAATTATAGACAAATCGTGAAAACTTGAGATAAATGACAAATAATTTATACCGGTTAATAAGCTTGACACAATTGCTGTGTAGACATAGACATATAAAAGATTAACTTGAGCAGAGTGCAGTGGTTCTGAATTAAAAATTATCTGTGCTTTCTGGAATAAAGTAGTGGGTTGTTATAATTAAAAGTGAATAACAAACTGAGATTTTTTGATGTTTTACAATGCAATAAATTTTAACAATGCATACCTGGATGATGGTAAAAGTACAATACAAAATCTTACCAGAATTATCTTCCTTATAAACCAGTGAAAAATCAAATGGATGACTAAAGTGAGCAATGTTATCCTGAAAGATATTTAGTTGCACACATATAAGTTTCCCCTGACACTCTGTTCTAGACTATTTACTTAAGTATTTTATTTTACAGTTATTCAATCTATGAACTGTTCAACTTAGTTGTTCAGTCTTACTAATCTGAACCCCTTGCACAGGAAAATGGGCAGTCACTTTCAGTATAATTTGTTTTTATAAACTGAAGCAGGAAATGACACACCTCTCCTTCAAGCTTTGTTACACTGGTTTGTGTGACGCCAGACAACAATGGATCATCAGTGGGCATCCATCCTGGAACAACAACCGAAAAAAAAAGGAGAGGGTAACTGGTATGTAAAAACTGCTTACAGACTAACATTTACATCTACACCTTTATTGATCTAAATTGATCTAAATCTAAATCCTTTATTGATCTAAATTGATCTAAATTGATCTAAACATTAGATCTAAACAAAAATTTAACATTAGAGAGCTTTTGCCCGCGATTAGATAGGGCTATTCGAGGCGGGCAAAAGAGCAAAAAACAATTTAAAAGTCAATTAATACTGTCTACAGAACAAACCTAGAAGCAATCTAGTTTGTCGTGTGGTTTATTCTAATATTGGGATTAAAGGAGAGAGTCTTTTGGCGTGGACGAAAGATGATATAGTTAGATTTTTCAGCATTCAAGGTTAGTTTATTAACAGCTAACCACGTACACACTTTGGAAAGTAGCATAAGTCATCATTATTAAGTTACATCATTATTCTTCTCGCAATAAAGGTTCGTCAAGTTCAAATGTCCAGGTGAGGAGAACTGCCATTGAATTGACTGACATTTTGATAACCTGAGCTGAAGTCATTATCAGAGTCAATTACCACTACAGCAACTGAAACTCTTGGGTGCAAACCATTTTTAAGTTGCACTTCTTGTCAGTTGTTTTATACATGTACAAAGTCCAGTCATCTGACATGAAATGTCCGGGTCTTTGCACAGAAACATGCCCTTGGCCCCCCTAGAAGTTTGTGTCTTCGGCACTCACATCGGCTCTTTAAACCTATAAATCTGGTACTCTTAAACAGTGCGACCTCTATTAAGCGGCCACCCCTGGGACTTTGAAAAGTGGCCGCTTTATAGAGGTTGGCAACTTAATAGAGGTATACTAGGCAGAAATGGCAGTCAGCATGATTTGATGACTCTCTACAGCCAAATCCTTTTTTGACGAGAGTTAAAAAAAAATTTTCACGCTTAAGTCTATGCAAAATCTATTGTAGTTCAAAGCCTTTTATTTGTGAAAGATCTCCATGTGTTTACATACATTTTGTAGCTTGTGACTTGTCATTACAATGGCAGGCCTTCTGATATTACGCGATGGTGCGATTTCGCACAATCGACCTCAAATCGCATCCGATCGCACAATTCACGAAAAATCGCATAATTCAAAAAATAACGCACAATGTCCATAAAATAAAGCATGAATCAACAAGTTTCTTTGGAATTCCTGCAAAAATACGCCATTTTCAAGATGATTTACCTTGGAAAAAGGCTAACAAGACTCTTTCACCTTCGATTTCGTATTCATTCAAAGTTAAGGCGTTGACCTGGTACGAGTCTCATTCTTAAAGAGTCGCCTATTGGTGTAACACAAACACGCCCCTTGTTCAGATTAGCCAATCTGAATGGCTGTAATCTCCGGCCGTTTACCCGCACGGCGGACTACCCCCACGGGTGATTTTTGCCAAAAGGAAAAAGGGAATCGTCAAAACACGCACTTGCCTGCATGCAGACGTCTCCTATTTCCTTTGTTGTCCCTTTTCCGTGTGCAACAAAGGAAATAGGAGACGTCTGCACGCAGGCAAAACACGCACTTGCAGATAACCCGCACACAAAAACAAAAGAAAGTTATGCAAAACAGTTAGAGAACTCACAAAATTTGAAGCAATGGAGCGCTTTGACAATTGCTCTGAGCCTTTCAGGCATTTTTTAATTGAACTCGTATTTCTCGTAATTGAGTCGTGGAAACACTTATCGTATAGTATTAGAATCGAAGAAAACTTTATTCCTTGTTTTTTGCTTAACAAAATACTTTTCAGCATGCTATTAGCAAGTTTTCAGAACCACTGAAAACTATTGAGAATTGAACAAAGTTGTAAAATAGACCCTTCCACGGTTAATGGCGCCATATTGACTGGGGGGCAAACAAAACCTGGTTGCTACGCAACGCGCCATATATTCCCTTTCAAAGTAAGACGCGGTTCGCTACTCTCATTCGCTTTTTTGTGAACAAACGCCTATTTCTATAGCCGAAACTTTGTGGCAACAAAAGGAAGACATTATTAAAGGTGAGTGATCGATTACTTTGTAGAAATACGTCTTCTTCTTTGGGTTGTACGCGTATGTTGTGATAGGTTGTTCGAATGTGAATCGCTCAGAAAACTACTTTTGCAAGACGTAAATTGTGGATGTATTCCAATGTCATACCTCTCAAATGAGGAATAAAATAGAACTTTTAGTCATAAATACCGGGAGGCGGTAGATTGCAGGCCTGAAATGACGATTAACGCAGCTAAAAACTCTTCTTGGTTTTGCCTCTATTTTAGGGTTTTAATTTCCCTCGAGGTCGCCTGGCTACTCGTGTCTCAAAAGAGCCCTCGATCGAAAATCTTCTAAACCTGTCGAGACCACGCTTCTATCATCTCGTTTTTGGGTTTGTGGAATGATAACCTCCCCACATGTGAGTGAATAACCCATTTCCCTGGATACCTTCGGTCGTTGTCGCAACTTCCAACGCAAAGCTTGTCTCCAAATCCCATTTCCCCTAGTAAATTTTATGCACGGAAAGTGAATTTAGACCTAGAGAAACAAGAGACAAACCATACTTCCAATATTTTTCTTTATGTTTTTCTTTTTTTGGCCACGTAAATCCCATAAAGGACTGTTTCTTGTGTGCTTCTCTCAACAATGGAGACCGCGATTCACATTCGAACAATCTATCACAACATACGCGTGCAACCCAAAGAAGAAGACGTATTTCGGCCAAGCAATCGATCACTCATCTTTAATAATGTTTTCCTTTTGTTGCCAAAAAATTTCGGCTGTAGAAATAGACGTTTGTTCACAAAAAAAGCGAATAACTATTTGAGGGTAGCGAACCGCGTCTTATTTTGAAAGGAAATATATGGCGCGTTGCGTAGCAACCAGGTTTTGTTTGCCCCCCAGTCAATATGGCGACCATTAACCGTGGAAGGGTCTATTCGGTTCGCAATTTCCTCAAGAAACAATATATCGGGATCTTCCGGGTCTTAGAAATTGCTTTAAACGGGATGCATCGAGTATTTTGGTATTATTTCTATCCTTGCAGGCGCCCATTACCCCGATCCTGGGCTCCTGATCCTTATCAGTGTTTTGTTTACATGCGTACCGACAATTATATTTTTATCGCCTTGAACTAATTATGCGGCGCTATGAATTGAACAGATCACTAAAACATTTATTTATCTCAGGTTCTACTTAGTCTAAAAAATCACTTGAAACGGGAATATACTCCACAACGTAAGGCAGTGCTAGCTAGGAATATTTCGCTGATGCGTTGAGTATTCTTACATTATTTTTTATCACAGACAATGTTAGGTTTGCACTGCACGTGTGTCGACAGACGTCAGCATCGTGTTTCAGTTTAGCTCCACCTCGTTCCCAGGGTTCTCTCCTACTCGAGGGCCGAGTGGGAGAGGACCCTGGGAACAAGGTTGAGTTAAGCTTTGTGTTTTACACAATAAAATTGTTTCATATAAAGCAGAAACGCATTCAAAATGTCTTAAGAGCAGCAAAAAAGTGTTTTTCTTATCTTGAAACCTTATAAAACAAGCCTTAAATTGCTCAGAAAAAAATCGCACAATCTTCATTATTTATCGCATAATTGGCCTCTGTAATCGCAATTAATCTGCCCCGCAAATTTCGCATAATTTGCATTTTTTTATCGCACCCTATCAGAAGGCCTGCAATGATGATTAAATTGCAGTTCTTGTTGTTATCAGTTATCAGATAATTTACTGGCTTCTTAACAGAGGTAAAAAAGCAATAGATAATGATCATGCAACAACAAAAAGGTGGCCTTGACTGCTTAATGGAGGCAGCCATTGAATAGAGGTATCAAATACAGTATTTTAGTGACAAATAATTCAGGACTTAAAGAAGTAGCCATTTAATGGAGGGTGGCCACTTAACAGAGGTCACACTTTGCAAGTCTTACAAAGAGTATGCCATGTACCGGACTGAGACGATACTATTCAAGACTCACTTACTTTGAGGCAAGTCAAGGAAATAGCGAATGTGAAGGCCATCATACTCAAATCCTTTGGCTGATACTGTTGAAAGAAATAAAATGATCCAAAACACAGTCAGCACCTGATAATGCCCAAAGCATGGAAACTGACAACAGTAAAGGAAGAACAGCAATAAACTTTAAATCACAAAACATATTAACAACAACATAGAAACAAGAGCTACAAAATTTAAATCACCAAACTCATTCATCATAACTTATTAATAAGCCCAGTAATTAAATCAAAATAACTCGATCCTACCATACCTATTTCTCCAAAAATATTCATCCTTAAAATTCCAGGTTCAGGCTAGAAAAAAAATGTAAAGTTATAAAATAAACAAAGTTGTTATGATAATTGATGCTGATATAAAATTTAGTTTGCTTATTCGTGGTTAATAATCAAGTGTCCTTTCTCACCATGGGTTCAAATTCTGGGCCAACTTGTGATGCAAGATACAGAGCATGTCTGTTGTATAACTGCAAAAAATTATTTTTATTAATATACAATTATATAACCACTGGAATAAACCAATACAGCTGTACTTACTTCACAGGAAGTGCATTTGTATGTAATAGTGGAATTTGAAAAACACCAATGTATGTAAGGCATTAATTTGAACTACAAGACAATTTTATTGTGTAAATTACATTACAGCAAATTACAATACTTTACCTCATTAAAGCTCTTGAATTCTTGTTCCCTTTGGGCACTTAAAATGTGATACAAATACACACTGGATCAACTTTAACTATTAAGTTTTATAGTGGAGCTCCACAGCGGCTCGAAGAGCTGCAGAGCGGAGCCCCATAACTACTGTGCGAGGATAGAAATTGAGAAAACCATGCGTTTGAGTTTTCATGGTCATCGTGGCTAGCGGCATGGCTCGCGGGCGCGTGCGCCTAGCGACGACCACGTTGCCCCAACTAGCAACGACGACGACAACGTTGCCCCAACATGGCGGCCATAGTCATCCGGGTTATTTAGAAGGTCTTAAACCGAAACGAGGCTTTGTTTTTTGCGCGCTTTTCACGGCTTGCCGCGGCTACACAACCTACAGCCAGCAGTCTACAATGTTTTGCTGAAGAAACGGATTATTCATAGCAGTTTCGGAGGAAAAATTTTCTTCCTACAAGTTTTCAAGCGTTTTTGGAGGGACATAAGCATAAAGCTGAGTTCTTTCTACAAGTTTTCAAGCATTTTTGGAGGGACTGTGTGAGGAGCTCTGCTTTTAGGCTTGTCTAAATCTATTTAATAGTACAATCAAGAGCATGCCATTAGGATATGAATACTGTTACCAACCCACAGGGTGCAAACCATTAACTTATTTTGGCTTTCCATTAGAATTGTTTTGATTACCTTACAATGCAAATGTTATTGATCAAAGAATTACCTTGTCATCTCTGGAGAGAAATGTTCAATGGTGTATTCATAAACCTCTGGAAAAAAAGTTTATACTAATGGTTTTCATATTATAGAGGTGCATTGATATTAAATAGAAGTCCCATCCAGAGGGGGGAGGGGTAGGGGGTAACAATACTCATGCTACAGAAACTGAGATGAACTTAGGCTTGAAGGGTGTCAAGGTTTGTGTCACAGTTCATCAACCATTCAAAATGAAAAAAAATGTCAATCAATATAAGTGGCCAAAATTAATGACAAACTGCTCTCTGCAAAACACGCCTTGTTGCTAGCCAAACGGGAAGTGTGTGGGCTGAAAATGCATTTGCCACTTTGATTCTGATTGGCCGAAGAGATGTCAAACACTTCACTCAGCCAATGAGATCCTGAGGATACCATTTCAATGCCAGAGTTGGCACAAATTATTGTGAATGGGTTGGAACTTGCTCACTTTTGTGGTTCTGTAGTGAATGTTATTTGGCTCTTATTTAGCTGATCGTATTGTAGCAGCAACTTTCCATACCATAGTTTCATGCTAGATCTCTGTTAAACATTTTTTTCTTATTCAATGAATTTGTATGATTTGGCCATGTGTATTGATATTAATGATAATCACATGACTTTTGTCAAGCATATAATTCATTTAGGTTGGGGTCGCAGTTGAGACAAATACTTGAAATGTCTGAAGATGTCGCAGACAATTTTGTCTCAGAACTTGTCAGAGACAATTAAGATGTCGTTTTGCGGTTGCACTGTAGAGACAATCATCAGAGACATAAAAGTACAGTAAAGATAAGACCTGTCACTTCTGGCGCTTTTTTTAATTTCACCGCATAAATGATTATTTCCTGCTCAATGTGGAGAATAGAAAGGCTGCAATGAATCCATGCCAGTTCACTTTGTTTCTAGGTTTTTATTTCTATGTTTTAAACATTAATGTAGCTAACAATGCTCATTCTTGTTTCTTCCCTTCGCCAAAACTGCCATTGCTCGTGGAAAGGTGTTCTGCGGAATTTGCTTCCTCAAGAACAACTGCCCTGGGCTATAGTGGTCTTGCGCTTCATTTGGGTTCATCATTTAATTGGAATGGATGTCCCAAAAACCAGGAAAATTGTTTGAAACATAAATTGAAATGTGAAGCGGAAAAAATTAAGGTTCACTGAATTGACTGACAGGTTTATCACAAGAAAAAACATTTTTTGTTTGTTGTTCGCAAAAAGTCATGCGCTGAGGCAGGACGACCGCACCTCTGACGACTTGTCTCTGTGTACAAGTTGTTGGCCGCGTCAAGACAAGTACCGTAGGTCATACTTGGGGTGGTCAACTGATGACAGGAATTTGACAGATCTCATGGTTATCAAAACAAACTTGTGTAAGTTTTGTCCCAAGTGCAACCCCTGCCTAAGTTTATACAGCCACATAAAAGTCATGTGATTGTGCCATTTATTACATCCATTTTGAAATCACAGGTGATCCCTGCAATTTGATTGTTCCATAGTAGTGTGATTTATTCACAAATTGCACCATTTTTTGCTTTAAATCACATCATTTTTAAAAAGTTACTCTTTTTTTCAAATCGAACTCGCACTGTGCACTCATTCAATATTTGAAATCACACATATGATTTCAGACCTTATACTACTACATGAGAAATTTCTGTTATTTGATTGGCTAAGAGCAGTGGTATTTCTGCTTAATTTGAAATACCTACATGTGAAAATTACAAACCTTTTGCCAGTAGTAGTATAAACAAATAATAGCATGATTTGTACGTGATATTTGGCATAAATACCACGAGATATTTCAAAATTGTCTCAAATTTCACTCGCCTAACAGCTCTTGAAATTACGTTCAACAATTTTGAAATATCCCTCGTGGTATTTATACCAAATATCACTACAAACCATACTATTACCTCTACAAATTGCACTCTACTCAGTTCAATTACCATTATTAATTTATACCACTAACCTCTTAGTTCATTGGAAGTCTCAATGCGATATGGAGGATGGTCTCCATTAAAGTCTGGTTTGACAAACATCTGACCATTGGCATCAATCTTGTAATAAAATCATAAAATCACAAAAATTAGTTTTAAGTATTAATATTTTGTCAAGACTTCCTAGCTTGATAATTTGACAATTTAATGGCTCTACAGAATTTGGTCACTTGTGGGTACTTTTGAACATTATGGCAGTCAGTGCCAATTGTTTTTTAACTCTGGAAATTTCTTTATTTGAAGCTGTTTCTCATAGTTTCAAAAGGAGCTTACAAGAATATCATATCATGTTGTTAGGAGGAAGTTTCTCCAAATCTAAAGTAAACTAAAACAGTGAATATCATTGGATTTGTGCGTATTGGAAGCCATAAACCAAAGTTTTCACATTTCTCGAATGAAAAAATGTCAAGCGAAAAAGTGATGGGCAATATTTTTAGTACAAGGGACAGTGTGGAGTCAAGCTGCTGTTCTTTTTTAATACTCAGTCATTCCCTAAAACCCATTTCAGTCCACTTGGTGGGATTATTTTACGCTGGAAAAGAATCAATGTTTTTACCTTCACAGAAAACAAAACATACTCGTCATCCTGATCTTTTATTTGCCTAGAAAATAAGTTGGGTAGCAAAATCATATACATTTAGATTGCTTTACACATGAAGATGGCAGCCACACTTTTTACAATAGATCTAAAAAATAAATGCTTGCACGTGACTCACTTTTCTTCAGGGGATAGGTCAGCCATAATATGCATGGTCTTGTATGGAATATTGATGACATGAGCACTGGTTTTGCTGGTTTCTGTCTCATGCACCACCACTGGATTGATGCGAAAGGAAAATCCTCCTGGATGGTTTCTGACAAAAACAAAAGAGGCTAAACTGTAATACCCGGTAAGTATTAAATGTATTTGACTTCAGGTTAATAAATGTTGTGATAGTTGGTTGGCTAGAGAATCTTCCATCGCTCTTTTAGCCAACCAATAATAAAAATACCACCAGTCATGGGTAAATGTCACATTTTTACCAGCTTAATACTCAGTTCTGAGCATTCTGATTGGTTCATCATACTGTGCGCATCCACTGTAATGCAAAAGTACAGTCAGTTTCTTTTTTTTCCTCTTCTGCATGAAACTATGAATAAAGAAAACAACTGCTACATGGCAGCAGGGGAAAAAGTCATTTGTAACCGAAAGGGGATCCACTTTGACTCCGACATTGCCTACAATGCCAGAGGAAAATGTGTCAAAGTGATGAGTACATGTGCCATTTGTCTGGCTTTATTTCTACTCAATACAAAACCTTGAAGTGGAAGTACAAGAAGGTAGGTTAAACTGGTTAAAAAAGAGTTCATGTGGCTTGGGAAACATGAGATACCATGTGTCAATGATAGGGTGTGGTCCAATTCTCTGGTGGTACCACTTGTTCATTTGTGAAGTATCACAATTAACATTAGAGTAACTGCGTTGGGTACATAATATATATATACCCAAGTTCTGTTTACATCCATGAATAAATAAGTTCCTTTATAACCAGGGAGGAAGGAGTAGTGGGGGAAGTTACAAGTTACCTGCGACCCAGTTTAGACCCCACATTTCTACGTCTAACAGTAGACATGTTCTTTGCCAGAAAACTTGGCACCTCAAGTGGAGATGTGGTGAGGGATCTTGATTCCTACAACAATAGAAAGCATCATTTATTGACAGCGTTTTACTTCATGGATTAGTGTCCAAAGATTCAAAAACAGCCAGCTGCAAGAAAATCTTATGAAATGCTTACCTCATCGAGATTAACGTAACTGTCACTGTCAACATATGAGAAGAGTCTCTTGTTTGGTCTTCCACCTTTCTTTCTGTGGATAACAAGAAAACAGTAGCCAAGAATATATGTAGAATTCTTTATCAATCTAAAGTAGGACTCATTGTTTTCATATTCTCTCTGTCTGACATGTGATGAAACACTGTATCTGATTCTCGTGTTTGATATATTACAAGAAAAAATAGCTGGTACCTTGCAGGAGGTGTTGGAAACTTTTGAAAAAAAAACTGAAGACCTTGATAAAGGGATTTGACTATTGAGTAATTCCCCATGGATATGACTCCTAATAGTTTTAAGCGGTTGCAACTAAAACAATGTAGAGTCCTAAAAGAGCTTCTGTCTACTCTCAGACTCAAAGCAGGGGACAGGAGTCCTTTGGTGTTGCAGAAATTGTTGTATGGAACTTGCCTTTGTGTAGTGATGTGGGTCCTTTTCAGTGTCTGTCCAGTGTTTTATTCAATGTTATTCAGTGATCTTGCTATCCACAATACCAAGCAACTACCAGTAAAAATGGGGCAACCAATGTTCTCAGATTAAACATACGTCAGCTGAGTTTAACCCCGGGGGGGGGGGGCACTCCCTGAACTTTAGCATGGGGGTGAGCCGCTGAACCCCTGACACCCTGAGCCTGTTCCAGACTAAAAAATGGTATTTTGCTACCCTGTTTCAGACAAAATGGCTAAAATGGGTACCCTGTTCCAGACCGAGTAAAACCTCTTCCAGGCTATTTATCAAACATGTTTTTATATCCCAAAGCCGTGCAATACATCAAGTACTTTACCTTAGATAACAACAATCTATTGAAGTAAATACTGTCATTACTACAGCAATGAAAAATGGCCAAACTGCATGACAATATACAATATATACTAGAAACTGGAGCAAATGTCATGCAGTCATTGTAATATGAGAAACACTGCACACATCTCACTCTCCGCATCTCCCGTGACAAGCGCTAATTCGGGAACGGCAGCGTTTGCATTTTTCCGTGTTCTGTTCCCGGCTCGGTCCGTCGAGGCAGGGAAAATTTTCGACCCTGTTCCAGACAAAACATACAACTAAAATATACCCCTGTTCCAGACTCAAATGGTGATTTTATATACCCTGTTCCAGACTGAGAGAGGCGAAAACTATACCCTGTTGAGCGGCACTCCCCCGCGGGAGTTTAACACATACCTGAACTTTTGTATTTCTACATGGTACTTCTGTTCCAAGGGTCCAAAGCAATTATTGGCATTCTCATAAAGTTCTATCTCCCTCTTGGATTAACCAGATAAAAAGGAAAACAAAAAAGAAGGGCACTTAAATTAACTGTTAATACAGTCTATCTATTCAAAAATTTGACACAGCCATGTGCCATTTCTCTGAACAGGCACCAGTCTATCCACTGTTGTCTAGAATTGGTTCCATTTTAATAATATTATACCTTATGCTAGCAAAATTTCTTTTTGTTCCAGACTAAACAGCCCTAAAAACCCCGCTATTCACTACAGTGGCACATAATCAGCTTTAGCCCACATATCTGAATGCCGCACATAGACAGCAAAACAGTTCAAATTATTAGAAAGAACACTAAACAGAATGTGAAAACTAAAGCCTTATTTAGTACAGTACCTCAGAGAACATTTTCTGCTGCCAATAAAAGACACACTCCTCCGAATCAGTATCTTGTTTACCTTGGTCTATAAATGAGATTATTAAGAATAAAAGTTTTATTAAATAATAATATTTAATAAAGTTTTATTAAAAAGCTACGCCATTACTGTGAAACTAAATTGTTCTTCGTGAATGTGAGAAATGAACATCATCAAACTTATTACCACCTAAGCTCATCATCTGAAGAAGACTAGCAGTATGGCAGTGCAAATGTGGCAACATGTCGTAGACAGTTGATTTTACATACGATGGCCAGAAACCACATACTCAATAACAGATCGACTGCGAATTAATCTTGTTGCCACGCATTGTTTTCAGCACACGTGTGCCTCGAAAGCCCAGAAATTTTCTTGCGTCCGAAAAGCCGGTTGAAAAAAATATGAATCATTTACTTAGTATGGTGAACAAAAACGTTTGGCAAGATTTCCGCACAGGTCCCTACTTCATTATGCGTGCTGTAGTTGAATTGTCTTGGGAAGTGCGCGTGCAAACATTTCTGAGAACGAAACTGTACGGCTACAGCATGCATAATGAAGTAGGGACCTGTGCGCAAATCATTCCAAACGTTTTGCAGAACGAGGCAGAGGATGAACCCGACAGTCGACAGAATTTCGTCCAATTTGGAAAGCACAAGAAACATTAAAGACGATGATTAAGTTGAGAGCATATACCTCTTCTCATGTCCGCCATCTCAAGCGCCTCACCAGCAACCTCCACTCCTTCCTGTACATTGACACTTTGCTGTGAGCCGATTCTAAAGGCAGGAAGGAAGCTCGCTGCAGTCACTCTACGAAGTTTTACCCTGCAAAAACATAAACAAACTTCAGTTGCCATCCGCCGCTGACAAGTATTGGATGTTTGTTGCTCAACTAGGAAGTAAGAAACAGATACTTAAGTAGTTATACAGTGATTAATAGACACGTTCATACTTCACAACGAAGTTTTTTGGCGGATCTAGCGATCTGTAATATCCGACTCTGACATCCTCCAAGAAATCCGCCATCTTGGAAAAAGCTTTTCAGAGCCCAGGCCTCTACTTTTGGACAACTTGTATTGAGCGCGCGAAAAAGGCTCTATTGCTAATGATCTCGCAATCTGATTGGCTAACATGAAGTTGTCGATTTAACAAATTGACGTCAGTTTTTTATGCGTCTGTCCTCTTATTGATGATAAATTGCGTCATAACATTGTCAAAGTGTTGTAGATCCACGAGCCGATAGGCGAGTGGATCAACAACAAACGTGGACAATGGTATGACGCAATTTATCATCAATAAGAGGACAGACGCATAAAAAACTGACGTCAATTTGTTTTTTACAATACAAAACGCGAAAAAGGTCCAATGAAGACTTAAATGAAAAGAAAACGCAAGTAAACAGCAATTAAACTCGAAAAATGCTGAATTTTATTTAAATTGACGCAATCAGGGCGCAACTATTCTCAATAACTTTTCTCGCCTTCTCATTGGCTTGTGACAACACGTAATACAATTTGATTGGGTAAAAATCTGAGTGTTTGACAGCTCACTTATCACGCGAAATACCCTTAGATAAATTAAAATTTTATGTGTCTGTACTCTTATTGATGATAAAAATTAGCCAATCAGCGCGCGAGAATTCGCTCAGATATTGTAAAAAAAGTCTAGACAACGCTGCTCGTGTCAATGTGTTACGCAATGCAATAGCCAATCAGAAACGCTCATTATGGGGAATAAACCAATCAGATTGCGAGAGACAACGCTCACTCTTTGTTTGTGTCACGATCTTGGTCACGCTCTAAAAAAAACACATTTTCTTTGACTTTGATATTGTTAACAAATCGAACGTGGTTTACGCGTTGTCTGTACTCTTATCGACAACGATATGCGTCATCACAGTGGTCAAACTTTGTTGTGGACTCACTCGGCTGCGCCTCTTCGCTTGAGTGCAGCTGAGAGCCTGAGAGGGTTTAGGGACGGACCACTAGAATAGTGATGGGGGGGGTGGGGAATTTTCAGCTTGCACGAATTTTTTTTTTTCGCTCACTGCTTGTGGAGGAATTTTTTTACTACGTGTGAAAAAGTCACAATTGGACCTTCCTTCTGCATGAATTTTTTTTTTACCTTCTTCTTTGCATGAATTTTTTTTCTTGGCATTTTCCTTTGCACAAATTTTTTTTTGTTCCCCCCCCCATCTTTTTTCTAATGGTCCGTCCCTTATAGTATACGGTCACTGCAGGGCTCTTAGTAGAAGCCGGCAGCCGGCTGAACTCCGCCGACTATAAGCACTAAGGTAACCGCTTGATGAAGCTGAGTAAATTCCCTTATAGTTATGGGTTCGCTCTCGATTTCTATGAGGTGATAGTTGATTCGGCCTTCGGCCTCATCAACTATCACCCCATAGAAATCTCAAGCTCATGATCTAATTGTTAATCCGGTAAGTAAAAATCTACTAGTATAATGCAAATGTCTCAATCTGATTGGCTGAGCTACTGCAGACTTTCGACCATTTACTGCAGCACTAGTTGAACACAGTTGAAGATCGTTTGGCAAAATGACGACGTCTTCGCGCTTTAGCGAAGTTTCGGTGGAAGATTTAGTATTTTGGCACTTTTTGTCACTAACACATGATTCGTTTATAATGATTTTTACTAAAATAGCATGGGCTCCTTCCACGAGAGGGCAAGATGAAGTGAATCCTCGTTTCTGATTGGCTACCCGAGCGGGCAAGATGGGTCTATCGCCTTGCTTGCTCAGAATTTCCTTCTTTGTCCGGCGAAACAACGCAAATGCCCATATAAGTCATATAACAAAACCTTTATTGATCAAGCTTGTTCAGTCAAGATGGCAAGATTTTAGCTTTTTTGCGTTTTTATGGCCTCTGCAACTTCGTGGTGAATAAAAAAAGCCAAGAAAGAACTTGACCAGATATGCCGTCATCTTGCTTAGCCAATAGCACTTTTTTACTATATAAAATGTAGTGGAGAGGGGCATTAGGATTTTCGGTTTTGCGGTTTTCGCAATTTTTCAGATCGGTTTTTCGGTTTTTGTACCAAGAGACTTTGGGCTTTAATTTGGTCTTCATTGCAGTTTGGGGATTTTTCGTTTCTTAGTAACTAGTTTTCGGTTTTCGTAAAAAATACTAGCAGTTTTTCGGTTTTAGTATCCGATGTGGTTTTTGATTCTTCCTATTTTGTACTATATGGGTTCCGGTTTCTCTTTGCCGTGAAGCGGCAAGTGAAGTCAAATTGCCGCGAAATACAATATTATGTTTATATTATGTTTATTATGTTTATACAATATTATGTTTACGAAATACAATGTTACTTACAAGGTATATATACGAAGAGGATAATACATGGCCACGTTGTGGCCATGTATTATCCTCTTCGTATATATACCTTGTAAGTAACAGGCTGTTGTACATTATGCTAGCCTTTTTTCGAGCATTTTAGTGAGGCAAAAGCATTGAGCATTATTCGAGGATTTTAGTGGCATTTTCCCGGAAAATTAATATTTTAGAAAATAGAAATTAACTTTTTTTTTCAGGAGCCCATAGCCATGGTCTCTTGCTTAATTTATCGAAAATGAAGACTAAAACTCAAAATTCACGAAAAAAAAACTTAATACAGCTGAGTGAAGACTGATGACAAGTCAGCGGTTTTACCTTGCAAGACTCAAGAGTCAAGTACTTTCTGTAGATATTAGCCTCATCATAGATGATTTCGAGGATTATATTTTTTTGGCTGCACGTTTTTGTAAGTGTAAACTTTGAACTTAATAAAAAAAAAGCCGTTTGTATAATGAGCATTATCCGAGCATTTTAGTGACTTTTTGGGGGGAGACCGAGCATTTTAGTGGGAAAAATTGAACATTAAGGTAGAGCATTTCAGTGGGGAAACAAAAGCATAATGTACAAAAGCCTAATAAGTAACTGGACTTCTATTACGCGCATGAGCAAAAATCTAAATAGTTTTCTCAGTGCTTTCAGTCTTTGATGTAACTTTGCTTTTTCTAAAGATGTTAGAGTATACATCTGGCTTGGCTTCTTCTCCTTCATTCTCTGGTCTCAAAACATTAGCTGTCACGCCATCTCCTACATTTCCCGGTGGACTGTATAGTGCAACCACGAACACGTCATTGGCGAGCAAGCCTTTTCGTAACGCACATCCCATTCCAAGGAGGTGTGACCCTCTCCAAACAAGCTGCGTGAACGAATTGGTGCTTTCTTGTACGTGTGGGTAGACATAGCTGTAATTCTTGCTTTCCTAGTCAAGGAGTCATAAGAGTATGTAGTATTAGGAAGGACCATGTTTCGCTTCGGGGGAGGGGGTGGGGGGAAGTAGCTAAGGGGTCCTGGAATGCCCTTGACCCCTCCCCCCGTTGTTGTAAGGAAATTTCTTTTCCAAGTCAACAACATACAATCATTGTAATTCATCTCAGCTCTTCTTTAGTTAGAAAGTTGAGAAATCAGTTATTAGGATGGACCAAGAGCCCATCATTAGTCAAACCGGCCCAATCATTTTAAACCAACCTAATGCACTCCAACTTGCCCTAATCCGGCCCAATCGTTCTAAACCGACCCAATTTGTCCCAGCCCACCCCAACCCGGCCCTACTTTTTAAACAGACCAAGCAGTAGCCCCAACCCACCCTAAAACGGCCGAATCGTTTTAGAGCGACCTAATTTAGCCCCAACTAGCCGACCGTTTTAAGCTGAGCCAATTTGCCCCAAACCGCTCTAATCCGGTCAATTGTTATAACTCTGTAAGCTTTTCCCAGCCCCGTCTCTCACTGCTCACCCGAAAACATGTCACTTTGCAAATCCAACAAAGCACAATACACCGACAACGGAGTCCAGTATTCAGAAATGTATTCCTTCCTGTTGTCATGTTGACATCACGGATGTCAACATGACCTCATACAGATACCCTACGTGTGTCACAGTGTGACCCACCCTCCCTCCCACACTTTGTCTCGTTTATTTTTTAAGTGCAGACCCGAGGGATCGCACAGTATTTATTGCTGGTTTAAAATAATTTTACTCAAAGACATTTTGTTACTATTTGTCAGCACCTGGAGATCATAAGTCCCTTATGTTCTCTTGTCAGTACGCTTACCTGATACCACTTGTCCGCAGCCTTCAATGCCGCTAATCCATTGCAGCCAAATTTTACTCCTAAGAACCGCTCTACATTTTCTCCCAGGGTTTCTTCATCCGGGACATAAAACCTTCTCGAGTTTTCCTTGTTGGACTCGCTCGCCAAATGGTACGCTATCTTAAGAGCCTGTGATGCCAGTTTGTCAGACCATACCAGCGGTTGAGCGTGGTGGTATTTGCGATATCTATTGTGCGTGCTCAGCGCTATTCCAGCAAAGTTTATTGGATCTCCTACAAAAATCAAACATATATAGTCGAATTTATACAGGAGCCCATTACCAGCAGCGAGCCTTTTTTCTACCAGGCCTTCACCTCAGCAAATTAGCAGGTGGTGCTATTTTTAACCCCTGTTTCGCAGCAATAAAATAGAAGGACTATTCACCGACCAATCAATCAATTTTTATCGAAAGTTTCAACTTAGAGTTTTCTGCGAGGTCTCTAAGTATGGTTGCCTAGAAGAGAGTTTCGTGAGAAAAGTGAGCCAGTTTAAAAATAGCTTCATTTGCTACGCTTCAGGTAGTGGGTTCATGATATATAATTGGTAACGTTTATATGAGCATATTAAGTTTTTGTAAATGCCTTATTTTCATACTGATATTCTTCTACCTATCTTGAGGCAATCCCCTTTCGATATTTTTTCAAAAAGGATACGACAATCAAACTTACAATTTCCTCACGGTTCTGTAAAAACAGTAGGATTTTTTGCCTATTGGAGGAGTGTAATTACAGTGTGGAATAATTTTATGTGCGGCAGGGAAATCTGGAAACTAATATTCTCCTTAAGTTCTTAATTCAAGTCGACGTCAGTTGATGCCAATTGAAAGTCGCGCAGCCAGGTGACTCAAATAGACAGGATTGGCAGAAATCTGGTTAGCCAGGGAAAATAAGTATAGTAAAAAACCAATCTTACCCACTATAACGGTATCGGATTCGAGTATAAAGCCCTGTACTCTGTGGACTGCTTCTGCGGTGGATTCAGGGACAGCTGGACCAATGATACTCTTTCCGCTGCTCCCTACGATCACTGGCGACAAATATTAACAACCAATCAGATGAGAGAAAGAGGAGCACCTTCCCGATACCACTAGAGAGCCTACACAAACGTCTCCTTTTGAGGTCGCTAAACAATAGACTTCTTGTATGTGACGTCATGGCGGTCATGTTGATTGGCAGATACCATGGCGAAGGAAGCAAACGCTATTCCACTAGATAATAAAAACATTCGATGTGATATATATAAAAGACATGCTTTAGAAGAGAAAAACGCTTCTTCTTACTCACCAGAGTAATGCGGTCTCCTTGGGGGATTTCTTCTTAAAACATAAGCTGTCTGTAGTTGAATCGATTTTTTTGATGCTTTTTTCATTTGGTATTCATTGCCATCACCTAACGGTAAATAACAAACTAGGGAATTATAATTGGGGCAAATGTGGCGCAAACCGTTTGACAGAAACAAAATGAGAGGGGAAGTTTTAGCTAATAGTGTAGTCTGAAGAAAAAAAGGTTTGTATTCTTTTCTGTCTGAACTTTGTTACATTAGACCTTTCTGCTTGTATTTCATTCATATACTGCATTTCACCTTGTCATAACTTTATCGCTCCAAAAAGTTACATTCGTGTCTGGCTACGAGAACTTTGATAAAACTAGATGAAGGAGAGTTTAAGCTATATCCTGTGATGTCAGTTAATCTGACCACATGCTCTCCCAGCCATGCATCACGCTGGTTTAAACATGCAAACGGACGATCGCCCGTACATGATAATAATAATAAAAATAATACTGATAATAATAATGCTGATGATAATACTGATAATAAGAATAATAATAATAATAATTATTATTATTATTTATACAGGGTAACCACTTCAGTTATATAACTGCTATAAATGTGGGCCCTGTCATACGTCAGCCAGTATGGACAGCTGATTGGCCATTATTATTATTTTACAGTATGATACAACTGATCCATGCAGGAGCGAGTTTAGAAAACTGTCCTTAGGCCCTTTTTAGCAAAAGACATCTGAGGAAGCAGTGATTGAGCATGCGTAGTTATGCTTGGATCACACGAAAGACCTTGAACCAATTTCCTTCCCAGTATCTAGGAATGTTTCTAGTCATCACCGAAATCGAAGAGGCTGGTTAAAAGACTCAGGCTCTGGGACTAGATTAAACCTCGTGCATTCCGTCTTTACGGTCTTTGTCATCACGTCGGTCGACGAAACTTAACCCTGGTAACGAGAATGGATCTCGTAATGCAAATATCGGGAACGGAACTATTTCTACCAATAGCAATGAATTTTGTTGTTACCGACCTTTGGCCAGCCAAAGAATAGCTTGTAAAATCAGAACTAGTTTCATTTTCCGCCAATCAGCATCTCTATAACACAGAATTTATGATAATATAACATTAGTCTCGTGTACAGCACCTGTTGTAGTTGTTGATCTGAATATTCTAGCTTAACAAGAAATCTTAAGCGAAAAAAAAAAATCAAGCCTTGATCATAAGATTTGTTTTTAGAGAACGAACCAAGTAGAAAACAATGCGAAACGTAGAGAGCTTGAGATGTGGTTTTGACTTAAGTACAAATTTCGTGAATTGCACCGGAAAACAACGATGTTTTGTTCGAGCGCAGTAAATTGCATGTCGAAGAATTAACCGGAAGTGGCTGCGAAGTGGGATAGATTAGTTGGCCTGCCCGCCTTTTGCTGGTAAATATTTTGCTTTTAATAATGAAACGTAAATGGAATCTTGTTTACCTGCTAATGATTTAGAGTATACGATATGAGGGAGACCACAAGCTCGTACGGACTCGCATTTTATAACCATATATGTGTGCTATATTGCGATCAATCAGACTAAATGGGTGGTAAAATAAATTTCAGAGGCCCGTGAGCTTGTCCTAACCCAAGCTGCTTTGAGAATATCAAAACTAACAGGGATATGACAGAAACAATATTATGACAGGGGCAATGTCCATGGTTATAGATTCTCTAACTAGACGGATGGGGTATTTATGATGTCTACATTCAACACAAAAAGTGAAATCACGCATTCTTTGACAAAAATGCCGTATTATACTACGTCCCAAAATGGCCGAGGCGAGTGGTTCGGTTTTCCTTTTAATATACTGGCTACGGGCCTGATTACAGCTTGTGAACTAAGTGGTACATACAATGGAAAACGACCTAAATATGTTGAGGTGGAGATATTGAGTACTACTTTGTATACATGTGGTATCTAACAAACTGAATGAAACGCCACTGACCTTGAGGTTCGTAAAACTATATCTCTTTTCGTTGTTCGGTTGGCGAACTTGTAAAATGGAAACAGAGACTTCTGTTCTCCATTGCTGTGATAATAAAAGATTAATGAAGTGCACACCTCGCTGGTTTGAATCATGATCTTCATCGTTTCCTTTTTAAACTTGTCACGTCACAGCAGTTATATTGAGGAATTATGCGAACTCAAACTTCTCAAACTTATCTTCTAAGGCTAAGAAAACTAATTCTATCCACTTGCAGAATGACACATTGATGTTTGCATAATTCCAACAAAAATTCGTTTCCGTGTTTTTTTTATTAATGATCGAAATGTCAATTGCACCACCCGTATTCATGTTAACTTTACACTTGAATCCATAACCCCTACATCATTTTAGTGCAGTTACATTGGCCGCGGTGAAATGAATAGTGCTTCAAGGCTGCCTTTGACAAAATCGGTAGCAAAAGCAATACTGCATGAGCTGAACATTTTTTATTGTATAAAAGTATGGGACGTATTTTCTTGGGCTGAGGCCTCATTCAACAGTCGAGTGGATTTGGAAGAGGAGAAACATGTATGCTAAGTCTTATCTTTTTGCGTTTTCCACGCTGTTGAATATTTTCCAGAGACTTAGATTGAAAAAAACAACATCGCAAAAGGTTACACTACTCGTTGGTGACATGGAACTTTAATATAGTCATCCGTACTGTGTTTTTATGAGTAAATCTGTAAAAGGAAAATAAAAACGGTTATAACATAAATAGTAAATGGGCTTGCTAAATGCAGCTATTGGTTAAATGTTAAATGATATAACTGTGTTACAAGGAAAACATGACTGTTAACGGTTGGCTTCTCTTTTGGTGATGGCGCTAAAAAAAGTATATATGTTAATAAATATCTTCGTCAGAAGACTACCTGGCCTTTAAACAAAGTCATTGTCTAAGTCTTTCCAAGGAGAAGAAAGAGGATTGGGTTACATTGCGCACATTTTGCAAACGGCGTTTACAACCTCTGACTTTATGGTTCTTTTTTCGACAGTTTCCACCTTGTTTGCAACGGTTTTCTTGCCTCGAAATTCAAAATGAAGGGATATGTAGCCACCATCTTGGACTTCAACGTTGAGTAGGCCCTGGGTAAGAGTCGTTTTCGTTCCTCACTGCGAGCACCGTAGTTTCTTTAACGCGTTACAACATGTCCACCATACGCATAGTCATTTGACACTCTACCTGCTTTTTCTTATAACGTGTTTTTTCGTGGTTTTGCCTCGTCTAAAAATCGATGAATAAGCATCGTTGACGTTTTTCGAGGGACTGAGAACATTTTGCCGCAGCAAACGGGGACTGTTTCCGGGGGGGTAGTACAACGCCACCACAAATATCTCATTGCTTAATGTTCCTTTTCTCTGTGCACATCCCATGCCCAAGGCACGCGTGTTCTGCCAGATAACCTGCGTGAAAGAATCAGTGTTGCTGTTCAGCCGCGGATCAGCAAAGCTGTAGTTACTTCCTTGATTGTACCAGATCTTGGTGGCTTCTTCCCCAGCCTCCTCGCAGTCAAAATTGACCGAGGATAGCTTAGCACGATTCTCACCAAACACATCGATGCCTGGGACCTGGATAGTTCCTTTGAGCGCCATTTTGTAGGCTAGTTTCTGCGCCTGAATGGCCAACTTGTCAGACCACTTGAGGGGAGCTACATGGTGAAGTGCGCGGAAATTGTTATGCTCTTCAAATCCACGACGGGCGAATGTGATAAACTTATCTGCAACGAACAAATTGTGTATATATAAAATCAATCATATCCTATCCTATATAACCGTCGTTGAGCGGCACCAGCTATCAGCAAGCGGTCAGTTACTAAAATCCCGAAAAAATTGCATAATAATATTGTAAGTTAAACCTTAAGCGGCTAGCTCGGAAACCTTTTGGCCGACCCGATAAGAGTATTCCAGTGGGCCATTTCTGAGTTGCTGTTTGTCTCGGTTTCGAATTGAGTCTTGAGGGTCTCCCAGGGGGGGTCCTTGTTCCCTTCCAAAATTGCCCTATGTTCCCATGTTCCCACACATTTTCGTAAATTGTTCCCCTTTGTAATCTTTCGAATTTTGTTCCCCTGTTCCCAAAAATTGGCTAAGGTTCCCTTGTTCCCTTCGATATTTTGCTAATGCTCCCTTGTTCGCCAAAACCCCTGGGAGACCCTCAGTCTTGGTGCTCAGCTGCTGAAAGGGAAATGAGTTTGATTTGCATAAGAATACGCAACTAATTTCCATTTCAATGGTTGTGCACCAGGACTCGCTTTGAAACTGAGGTATGCAGCAACTCGGAAATGGGTTATTGATTTCACCTCGACCACAAAGAGTTTGATACACTTAGTAACAGTTTGGCTTTTTTCTTACCACTGTTCCTATTTGGGAGACAACAAAGCCTAGATGACTACCGAGGTCATAGCGAAGTCTGCCCCAAACTTAATAAACTGTTTAAGGGCAACAACGGGAAGATAACGTTTCTCATGGAAGAGATGCACTTTGTCACCAAATGGCCGTTACTTAGAGGGTGGTCCGGCACTCCATGGAGATTTCACTGCATGGATTTTGCACTGCTTTTGGAAACGTAACTGAAAATTTTACCTTCGCAGTATCAAGGCAATATTTAGCAACTAGTCATAGTTGTCACTAAATCTGCCCCCGACTTTGTAAAAACTGAATGAAGACTGCATGTGGTTGTCCATGTATTTGTTATGAACCTTTGAAATGTAGTTTTCGTTTGAGAGTTTGCGAGTGCAAATTCCTTGTTGTGTTTGTGTTTTGTCAATTATCACACTTTGTTTCTTGGGTTAATGGAAAGTCCTCATACATATCGTGTTTAGGATGGGTTTACATTATAGCTTGGAATGAAATAAGAAATCTTGGAATGAAATCGTGACGACTCGTTGCCAGACTTGCCAAACCCAGTTTGCGCGGTTGCTGAGCCAGGCGCACATGCTGAAAATTAACCGGGACCACCGTGCGCGCCTATTTTCGTCAAATCGAGAAAATTTTCGCATACTAACACTACGACCATACGATACTTCTTATTTACGCGGGGAACATTAGGGTGCCTCCTCGGGTTCCGGCCTCTGGGCCGGAACCCTGCGGGGGCAATTAAGTTAAAGCTGATTCCAGTCTGTTCTTTTTACTAAATATTGCGTTGACTGGTAATGCGAGGGTCAAATCCTAAATAAGTTGTAACAAACTCTAAAATTGATCACACCCTCTGATGCTATTCTAACTACTCAGCAGATTATGTTAATTATTTCAAGCGTAAAGGAATAAATAGACCCAAAGAAAACTTCAAATCCAAGTTGATAATCTTATTAATTCTCATTAAGTGCTGGTTTGACATTGCACTGATATTGTAAAAAGTTCCATGTTGGTCATTGGGAAGTTAGCTCACTTTTCAAGACGCTGTTAAGATCCCTTTGCTGAGCTGTTCCCTGCACACTTCCAGAGGTTGGAAAACCTAAGTAAAAGGTTACAAAATAGAAATAGTTAACAGAAAAACAAAATGTTCAGGACATAACAAAATACCAAGTACAGCGCTCCTAGCAAGCAAAACCTCGCCTCACCGGCGCAGATTTTGTGCCCGCAAACGATGCAAATATTTCAGTTCGGAGGGAAGCCATTATTAATCGATAGGTACTGTAGTGTTTGTAGATTACATTGCGGTGTATCTTACATGAAGGGATTCATTAAAAAAGCAGCATGGCGGACTGAACTTGTAGTGTGTTCCTTGCCTGCACTAATCTGTTTCCATCGGTTTCAATACGGCATCGGAATACGACATCTGGCGACGAGGATCAAGTTTTAGTGCCCGACGATCGGATTATGGCATCAATAAAGATAGATGACCTGTCAAGTGTAAAACCCTTCGATCCGAACGGCGATCCCTCGAACGTTGGCACGCGATGGAGGCGATGGATGAAAAGTTTCTCATTGTATGCGGATAGCAAAGGCCTAATAATTCAAGTGGATAAGGCTGACAACAAAGTCCAAAGAAGAGCTTTACTCCTTCACTCAGCCGGTGAAGATGTTCAAGAAATCTTCGAAACGTTGGCTGACACGGGCGAAGCAGCAGATTACGAAAAAGCTGAGAAAGCCTTAAATGACTACTTCATTCCCAAGGTAAATTCGACATACCAGAATCATGTATTCCGAAGCATGGAGCAGCAAGACGGCGAAACCGTGGCTCAATTTGTGACAAGATTACGACAAGTGGTTAAAGATTGTGATTATGGCGACCAGTCCAGTAACCAGATAAGAGATCAAGTTGTTCAGCGATGCAGGTCACACAACTTACGGAAAAAATTATTAGAGAAAGGTGAGAAGCTAACCCTAGAGCTCCTACTTGCGACAGCAGCAACCCATGAAGCAGTTGAAGCACAGTTGAAGAACATGGAGGGTGGTAACCATACGGTGAATTCAGTACGTGACTCGCGGGGAGACAAGAGGCATTACAAAGGAAAGGCCGAGTCAATGGGCGAACCTGCAAAGCAAGCTTGTTACAGATGCGGAAAGGTAGGTCATTTTGGACGTGATCCTGAATGCCCAGCTAAAGGAAAAACTTGCAAGAAGTGTGGAGGAGCTGACCACTTTGCCTCACAATGTAAAACGAAAGCAGTCAAATATACCAGCCCTAGACATGGTGGGAAGTCAAAGGAAGAGAAGAAGAAAGTCAGATATGTGCAAGACGGAAGAGATGAGGATGAGTATGCGTTTTCTGTCAAGTCAGTCTTACCACCTGAGAAAGTAGAAGTGTCTGTGGGCGGAGTTATGGTTGAAATGGTGATTGATTCAGGTGCTAGCACCAATGTCATCGACAAAAATCTATGGTCAAAGCTGAAGCAAGAAAAAGTAAAGTGTGTGTCAATGAAGAGTGATAAGAAGCTTTATGCGTATGGCAGTAAAGAGCCACTGAAAGTCCTAGGAACATTCTCTGCAGTAACGAAGGTAGGACAAAGTGAAACCCAAGCCGAATTTGTCGTAATTGATGGTGAAGGAGAAGCACTGTTAGGAAAGGAAGCCGCTGTACGGCTAGGTGTGTTAAAGCTTGGTGTTCCAGTTTATTCAGTGAAGTCTAAAGAAGCAATCATGTCAGATCATAAAGAGCTGTTTGAAGGTGTGGGAAAGTTGAAGGACTTCCAGGTCACGTTACATGTGGATCCAGATATTCCAGCCGTGGCACAACCAGTCAGGCGCACTCCATTCAGTCTACGAGACAAAATAAAGATGAAGATTGAAGAACTTGTGGCGATGGACATAATAGAGCCAGTAGAGGGCCCAACTCCTTGGGTTAGTCCAGTTGTGGTAGTACCGAAGCAGAATGATGAGATACGTCTGTGTGTGGACATGCGGAAGGCAAATGAAGCCATTATCAGGGAACGTTACCCCATACCTACCGTGGATGAGGTGCTCGAAAACCTCAATCAAAGCACAGTGTTCAGCAAGCTAGACCTGAAGTGGGGTTACCATCAGTTAGAACTCCACCCAGAGTCCAGGAGCATCACGACTTTTACCACACACTGTGGACTCTATAGATACAAGCGTCTCATGTTTGGCATAAGTTCAGCTCCAGAGGTATACCAACACGTCATTCAACAAGCATTGCATGGTTGCGAAGGTGTTGCAAACATTTCAGATGACATCATTGTACATGGCAGAAGTACTGAGGAACATGACCAGAGATTGCAGCAAGTCCTGGAGAGGCTTAAAGAAAAGAATCTTACACTAAATGCCGAGAAATGTAGATTCCACATGGCCCAGATGGTGTTTATGGGACTTGTGTTGACCAGTAAGGGCATTGGGCCAGCTGAAGACAAGGTGAAGGCCATCGTAGACGCTAGAGAACCGCAGAGTGTCTCAGAAGTCAGAAGTTTCCTTGGTCTGGCAAACTACAATGCACGTTTCATACCAGATTTTGCCACAGTAGCTGAGCCGTTACGCCGACTGACAAAGAAAGGTGCTCGCTTTGAGTTTGGAGAAGAGCAGAGGAAAGCATTCAACGAGCTGAAGAGACGACTATCAAGTGCCGAAACCCTTGGTTATTTTGACAGAGATGCAAAGACGCTGATAATAGCAGACGCAAGCCCAGTAGGTCTCGGTGCAATCCTTATCCAAGAGCAGCAAGGGAGGAAAAGAATCATCAGCTATGCAAGCAAGAGCCTGAGTGATGTGGAAAAGCGATATTCGCAAACTGAAAAAGAAGCTTTAGCAGTTGTTTGGGCGTGCGAGCGTTTCCATGTATACCTGTACGGCACTGAATTTGAATTATACACGGATCACAAGCCATTGGAAACAATATATTCCAGCAAGTCGAAGCCATGTGCACGAATCGAACGGTGGGTCCTTCGATTACAGCCATACAAGTTTAAAGTTAAGTATTTGCCCGGAGAGCAGAACATTGCTGATCCATTATCGCGTTTGTTGAAATTAGACGAGCAGGCAGAATCATCAACTGCACACAGAGTTTCAGATGAGTTTGTCAGATTTGTAGCGGTAACTGCCACTCCGCGAGCGATGACAACACGTGAAATTGAAGAAGCCTCAGCAGAAGATGGAGAGTTTGTTGCATTGCGTCACTGCATAAAGCATGGGAATTGGAGAGGTGATCAGCACAAGCAATACATACCGATAAGCAGTGAGCTTTGTGTGATTGGCAAGTTGATCCTTAGAGGTACTAGGATCGTTATTCCAAGCAAGTTGAGGCCTCAAGTACTAACTTTAGCTCACGAAGGACATCCCGGAATCGTCAGCATGAAGCAGAGATTGCGGTCAAAAGTGTGGTGGCCTGGGATTGACAGAGAAGTCGAACGGTTTTGCAAAACCTGCCATGGATGTCAGCTTGTAAGCAGTCCAGCCAACCCAGAACCGATCAAGCCAACCTCTCTGCCAAGAGGCCCCTGGCAAGATTTAGCCATTGACCTGTTGGGACCATTACCGTCAGGCGAATCTGTGTTAGTTGTGGTAGACTACTTCAGCAGGTACTATGAGATTGAAATCATGCGCTCCACAACATCTGACAAGATAATCGAGTGTTTGGAGAAGATCTTCACAACGCATGGTTTACCACTGTCAGTAGCCAGTGACAACGGACCACAATTCACATCTGAGGTATTTGAGCAGTATGTAGAAGACTGTGGTATACAACACAGGAAGACGACACCCTTATGGCCCCAGGCAAACGGGGAAGTAGAAAGACAGAACGCGTCTCTCCTGAAAAGAATGAGGATAGCTCAAGCTGAGGGAAAAGAATGGAAGAAGGAAGTGCGCAAGTATTTGGTGGCATATAGATCAACCCCTCATACCACCACAGGTATAAGCCCAGCTGAACTTCTGTTTGGAAGAAAGATGCGCACCAAATTGCCTGAATTCAGAGAGGAGAGCGTAGCAAGTGAAGTGCGAGACAGAGATAGTGAAATGAAGGCAAAAGCTAAGCTGTATGCAGACAAGAAGAGGAATGCCAAACCGTCAGCCCTGATTCCAGGTGACAAAGTTCTGCTGAAACAAGAGCGGCAAAACAAGTTGTCAACACCGTTTGCACATGAACCTTATGATGTTGTCGCCAAAAAGGGAAACAGTGTTGTGATTGAATCACCTGAAGGGGTTCTACTTAAACGTAACACCACTCATGTTAAGAAGTACGAGGAAGCATCAGGAGGGACGGATGAAACATCTGCATTGCCTGATGATACTGTTCCTGCAGAGTCTGAAGCGGAACAAGAAAAGGCTAGCAGCCCCATCCCATCAAGACCAACTCGAGTCAAGAAACTGCCAGAAAAACTCAAGGACTTTGTTATGACTTAACTACTACTAATGACACTGTCTTTGTCTTAGACCAGACTTTCTGGCAAGCTGTACTTTGAAGCCCAGTGTAGTGGACTTTTAAGGGTACCATTTTAAGTATTGAGATTTCCATAGTTTCAAGCTATTCGTTAATTTCAGTCTGGAAAAAGGAGGGATGTAGTGTTTGTAGATTACATTGCGGTGTATCTTACATGAAGGGATTCATTAAAAAAGCAGCATGGCGGACTGAACTTGTAGTGTGTTCCTTGCCTGCACTAATCTGTTTCCATCGGTTTCAATACGGCATCGGAATACGACAGGTACTGAGATTAGTAACCACGTAATTTGCAGTGAGTAAAATCCGTTTTGAATTTAGTCACTAGTAAAAACAAGTGCTCAGCTCGTAAGGGAAACGATATTTCTGTACTTTCGTGAATTTTTATCGTTTGCGCAAGGCCTAATTGCCTATGGACAAACGAAAGGGAAAGCGAACTTAAGCAAAAAGCTTGGTACCATTAAAATAAACAAATTTAAATATAGAAAAATGCATTGCAGGTTTTTTATCACTGAACTCATTGGGGTGTATTAGAAAACATTAACGTTCGCGGAGTTCGATCACTCTTTCGTCTTCTTATACTACCGAACTCAACTCGTAAATAAAAACCGAATGCATGTATTTTCTACGCAATTATTTCTTTTAACACCACAATGGCAATCACTATCTCAGTTTGTAACTTTAAAGCCGTTTTGCCCGTTTCCGCCACGGTACAACTTGTTTAACTTAATTAACCAGCTTTACCAGTAAAGTCGATTGAAGAGTGACCTTATTTCAATAAAAGCTGTTGGCACACGAAAGAGATGTTTGACAAGCCATAATGGAGTTCAAGTTTTATAACAGTTTTCTAGAATGCAGTAAATCTAGGGTATACATTAGTTCCCTCTTTAAAAAATAAGGTCAAAGCACTAAAATAATAAAAGTTGACAATTTTTGTACTTACTCTGTACCAGCAACAAGAGGAAGAAGGAGGTCCTCAAAAGACTCACAACAACGTGAACGTCGCTACACATGTTGCTTGACAATATGTATGGTACAAAGCACTTGATCCAAAACATGGAAATTGGTTTAATGCGGAGTCAACACAGTCTAAATGAAGACTTACATTAGCGAGAATACAAGCAATGCACGCTATGGAAAATTCATCAGTCAAGCGAACAGACAGAAATAGAGAAATATGGAGTACTGCTTCTAACCTTTTTTCGACGATCATAAAACGTCGCTAAATAAGAGTCATTATAGCATTCGAAGTCAGTAAGAGTGGAACAGGAAGTCCGGATATTCTCTGGTCCGATAATTTCTGGTATTATATCCTTCCCCGTTTAATTTCACGGTCCAAACTTGTACACTTCTAGTGAACGAGATGCTAAAACGAGCGGTTACAACACCAAGGGATCTGCAATAGCTGCATAGCGCGAAGCCATCTCAGTAAACAAAGGCACTAAATATTACACTGTTGTGTCTTTCGGAAAGTATCCACCGAGAAAAAAGAAAAATATCGCGTTGGGTTTGTATGATTAATTATTTAGCAAAGCTTGAACTCACTGAACCCATTAGGTTCTGTCAAATAAAAGGCTGGTTGTTTTGTTGTTTTAATCCGCTAATTTACAAACGACTGAACTTCAAATGAACAACGAATGAAGTTAAGGAGAAAGGCATTAAATTATCACTAATGGGATAACTCAGTTTTAATTTCTCAGTTCAATGTAACTTTTCAACTTCGAGCCGTTTGTTTCGTAAGGGATCGTTCACTTTTACGAGGGAGAGGGGGCTGGTGGGATTGGGGGGGTGGGGGTGGGGGAACATGCCAAAAGAAAGCGGCTTTTGAGGAGGGCCATCCCAAAGAAATTAGGGAAAAGGGGGGTCACGTGAAATATTTCAGCAATACTTTGGTCATAAAGTTTTAATCCAAAATTGACTTCTCTTTCTTTTGATTTGTGCTTTCTGATAAACAGGTGTCTGTAGTATAAGAAATTGTAAATATTGTCTTCATAGCAAGAACAATCACATGAAGTAGGAAATAGCAGAGAATATTAAAAAGGGAACATCTTTGGAGATGGTTATTCTATTTAATTAATTAATTTTTTTTTTTTTGGGGGGGGGGCATCCGAAAATGTTACCGCTTCAAAGAGGGGGGTCATGCAATTTCTAAATGTAGCTTCCCGAATCAAATCAGCCCCCCGTCTCTCGTAAAAAATTAACTGTCCATAAGTAGCCTCAATTAAATTGAATTTGTTTGAACGAAATGGCAATTTATCGACTGTTTTCAGTTTTCAAGTTCAAATTCGCCCTTTACCCAGGTTAGCACTTATTGTTTCTGGCGTCAGGAACCACTCCGTATGGAGAGCTGCCGAACAGAACTGTCTGTTTCACTGCAAAGCGTGACTCTGACCTTTTAATCTGTTGATACAGTGACCATAATCCTTGTAAAGCTTTCGCTATTGAACAAAGCTATACGGTGATACTGTTATAATATATGTTGGACTCTAACTTTTCATCTATATGTAAAAAAATTCAGTTCGACCATTCGTTGAAAAGTTACTGGTATCTTTTGCTTCATTATTCATGGTATCTACATAGTTTTTACTCGGGCTACCTGTGGTAGCACGAGTCTAGGGTTGTTTACCATTTACCACAAATTCCCGGAAATTCCGGTTGGAATGTAAATGGTAAACGTTTTTTCGGTTCGTCCCACTGGAAAATTCCCGGGACAAACGGAAATTCTGAAAAGGTAGTCCCGTTTTCCCGGTTGGGACGCCAGAGGAGTTCCGAATGGAAATTCGTCTACCATTTACAAGTTCCTCAAGTTTCGTACTAGTTTCAGGCCTTTCCGAGCGCAATCCCTTCAACAACAACAACAAATATGAATCCAGTCTAGCGCGGCGCGACAATCCGGAAATTTGGGGGCAAATGGTAAACGACACGTACCGTTCTTTCCGAACGAAAATTCCGAACCGAAATTTCCGGGAATTTGTGGTAAATGGTAAACAACCTAGGTTTCGGTTTCGTATAAGTCTATCGACAACGTCGAGAATGAGCAAGCCTGCGCTGCTCGCGGTCTGCGGTGTCCCTGAAGGCCTGAAAGCAAGGCGCCTTATTTCTAGTCTGCTACACAGCCGTTATTAGTGTCGTCACGCAACTCTCCTCCCCACTAACGGCTGCTGAAAACCGAACCACATTCCTTTCCCGCGGTTAGCCAATTAGAATTCAGCTCCCATTTTCTGGAAGGTGTTCGCGCCAGAAGTTTCATCCAATCACGGCCTTGCTTTTATCGGTTCCCCAAACGTGGAGAAAGCAAACACAATGGCCGCGCTAGAGGAAGCAGTTATTCGAGTGGCTTCCTTATTTAAGATTTTGGAAATAAATACGCATCAGAAGCGGGCAATTCAAGCAATTGTGGTCGATAAGAAGGATGTCTTTGTAAACTTGCCGACAGGATTCGGAAAATCGCTTATTTATCAAGCTCTCCCGTTCGTGTTTGACCATGTAAACAGAGTGCAGGTCACATTGTTGTAGTTATGTCGCCATTGGTAAGCCTTGTGGACGATCAGGTTAAAATTCTAACAGATCTTGGATTGTCTGCAATAAGTATCAGTTCACAAGAGGAGTTAGGCGTTACAAAGATTGAAAAGGGAAAATATTCTATTGTCTTTGGCTCACCTGAAGCATGGCTAATGAATGATCGCTGGCGAAGAATGTTAGACAACCATGTCTATTCGAATAAGCTCTGCGCCGTGACAATTGATAAGGCTCATGTCCTAAGGCAGTGGTAAGTCCGAGTGTTAGCCTTCTAGATTCTCCGTCAGCTTAAACAATAGTTTCTCTGCTGCGATCAAAGTTCACTGTTATCAGACATACGTTTAAGTATTTTCTCGATTTTCGCATGTAACTTGCTCGTTGAAACTATATTAATGTGTTATTAAATATCATATAAGATAGGGAGTGTCTGCCAGAGACCAATTTTAACTGAATTTGCTATTTTTGTACGAGCATCTCTCGTTAAATTATGTTAAACCTTTACGGTCAGATCAGTGGGAATATTCATGATTTTCTCTCTCTTGTAAATACCACCATTATTTTTATCGTTCAGAGAATAAAGCAGTTTTATGACTTTATTGTGTGTATTGATTTATCAAATACAGATTGACCTTAAAATAATAAATGTCCTGCAACTTAGCTTGAACAATTTCAGATACGTATGACACGAAATATAAAGTATCAAAAGTAAAATTAGTCTGCTACACACCCGTTATTAGTAATTGCGTGACGACACTAATAACGGCTGTGTAACAGACTAAAGTAAAATAAGCTCAAGATCAGTAAAACGAATCGCACCTCGACAGACTTGCTCTTAAGGAGAATACCTATCACAGATGCAGCAGCGCTCATGTCCTTGTTTCGCTGTTTCAACAGAATAGATCCTGCAATAGCCAAGCTTCCAAACCAGCCGAAAGGTTTCGTTCTTTTGTTGATAGCCGAAGTGAGAAGGAATGAATAAAAAACGGGAGCTCGTTCACGCCACTCATCACAAACTAACTGTAGGTCAAACTTCTCCAAATCTTCCTTTTCAATTTTCCTTAAAATTGATGGCTTTCTTGTTGAACATAATTCGGCAACTTCTTTGTTGACGATCTTCAACACCTTTTCCACAATATGCTTTCGCACTGAATGACAGTTCATAACAGCTCCCGCAATTTGAGACGGAACGCTATGTGCTAAGGCTTTTCCAGTGGACTGATATGAACCAGTTAGAGATTTGCTAACATTTTTACTGGGATACTGAACTTTTAGTTGCACTTGACTCTGTTCTTGGACGCCGGATGATCTTGGAGTTGAAGTCACTCCGGGAAGAAATGCATGTGCACTTCGAGGACTTGCCATATTTTGATTTGGGAAAGCACTCAACAGATGACTGAGCTGACTTTGAATTGGGGATTAAAAAACCAGGAAGGTAAGCAGGCACAGGCCGTTTCCATGAAAAAAAATCCTGATAACTCGAATTAGCAGAAGAAGTGCAAGTGGTAGCTTCGCCTGTGCCAAACTGAAGCGATTTGGATACTTTCTGTCGATTTAAACTTTCCTGTGTCCGCGACATATCGCGGACCTGGTCCTGATGGTTTCCTTCAGGAATGTTGCCGTGTAATTCTTCTGAGGCCCTTTGAAGGCGCTTTGTTCTCGGTACATCCCTTTTTTTGAAGACTTCTTCGATTTCTTGCAGAATTTCGTACAGTTTTCCAGAAGATCGCTGAAACTTCGTCAATCGTTTGTAGCAAACGCTCCTGCAAACAAATATCTTGCCGCTGTTGGCGAAACAGCTCACATCCACATTAAGGGACGATTTAATAATCCCTTGCAAGTCGATCGATTTTTTACCAATAATAATAATAATAATAATAATAATGAACTTTATTTGAGTGTCAAGTGTATTTAGCACTGCTGTACTAATTGGAGACACTGTAAAGCACAAATGAAATAAATTACATCAAATCATACCAAAAATATAAGTTTTCGCTGGATTTGCTGACGGCGAAGAGCAAGTAAAGCATTTCGAATCACTGTCGACAATTTTCTTAGGAGTTCCGTCCATGACTTGCTGGAAAACATGTTCATATCCTCGCGCCCGGAATCGACTGGCTTTTCCCGCGAAAACTGACGTCACAGTCAATTTCTAGATACGTGATTGGTTTGTTCGTTAGACCGCAAACACAAAAGGAAAGGAATGTGGTTCGGTTTTCAGCAGCCGTTAGTGGGGAGGAGAGTTGCGTGACGACACTAATAACGGCTGTGTAGCAGACTACCTTATTTCAAAATCATCCATGGATCTTTTCTTATTCAAACTCAAGTTTTTTTTCTACGTGGTCGTGTGGAAAGAGATTAGCGGGAACAGGGCCAATAAGGCTAAATCGGAAGAAAAGTATATCCCGCGATTGAGGAGTAATATTATTGTTTTTCCCACATATCGCTTCTTCGCCTTCGATAACTTGGAATCAGATGAATGGCATCAAGTTTCACGACTGTTTTTTACCGTGGGAACCAAGAAAGCTGATTGGTCAACATTAATTCGATTAGTAAACAAACCCAACTATCACAGAAATTTCTGTAAAATATATTGACCTCGAACAGATCTGAGTACATTAACAAAGGAACGTATCCAAAAATTCAAAAAGCAATGAGTTATCTCACCTTCCTCCATGGCCTCCACGTGCATACAATGAAAAACACGCTCAGCTTAGGGGTGGTCCATGGACAGGGTCCACAGAGGTGGTCCATGGACCGGGTCCACAGGGGTGGTCCATGGACCGGGTCCACAGGGGTGGTCCATGTTTTGTATACGTCCTGGTGTTCCCTTATGTTACCTTTGCAGCTCAATTAATGTTCCCTCGCTTTCGTCCTTCCCATCACACCCCTCGCGCCACTAGGGAGAGACAGAGAGAGACGACTGGGGACGAGTCAGCCTCATCCTTACTTACAAACGAAAGTTGCTTCGAATAATCTGGCCTTTTCTTCCCTTGCCTGAAAACTTCTTTGTATTCACTAGCCAAAGGTTTGAGTAACTGGGCACGTAGCACATCTTTGGCCACAAATTGTTTCTTGCAATATTCTCCCGGTGTATGCAAGCATTACACAGAAACCAACGAGTGTCTGAGTGAGAACTCCACCTTAATGGCCGTTTCGGCTTCAGCAACTCTTCGGTGCATCGAAGAGTTTATCAGAGAACTCTACCATCGACTCAAGCTGTTGGAAATACCTCCGGTGCTCAAAGTTGCTTTGTTGATCGCATTTCTCATTGTTTTAAAAGCAAATTTGAAGGCTGTATTTGGATTCGAGTGTCCTCCAGTTGGCTACGAATTTTACGGCAACCTATACATCTACGGTCCCTCTTTTATCCTCCTCTGTTTCGCTCTGGTGTTTTCGCGTAGTTTCTGGGAGTTCGTAACAGGCTGCTGTCGTTTGAATTGCAGAAAACGTGTTTTAGCATCGACCAGTTCTGCGACAAACATTTATCTCGGCTTTTCTGCACCTATTTTGTGGATCGCGTTTGCATTGCTGGAAAGTGACTTTTATATTTGCGCAAATTTTGGACCAAGAGTCTTACAAGAACGCTGGAGGGGCATGGAATACTCGGCAGGGTATGTAACGCATCACGGAAGTCAGTGGCAGATTATTGGGTGGGAAATAATTTTAGCCTGGGCTTTCATATCCACCGTTGCAGTTTCGATGCGGCGGTTTTGTTGCAAGAAACAACAAGATTCTTTGATTATTTGAGACTAAATAGCAAGACTTTTCCAAGTTTATTCCTTTTATTTATACTGAGATGTACACACGGAAATGATGTTTCTGTGAACAAAACAATAGGTACGATTTTTCGTATCTAGTGAAAACTCATCTTGTTGCTGGGTGGCGTTGTTTTCACAACTGGAATTTTTGATGTCCGCTTTCTGCCCGAGTTTCTTTGGTGAAAACGTATCTTTTGTATTTGAAATCTCAGTATTAATCAATTAATTAATAATTATTGTATTAATCTCAGTGTCAACCTGAAAGTACCATTGCATCTGACAAACAAAAGTGCAGCAATCTAAAACCAGAATTTGTTTTTGGAATGGTAAGCGCCATTTATTTTATATAGTGTGAGCTTGAAAATCCATACCAAAGCAAAAAGAACTGAAAAGAAAGCTTCACAATAATTTCATCTTAATTTTATGATACTACTGTACATTAGACTTATGATAGACCTACTGTGTCCAGTTCACTTCCTGTATGAACAAGTCGATGTGTCCTAAGGTTACCAGGGTATTTAAAGTTCCTAAAGCAAACTTCACATTGGAAAACCTGTCCACCACATTGCATGGATTTGAAACTTTCCTTGGGAGAACTCTCAATAATTTTCTTGTGGATAATCTTCATGTGAGATTTAAGGTTACTGAAGTATTTGAACTCTTTCATACATGACTGGCATTTGTATGGTTTTTCGGCTTGTGGTGAGTGAATAAAAACAGTATTTTCATTTGTACTGTCTTCGTTAAGGCAATTCAGATGTGGTACAAGAGGCTTTCTTCTTTGATTTTGTTTGTTATGACTCTGAGCTAGACTACATACATAAGCATTTTTTGGATGAAGGGGCTTAGTTGTGTCACATTGTGTATTTTGTCCCTCATCAATGACGCCAAAATCTCCATATTTTAAGCAGCGATTTTGTTCTCCTGGTGGAAGTCTACGGTTGCACTTTCTTGGTTTAGGGCTAACCCTTAAAAAAAAAAAAATCAACACAACTTAGGGATAGAAAGTTGGGAAAAGAATTGTTTCACTGGAAGCAGAGTAAAATAACTTGCATCAAAGCAAAGTAAATTTGTAGGCTGTGTATGTGTTTATTGGATTAATAACTTGTTAATAATAAATGTCAAGTCAAATTTACGTCACAAACTCTTTCCCTTGGCACCAAATTTTTTATACATCAAAACCCACATTGACCAAAATTACAAATGAAGGAAATTGTTGCAAACAACATTATTACCAGCATTTTTTCTTTATCAATAAACATTCTACACTCGATCTTTATGTGTATCGATAGTCCAAGGAATCTGCTAATAATTTTCAGCAGCTTCTTGGATTTGGTAATCATGGACTTATTGTAAATAAATTCAATTACCACTAGTTGAGTATTTTTCCCCATCAATGTTTGTACCTTTGATAATTGTTCTTCAAGAATCCATAAATCTGGACACCAATAACCTACTGGTTATAATTTACACTTAAATAAACTTGTCTAATCTATCTTGTAATAAGCAAAGAAGAACAAACAATATCCACTGAATATCATCCAATATATTTGGAAAAATATCAGGACAATAATTTCACAAAATATCACTGTACTTGGTAATATATTACACCATTATATAATTATGTACCTGTTATCTGCTGGGATTTTCTCACCAAAATCTTTGTCTGTTGTATACTCTTCCTGGAATGTTTAAAAATGAAAGGATCATAAGTTGCTGTAGTGTTGTGCATGTTATAGTGAAAACATAATTATTTGAAAACATTTCATAAAAGGGCACGTAATTTATGAATGTAATTTAATAAAATTTAATAAAAATCTAGAAAGGAAAGCCAATGACACTGAAGGCAACTTCATAAGAAAAACACACTTTAAGAGAAGGGATATTAGGATTCTTTTCAGATTCTGAGCAGAATGGTAAAATGTTAGAGCACTTGGGACTGGAACTGGGTAGTGACATGAATTGTAAAAGTCATGTACTCTTTGCACTGTTACTCTTTGTAAAATACAGTTGCAATGAAAATGTGTTCAGAGTTGTAGAGAAGAAAATTGTGTGCTCATTGAGGTAGCCATGCAGCTGGCTGATAATAGATTTAGATAGACTTTGGTTGCCACCATAATTATGTTGAACAACTGCCAAAATGGGACAACCCTGTGTATTACAATAAAAAATACAATTCCTACAAAAATAAAGCAACAGGGTAGATCCTGTTTCCCTCATAGTTCTTTAAGATGTAAAGCAAAACCTATGTAAATACCCAGAAGACAAGTTATACTTCAAAAGAAAATTGGCAGTGAATACCAAAGAGCTGTATATTAAAAAAATGTACATGTATTCAAATTGAAATACATGTGTGGCTTAATTATAAAGATAACATGACCTCAGATCTTAAATTTCAGTGAAAATATTTACCTCACTCTTTCTCTTCAGTCTTCTTGTTCTTGGAACTACCAACTGTTTTCCAGTTCCGCAGGTTTCATCACAATCACCACTATCCATGCCTAACAGTTTTTACCATAGCAACACCACAGCCAGGCATTAACTACGACAGAAAATGCAAAAATAGAAATACATTAGGCTGACATTGTTAGTTTTTGCCAAATATAAGAAGAACCCATTCACCCCTCATCACTGGAGAAAAAAAAATTCACCTTAAAATAATACCTAATTCTATTTCCTTTGTACTAGTATACTTTTCCTAACATATGTGTTTTTTTACAATACATGAATTTAAGTTCTTGTTTACAACAATAAAGTGATCTTTCCTAACAAAAAGAGTATCACTTCAAAATAAAATAGACATTTCGTCATTATTATGACCCTGGTTTGAATAACAATCGATTTTAATTATTAGCCTTACTGTATATTTTAATTCCGTCGATGCACGTTCTTTTCAAATTTATAGAATCTATAGAAACTATTGCGGCTCAAGAAGCAAGGCTAGATTGCATGCCCACTAATTTACATACTGACGAATAACAATACAGACCATTGTTTTATGCTCTTACACAGCCAAAACAATTTATTTGGAAGCATTGGAATCTGAGAATTAGTAATCAGTTCCATTTTTTGCGGATTATAAAACTTCCTCTGTATGATCGATCTTAAACTAGAAGTCGACAAATATTCTAGAACAATTAGCTAGTGAAATCGGACACCAAAAAACAAACACAGAATGACAGGAACTGCGTAGATTATTACCTTATTCACGACTGTGATCCTTGGTAGGCATATGCCACCTTCAAAAAATCTTCAGTGCTGAAAGATTAATATCACTTCATTTTGCAAAAGAAAGATTTCGATCGAAAACGTTAATACTGTACAATATCATAACGAACTTCAAAATGGCCGCCAAATTTTTTAAGTCCAGAATGCAGTACAAGTGTGCTAGTTAACCGAGAAAAACTGGGCACTAGTAAATTCCCGGTTAATTTGGCGGGAAAGGGACGAGCGAAGAAAACATCAGAATTTTTCTTCTTGATTTTGCCGAAATGCAGTTTGGTGGAGGAAATCGGAGAAGAGGTAGAACGAGTAACGTAGAGAGTTCCCAGGATGGTAGAAAATATGCACAAAGATTGCAGATGTACAAGGTTCCTCCCACGGACAATATCACGTTGGAAGAATTTGAGGAGTTTGCTATCGAGCGATTGAAAGGTTCAAATATAACAAACTCAGAATATCCTTTAAGTTAAATATCTTTTATGGCCATGTTTTTCTGGAAGCAGAAATTTATGGCAATAGAAGATGACTTTGCACACATCGTTGTCTGAAGTAAACCTAGAACTTTGTCCTTTAGCAGGAATTATTGTTGAATCGTTTCAATTTTGTTTAATTCTGTGAAGTGTTGAGGGATGTCGACACATTTGGTATACGATACAAACGACATTCCAAGGAATATAACGAAGCAATGAAGGAAGCGCTTAAAAAGTTTCTACCTTCGGCGCAAAAGGCTTTAAACTCAACGGTAAGAAATAGAACAAGCTTTATGCAACCACATGTACATTCATTCATATTTCCATTCTGCTGTCCAGCTAGGTTTATATATAGCTTCTGTAATTACTTTTAGACAGCGTTATACCCACGTAATTCTTTTTATTATTTTTGTATGTGGTGTATGGATGAAGGTATTGTTGTTTGTAAAGACAAATGACACTTGAATATAAGTGTACTGTTCAAAGTTCCTAATATGGATCTATCTCTAGTGAAGAAAATAAAAAGAAAAAAAGAACGAAAATTAGGCATGACTAAGTACAGGGTTAATCAGGTGAGAGACAAACCTGGTACATAAAAAATGAAATTTGAAAAAATGGAATGAAAATTTTGATGAAGCTGTGGGTTAGTTCTAATCGGTTGAACTAGCCAAAAATATTGAAACTTTTGATAACAGGTTTTTTTTTTCAGCTTAATGGAATAGTTAACATATTGCTTAATGATTGTTTTCTATTGTCTGAATTTAAGTCTGTAGAGGATGAGGAAAAAGAAAAAAGAAAAGACCACATATCGCATTTCATTCTTCGCTTGGCATATTGCAGATCGTGAGTCTTACTTGTACTTTTATATAAGCTGTCAGTTTTACTGTCTCCTGAGAGCTAGATTTCCGTACGACCCCAGACTTCACTGTGCATGCCTTGGCAGGGCAAGATTTCCTCACAGGTCCCTACTTCATTATGCATGCTGTAGTTGAATTGTCTTGGGAAGTGCGCGTGCAAACATTTCTGAGAACGAAATTGTATGGCTACAGCATGCATAATGAAATAGGGACCTGTGAGGACATCTTACCCTACTCAGTAACGAGTAATCTCCTGTGTAATGAAGTATGGTGGTGACACAGAAATCTAGTGATAGTGAAAGGAAGTTCCATGCTTTTGAGACTCCTACAGTGTACTGCAGTGTCAACTTCGTCTCGGTGAATATTCATGGATAATTACTGAGCCTGAGGTGAATAATTGTTTTAGTATAAATACGCAGGTGATAATTTAAAAAAAAAAGCATTGTACAACACAAGAAATGCTATTTCATCAAAAGCGTGCAAACGACAGGCAACCATTTTGTTTGTTGAGGTGATTATCAGCTGATAATCCGAGAAAGCAAACCGATCAGAGCACCCAATTTTGTATAATCACCTGAGTATTTACACTAATTGTTTATTATTAGTTCTGGGAGGTTCAATAATAGGTTAGGTTAGTGAAAGGTGAAAGGTAACACACCAATGTAGATGATTTCCATAAATCACTGTGCTTTACCCCACTGGAAGTGGAAGGGTGGTACTCTTTCTGATAAGTACATATACATTTACCAAGAAGTGGATTTTACATGCTTCCTGACCTTCAGTATCATAACCTTAGTTTTACAAAAAAGAAAAAATGAACCTTTGGAATGTGTCGTAACAAAGATACAAAATACATGTATGGTGAGACCTAGGCCATTGGATGTATGAAATGATATTTTATAGTCAGCATGATGCATTTGCATCAGCATTCCACGAGCAGGGTTGGAGCAGTGGTGAGAGCACTTGCCTTCCATCAGTGTGTAAAAATGCTCAGTCATTAAAAGACTCAAAACAGTATTTTTACTGGGAAGAGCATTTGGGGGGTTGGGTAGGTGAACTTAACAGTATAATTGTCATTTCTCAATGACTAAATGTCAAGATTACTCCTGTTTCAACAGTAAGTTTACCTGTTTTCTAATTTGACTGACACTGACTGCATTTAACCCTAATTTTCCTTTTTAGTGAAGACCTTAGAAGATGGTTCTTATCTCAGGAAGTTGAACTATTCAAGTAAGACCATTTTAAAACAAAATAATTTGACAGTATTCTGTCATGTCAAGGCACAGTGCAATGCTTTAGGTCTGACTCTATCTCTATGACTATATTTTTTACTGAAGTTGTGAATAGATTTTAATCATACATAGTTTGATGCTACCACTGCCTAGTGTCTTCTTCAGGGGTGATTGGGTAAGGCTGTGAAGTTCCTTTTTTTTACTCGTGATGAATTGCTTGATTACACCGTGTAAATAAGTGTCAGGTAATAACCACCACTGTTGTGGTTCAGTGGAGTGTGAGCTCTATTGAAATGCTGAGCAGCATCTTTGATGGTAGTGGCAGTTAGTGGTGATAATTTGAGAATGATCCCATCCAATAGCTTGGTTGCGGGTTCGACACCCATGTTCTGCTAAGGCAGAGCTTTTTTTTCTTTTAAGGGAGATAGTTTTTAAAAGAGACACTGCTTTTTGGTGTTCTTTCAAGCAGGTACCAAATTGACATTTTGTTTGCCTGTTGTACTCCAGGGTTCTCAAGAAAATTTTAAGTAGAAGGGGACGAAGTGAAAGTAGATGGCAATGGGTCCACTCAGGGCAGGCATCGGGGAGGCGGAGGTTGCTCCCCTCCCACTGATGGGGGGAGGTTTTGGAGGGGCTCCTCTGAGAAAAATGTGAATTTGGGGGGTGCTAAAATTGTTAAAGTAAATCTCATGGCCCAAAGGTATCAGTATGTTTTTGTTTCATTTTATTTCTTATCTTGCCACTGTAAAGGATTTGTTTTTACAGAACAAACCACGGCAAAGTTTAATATCCCTCTTAGGAACCCATTTCTATGAGTAGCTGGCACGTTCGTTACAACTAGCTGGTGGTTTTTGCTGGTCGCCCAGGGCTTCTGGAGAACCCTGTGTATTTCTGATTACAATTTTTTGTTAGTGTGTTTCCTTCAAAGATTTTACAGTGTGACTACTTGAACCAAGGCCACTCAAATAAATGTTTACATAAATTTTGAATGCTTTTTTTTTTGGACCCTAAACAGCAGATTTTTGGTGAGTTTCTACCTACTAAGATGATTCTTTTTCAATCTTGGTATGTTTTGTGCAGTTATAGGGCAAATTATGTGCATTTTGAGCGAAATATAAAACATTTGTAGGGATTCTGTTGTTTAGATAGTCGATCATTATTGGGTAATTTGTTTGAAAATTTGTTTGGATGGCCTTGGCTTTGGTAGTCGCACTGTAATCATATACTGGTAATGTCTTATTAGGGGCGGCGAATGGTAAATGCAAGACTTTGCGAGACAGCGAGACTACCCTTTTTGCTTTAGGAGCCAAGACATTTTGACTTTTTAGATTGCGAGACCGAGACTTCAAAGTGTTTTGAGTGCGGGCCTGACTCTTTTGTATAAAAATGGAGACTGTGAGACACACATAACCGCTAAAAAAACAAGACTGCGAGACCTGTGAAATTTGACTAAAATTTTGTGAGACCCAGAGTTTTTGAAGGACCCTTTGCCACCCCTCTTACTGGTTCCTTTTTTTCAATTTTCAAATGTTTCAGGTACCGTTTTACTGATGTAGCCTCTGTTTACAAGGATGAGGTGGATGAGTTTCTCAAGTCCAATGGTTTGAATTATAGTGCTGTAAGTACAAATAGGGAAATAAATTTTGAGGTCACAATGCAACTACTCAAACCAAGGTCACCCCAACAAATGTCCACATAAGTTATCCAATCACCATTGACTATCTAAGGGCTTTTTTTTTAATCACTTGGTTTACGGGACCGCCGACGTTGAATTTCCCGATGTCAGAAAAAAAATAAAATTGAAAATTTTGTATTATTTTTTTCCAGCCGATCGTATACTTCAAATGTGCTTTTTTTATTTTCAAAAGCAGAGAAAATAAAACCTCATATTGTCATATTTTTGGAAATAAAACTATTCAAATGGCCAAGGTGTGTTTTATTTTCATTCATTTTCGTGAGATGTAATAGTCTACCAACACAACCTCGCACCCAGTGCCGAGTTACACTCAGGACTGTAATGTATTAGAGCACCAAACTGAGCCCCAGGTACGAGGTTTGTGTTACATTGGCTACGAAACATCTTATTTTTCCCTCCGATATAAAATTGTACACGTTGCCTGAAAAAAAAGGTTGAATACTCTATTTTATTTTTATTTTTATTCCCCCCTCCGACATTAGTTTTTTCCAGAAATGTCCCATAAACCAAGTCATTAAAAAAAAGGCCTAAACTATAGGATCCCTACAAATGTTTTAAATATTGCATGAAATGCAAACAATTTGCTCTATAACTGTACAGGAAATATTAAGACAGGAAATATTAATACTGAAAAAGAATCATCTTGGTAGGTAGGAACTTGCCTCAAATCTGTTGCTCAGCATCAAAAACAGACATTCAAAATTTGTATGAAAATTTATTGTGGTGGCCTTGGTTTGCACGGTAAGAGAGGAAAACGTGAATTACTTTTAAATTATCAGTAATACTAACTGGTTCATTTTATGCAGATAGGTAAAGACGAAAATAAGGAGAAAGTTGAAAGCCTGAAGTCCTCTGGATACAATCTCACGAACGACAAAGTGCTTATCACAGACTACTTCAAAGTATGCAAACTAAACAACAATTGACAATTATTGGATGGCAAGTTTGAGGTTCCTACAAGTTAAATAGTCTAATACAAAAAATAATTCAAACTTACATACTAGGGCCCATTTTATGATAATATTTACTTATGATATGGGTTATTTATTTGAAGTGTTATTTTAAATCTCTGAGTTCAAATTTGATATTTTTTTTTTGAGTATGTGGGCAAATGCATCACATAATTTTTTATTTCATTTTAGATATACATGACATTGTATAATAATATGGTAGCTACAAATGGCAGCAATTCTTCTGATTTTCTTGTTTACTTGTAGGTTCCTTTCATAGAAGCTCTTGATCTTGTGAGATCAAGAAAAGTTTACCTGGAAGATGTGAGTATGAAAATAATTTTGCCAGGGGAATAAAGTTTAGCTGCTTTAATTATCCTTTCATGTATTTTATATTCTTCTTGCTTGAGTGCTACTTCACAGAGCATTCTGCATAAACATTTAAATGGTTTGAAGCTGGAAGTCTGTAATTGTTAGTTGAGTTTGATAAAAATTAATTCAGGTGTGGGTACTTTGGAAAGAATTGTTTGTGATGTCAACAACAGTCAACAATAAACTAAAATTAACTTAAAACTAGTCATGGACATCTACTTTACATATCAAAATTTTATCATCTTTCATCTGTATCTCTGATGAAGATGGATAGTAGTCTCTGACAATAATTATTAATTCAGTTGATTATAGATTAGAATAGGAAGCATGAATGTCACTTGTTTACATACTATTTTTTTGCTTGCTATCTTTCAGGGCTTTGCATATGTCCCCAGGGATGAACTGGTGTCACTTGTTGCTAATGAGTTCCGACTACAACTTTCTCGTGCTCTGGCAGTAAGTATGAATGTTTGGAAAAAGATTCAACAGAATTGTATCCATATTAGTTTTTTTGATAAGTGCCATAACATGTACTTGCCTACTTGGTTGAAACAATAAGCGAGTGCCTAATTTTTTTTTTTTCACTTATGGTGAGTTATTTTTAATCACTGAATTATTAAGTAATAAATCAAAGGCAACATTGAGAACACATTATTTCAGGGTGCAGTTATTATTGAGTACAGTACTAAAGCTATGATATTGCTTTTTTTCTCTGTAACCACCAGTCACAGCAGCACACACTTGGTTTCTGCTTTACAGAAAATTCCTATTTATGGCTTCTTACAACATTTTTGAGCTCTTTATATCCCAAGACACAAAAGACGAGTTAAGGAAACAGAGGAGGTTTGCTCAGCCAATTGTTAAGACCCCAAGATTTGGGCAATTTTTCACTATCAAGAGCTTGAAAGAAGCACTTTTTTGACTGTGGAACATTTTTATTAAGAACATAATTATTTATTTTGATTGTAGTTGCATATTTGATTATAACTGTTATGAGGCTCAATTCAGTTTAACTGCATTGTCTCTCAATAAAACACATTCTATTCTCTTCTATTCTATTCTATTCTATACATGTACTGATGGATTTGAGTTATTTTTAGATAACTGCCAGGGCTTTACCGTACTTGGAGGAAGATGAGAGGTTGCTCCCTAAATTGACCAATCTCAGGTTTGTAATAATAAACACAAGTTAGAGGTACCAGTAATGCAAATTCTTCTTTTGTCACACAACATAGTCACTGGATGTTGATTGCCACGTTTCAACTGCTTACTGCTAGTCTTCTTCAGGCAATTTAGGATCGACTAATTCCGACTCTCCATTATATAGCTGTGTGGTCTGCTCTGATTGGTGCGTTTCGGTCCTGCTATAGGTCCTGTTTGCCGTGTTTTTCTCAGGGATCTGCTGGCTCGCCGTGTGTTTGTTGTGGTGTTTGATTGTCAGCATCCTCGCTTCTAGAATATCAATTCCGTTCAAATTAGAATGTTTAGCTTGTGTGCATTATACATGCAGACCGTTTTCAATTGTTTTGTTTACAGTAGTGATTGTGATTGCTTATTTACATACAACTACAAAGCTGAAAGGAAGGGATGTAGTGTCCTGGTCACAGCACATGACAGTAGACAATGCAATTATTATGCAATCATTTCGATAGTTACACAGGATCAATGCTGAAGGGCTTTTTTGTTGTTGGCCGAAATATTGGTCTGTACTTGCAGAACATATAACAAGTTGAATAGTCACACTTCTAAGCCATAACTTGTTACTACTTATTACCGGAATTTATTAACATTATTATTAAAATTAATGCTTATTAATATAGCAAGTGATCTCTTATCCACAAGGTATAGTGTAAGTAGTCTGGTCATATTGAAGTCAAGATTTTGATGTGGTGAATATTTTTTGGTTCAATTTTTCCCTGGGTTTAAATGTTATTTTCCATTTTTTTTGGTATGTTAATGTATGATGTAAAATGTTTCGTGTTACTGTGTTTAGTCGCCAGTACCTTGGTCAGGACTATAGTCAGAAAAAGGCGTCAGCTGGAGGAAAAGTCACCCTTGATCAAATTGACAGTGTAAGTATTCATTTATTACATGTATTTATTTTATTATTATTTATTTCATGGTATAGATTTTTTTGATTACCATTAATAAATCCAGTGGTTTCATTGAAGGCCAGACACCAGGCAAATTGACTGGCTGTGAAGACAACTTTTTCTAGCTGCTTTTAACATGTCACCTAAAAAAATACATAATCAGCTTGCCGAATCCAGATGCTCTCCTGCTCAAAACTTTAATGAAATCCTTGATGAAATCATAACACATACTTTGTGAATTGTTATTCATAGTTGTCAAGGACTTCATATCCTCTATGTATGCGTCAACTCCATGGTGCAATGAAAGAAAACCATCACCTGAAGCATGGAGGCCGCCTGCAGTATGGACTTTTCCTGAAGGTATAGTTGCAGTACTTCTCTCACCAGTTTTAATCTATTCCAAGTATGGTTATAATAACATTTCCAGTTTCATAACATCACAGATCTTGCACTTTACTTTTCTTCAAACTAAGGCCAGTCATCCTATGCTCCAAACGTTCTCTGCCAATGAAATAAGTATAGGTAATAATGTTAATTTTTTTATGTTTATATTTATTGCAGGGGATTGGTTTATCTTTAGAAGAAGCTCTTATATTCTGGAGAACAGAGTTTACTAAACTAATGGATGTTGACAAAGTGAGGGCTGACTTTTATCTATTTAATTTGTTTGCACTGGTAGTTGTTTCCATTTAGGTGCACCATTAAGTTGGGTTGTATTGCTTCAATTTCACTTCAAATAATTATTGGCAGTGTTGTTACTTTAAAAGTCCAGTTTCAGGAGTGACTGTCATGGTATGGTGTATTTGCAAATGAACCATGAGTATAATGCTGTCTCATAATTATATTTAATTATCACTTTCAGTTTGACAAGCAGTATGCCTACAACATTCGGCACAATTATGGAAAGGAAGGAAAACGGCAAGATTACACACCTTACAGCTGTATGAAAATCATCATGTCAAATCCCCCAGGGCCTGGAGATTTCCATGGTTGGTAAAATCACAATCCTGGTGTTTCTTTCACCCGTTTTACTCAGTCAGATCCAAGTATTAATTGTCTACGGTGAAACAAATGCAATTTTATACATTCATATTATGTCAGTCAATCTGTCAACAAATCAACCAATCAATAAATCCATGAATCAAACTATTTGCTAACAACCTAATCTACCAACCAATGAATCAACCAACCAAAAGAATGAGTTAATCAACCAATCAACTAACCAACTTGGAATTCAATCAATCAGGCAATCTCTCAATCAACCAACAATTAAATTAATGTGTTATGGATCTTGATTTTGTTAACAGGTTGTCCATTCAGACATACAGATGCTGACCTGTTACGGCAACGCTTGGCAGCATACAGAGTAGACAAAAAAGGCATTGATGAGGTACAAATAAATTGTAATAATACGGTAAATAAGTCTGTAAGCAGCTAACTTATCATGGTTCCTTTGTGACTCAATTGCCTCTTCCACAATCAAATTCTTTATTTAGTGCTGGTACAAATCTTTCATCTTTAGATTTACACTTCTCAAATCTTAATGCACCATCCTACTGCAATGCTAACCCAATCTGTGGTTGTCAAAACTGCAACCACTATATTGCCCCTTCAATAGCAGGTCAGGAAATTTGGAGGAGAGACTAACATTTTTTTGTTTCCACCAGATCATGGAATTTGTCAAAGATTCTCATTACCAGCTGGCATGTACAAGATATTTTGAGCTAACCCATCGGGTAAGTATATACAGTGTGAATTACTCTTACAAGCATGCTAAATATATACATACTTCTCATTCCAGCAGTGAAGCACAAGGAGGCAATATGGCCAAGTAGTCAGGACAGCTCCAAAATTTCCTACTATACAAATTTGTATAGACTGCTGTGTACACACTTTCCTGTCAGTTGGTCTAATGCTTGGAACATCAGCTCCCCTTTCAATGTTACAGTGGTACAACGTGTTAAATACATTTTAACCCCTCTTTGTGTTCATTTTTCCCATCGATGCAGCTGCAGTATCTTTAGAATCTAATCCCTTTTAATCTTACAGTGCTACAACTTACATTATCAACTTGCATGATATATGTAAATCACTTTTGGTGTGTTTCTATTTGCAACTGATGCAGAACCAGTTTCTTTAGAAACTACATGTAATAAACTACCGGTAATTCTTGCCTGTGTAGACAACTGCTACATCAGCCATCAATCATCCTAACCAGTACTTTGAAGAAAGCCGGCAAGCCACTGAGGAGGGACACAGTGGAACAGCAAAAGCAGGTAGCAGCGTACGGAGTTCGCTGTCCCACAGCAGAGACACTGTAAAGAAAGACGTCACCAGCACCCCTGACATGGATATGAATGGAGACCTTGGAGATTTTGGCGTGGATGATGATGATGAGGAAATTCTTGGACGAATAGAAGGAATGGAGAGTTTGGAATGATAGCCAGCTTGGATTAGCTGGTCATGAATTTAAAAAACTAGTGCCATCCTGTTTTGGTAAACTTTTTAGCCATAACTCTCTACTGGTCAATATGCTTTTCTTAACAAATGTTATTTGACAAAGTCTGATATCGGTACATGTATGTCACTCTAAGCTGCCCTTACTGTAAATGCTTCTTGTTCCTCTCTAGGATTGATGACATGAGAGTTTTGTTTTTCTTAAAATCAATTTGGATAATCCAGGTTGAACTGATATGGCCAACAAGGCTGGCTCTAAGACATTTTAAACAGAACATAAATAAAGCCTTCAAGAAAGAACAATGAGATATACATGCACTTAGCAAAACAGACTTGTTATTTCAGCAGTGTATATTTTATTTACTTTCTATTCTTCCTTACAAAACACAAGTTAGACTTGCATCATCTACAGAATAATTAAGCACATCTTTCAAGTCAGATCAACAAGACTAGCAACATGTGATGGACTTACTGTAATTTCTGAAGGTGTTAACTAAACTTCAGTCATGACATGAGAAGGACACAAGGCAAAAAATTAATATCGTACATGTGCAATACTGTAACACTCATTTTAAAAGCTGAATGTATAAATAACCAACTGTCAATAAACAAATTTAATGTTTCTGTGACTACTTTCACAGTAACTTGAATTTACTATAATCAGGCTAGGTAGTTAGGAAACCACTTTTGCCATTTTTTTAAAAATTCATAACTTCATGCTATTCAGAATTTTGTGTGCTTAGATGCAACTTCTACTGATTTTCACACAATAGACAATTATTAAGGTGCATCTTGTACATGTACATGTATCTTCAAGGACTTGCCAACTTCAGAGCAATAATTGCACTGTAGTTGGCCAGTCCTTGGAGATATTAGATATTGGATTATTACTTTTATACACATTCTTAAGTATGGTACACAAATAACTGGTTTTATCATTAATTTGGAGCTGAAAGTCAACCTGGATGAGTTGCTGTACAAGAATAATAATTCATGGCATGCCCCTTAGTTTTATGCTTATCTTGTAGTCACATGACTTGCTGTAGTTGCTCAAGTCCTTTTGGGAACAGTGTTTTTAATTCTACAAAGTTGATACATTACTACAGTTATGGAGACACCATTTCGTCATCTGAGTCATCACTGGAATCAAGTTGTTCATCTACCACTGACTTGCGTTTTTTTACTATTGACACACCCAGTCCAATCACATAAACCTGACAACACAAAATGGTTAGATCAGTAAACTACACATACCAATATGTATCAATTTCCACTGTTCACAAAACAACTGAAGGGTAACTCTTAGCTAATCAAATTTTGAAAGTGCTTTTTTTGCCCAAAACGTTCTGATTTTTTGCATCAAGTCTTGTTTCTGTATGGTAAATATAGGCATGTCTTTGTTGCACCATTTTCCACTAATTGAAAAATAAATAAATTAAACAAAGCTAGCTGCAGTGAATGTTGTCTTTATTCAAGGCTTGTTCAAAACACGAAACAAAAGAAACTGAGAATGTCCCTTGTTGTGTTATACACCTCCACAAAGCAAACCACTGACTTGCCAGGGTTTTACAGAATACCAACTGCATTTTTGCATGCATTCTTTTTTTTTTTTTTAAAAAAAATTCATCTGTATGTTTTGTCAAAATGTTAACTACCTAAAGGCAAGCCTGTATATGCCAAAATCAGGAACACTTGAGCAAAAGGAAAACTTCTTCAAAAAAGTCACCAGGCATAAATTTTCACCCTCATCCCTTTTAAGACAAGTAATACTTACCACAAGGAACAACCATGTGCCCCAGTAATAGCAGGCACCAAAGAACCAGATTTTGTAGAAAAATTTGTTCAAAAATGCTGCAGCCTGAGTCATGACACACTTTCCTAAAAAAACAAAAGATCATAACTTTTCCTAAGGCCAAATGCCATATTTCACACCTTATGTCATTCACAACACTTACATATGTACATGTAGTAAGAAATATGGGTCAGAACTTTGTGAAAGTAATAATTTATTAAGTAATAACAAAAGTAATTAGGAGTAGATAACAAAGTGATGACTTAGTAAAAGGTTTGAACCCAGGAGTATCAGTAGTTCCTATGGTTTGATCATCCGGGTGAGGGGAGTTCTGAAAAGTACTGTTGTTGGTCACCAACAACAGTTATTTTCAGAACTACCCTCACCTGGAAGACCAATCTATAGGAACTAAAGTGATGACTATTAGTTTTGAAGAAAACATGCATTTAATGTTCACAAATTTTCTATTACAGATACGTGCCTTATATAGGTTCAATGTTTAACCGACTTTCATTGTCTAAAAGGAGAGATGATTTGTCATAGTGTAAGAAAAACTCACGGGTTCATTAGATTCACACAGACGAACACTTTACAGCCAGTATTGAACTGTTCAGTTCTGCAGTCCACAATGTAGGTCTGAACCTCATACAAACTTGGTCTATGTACCAACTTGGTCTATGTACCAACTTGGTCTATTTTGTCACTAAATTACAATGCTAAAGGTAAGGGTAAAATCACCAATTACCCTTTAAGATATTGACACAAGTTAATGTGCACACGACTTAATGATTATATGAAATGAATGCCATACAAAACCAGGAAGTACATGTACTAGTCAATGAAACCATACTTAACGTACCATCTGGCGCATCAGTGGAACAAACTTTGATTTGATGGGGAGGTGATGTTCCATTGCTATGCACTGTTGCATTGCTGTGAGTATCAACCTGCAGTGCAAAAAAGCATCAAACATCTATACATATATTGCAGGCAATTTTTGATCTCAGTTTATTTCATTTTTAACTAGATAATTTTGCTTTATAAAGATACCTTCTCTAAGGAGTTTACACAGACTGTAGTTTGTATTCCAAATGAAAACTACTTCCTCAAAAATAGAATTAATGGAGAAAAAATTTTACCTGCAATATTTGCATGTACATAACTGCTTAACAAAATACCTTACTACCAAACATTCAGATTCCTTATTACAAGATGTTATGCATCAACCTTTCCCCTGACACACTTCAAAACTTAATGTTAACTTAAACAACTTTGTACCATTACCTAGTGTGAGGTCTTTTTAATGTCATTTCTAAATTTCTTTCTTGGCTGATATCTTCTTGAATGATAAATTTGAAGAATGCTGACCAACTTGACATGTTTCTACGTGTATATATTTTGCGGCAGTAATGTTAGAACTCTAACAAAAAAATATAAGGCTGCCCGCTTTGTTCACTGTATGCATGATTGACACAAGTTCAACCTACCACATAATGCTGACTACCATACATGACATACTGAGGTGCCAAGGTAAACAGCATGACGTTCAGGGAGAGAACCATCAACATAAGCATCAGAATCAGAAACAACAGTGCTTGTGGAAGAGTTTTGCGCACACGGATTTTGTAAAGCTATTACAATTATAGTTAAAGATTGTATAAATTTAAAACTTATCTGAAGTCCATGAACAATGTACTATGTACACAAATCACACAAGAGTAATAAAAAAAAACTATGATGCCAAATTATGCTAACAAGCAGGTGTTTAAATCAATCAATCCTCATGATCTTTATTTTTTATTTATTTACTCTTAAATCAAAGTACAGTAACTTGCATGCAATTAACCAGTTTTGGAACATTAATACTAACACAATTAAAGGTCATGTTTGTAATAATTTACACAACTTAAAAATTAATTATCAAGAGTGTCATGAGGTCTAAACAAGAGAAGGAACTTGCTATCGTCCAGATGGAAGGATACTTTAATCCAACAGCATCGTATTCCAATAGCTTTAATGCCAGCCATGGAAGAATACAAGAAGTAGAGAACAATACCAACAAACAAACAGTAATCCAGAGGAAACACCTGCAACAAAATAATGGTATTTAACACTTAAATCTGATAATTAATTTGCTTTTGAAAAGGGAGTTTTGATCAAGAAAAGCAAGACATTGGTATCAAAATGGTACAGTGTAAACAATTGTTACAATTGCGATTTAGTCTCAAAAAAGGACAAGTTGGAATGGGCTGAGAACCTTTGACCTCACAATTACCATGATTGCAATCAGCTGTCTACACTGGAAGAAGGTAAACACCTGAGGTCAATTCAACACTGTTTCAGAGTTTGAAAACAATCAAACAAATTTACACTTGTAAATTAAATTGAAGTTGTAATGAATTGACACAGGTTTAATAGTGGTTCCAGCTTGTTCTCTTCACAGGCAAAATTACATTGAATTGCGTAAATACTGCAGGAGTAACATTTCCTAATCATGGAACAATGATTGCTATTGTGAATGCATGCATATGTAATATAAATACCTTCTGTGCATAGACCATGACAATGTTGATGGGGTTGGGAAGTTGTGATTCAGGAAGTGCATAACCATACTTGTACCCCAATGAATGGAGTGCTTTGTCAATGCTACATTATAAACAAACAAACAGAAAAACATTAATTTGTTTCTAACAGTGGTCGAAACAGATAGACCACAACTAAGTAAACAGTAACTTTATGATATGATTTGATGACAACAAAAGAAAAGAGAGATTTCTAAAGAACACTACAACAGTACAGTAATTCCCACTGAAAGGTACTGAAATTAACCTTAAACACATGGCACCATGCATTCATCGACAAAGTTAAGTGCTTACTATATAAAGTCAAGGTATTGTCAAGGATACATTTTCACTGTTATATACATAAAAAAGTTAGTGTACCATAAAATGGTGTATTGCATTATTGTGGTATTGTTTTGCAAACACTTTCTATGCTAAGTAGGGATTTGTGAGTTCCGGATGATTTCATACATGACAACTAGACATTGGACTGTCTTGGTGAGAATTAATTGACCCAGTCAGAACACTTTTTCTAATACGCAGAGTTTGTATCAGGCCTTCTGACAGGGTGCGCGGGTGCGGGACCGCACAATTCGATCAAAGCCGCACAATCCCGCACAATTTCTGAAAATCCGCGAAATCCCGCACAATATGGAAAGATTTGGTTAAAAATCTAATTAAATCAGTATTCCCATCGATTGCCAAGGTTTAAAGAAACTTTTTAGGCTATATTTAGGCTATTTACCTAGCAAAACAATCGAGAAATCCGCCGCTTTCTGCGATTGAACAGCTCGAGCGGATATAAAAACAACAAGGCGGCTCTTCATAGCTCCGTGCCTGACTGGGTACTAGTCTCAGTCTAATCTTGTCTCGGTGTTGTGGTGTTTGCAGCAATTTCAAGCGTGAAGAGTTTTAAACCTTCACGAGATAATATTCGCACTACATATCAAAGAAAGTACAAAAATGTCGGGATTTTTCATAAAGTAACTTGTTCTGGTCGAAAACATTTTATTTCGAAGCGGAATTACGCCCGGGAATTACGATTTTAGATAAACTTAATCGATCGTGTCACGCAACATGATTTTGTTGATACAAACTTTGGCCAAAGTTGTAGCAAAATAGAAATTTGGTTTATGTTTAATTGCCAAACTAAGAGGAGAGTTGTTGCACTTTTCATTTATCCAGGAATTCCTCCATGTCTGTTTTTTTGGGCCCGGTGATCGAATATTTGTTTGTTTACACGATTGCGCAATCCCGCACAATTCCCGCACAATCGCCGTTTTTTACCGCACAATTTGCCTCCCAAAACCCGCACAATTTTCTTTTTTTTCCCGCACCCTGTCAGAAGGCCTGTTGTATCTTTTGAATATGCATTTTACAGCCATTTCTCAAATGCAATGTAAATGTGTTTTGAAATCGTAGTAAAATCAACCTTAAAAAATTTTATTCATTGGCTAAACAGCTACAAATCATACCAGGTCAGGAACAATGACACAAAGATGAGCAAACCAAACAGCAGGAAAAAGACTCCAAACCCAACTTCAAATGGGCGGCAGCATCTCAAACATCTATTAAGCCAGCCCAGTTGTGCTGCCTGCAAATGTCGCTCCCTTCGAGCAAGGAGCTTCTCTTCACCTTCAAGCCGTGACAAGAGTCGTCGGTCATAGCTTGACATTGTGCGCCCATCAGTATATTTGGCACGTACCATGCGAGTACGTTCCAGTATTGATTCGTGCTCCTGGTTAACATCTACATACTCCTTCTGTAAGTGTGATAAGTACAAAATGAACCAAAAGACATTAAATACATCTGTCTGAATAAGTAACAAAGTGCCTGTCACCAAAGCTTGAACTGAACATAACAAAGATGGCAAAAGCTGCTTGATTCACTGAGTCAAAGACAAGCCATCCACACACCCCTCACTTAGAAAAAAATTTCTTCCAAGGATCCAACTCGAGCTCTATGTTTAAGCATGACACTTATCTGCCTTGCAGCCTAGGGCATGGCATGTCTGTCTAAATACTGCAGAACATAGCCAAGCTTTTACTGTTCTTACATAACCAGCAAAGAGCTGCATATCTTTGAGCTTAAATACAAAAACCTTTCCCACATACTGCCTAAAGTAAAAGCATCCCCCACCCCAAATCACAAAACTGGCCTGAATGTCAAAGGTAAAGGTAAAGGTGCCACTTTCCTCACTTGCAGCCAGTAGCTGAATTACGGAGGAACCAGGGGGTGAGATCAGACATCAGCATATAGAAGACGCCTCTGGCAGCTGCCTCAGTCCATGAATGATCTCACCCCACCCACCCAGACCAATGACGGCACAAGTTAGCTAGACCATGACACCGGGAACACTCCCTACTCTTTTCGAACTGTGCCATGGGTTCTTTTACGTCCCACAGATTATCAGTATCCATGCAGTGTTGTGAGACGGGACCTACTGTTTATCGTCCTTATCCGAGAAGACTAGAAAGTCTAACCATTTGCAGATAACATGACAAAGACAGCACTTTCTCCTCAGTTACTTTAAGACTCTGAGTGTTGGTGCGGCCGAGGTTTGAACTCACGACCTCCCGCACGAGAGTCCGGTGCTTTACCAACGGAGCTAACCGGTCGGCGGTCAACTAACCGGTCGGCGGCCCCTTAAAGTTTAGAGCAGACACATTTTGTCAAGTTTAGATGAACATATACATGTAGTAAGAACGTTGGGTCTATAAAAGACGCTATTTTTCAACTAACATATTGAAATTTGCAATGTTAATTTACTTTTGTAAATCAAGCCTTAATGTATTGAAAAATGTATGTTAGCTCTGCCCTCAAGTACATGGAAAGAGTTTGCATTTCTAAAAATATTATCTGATTGTAGTGTTTTGCAAAGTTAAAATAACCTACCTTGGCATTCTTAAATCCTTTCAACATGGAAAAGGGCATGGCAGTCATTCCATATGACTAAAATATAAAAAGTGTTTTAGATTGTTTATTACACCCATTTTGAAATCACATGTGATCCCTACAATTTGATTGGCCCATAGCAGTGTAATTTATTCATGAATCGCACTGTATATATCTTAGAATCTAAATCCTTTCAACATGGAAAAGGGCATGGCAGTTATTCCATATGACTAAAATATAGATTATTTATTACATCCATTTTGAAATCACAGGTGATCCCTGCAGTTTGATTGACCAATAAGCAGTGTAATTTATTCATAAATCGCACTATCTTAGGATCTAAATCGCATATTTCTTTTGGCCAATGAGAATAAACACAAAAGTAAAACAACCACTAACATTTACAATAAAATATTGGCACTTGACTGACAAAAATCCAGTATTAGGACTATTATATTGTGCGATTTCAAAACTGGATGTAACAATTAAAGTAGTAATTGAACTTCGGGTTGTGCAATTTTGGTCTGAAATCATAATTGCACTTCATTCAGTTCAATTACAATTATAAATTGAGGCATAAATTAGTTAAAACCCATTGTCAAGTACTGTACCATACAGAATAAAAAGAAGATATCACATGGCATTTCACCTTTTGTGATTTTGGATGATTCAGAAACGAAAACTTACAGTATATGTGATCATGATTAGCATGCCAATAAATGACAGGAATCCCATCAGAAGTGACAGAGCAGTTTCACCATCTGTTAACAAAAGATAAGAATGATAAATTTTTAGGTTCTTTTTGGCTTTACCTGTTCTTATTTTAGTCTCTGTGACAAGTGCCCATAACAAATCATCATTTGTTTTAACATTTTTTGTTTTACATTTCAAGAGAATTATGCCTTGTTAACACATAAATCTAGACTGAGAACAGCAGGTTGAACCAAGGCAATTTCAGGTGCTGAATCAATGTACTGTGTTAATGGTGATTCTTTATTAATTAGTGAATTCACTGTAAGCAACATTTTATTACTGTAAGAAAATTCCTAGTCACTCACTGTGTGTTTGCAGCTCATCTTTAAGAAACAGAAGCTTCTTATCCCACTGAGTAACATTCTTGGGAGGTGTTTTGAGTGGTGCAAAAGCCCTGTGGACACAAGAAACACAGTTAAAAAACCCCATTTCAATGGGAACTACTTACTGTACAGTAATTGTAATCATTATAAGTCAGAGGTACTATGTCACATCTTATTAACATTCACAACAAAGAAAAAAAAATGGGACCAGAGGAACAAGTCAGGATAGTTGAAAAGTCTGGATAATCAAGGTTCGACTGCATCGTGTGAAGATCTACAAGTCTTGAAGTTTTACATGAAGATATTGTAAGTTGCACTGACAAGTGGCTATTCACTGGTGATATACAGTTACTGTACACATGGCTGCAAATAATTTTTTTTCGTAGGCAGGTCATTTGTCAGCTCAGAAACCAGACCTGACCTGACAAGGAAACAATCTGGTCGGACAAAAAAAATTCCAAGTGAAAGAGCAAAATTAAGAATTCAACAAAACAACCTATTTCACTGCTTTAAATTAATTGCACAATATTAATATTAAGACTTCTTGTCAATAGCATTCCATTTAAATGTACATTGCAGTTCCTTTAACACCAATATATTTGAATCTTTTCCTATTGTTTTATCTAGAATCAATCTTACCCCACAAGCAGCAGCACAACAGCAACAACCAGAAAGCCAATGGTATACTTCAGGGCATCGCACATTCTCTGCGATCATCAAATACTTGATATTTATACACTCAATGAACTGAGTGATATATATGATAAAAGGATGATATCAAAGAGAAAATGTTTTTAACATGGCCCAGAATATTGCATTTATTGTGTGTTGAGCATGTGAAATCCTCAGAAAAGACTAGCAGTAACTGCACAAATGTAAGGAAAAGAAGAAACATAAAAGAGAGACATTCTTGAATGAAAGATTTGAAGTAGGTAAAAGTTGAATAATCTTTGTACAACTGAACTACTGAGTTTTCCTTTTCTGTAACTTGTATAAGACAAATTGAAAGAATTCATTTTGTCATGTGTCTTTCCACTATCATCATCAGAAGATGTCAACATGCTGTAATGTTCAACTATCAGTGAGTTTCAACGAACTCAGCTGCATGTTGCTTATGTGCCACATTTTAGTTCCTATCAAAATTTGATGTCTTCTTTAATCTGAACAGAAACACAACAAAAGGGAGCTGAAGAACACAAAAATACAATACAAAATACTGAGGAGTTAGTTTCTTAAGAAGCTTTGGTGGGAGATTGAAACATGAGAAATGGTTAATGATTTTAAGGGTTGATAAAGTAATTGTCCATTTGCTCAAGTGAAGGGCTAACACTGAAACATCAGCAACACTTAAATCTGGCCATCATAAAACCAGCTGTATCAACTTGTTTGCTGCAATGCCTGTTAGGTTACAAATGAATGTAACTTAATAACAATTAAGCTACAATTCACATATCTGATGTTTCCACATTCCTGTCTAAGTGTGAGGAGTGAAGTGTTTTTAGCTGCATGGCTTTTTTCATACAACTCCCTGTACCCAATTTGAATTACAAAACAAGTATCAATTATAAACGAAAACTATACATACCTGACGCACAGTTGCATCTTCGTCTTTTTCTTCATAGTAAAAGTACATGAATGGGATCAATATGAAGACAAAGAATGCCACCACAGAGTACAGTACTGAAAAATGATACAATATGACTGAACTTCAACATTAATTTCGTCCAGAACTACAACAGTTCAAGAATAAAGAAAAGAAAAGTTAAAAAAAACAGTGTCACTGATAGACTGCTGAAGGCACTGTAAAAAAAAATTAAATAATAATAATAATAATAATATGCATAAAAAATTACTCAGTTGTGATTGGCTAAGAGTAGTGCTACTCAAGTGTAACACAAGTACACAAAGTGATTAACACCAGTGCATAAAGTGTAAATCACCTCTGCAAAAAGTGTAAATTACCAGTGCAAAAAGTGTAAAACCAGTGCAAACTGTGTAACACCAAAGCAAATTACAAATCAAATTTTTTTATGTACAATTAACAAGGAACTGTATGGTTTTCTCATTCAACTTGTGATTTAATGTCAACATTGAGTTTTTTAAAAGGATTACATGTGCAAATAAATCACAAATTGAACTGGAAACCAGATGATTACCATTATCGATTTAGACAAAAACAGAGAATACATTTTAAGAAGAATAGTGAGGATACAACTGGTTAGAATAAAATAAACTGTTAAAAGACTAGATCCACAACTAATAACATAATGATTACAAATTCATACACACATGTAAAAAAAACTAGAAAAAGCATGAATTCTCCTGATGACTAAAACATGGTACATTTGATAAAACTAAATACAGTTGTTGACTTCTGGGATTGCAACAGCCAATTGGAAACCACCATTTCAGTCATCTAGTTATTTTAATGTAAAATTTATTGTCCAACAGGCTGGCAAAAGCAAGACATACCATAGTATCCAACAGCTACAGCTGTATGCTCAAAGTCATCTCTTACTGTTTCACTAGCACTCCAATCCTTGATGTACAGTAAGAGAGAATCCATAATTCAATAACCATACATTTTCTCAGAACATGAAAAGTTGTGTAATAACATAAAATGTAGGTGTTTCCTTTAGAATACAAAAGGAATCAATTCACTTTGGAATTAAAATATCTGGACATTTATTGATAACTGTGCAACATGGAAACACTGTGCTGTAAAATTTGCATTTCCATACCATTAATTAACTGACAGGTTCAGGCATCAATGAAGCCTTGAACTTCAGTGTGTCCTATAGGCAAACAACTTTTAAATTCTACTGTACTTGCTGGGGTAACTTGCCTGCTTATTCATATCTTTTTAATGATAAATCTGGGACTACTGAAACTACAGATGTACTGTTGTATAAGAGTTAGACTGGACACTTTTCTAATGTACTTCTAGTCAAACACTATTGTCCAAAGTTGTATTCAAGTTTACAGCAATGGTTACTGCAAAAGCAAATACAGCACACCAATACCTTGCAGAGTTTAGCTGGCTTGTCCACTAAGCAAGTTATCAGGGGAATTTCCTTGCCCGACAGTGAAATCCACACATCCCAGATTACCGAAAACTTCTGAGGTTGGGGTACGACACCAATTCAATACATTTTATATCAGAGGAGAGGGGCCGTTACATTATAATAGTAAACACAACAAACATGTACCTTCCAAGTGCCATCACTGTTTTTCATGTAAGACACCAGGAATACATCAATAGGTACAAGTGCAGTAGTAAGCAGTGTGATAGCAAATGCTGCAATGCCTGTCAGGGTTGAAGACACTTCTGACTGTGCATGGTCTTGATAGTAGCGGATGTAAAACCACGAGAAAAGGAAGGTCAGCTGAGGATAACATACAGCATTTAAGTTCATACAGGTTATTTAGCATACCATGGTGTAGTATCTTGTATCAAACAAAAGATACAGTGTTTCATCACTAATAAATATACATGTAAAAATTGCAATATTTTGATTGGCTGAGAGCATGTCAGTTAATCCTAAACAGTGCAGAAAGTCAAAAATAAATTATTGCATGTAAATTATTAACAAGTAATCAAATAATAAGCACTCATAAATTTTTCAAAGATTTTCAATTTCTTTGGTCTTTGAAAAATTTATGTATATCAGCTCACAAAATTATCCTGGGTTTGATAAATTTCTCAATTCTCTTCATCTGCTTGCTGAGTAATATATTGATAATGTAAGGTGAAAATACGCTTTGATCACTCATGGGAGTGAAAGGGTTAATCAAAGACATAAAATAGAGTTGTTTGTACATGTACAGTGTAATGAGAACATTCTGTGATGTGATATCTAGCAGGTAGTAGATGTAAGATTATTTATATTAAGAGAAACCAAAAACAGAAACTACATAAAAAACGTCATTGCTGGTTTCTGACAGCATCAAAAGCTATATTTCCGTAAAAAGTACCGCACAAAAATGTCATTCATTATGCATGCTACAACATATAGCTGTATTGTTCTATAGGATAATGCACAAGAAACATGTTTAGTATGACGAATGAACCGGCACAGTTACACATGCACAGAATGCACCATCAGCCGCGGCTTAAATTAATCAAAAATCTAGTCGAAAACGTTTACTTTAAGTTGAATAGTAAACTAAATAAATTCTGTAAATGAAATTTACTCCTTAATTCAGTACATATAAAATTTTTGCACCCTCAGGAGACGGCTAAGTACAAATGGACACTTAAACTATGCATGAGATAAACATCATATCACATTTCCCTGTAAAATATACGCAAATTGTGGTAACTTTTTTATTTACTTCCCCTACAGAACTTGGACGAGAACCTGACTTCGCATTGCCGTAGGTTCCCTGTTACAGAGGGAATGCAAGTTCACATACCACTACTACAACTGTGAATGGAATCCATCCATAAGCCAACACTTCATGAGGGATTGCCATCCCCTCAATCCGAAGATAATCGAATCCTTGTCAAATTATGAGATAAATGTTGCCGCGTTATTCTGTACTTTAACTTTCTCTTTCGAAATCGTATGTGTTTTCAGTCGACGCTCGTGTTGTATTGTGGTTATGTTCCTCACCAGTTCTTTCTCGGTTTCAAACACAGCTGGCCGACAAGCCCAGAAGCAGAGCAGATCTAGAAGTTTTCTTACCCTCTCCTGCAGTTCCCGAAAAATAACCTGCTAAGATATAAAAGCAAGGTAAAGCGTATAATGATAATTTTCTCTTGTTGTCTCCAGCAAAAAAAAAAATGTTGGTTTCCAACAAAAACAAAACAAAATATTAAAATAAAAGAAACAAATAAATATCTTTATGGGCTCCTGATAAATAACAATAAAAACAACAACAAAAAAAAAAAACAAACACCAATAAACCATATAGAGTTAAAATAAGGAAGACCGTGCAGTGTCCTCGACAGGATTGGCCACAAAGTGGATTTTTTTCCTGTTATACCGTCAGCAGCTGCTTGTCTCCATTCCATGTTTAATTTGCTTCAGATTTATTTATTTTCTGACCAAGCCTCTATTACGAATTTCTTAAGGGTGATCCCATGGTTTCTATAGTCGTACATCGTAGCCTGAAAACCTGGCAAATGGTCATTTAACGTCGACATCGTTAACCTTGCTTTGAGGAGTACGAGAACAAACCTTTGAGTTTGTGTATTTTCAAGTGAAGTTTCATTGAGCTGTTCATATTATTGACGCTACTGTTTAGTGGACATCTCAGATCCTATAACTTTCCGGTCGAGGGTTCGCTGCACATTGTCCCGGCGGCACTGTCAGACTACTCGAACCCACGGGATTACCCGTACCATCGTCCCGTATGTCTACATTGACCTCCGCTTTGTCTCACGGTACCTGGAATCACTGTAGCACATTTAACCTATTAACCCAAACAACTGGTGGTCGCACAGATTTAGAAGTCAAAGTTGACAACCTTAAAGCGAAAAAGAAACGGTTAAATGAAGCGTAAAACTTCTGATAATTGATCAATTTTTTATATGGTCAGGTAATGTTGTCATTATATCATCAAAGGTCCTCTCTATTTGTTTTGGACATGAATAAGTGATTTCCGCTGTCCGCGCCTTTTATATTTTTTCTCTGTCTTCTTTTTTTTTCAAAACAAAAAAGAAAGATGCGGCGTGTCATGTGGAAAATTCTTTTGGTCTTGGTCGTGGCTTTGGCGTTGACTTTACGATGTAAGTGTTTTAAATATGGCGCCCCTGTTAATGGCATCGTTCTCGTTTGAAGGGGGAGGTCGTACTCGCCCTATGGCAGGCACATCGTTTGAGCACGACGCAAAATTCTGTGGGTGATGGTGAAATGATCGTGTTATTGGTACGAGTTAGCAATGAAAGTTTACATACTTAAACGCTTTGCTCGTGCAAATATTACATTGACTGTGTGGCTGTCTGGGATGTCAACTAAAAAAAACCAATCCACAAGCTAATGTATATCCTTTTTACAGACGAAGACGCGCAATACAGGGCAGATGTAGTTATTGCAATAGACAATGAAAACGCCACCAAAGGACTAATTTCTTTCAGTTACACCATTCGTCTGCTGTGTGGACAGATAGTAAATTTGACAGACTTATTCTCGGTTGCCTGAATACCCGTCTGTCCACACGCCTAAAGCCCTCATCGGGAAAAGGCGGTCTTAACTTCAATTCATCTTTCCGTAAGGTCTGGTTATTTATAAGCTGTTGTTTCTCATCCAAGGTACATGCTCCAAGAAAACAAAGAACAAGTTACTGAAGAAATTGTCACATATCGGTCACCAGAAAGGTCAGTGATCCTTCCGTTCTTTCTTGTTAGTAATCTAACACCTTCTTACTTTTTGTCTTCTCCTTTGGAAATTAAATTTTTCACGCTAATCTGTTGCCATGCTGATTTTAGTCTCTCAGCAACAAGCCCAAAAGGGACAGAAGAAAAATGCAATGCAGCCTCCCAACGAGCAAGCTGCTAGTAAGAACTTGAAAAATTTACCTGTTTTCTGAATTTTGTCGAAACTGTTACCTACCGTAAGAAGATAATTCATGCTTGCCCGTTTTATGTGTCTTATTAACTTGCAAAATGTCAAACGTTTGGAAAATGATTTTAAGTTATGATGACAAAAATTTGAGTTGAGCCCGCTAACAGACTTTTATTAGTTTGCGCAACCCCAAAAATGCGACCTGTTTTGTGTGTCTATTAGAATAGGGGGAATTTTTCATATGCCACGCCCTTTTATAAAAAAAGCAAAGCTGATAGTAGCTAAGGATTTATAGACGCGTTTTTGACCAAGGTGGGATCACGATGGCTGCTTATCGGTCAACTTTTTTGCGTTTTTATTGATCGAGAAGTGGCCAAGGTCATTAAAAGCTCAAAAAAGGACGAGGGCAATATCTAGCAATTTTGCGAACACACTTAGTCAATCAATGATTTAATTATGTAGGTCCAGTCTCACCATACTTGTTCCTTATAATCTGTGGGACGTTAAAAAAACCCCACACACTGTTCGAAAAGAGTAGGGGACGTAGTTCCTGGTGTGGTGGTCTATTTCTAACTCTGGTTTCATATGTCATGCACACGTACACGTTTTAACGAGCACTTAGGAGCTCCTTGGTGTCACGTGTATAAATAAGGGACGGACCATTAGAAAAGTGATGGGGGAGGGGTGGGGAAAAAACCAAAAAAAATTCATGCAAGGCAAAATGCAAAAAAAAAAAAATTCATGCAAAGAAGAAGGTAAAAAAAAAAAATTAATGCAGAAGGAAGGTCCAATTGTGACTTTTTCACACGTAGTAAAAAAAATTCGTGCAGAGGGGTTCACCTGAAAAAAAAAATTCCTGCAAAAGCAGTGAGCGAAAAAAAAAATCGTGCAAGCTGAAAATTCCCCACCCCCACCCCATCACTTTTCTAATGGTCCGTCCCTAAAGTATTGTATTGTATTTTATTCTATGGCCATTTTGTTTTGTTTTGCTTTGGGGGACAAAGCGAAAAATCACGAGCGGGCAGAACCCAGGATTCGCCTTATCTTGCTCGCTCGTGGAACCAGCCATAAAATAAAAAAAATGGAATATACAATAGGGCACCAACCGTCAATTAAATGGCATTAGTAGACTTAATAATAATAATAATAATAATAATAATAATAATAATAATAATAATCTTTATTGAGGATATCAATTTCACTAATATTGGCTTCAGGCTGCAAGCCCATTTCTTTTGCTCAAATTTTCAGTAATGGCAAACCCAGAGAGACTGGACTCTACGGAGAGGGAGGAACTCAATCAACTGCAGAATTTTAACAAGCAGTACCTCAATAACGAAATGGCGGCTGAAACTGGTAAATAGCAAATATCTAAAAGTATATATGCAACATGAAAATTCTTCAGTTTTGTTATTAAATTTGCGTATCAAGAGATAAACAGATGCAGATCTCTAGGCAAATTAAACGGATCCCAAATTACAGTCGTAAAAAATGGCCAATCAACTGTAGATTTAGGCAATTCAGTGAACCAATAAGACCAAACTTATGTTGTCAGCAAAACGCGCAGGTATACGCATGCGTGCAAGCTGGTCACAACTAGCGAGATGGGCGAGAAATTTCTTCGCGAGGTATTCTTTCGCCAATCACCTATTGTGCAAACGGGTACCGAATGGTCCCTTCGAATTTTCAAGTGCTCGAAAAATTTGCCCGTTGCTCAATTTGCTCACAAATTTTAGACGAGTGCTCGCTTGCTCGTGCGCGCAAAATTTTTGCAATTACTCACATACTCGAATTCTCGCCGAAATTTGGTCCATTGCTCCAAAGCTCGTACATTGTTCTTCGTCGACGTTTTGGTACAGAAATAATGCTTTACTACATCGCACCGAACCCCTTTCGATCTGGCTCTAATTTGGCATCGAAAGTGGCATATAACAGTAATGATTGAGGGGTTGAATTGAAAGCGTTGCGCGTTGAGGAACCTGTGGTGGTACTAGTCAGACTAGTATAGGCATATTTCAATAAAAGGCAGCGTAGCGGAAAATTTAGTGCATGACTAGCTCCAAGTATAACTCCATGTTCTCGCTACTCGCTAGTTGAATTTTTCCAAAGTGCTCGCTGCTCGCAAGATAAATTCGGTCATTGCTCGTGCAAAACACAGCGCTCGCATGCCAGCAAATGGTCGCAAAGACCAATCGATACCCTGTAAAAATTTATCGTAAATGGAAGCAAATTACCAGAGAAATGACATATAGCATACGTAACCTTGTAATGTAGCAAATAAATCAATTCCATGAAACGTCCGATCCATCATTCAAATTACAAGAATATATTCCCGTGTCATATAAAATTATCTAACGATTAATATTGATTTTCATTGTCTATACCTTCCCAGCCGTTCTGGCAGATCAAGGGATCGACGACGACTCAGCTCTAAGAATTTCCAACATGGCCGCCTTATCTACTGCGCCAATGAATGCACCGAACGCTGGGGTACATGCTGCGATCAAGGCCAAGATTAGTAACGGTTTCAACCAAGGAAGCTCAGGCGTTCCTAACCAGGCCTCCTCCATGGCATATGATCCGAATGCATATTTGTACGATGAAAAGTCCTGGCCCGAGTATCGTATACATGATTCAGATTACAGTAATTATCGCACATTTGAGATGAATAATCTTGTAAATGGAGACAACTCAGACATGATGTTCGGGGGCCAAAATGCGCATCCGAATTTCCAGGATATGCCCGGCGATGAAGGAACGGAGTTCCAAGGACCAAGACCCCCTCAATATGGATCCTTTCAAGGCGGGAAACCAAGTGAGCCAACGAAAAGTGAATCTAAACCCAACATAGCGACCTTCAAAGCTGGTCAAGCGGAGGGATTTCCAATTGGATATAAAGAGAAACAGAAATTATCGGATGGCAGCGCTACCGCCGGCGCCAATAAACCACAAAGCAGTGTCAGCAGCTCGGCTGGGACAGCACAGGGTCAGGTTCCTTTAGCATCAAAATCTGAAAGCACCGCACCGGAAGCGCCAAAAGATGCTTCACAAAAACAGCAGCAGAAAGAGCAGAGTCTAACAGCACCACCACCACCACCTTCACCAAAACAAGAACAACAACAACAACAACAGATACAACCACAACAAACACAACAACAGCCACAACAAAAACAGGAACAGCAACGTCTGAAGCAGCAGCAGGACAAAGCAAACCCAGTGAAACTTGCTGCCAGCGTTGTACAAGCCGCAGCCTCCATGCCTCCTAAGGCCATCGCCTCCCTCGTCAGCAGTTTGGTGGGTAAAGAAGGTGCAGCGGCAGCGACGTTAGGTCAAATCCAGAACAAGATCGCTGGCAGTGTCTCCAAGTCCATATCTCAAGACATAAACCAGGCTGCACCGGAAGTCACCCAGCTACAAAAGGTCTCAAAGGCCAAGAAACACTAAGGAAAAGCGCCTCTTTGTTTTCACAGCTTCTTTCAATCTCGGCAACTGAAGCTTGGGGGTTTGTTGCCCGGAAGTTGATGAGAAACGTACCCCTTTATTTTTTTTTAAGAAAAACGAGTTGGCTTGACATAAACTGAGGCGAATGCAAAAGAAACGTTCGTACGACATTGCATGATATCCGTCAAGCAACATGTCCATGCATTGGGTTTGAATGTTGTCCAATTGTGTGTACTCTTTTTATTGGTTAGGCGAGCGTATCTCGAAAAAACCTGAATCATTTCTGGACGGTTTCGAGCGCCACCTTTCTCCATATTATATCCTAAAAACATTGTAATGTCTAGGCATAAACCTTTGCTAGAACCAAAAGTCAAACATAGTTAGCTTGAGGTCATCTTAAAAGATCAGTAGTATTCTAAAACAAGTGGTTGGGATTTTTCAAATAGGTTTTTGTGTTAGAAACGTTTCTAGAGTAAGGCGTAAATTTCTCAACCGTTTTAGATGACAATTTTAGAGATCAGTGTCAACCTCTTGCAAAGTCTGATGAGCAGAAACGTCATAAAATTTATCGAATGTACTAAACAAATCATATATTTGCAATGCAACTGCCTAGAGGTGTATTTGCTCGCAAACGACATTTTTGTGCCTGCAATCTGCCCTGAAATGTTTCGGGTTTTTCAAGAAGCATACTCCTGCATTCTCGTTCCCAGTGCCTTCGGATGAACCGTGAGTACGGTAAAGACCCGCATAAAAGAACACGTGTTTTGGGGTTCAGGCTGATTTTGTTCTTATATATCGGGTGTTTTTTTTTCTACAAAATCAGCCTGAAAATGTTCTCAAGGTGTTCTTTAAATTGTTTCTAAAAATTAAATACTGCAATTTCATGTCAGCATGTTGTTTCTGCAGCAAATAAAGAATGTGATTGACAGAAGGTAACAGTCATTTAGTTGCATAAGTTGGTCTAAATTTAAACACAAGCGCTAAATGTGCCATGGAAATTCCCATACCTGCTGTGAAACTCTATGTGGGCAATGGTCTATCACATACATTGATGTACTGTTGTAACCTACTGGGGTTATTCTAATCTAACTGGCAGCCAATGATCTTATTTGAGAACAATTTTTTAAGACTGAATGTGTTCTTATGCACATGGGACATTTTTGAGCAAATTTTAGCCCGAGTACTCTTAATCCTTTTGCTCTTTTATGCGGGTGTTTACTGTAGCTCTAAGAACAAGAATTTGCACAGACACAGCGAGGATCGACTGTATAATTAATGCGCATGCGCAAAGCCAAGTTTGGCCAAAGGAATTATCGTTCATGTCTGTTGCAAATGATTTTGCAGATATGCGAATGCTGTAGATCATGATTAGAAGTACAATTTGACAGGCATTCTGGTTGCGCATGATAATTAGTGATTAAAAGGAAATTTTTTGAATGTATTATTGCCCTTTCAAATTCTACTCAGAAAAAAACGCCAATATTCTCCAGTGAATTTCTATTTAATTTTGACGTTTCTCTTTAAAAACAGCAAGGTAAACATCACAAGTCCTACACATGTGATAGGTGATAAGAAAAGTTTGAAACAATCCAGAATTTAAAAAGAGATGGATGGATACCTGTAGAGATTCTGTATCCAAGACGATGCTCGATTCATTCATTTAGGATCCTAGTTACGATAACGAGTTATTATGGACAAGAAGTGGAATAAACTCACCTAAACCACCTTATTTTGTTAATTTGACATATTGGAGTTCAAAGTGGGGATCAGCATAGCCCTTTTTAACCCCCCTCCCTCCCCCCCTCTTCTCCCCGTATCCCATTCTTCTCAGTATCGAGGTGGTGAGGGACGGACCATTAGAAAAGTGATGGGGGGGTGGGGCGGGGGTGGGGACAAAATCAAAAAAGAATTCATGCAAGGGAAAATACCAAGAAAAAAAATTCATGCAAAGACGAAGGTAAAAAAAAAAATCATGCAGAAGGAAGGTCCAATTGTGACTTTTTCACACGTAGTAAAAAAAATTCGTGAAGAGGGGTTCACCTGAAAAAAAAAATTCCTGCACAAGCAGTGAGCGAAAAAAAAATTCGTGCAAGCTGAAAATTCCCCCCCCCCCCCCCCCATCACTTTTCTAATGGTCCGTCCCTAAGGCTTCCATATTTGGGCCAGACCAAATCTCTCTGCCTTTTCAGTGCGGCACACCGAACGTTTTCCATTTGCCTACGTTCAATCATTTAACTCCTCGGAGGAAGTGCTAGGCCCTCAGCAGGCTATTGACTTATCTCAGAAGAAATGATAACATATTGAACGACTTCTCCGGATCAATGTCAGTATCGGGACAACTGTGCACCTACCCCTCCCCTAACCCAAAATGTTATAATAAGTTAAAAAGTTAGCGTTGATACTGGGATAGGGGAGAGGTATGTGCACAGTGGCTCAGATACTGACATCGATCTGGAAGGAATTCCTTTGGGTGATAATGGAAACCTTTGGCGTCCAATCACGAATGCTTGCATATCCGAAACCTAAAACACTACGAAAGACCAGAGACGAAGAAACGGCCGACGCTCTGATACAGCGTAGATTCGGCAGCTAAGCTTGTAGCTGGGATATTATTTGAGGAAAGGTTTGTCATGTCACAAGGTTGAAGCAGATTTAAAGCAAGGAGTCGAGAAAAAGATCAATACATTAGTAAGGAGAAAAGATGGAGAAGCCTAAAAAGTGCTGTAGCTACATTGCTGATCTGAAACGTCCCTGCTACGACGAATTCTTGAACGCACCGTCACGCATTTTGACTTTACAATCTTTGTGATACAACGTCCACGTTTCAAAATATCTGACTCGCTTGTGTGTAGATAAGGGACCAACCTTCGATGCAAAGAGTAACAATGTTACACGGCACAACATTTCATATACCGGGCTTTACTCTCTGTTCGCGCGCAACGTTGAAACAAAATCACCTGTCTTTTTAAATTCTCAAGCCAGGTCTTGTGGCCCAGTCGGGAAATCTGGTTCGATTCCCACCGAGTTAAAAAGAAATTTTGCTCTGCAGTGCCGTAGCAAGGGGAGGGGCCAGTTTTTTTTTTTCCCAAAAAGTAAAAGCAGACCTGTATAAAATGTTGAAAATAAAATTTTGTCTCGCGTGCCCCCCCCCCCACCCCTCCCCACTTATTTTACCCTTGCTACGGCACTGCTTTGTCTCGTGTGGTTGTTCTTATTGCCAATGCATACACACATACACACACACATACATACATACAAACATCAGTACATACATTCCTTTATTGAGACTCCCGTTACAGGACTTTTCAGTCACAATGTGCTAACTATAGTTACAACTAACTAGTTACAAGTAAACTACTAAAGCAATCAGCTAATAAATTATAACAAAATAATGAAAATCATTTTAAGAGCATATTTGTAAGTCTTTTCTTAAAAACTCTGCAGTCCGCTACTTCTTTCACGTCTTTGGGTAGTCTGTTCCAACATGAAGCACCTCTAAAAGCGAAAGATCGTTGCCCTGGTATTAACCTGCACCAGTTGCTAGATTCAGTCAAATCTCTTTTATATCTTGTGTTTATATCGTGAAGAGCAAGTCTACGTGTCAATTTTCGACTATGATAGTACGGTGCACGACCACTTGTTAAGGCACTTATGGACCGTAACGGAGCCATTCACTGAAAGTAACTTATCAGAAACAGGAAGCCAACTGAGTGAGTTCCGTTCTTCAGAAATATGATCATACTTCCACAGGCCGAGAACTATCCTCGGTGGCTAACGCTAAGGGAGAATTTCGGGAAGTGATTTGTACCACTTCAAATAACAACCCAGAAACAATTCTCAGTTTGCCTCACTCACTGACACATATAATTGGCAATAACCATTGGAAAAAAAAAACCTTTTAACCATGGAAACCACTGACTTGCATGGAGATACTCTTCATTCAGGGTCAGAGACTGCTAACTACGCGATGACCTCATTTTGAATTTCTAATGCGTTCGTATTCTTATCCTCCTGCTTTTCAAACAATCGGTTCCGACTATAAAAATGGCGTGAATTTTCCTCCAAGGATGAAACTGTTTAAGTTCACTTAGAGGTAGGTTCTTTGTCAAATAGTTAGACTTAAATGTTTTACGCCATTTTACTGTTGTTTCTGTTGTTTAATGAATAAATGCTAAGGTCGGTGTGAAATGAAGTAGTTATGGTAGTCGAAACTTTACATCGTAATTTGTCATTTCTATAAACTAATCTGCTAATTCTAATTCTCGTCGTATAAATAATTTTATGCCTTAAGAAAGCGCTTTGCTGATTTTAAAACTTTATTTAGCAAATGAATGGTTTTGTTTGATTTACGACTGACAAATAAAATCACTTCAATAAACACATTTAGTATCATAGGTTTTCGTATCGCGCAATCGACTACATTCGACTGTTCTCTTAACGAACACAGAAAAACATTTTATTCCTAGCTATTTTAGGTAAGTTTACAGGGAGAAAGAAAAGGCATTCGCGCTTCTTGGTCAAACTAACGAGGACGTAAAGTGACAGAGGCGCATTACGAGAAATCCTTTTTTACGCTTGGTTTCATGGCTAAAATGGCGGTGAAATGTTCTGTAGTCCAATGGTTTCTTACGATGTTGTTGTGTTAAAATTACCAGAGCATTTCGGCGGCAAAAATTCCCCAGTTTAACCGACAGTTTAAAGTACTTTGTAGAAGGTTTCAACCCACTGCTGTAATGTAAATTAAAATAAAGGTCTTCCTTGATGTGATTTTACAGTTAAAATAAAAATTGGGGTGAAACGAGTTGATAAAGTGCAATACCACGGGGAAATCGGTAGTCATATCACAGAGTGTAAAGATGCCGGCATTTCAAGCGTTAGGCCTTCGTCAAAGTAAATAAGATTCAGGTCCTAAACCTCAGCTTTTTCTTCTTTCACAGTGACATAATTTACATCGCCACTGAACTCATTTAATAAGCTCTATTTCTATGCTTGGCTTTCCCCAAATGATACAATTCGCAAGTTTCTTTGCCGAGACTAAACCAAATTTAAAGATGTGATAGTTTCACAAAATGGAGCAGTAATGATTAAATGAAGTATCCAAGAGGCCAGATCTAAAAGCTTAGTCACTTTTCTCCTGATAAGTTTTCTTTGTGGCTTTACGTAAAGTTCTTAACTTGAGGTTGTTTCTGCAGTGACTTCTCACAGATGAAACACGAGTGTAGGATGTTCAGCGAGACCTGGGCTAATTTTACCGTCTTTCTTCTTGCTTTCTTTGGTGAGTAACGCAAATGAAGTGAGTGTCAACTTGAATAATGCAAACTAAAGGGAAGTAAAGGCCTATTAATATAATATAGCACAACGGTTAGTCTGTAATCCATTTAAAGAAATCAAAGTTTGGGAAATTTCGTAGGTCATCCTAACGTCTTCGGAAATGTTTGCTCATGAATGCTGGGATACTTACCTTCAGTATATCGGAAAACGTCGGAACATCTTTAAGAATTTCGGTTAACATATCTTGTTTTTTTTTTCCATTTTTTAATAGAGAAAATAACAAAATAACTGGTTATGCTGAAGCTCGCAAGTTTTGTGCATCACTTGTATTCTACTGAGTGAATACTTACCTGGTCATTGCAAAATTCTGCTATTTCAAATATTAGACGAACAATCGTGCAAGGTGGGAAATGACGTCATCGTCATGGTGAGGATATGGAAAATACGCCACTACGGTCCCGGATGTAGTTTGGTGTGAATTTAACGCGTGGTGCAATTCCCAGTAAAACACTCACGTCTATTTAATAATAGAAGATAACAATCGTCTGATGTTGAACTTCGGTTACCTACTGCAACAAACTTCAAGCTGTGCCATGCTGATGAGGCCTAACAAGGCCGAAACAGCTGTCCATGGCTGCTGGCTTTTGAGCTCAATTTTTTCATCTCTTTTATTTGGTAGCAACATGTACAGGGTTTTATTCCTTCTACCACTGTCGCCTCATTGCGCATATGTGTGGCTTCGACTTACCCTTATTACATTTTGACGTTGAAACTTCAATGACTGTTGAGAGAGACAGAGAGAGAGAGAGAGAGAGAGAGAGAGAGAGAGAGAGAGAGAGAGAGAGAGAGAGAGAGAGAGAGAGAGAGAGAGTAAACAGTTGATTTTAGAGGGGGGGGGGGAGTGGAGATGAAGGGGCTGTTTGGTGTATACTACTGCAAACATGCCCAAAGAAAATTAATCTTGCGTGGAAATAATAGCGATCATATATACACTAACGTTAGTTCTTCATCGCTCGAAACATCAGCTTTTCTTTGTTTTGCGGTGGTATAACTTAACTCCTCAATTCATTCTTTTGTTAAACCCATCTTTTTGTGTTGCATTTTCGACGCAGCACCAGTTCCCTTACAAACCAACCCCTTTACTCTTTCCATAGTTGTTGGACACATGAGTTATGGCGGGATGCTTCAAGGTGAGTCCGAAGTCACAATTGATTTTTTTCGGAAATGAGACACTTTCCTCGATTGATGCAACGTAGTGGCACGGTAGTATACTGGTTGCCAGTCTTGAAGGTCAGATCATTAGCTTTGGGGTTAAAAAACAAGTTGATGCTGTGCTGTTTACATCTACTTTTATTAGTCAGCAGAAACTAAATAGTTATCACACTAACTTTAACATAAAAAATAAAAAAAATTATTAAAAAACCAAATATAATACGAATATACACATCTATAGTATAAATATGCATTGATACAAATAATAATAATAATAATAATAATAATAATAATAATAATAAAATAAATAAATAATAACACTAGCAAAGCACTAGTAAGATATAACCTACTAAACTCATAAATAATTGCTTAATTTGTACTTAAGAATTTGTAAAGATTCTGAGGTTAAAGCATCAGAGGGGAGACTGTTCCATTCTCTGACAGTTCCAGGGAAATACGAATAATTAAATACATCGTTATTCGTATGCTCAACATAATATTTAAAGTCATGAGATCCACGGGTTTGAGTTTCTGTAGGTGGTGTTCAGTACTTTGATTTTGCGACATAAATACCACCATTTTTAATTTTATACATGTTGCATAAGCGGGCTTGTTTATGCGGGAGGACAGGGACATTTCAGATCTCTTAGCATGGAGGTAACACTCGACCTGTATTTACAATCCCCTTTACAGAAGTGAGCAGCCGCCCTTTGCACATTTTCCAGCTTATTACGCGGGATGACGTAGTCAGCCAGCGTATAAAATTCGGTAGCGCATTCCTTTCGTCGTCTTGGGAGTCAAGAATTGCCTTCCTTTTTTAACTTTCCCGTATCCCGAGCCCGTCCCGAAAAAATTGTGTGATTTTTATTGGCCGTAACTCCGAATCACGTGCAAGTCAGGTTGGATTGCACCATGGATATCCATGATCGCACAATCAGCAAAAAAACATACTGCGTCAGCAATTTTAAACCAACGCACCCCGCGTAAACGCCTTCAGGCGTCTTCTTGTTGATATCAAATTGATACGGTGTGAGTCCCAGACAACGGATGCATATTCCATCTTAGGTCTGACTAAGATTTTGTACAAAGTGCATTTGGTGACTTGTTCACAAAACCAGAGGTTCCTGTTGATCAAGTTTAGGGTCTTAATAGCTTTGAGTTGATATTTCATGAGGATGGTGAATCCACCTCATGCAAGTTTGAGTCCAGGGTGACTCCCAAGTAGGAGACAACGTAGCTTAACATAGTGTCGCAAAAAGTGTACTCTCTAGTAGGCGGGTTTTTCTGTCTTGATATACACATGATAAACCATTTGGTTGGATTAAATTCCATTTGCCAGGTGTGTTGCCAAAGTTCTAGCTTGTTTAAATCAGACTGTAATTTTGTCCATATCTGCAGCAGTATCGATAGTGATGTGAATAAGACAGTCGTCAGCAAATAGTCTAGTCGGACATTCAAGCTCAGATGTCAAATCATTACGATATAGCAGAAATAGAAGGGGTCCCAGGACAGTACCTTGGGGAACGCCCGAGATCACCTGCTTTGGTAGAGAATGAACAACAAACTTGCATTTCCTTATGCAAGGAAATTTACTTCAGTACCTCTAACCACCCTAAGGTATAAATAGGTACCAGTGATATCCTTTGGGTAGCCCTTATGCATGTGGGATTTTTTGGTCATTTCTAGCAAAAGATTGAGAGTTTCCTTGGAGGTTTCTAAGTCTCCTTGTCTAGAAGAGACTTCCGAGGAAAATGTGACTTTAAAAAATAGCCATATTTGGGGACGTCACCCAACACATAGGACCAATCCAAGTAAGGGGCCCCTACGAATGACGGATTATGTTTCTTACACAGAAAGAGGTACGCTACCGCATCCTGCATTGCAGGCTCACAACAAATATCGCACTCTACACCATGCTCCTCCTCTGAATTGGTCCGAAGGCCTGGCTGCTGAGGCACAGGCCATCGCCCAGGGTTTGTCAACACAAAGTGCGCTTACTGGTAAGAAAGATGCAGCCGTGAACCTGGGACAGAACCTCGCCAAGCTTGCAGGTAATCACAGTAGAAAGCTCGTTTTGCTATTTAACCCTTAAGCCCCAATAGTGTCTTTATAGATTTTACTCTGGCTAACGCCACACGATTTTACTCTGGCTAACGCCAGACGATTTTACTCGTCACAGGGAGACCCCTCGGGGCTTAAAGGGTTAACGGTTTAGGCGTATTTATAAATACAATCAAAAAACGCGCAAGGAAACAAAACTCACTCAAAAGAAATTGAAGATTTGACCCTCACAGTTAGCAACCGCCATTAAACCTAAAACAAGAACAGGCTCGAATGGGATCCGCGACCTCGCGAACATCGGTGCTGAACCAGTCGTGCTACGTTGGGAGCAGGTTAATGGTGGGCTAATGTATGAATGTTAATAAGAAATATTATTATATACCAACCCAGGAACCTTGGCATTTTGAGCAATCTGATTGGCTCTCCCCCTCGGGATATTCAACACTATCCACCTCCTTGGAGGTGAATAATGCTGGGGCTTCTGGGTAATCCTGGTTCCAGTGAGTTTTTGTTTGGAGAAAAAACAAAATGGCGTCCAAGATACCGAAATATGGCTGTCATCGAGTCTGGCTTCACAGCTTTCTCGAAAGTCACACAAAACACTACCACGATGAAACGTTGACCACGGCAGGACCAAACAATAGCGCAAATGAACAACTCAATAAAACTGCATGTGAAAAGTAAAGTCCGGTAAATATCTTTGTTGTTCGAATTACGCTTCAACAATTAAATTATTTTTACCGGTTGTGTTTTCCTCGAAGTCGTCGGCGTGTTTTGCTTAAACTCCCTACTGAGGTTGCTTCGTTGATATATACTAAAACAATTATTCTCTTCAAATTCGGTGAATATAGTGGCTTTGGGAATATTTACCTCGCTGCTTCGTAATATTCTGCCAATATTCACCTCGATTTCTGAGAATATTTGTTAATTATCTACAATTTGTCTATGGAATAAATCACATATTTGAAATGCGAATGGAAACACAAGACACGTCTCCAGAGCACCCTACTCTTTTGGCCAGTTCAAAGATGTCTGGCAAAAGTACTGTTGAGATCTAACCAGCCACTGTGTGCAGCAGAGGTATACAATGCAAGAGTCAAAGCTAACTATATTTTTGCTGGGAGGAGAGGGTGCGCAAATGAGGGAACGAACACGGAAGGGAGAGTGAAGCTTCTTTTCCATCCCCTTCTGGTGGTACCTCGTGCTGCGCGCTCGCCACAGTCAATCGCGGTCCTTGCTCGTTGCAAGAGGCCTGCTGGAGAGGCAGCTAATGAGGTTTTTGGTATTTTTCGTTGTTAGGTTCAATGACGTGTGAAGATGCAGGGGAAGTTGCTTCCAACTTATGGTACAGTCAGGCAAAAAACTACAGCTACTCAGATCCTAGACTGGATGCAAACACTGATACATTTACTCAGGTTAGTTTGCCGTTGCTTTTTGTAATGGTTGTTGTGTAATATTTGCAAAAACATTTGCAAAGGGCCTACCTTGCCCGCTCAGATAGCCACCCAGAACCCAGGCTTCGTCTCAGCCTGCTCACTTTCCGAACCAGTAATATAATTAATAATATACATGAAAAAATTACTCGATTCTGATTGGTTGAGAGCAGTGCAGTTCAACTGTAACACCAGTGCAAAATGTGTAACACCAGTGCAAATTACACATCGATATTCTGGATTATGATATTCTTTATTTTTAAACGAACCGCTTTGAGTTCGTAGCGTTATTAGCTGATCTTCATCAGCCAATCAGTAAATAAATTGTTAAATCCGCGTCAAATGCTCACTTCCTGTCCGCAATGAGATCTTCCGGCACTTCCTCCAGGCGAATTTTTTCATGTTTATATTATTAATAAGTAATCATACGGTTTCGAGTTCAATTTGGAATTAATTTGCAATTGTGAGTTTTTCAAAAAGCTGAAATTGCAATTTCAGCTTTTTGAAAAACTCACCCGTGTAAATTAATTCCAAATTGAACTCGAAACCGTATGATTAACTTTACAAATAGCAAGTTAGAAGCATAGAACATGCAAAACTAGTAAATTAAAAACCGCTCTTATCAATCTCTAACTTATCTAAATCATTAAAATTTCAGGTGGTCTGGAAAGACACGAAGGAAATCGGCTTAGGGTGCGCCCGAACCACTGACAATTCATCAGGGCCAATGTATGTCGTCGCTCTCTATAAACCCGCGGGAAATATCCCTAAACTATTACGCCAGAACGTGTTTGAACCTGGTCCTCGAGGGAATGACCCGGATGTTTATTCTACTCTGTTCAGAAGAATGTTTGACGAAGCTAAAAGTTCTGGAAGAATTCAACGAAAACGATTTGACACGTAAAATAATTTGCTTATAGCGGACTGTGAAAATATTTTCAACGCCAAAGCGGACTTAAAACGCAGCTGTCCCGCGAAACGCTACAAAAGACAGGGCACGATGCGCTTCCTAAAATAAATTGGACAAAGTCGTAAACCAAGAGTTAATTAAGTACAACATGAATTATAAAAAGTATATCATTTCTATATCCAGGATTCGCCAGTTTGAATCAACACTGAACGCAAAAATATCTTGACAAAGTACTCTAGGTTTTGCAAAATTAAAATATATATATATATATTAAATTTGCTGGTGGCTAATTTCGTCTGCCAAATATTTTGGTTTGAAAATTCCGCATACGACTCCGTCGTTTCCGATCGAGTGAAAACAGGGTTTTTAGAGTCGGAGGAAGAAACGGAAAGCATTACACCAATCACAATCCTGGTTATCTGCCGTTGTGATTGGTTCGCATTTGCTTCCGACCCCGAGAACCTAGTTTTCACTAGAACATAAGCGACGGTACGTGAATATAAGCGACGGTAAGTGAATATAAGCGACGGTGGTAAGTGAAATCGGAATGCTCTTTTCACAAGATCGTAAGCGCGTGGGACACCGATTCTGTTTCCATCGCTGGTGAAAAGCAGCCTTTATGCATCTCCTTTCTTTTGAGGATTCTTAGCTCTCTTGTCATATTCGATTGTAGGGCACTAAAGGAACAAGGTTTCAAGATATTGCCCATTACTTTATTAATTTTCATTTAGCTTCACTCCTTACCAAAAAATAAATAAATAAACAAATAGTGCGCAAAAGAATAGATATTTATGTAAAAACACTAAAAAGGCAAAACAAAGTAAGACTCTTTGCTCATCTCCGGTGTAATATAATTTATTCATTTTCTTTGTTAGTTAAGGTCAGGTACATTGTTAAGAATGCTTTGTGTCCTTTGTTTTACGTCGGTTGTGTGAATAAATTACATTACACCGGAGATGAGCCAGACTCTTAAACAAAAATCTACAAAGTCTCTTAGCAAGTAATCGCCAAAGCTGTAGTCGAAAACTCAAATCGTTCTAAACCGTAACACGTGTAGCAGCATCAAATAAATGATTTGTTCCATATAAGCTTAATACTATACTGTAAGGCAGACCAGTTCCTAAGAAGGAGGGGGCTGTATCGCGTACTTCGGCTAGGTGACTCAAGAGGTGAAGACACTAGACTTGTATGTCGTAAGAGGTTGCCAGTAACACGTCGGTTGTAGAGCCAGCAGGTGACGGTCTGCCTCTTAGCTCCCTCAATCGATGCCTTGGTTTTTTCTCACAGCAATCCAATTTCTTTGGAAGAATACGTCGAGGTTTTCTGACAGAAGAGAAATCGTGACCTCTTACTAACCGAGCGCGCGGGGAAGGGGGTTGGGGTGGGGGGGGGGGGGTGAAACTTTGAATACTGGCCCAAGGTCGAGACAGTACGGACCTATGGCAGACATTCTCAAGAACGGTCCGAACAAGCTAGTCTTGTGGGATTAGAACCAAGCTTTCCTTATATCAGACTAGCTTTCACATATAGTATTTCAGTAGCCACTTCTCTGCTAAAGTTTTATACATATATTCCTCTACGGTCTGCTCATTGTCGGCTTCATAACAACACAAGTCTTGACCAAAACTCTTGGACTGACTGGCACATTTTTCTCTTCAAAGCAGATGGCACCCACTCCATCTTAGTATCCCCCTCCCTCCTTCCCAATGTTGGGGTAACCTTAGTTAGTAGAGGGGACCCCTCTAATAACTATGATGTAACCGATACGACGCCATGTCACTTTTTAATCCCAAGGGACTGTGTTTGGAAAAACAGTCGAACCTCGCTATGTCGAATTCTCAAGGGAAACGAAAAAAGTTCGAGATAGCAAGGGATCGAGAAAACCGATAGTGAATGACTGAAAAAACAATCAAAGGAAATGAGTTTGAGTTCGAGGTAGCGGGGATTTCGAGATAACCGAGTTCGGGAGTGAGGTTCGACTGTATATCCCAACATTGATTGTGGTGGATGGATGGACGGGGCGTAAGATTTCCTGTAATTCAGAAAATGTGTAAGAAAATAACGCTTTCTGACAATCGATCCAAGGAATTTTGGCAAAAATTGCAGGTCAGTAAGCAGTTCGTGTCAACATCCATATCAATGTCAATGCTACTGTCAATGTTAATATCAAGCTCATTGTTAATGTCACTGTCTCGAGCTCAATGTCAATATCAATGTCACTGCCAGTATCAATATCAGTCTCAATTCCAATGTCACTGTCAACATCAATCTCATTGTCAATGTTAATGTAACTGTGGATATTAATCTCGTTGTCTATGTCAATGTCACTGTCAATGTCAATATCGATCTCAATGTCAATGTCACTGTCAACATCAATCCCACTGTCAATATCAATGTCAATGTCACTGCCAGTATCAATATCAGTCTCAACTCCAATGTCACTGTCAACATCAATCTCATTGTCAATGTTCATGTAACTGTGGATATTAATCTCGTTGTCTATATCAATGCCACTGTCAATATCAATATCAATATAAATGTCAACCTCATTGTTATTGTCATTACCATTATTTTAATTATTATTAGAAGAAATGAAACGCAATTACCTTGAATTAAACTCGGCAGAAATCTGTTCCAACGTCCTGCTTTTCGTCTCAGGGACATATTTATAAACGAATATTAAAGAAAGGATACAAATTACTGTGTACAAAAGGAAAGTCCCTGAAGCTCCCAAGGTACCTGTAAAAACGAACAATGAGGATAAACTTACATGATACAGTGGTATCATGTAAGAGTAAGTCAGATAGTCGCCCCGGTAGATATCATGTAAGCACTCCCTATGAACAAATGAAAAAAAAAAGACATCTCCTGGAAGGAGAAACTCACTCAGCATATCCAAGAATGACAGGGACACCAGCAAGCTTGTTCCCCAGTTGAGGATTGTGACAATGGAGAAAGCTCGACCTTTAATACCCGCTGGGTATATTTCACTTAACAGAAGCCACGAAACTACAGGAGAGAACAAAAAAGGCAATTTATAACTAGTAAGAGATCATTGCAGTTATCTACGAAAATATGGCCTTAAAAAACCCAGGCATGGACGGGTTTCCAATCCATGACATTGCGATACCGGTGCTACGCTTTAGCCAACTGAACTACAGTATCAAGCCAACAGGGAGCTAGTCATTTTGTGAGTTCGTGAATAAACCCTTAGAGGATGAAGACGTGAATGTAAATAAATGAAATTCAATATTTTTGAACTGTGGAAGAAAGAATTACCTAGTGAAAGATAATCGCAGGAAACAAAAAAAAGTATTATATTTCACAAAAATAAGCCAGGATACCACAGAAGATAACAGGGAATTAATAACAAAAAATTAAACATATATCAAATGAATTTCAGTCAGTTTCAGATGCGAACGAGATGTTGATCCAATGTAACTTAAATATGATGATTAGATAGTTCAATGAACTACTCATGCAGGGCCAATAACAGATTGAGAAATATTTTGGGCGAATAATACATACGAGTTATTGACCCACTGGGAGGTCGAGATGGCTTGATATTGACCTGGGTGTTTTTTGGTTTCAATGAAAACGCAAAGAACGAGGTCACTAACCAGCCATCTTGATCAAACGAGGCTGGTTAATAAATTATAATCAAAAGATTACACAAGATAGGCCCCGCTTGCCCGTTGGAGTAGCTAATCACAACTCAGCATTTGCCTCATCTTGCCCACTTGGTAGCCAGGCCATATAATAACTAACAATTAGTCGCCGAAGGCAAAGTAATTATCTATTTAATATTCACCAAGACGAAATCGAGTCGAATATTCACCAATAATCACTGAGCCTGAGGCGAATAATTGTTTTAGTATAAATACACAGGTGATTATTACAAAAAAAAAGAAAAGAAAAAACATTGGACAACAAGAAATAATTTTATTTCATCAAAAGCGCGCAAACGACTGGCAGCCTTTTTGTTCGTCGAGGTAATAAACGGCTGATAATCTGAGATAGCAAACCAATCAGAGCGCGCGATTTTGCACTTTAAAGTCAGTGTAAGAGTCATGGATGTTGGTTAATGTTTAGCAGAACCTACCAGGGCCAAAGCTGAATGAGTAGGCACCAACAAACAGTACCAGTGTACCAAGTGTCACATAACGCAATCCTGTCCCGACTCTTTTCTTATCCGAAAACGATTCAATAGAGGAGTCATTTAGATCAGAGCGAGTCGTAGAAAGTATCGTAGAAGTAATTGGAAGAGTAGCGTGAGCAGATGATGAAAATGAAGATACCGTAGGTGTGCTGTGAACTTGTACAGTTGAATTAAAACTGCATTCTCTGGCAGGATGAGCAAGGGACGTGAAGTGAGCGACTATGCCTAAGGTGAATATGCTGATCGTCATCAACAAGGCACCAATAAGCAAGAAACGACGGCGACCTGAAAACCAAAACAGTTGAGTATTACACTGAGGCTCTTGAACAGTCTACCTTCACAAAGAGCAACACCAAACCCAACAACAATAACAAAAAACCACAAAAGAAAAAACATCACAGCCACAAAAAACACCCAAAACAGTAAAAATAAGCAGTACAGCCACAAAAAACCGAGGATTAAACATTTAAAGAGAAAGAACAAACGCAAAACAGAAACAAGAAAAAGCGACAAAACCGAACGAAAATAACAGCAACAACCAAAGCAAAACAAAAGAACAAACACAACATGAATACAAAAAAAGAACATCAAAACAACAGAACAACAAAAGTTTCTTAAAACAACAACAACAACAACAACAACAACAACAACAAAAAACAAGCCAAAAAGTACGGAAACAAGAAATTGTATCACATTCTTACCTCCCTTATCGACTGTTGTGAGACAGATTATGGTGGCAAAAAGCTGAAAGGAAATGTATGTTATACCTCAGCAAAGAAAGATGCAAAATGCAAAGACGATTTTACGGGAATACTTAACAGTTTCACTGTGTAGTAGTGTTCCGTACCTTTCTTAGTAATGTCACATTGTACCCTGGTCTCACTAAAAAACTAGACACCAAAGATATACGCACTACTGACCAAGCTTGTTCAGTCAATATGGCTGCATATTGCCCTGGTTCCTTTTTGCGTTTTTATTGACCAAGACGTAGTCGAAGTCAATAAAAACGCAAAGAGGCCAATATCTAGCCATGGAATTATTATATGGATATTTTTTTTGTTTTGAGACAAAACGAGAAATCCCGAGCGGGCAAGATAGCCCCATATTGCCTGCTTAGGTAGCCAATCAGAACACCGGATTCGCTCTCAAGACCAGTCACATAATAGAGTAACCTATTTCCAGTCAAGAATTGGTTTCTTAACTTAAACGTCTCTAGGAAATAAAACAGTGGGCGAGTTATGGCGATGCATTGCGCAAAACAGTGCCGCAGAAGGTAGATGTACTTAAATCTTTAATTAAAGGTGTCGGAAATTCTTAAGGTGAACATTTTGCATGCTCTTTCAATAATCATTATAACCAAAGTTGCACACAAAGTTGTAAAATGTATTGTGCCCTTGAAAACCCATATTTTTGTAGCATAGTGTCATTGCTTTAGAAACCAACTCGCATAATAGCTTCAACTATAAGACGTGGAGTTGTGTTAAACCATGACTGGCATATAGAAGTGACAAAAACAGTTTTAGGTTCGTTCGGAAGATTTACGAACGCCAAACCTTCGCGGCGCCAATCCCCAGACTGGCTAAGGTCGCTTTCTCTCCGCTGTGAAAGCCAAGAGCTTGAAATATGGTGGAAGCATAGTAAACCACGGTTGACTGTCCAGACACCTGAAAAACAACATCACCAACTATTAACAATGACAAAGAGCTAACGTTCGAAACCTGAGCTCCCCTTAAATCAATCAATTTATAAATTTATTTATTGTCGATAACGTGGGGGGTGGTCCTCCAACCAAGTAAGAAACGTCAAAATGTAATAAGGGTAAGTTGAAGCCACACATATGCGCACTGAGGCGACAGTGGTAGAAGGGATTAAACCCTGTTGCTGTTGTTAAGAAATGCTCGACCTATAAATTACACCTGCATTACTACCAGGCCAGACCACAACACTGGGATCTATGCCCCTACTCTTCGCGAACAGTGTGTGGGTTCTTGAGTGTCCCACGAAGGTATTACGAACAAGGGTTGTGAGACGGGACCTACGGTTTATCGCCCTTATCCGAGAAGACTAGAAACTCTACCATTGACAGATGTCGTTGCAAAGGTAGCATTTTCTCTTTAGTAATTTAAAGACCCTGAGTGATGGTCCAGTATGATAGCCCTGTACTCTACCAACTCAGCTAACCGGTCGGCGTTAAGTCTTTCTTTGGTACAGCTAACATTTGTCAACTCATTTGAGAAACGTTTTTGTGGAAGAAGGGGGGAAATACTCTTTGTAGGTGAGAAAAAAACAAATTATACAGTAGGCAGTAAAGGTAAAGGTGCACACAAGCCACAGGAGGCCCACACGGCCGGAGCTTATCCCGGTTTCTGTAGCATGAAGCACCTGGGAGTATTATTACTCCCCCCTGGATGGGATGCTAGTCCATCGCAGGGTCACCCCCAGCATTATATCGCTGGTAGCCATTTATACACCTGGGTGGAGAGAGACAGTGTGGAGTAAAGTTTACTATTACTATTATTATTATTATTATCATTATCATTATCATTATTATTATTATTATTATCATTATCATTATTATTATTATCATTATTATTATTATTATTTTGCCACAGAGAATAAATTACAAGTAGAATAGAAAAGATAAGAAATGAGTTAATTACTGTTAAAGTTTATTGTCTAAGGAAACAACACAGTGCCAGCACCAGGGCTCGAACTCCAAACCTCCTGCTTGGAAGTCCGACATGCTAACCACTACACTACTGTGCCTCCATATCAGTAGACTGTACCTGCTGAAAAAATACCAATCCGCCACCGACCAGCATTCTACCTCTCATGTTATCCACACGGCTCAACAGGTCAGTGAACTTGTACCGCTATAAGACAAGAGGAGACAAAAACAACAAAGTTTGATCATGTGTTCTAGAACACAATGAACGATCTATGGATTAGGCAGGACATAATATGGCTGTATTCAACAGGTATATGTAAGTTAACTTGTGCCGCTATTCAACAATGGAAAGATAAAAACACAAGGGTTTGATAATGACTTGATTAAGTATGACATACTAATACTCGGTTCAACTGGTCAGTCAACTGGTCAGTCAACTTGTACTGTTACATAATTAGCGATAAAGACACCATGACATGTTAGGATATCTGATGAAATGCAGCTCCTTTTTGAAGCTATATCAAAAACTTGATAAGTGTGTTTGATCACCAATCAAACATCAAATTTCCTCAATAATACTCTGCCCAGAGGATAAATAGAGGATATTACATGGTGGCGTGAAGTTATGAATTTTATTTTTGAGTGGCAAAACAATATTTTATGAACAAGCGCAGTGAGTGAGTAAAATATTGTTTTTGCCACGAGAAAATAAGATTCATATCTTCAAGCAGCTGTGTAATGTTCGTTTTATTATAGAGACAAAAAGAATTTTGGAGGGAAATTACATCATCGATAAACTCACGTGTGAGATTATGGAAAATAAACCACTCAGGTCCCGGATGTAGTTTTTATGAACTTTACGAGTGGTATATTTTCCAGTAAAACATTTGTGTCTATATAATAATTGTTGATATGGCTTAACCTATCACTTAACTTGTGCAACAACTTATAAACAATTCAAAACATACATATTCAAGTTTGAGTCCTGACTTAATCCTCATCATTTCATCATATGGATCCCCTGACCACTGTAGCTTCTGAATCATTTTACATGCCTTTAAAAACATACATGTAATAATAAAAAAATAGAACACTTTTAATAATCTAAAAAACACTAGAAATTATAGGATATAAGCCTTTTTCTTCTTTCTGTGATCTGGGAAAAAGTTCTCCCTACTGACTGTCACACCCATCATTCGCTCTGACGAAGGGCTAACGCTCGGAACATCAGAACCCCCTCTTTCACCTTATGGTGGAACAAATTACTTTATCAACTTGTTTGATTATCCCAATTTCTTCTGGTCAAATAAGATGCTTAATTATTGTCAAATAGCATTAAAGATAAAGAACAAAAAAAGCTAAGAAATATCAAATGGCAAACCCTAATAAATAATAAACAAAGTCAAAACAAACAATAATTGTTAGCAAGAATCTTCAAGTAGAAAGAAAATCAAGGAAGCCGCATAGTTTGTGGGTGAGAAAATACAGACATACAGTACATCAACAAGGAAATTGATCTTCTACCTTGTCATCATAGCCATTAACGATCAGCCATCTTGGACTGAAAGGAAGGAAGAACATTCCAATGCCCTGGATAAAAGCTGGGATACCAGATAATGCAAACATGTAACGCCTTGAGAAAAAAAAGAGGAGAAAAGAAACAGCACTTACATGATACCATTATATAACCTCCTAATGTATTGTTCTAGACATTACCAAATTAAAGCCAAGAGCCTTGGTTGGATCTTGTAGTAAGAGTAATTAAGATAGCCAGTACTGGAGGTAAAATTCTCAAAATGATACATACCTCTTATTAATCGAGTTCGAGGTCCGTACTGTAAAATATGGACCAAGTTTTTTCCCGTCTATTTATGGCCCAAGCGCGAAGCGCGCGGACCATAAATTGACGGGAAAAAACGAGGATCCGTATTTTACAAAACGGACCGAGAAAACGAGGTTAATAAGATATTTATTATATCTCTGGAGTCATTTTGGCAACCAAAACAAACTTTAGCGGGCCGTACAGTGAAGTACGGCCTGCTAAATTGACCAATCACAGCGCGCGTACTAACTGAGAGATATAATAAATCATTTTATCCCCTTTAAAATCACTGAGCTCTTTAGAGAGGTCATTAATGTATATCAAAATGATTAGCTATACACTCACCAGCCAGCTGAAAGCTCTATGAATAACACATTAGCCAGATAGGCTAAGAGAAGACCAACACATATGCCAACTTCATTCACAGACACCAACAAACCCCGACTCTTCTGTGAAGTGAAGTCAAACAAATGGTATAAAAAGAGGACACAAATTAATAATTTTTAATAAAATTTGGAAAGTATGAACTTAAAATTAAAATTACTGGTATTATGATTTAATATTGTAAGCATCAAATGAATCTCTGATCAGCAAGATCATAACTGAGTCCATGCAGCAGTATTCTCACTGAATTCTATTTAACCTCCCATCTCTTTGTTTCAAGCAGCAGAGCAATTGATAATTAAGAGCTGTGAAAGTGGGGATACTGCACAGCTATCACTTGTACATTCAATTACAGGCAAGAGGTGCTACCTCAGTAACAACCAACCTACAGTGTACTAACAAGGTATGGTTACAAATCTCATTCCAGCTTGTTCTCTACAACACTAAATCAGATTTTGTTGAAATGTATGAACATACATGTGGCAGCGCTCAAATCATTAAATACATGTACAGTATATTCTACTTACTGCAGGAGCTATTTCTGAAATGTAGATGCATTCAGCAATAGCCGAAAAGGAGACACCAAATCCAACCACAAACCGGCCAATAACCTGCAAAATAAATTTTCACAATTACCTGACAAAGAAATCCATTGAGTAACTCTCCTTGATGAGTGCCAAATACAGTATACCTCTATTACATCAATTTGAGGAATCTCATGTCAAAGTGATTATATTAAAAATCTGAATAATAAACAGGTTACAAACCAGAACTGGAAATGAAGGTGCTAAACCCAACAAAATTGCTCCAGTCAAGAACACACCAGAGTTGACGATGATTGACAGCCTTCTTCCAATAAAGTCCACAATAAAACCTGAAAAGGAGGATTAAAGGAAAGCCCTGTTATTGACCAAGTACAAGGTCAAGATGGCTGCCCACAGTTTTATTGACTAAGATGTAGTTTTGTATTGTTTTGTGGGACAATGTGAGAAAGCCAGAGAGAGCATGAATTGCAAGATCAGGTCCATCCTGCCCACTTGGGTAGCCAATCAGAACTCAGGATTCGCCTTACCTCACCCATTTGTAGAACCGGTCACACAATAACTGTACATAATGTCCTGCTGTGTAACATTAAGATTGAGTAAAGGTGTTAACGAAGAATGCAATGAGATATTACATGCCTCCAGTCAGTGATGCCAGAACAGCTCCTATCAGCATAGAGCTGACAACCATCTCCTGTTGAATGCAGTCCAACTGAAATTCAGCTCTTAACTGAAGAATAGCACCAGATACAATTCCTTCCAAAAGAAAAACAGAGACGAATATCACAATTTGTCAAATGAAATTGAGTGGTATACCAAGTGGTAACAAATCAAAATCTAGTTATGTAACAAACAAACCAAATCTAGTTATGTCAAGAGCCAAGCAGGAATTGAGTCATGAAGGCGGTGTACATTGATGATTGTTCAATTCGGCAGGCTCAAGAGATTAAACTACTAGGGGTGATATTCGATGTAAATCTACAGTTCTCGGAAGTTATTAGCGGTAAGCAAGTTTGCACCAAAACAAGTAGAAGTATTGGCGTGTTATCAAGATTAAGGAACCTGAACCCCACAACCGCAAAGCTAACAATCTGTAAAATTGCTATAATAATTATTCCACACTCCACATACTGCAGTCTGGTTTGGCACTTCCATAAGGCTAGTGATAGGTGAAAACTGGAGCACATTAATGAAAGGGGACTACAGACAGTGTATAATGACTGGTCTGCACCGTATAATGACCTCCTAAGAAGAGAAAAATGACAACACCTTACAATCGAAGGCTTCAGGACATAGCCATTCTTAAAAAGGAAAGTTTCAGATGACACTTAAGTATGTTTACATCAGTGACTGTGCGCAATTCAAGTGGAAAGTTGTTCTAAAGTGATGGCACAGCTGCTACAAGTGCCCTATCCACTATGCTGACTCATGAACGAAAGCGAGGGCAAGCCAACAACATTCCTGCAGACGAGTGCAGATCGTAGTTGCCTTGGCTCATAATTGAAACCAAGCCTCTAATGTATGGAGGTGCAAGATCATGTGTGCACTGTTTGACTGGAAGCCAATGCAGCTTGTGCATCAGAGGCACGATATGGCAGAGCCACGGGGCGCAGCATACTAACCTAGCCGTAGCATTCAGAACTTGTTGTAAATTATGTAAATACTTGGCAGGTAAACGATATAGTAAGCTGTAACAATAATCGATTCATGACCATGCACTAGAAGAGAAATTTTGTATATTTGCGCAGCCATGTAATAATTATTCTCAATGTAATAATGATATATTGATTATACATACATGTGTAATATAAGTGAACTAAGATGAAAACTGAAAATCAAGTGATCTTCTGGTTTAAATGTATGCACAGTTAGCCGGTACTTTCTTAGCTTCACTCATGTCCACAATAATAAAGCAAGTGTTGCATTGTTTTGTAAGTGCCTCATGCCAGACATTAAAAATGCAAATCTATGTGCCACCATGTAATCTCCTCAGTACATAAAACAAAATATTACACACCCATGTCATACCCAAAGATAACTCCGCCTAAAGCAGCCATGCATGATGACATCACTAGGTAAAGGAATGGTTTCCTCGGACAACAGGAGCTATATCAACAGTAAAAAATACAATGTATGCATGAATGAGAGAGAATTGCAAAAGAATTGTGCATCATGTGTAATCAAAAGAGTACCAAGTTCCAATACACTGTAGGGTGCAGTCTTACGGTTCATCAGAATATGGCTGAATGAGTTGAAGTTCCTGCACTAGGCCATCAGTGGGATGGTCTGCAGATGTTGCTGGATCAATCAGATATACTGAAAAATAAAAGACTTTTAGCCCTCAGCAACTGAAACAATCATGCAGCTTACATGTTTCACCTTAAAATGGATGGTGGCTAGATTCCATCTCACATACTTTATTATACAAGCCATACAGTAACAGTGCTGTTTGATTCTTTGAAAACAAACACATGCATTACCCTAAACAGTAAAGCTATATATCTAATAGCATGCATAATGAAGAATGAGGTGATACAGAAATCTAGCCCTGATAGCTTAAATGTGTTTCATATCAAAACTGATTGCAAAGTGCTACAGAATAACCAGATAAGTTGACCTTTCTTTAGAGACTTCTATGGTATTTAAAGCCATAGCAATGGAATACCATTCTCCAAAACTAATAATGTCTTTTTGTATAAACCTAAATCAGTATTCAAGGGCAAACTAGCGACCATGTATGCATATCGACCCACGTATACAGCTGAAATCTGGAAAAAATTATTTCTATTCCCTGAAAGCATTGTTAGTATTAAATAGGGATGACTGCTAATTTTTTGCATTATATTGGTACCTCTGTGTTATTTTTTCCTTTATCTTTCATTATTCCATAAACAGATGGCAAGAAAACTCATACACCTTCAAAATCTAACATCAGATCTTGGTATAATTCTACAAACTTCATCATACATGCTATCACTTTACTTATTCGGTCTGTATTTAGAGACAACAAATAGTCTGGAATGATTTCTGCACAGGTCCCTACTTCACTATACATGCTGTAACCATACTGGGAATGATTTCCGCACAGGTCCCTACTTCATCATGCATGCTGTAGCCGTACGGTTTCGTTGTCAGAAAACAAGAAATGTTTGCACACGCACTTACGAAGACAATGCAACTACAGCATGCATAATGAAGAAGGGACCTGTGCGGAAATCATTCCCCATACTGTAATAACAAGAAATGTTTACATGTGCATTACCCTAAACAATTCATCTGCTGCATGCACAATGAAGTAGGGACCTGTGCGGAAATCTTGGCAATAGTTTCACATGCAGTATACTTCAGAATACAATGAAAGCATGCGCAATGAAATATGGAGTTATATGGAAATTTAGCCCTGATTGTAAGTGTGCCAGTAAAACCAGACTACTTAATCTTTATTTTGACACTTACTATGGTATTTAACGCCATACTGCCAGTGTTTCGTACTTCAAATATTGATTGCTCAGGGTATAAACTATTTCAGCATTACAGCTAGTTATTATAAGACGCAAACTAACTCTAGTAGAGGAACTTAACAAAGATTTCGGCTTGATTTCCGTATCACTCCATGCTCCGCTCCATTATGCATGCCGTAGTCGAATTTCTTGTTTTCGTCGAACCAAACAGTACAGTTATGAATTATGAAATATGGGGCGATATGGAAATATTACCAATATTTGATCCTATCAAATGGCGACGAAGCAAAATCAATAATGAGCAGGATGCAAAATCAATAATGAGCGGGAACCAAAATCGTAAATGTTTACCGATGCAAGGAGCGAAAAAAATCCAAACCTTACCTGTGTCGCGACCGCCATCAACGTCCTCTGGTTCTGCTAATGTCTCCATACCGCTAAGAATTCCAAATTTCCATCAAGGTCCATAAAGGCTGCATGTTGGATGCCGTTTATCGGTTAACAAAGTCAGAAAAATAAAGTGCCGTAAAGCATTCCAATATTCGCGTTACGAGAATTTGTCATGCATGTTTCAGCCAGGCGACATTAAAGTAGCCTCAGTTTCAAGACGAGGCTAAACGCACCAAGCGTAACTTTCCAAATTTACATTTTAAATGAGAAAATTTAACATAAAATTTATTGTCATTGGAATGATTAACTATTCTAAGTGCAGCTTCAAATACAGCAGGGACGGCTTACGCTGAGGTGGATTACAGCAAAAAGGTATTTAGCAAGTATTTTAAGGATTTTCCATCAATATTCGCTGTTGATCAGCCTTACTGAAATTGCTTCTGTCAGGACCGGGCTGCTATCCCTGGGATGTCTTTTTATACCTGCTTGTAAAACGTTCCCCGAGAGTTTGTTTCAATCGCCACTTGATTGCTCTAAATGTCCTTTTCCCCGAACAAGGGATATCACTACTTACACAAAGGATATTCCAGGATTAGCTAAGCTAAAGTAGTTTACTAAATATAAGCTTATATATTGCTGCAATAAATTAGTCAATTTTAACTACGAAACTCAGACATTCACAAGAATTTGAAATGGTTAAATTACTCTCCATTGTTCTCACCAAAGAAATATTTTCAACTCTAACGTTCATAAACTTATTTTTTAGCGTACATTTGCAGTTTATAAAAGTTTCACAGAGATATTTTATTTAAAGCAGGAAAGATTGCTTCAAATGGTTAATTTGGACGTTTCTCAGTCGATAAGATAGAGTACTAAGGAAAAAACTGTTTTCGGTCGTTTAAACTTACGGCAGCCATCCTTTAGAGGAAAATGTCTAGATCTGTCTACTCTACGTAAGACCTATTTTATTGAGTATCAGCTCAACGAAATTTTGCCTCTGGAATCTCTCTGACATCATCTGCTTAGTTTCTCTATGTGGGCGTTCCCATAATCTAGCACAGAAATGATAGGAAATTCTACTTGTCAAAGTTCGCTCGTACCGAAAGAAACTTAAATATCGTATCTTGCTAATGCACACCTCGGATTCCAGTTATAATTGAAAATGAAAGAATGTTTCGATTGCGTATTTTTTAAGGCTTAGTGTCCATTACTGCGGTCATTTAAGTCGAATTGAATAAAATTGTTTCCACTATCGAACATTTTACCAATTGGAGTGAGGTGTTGGCGATTGACTTACTGTCTTCAAAAATGGGATATTTCACTTCAGAGCATTTTTTTTGTGTGTTTATGGCAGCTTGAAACTGCAATCGTTCCACTGATTGATTTGAATTTATCAAACTTTGGACCCATGTTTAAGTCATGGCTTCCAGCAGGAAACATTTTGATGATTAAGTGGCCGTTACCCCACAACTGGAAATTTAATTACATCTAAGGAAGGAGCTTTATCAGAGAAGACTTGAAGACGAGTTGCATGCGGCGAACCCTCTGCAATGAAGCTTTTGTTAAGAATACAGCGGACGATGTATGTTTAAACAACCTTTTCCCGTGTGTGTTGCTGTCAGCTTAATTGAGGGTCACTGAATACGTTTTGTGCTACGATATGCTTACCGCTAGACTAAACAAAAAACAGCTCGGAATTATGTTTTAATTTTCCCTGGCGAGGAACTAGGAGCGCGAAATCTAAATGGTGATCGAATTTAACAGGTGTCGCGCGAAACTAATTTTAGATTAAATTACGATTAATTCTGGTTTTGACTTGTCGTTGTAAGCAAAAACACATTTTGATACAATGGAGGCTCAACTCAGATAAAAATAAAACTTGACTTGACAGATAAATGATTTGATTCGGAATGCCTTACTTTGCAAATCTAGCTCATCTTCAAACTTGACGAAGTTAGAGTTTCATATTATAAATCCAAGTTTCTGTTTTTGGGCCGAAGCAATGTAGTGTGACCATTCTTTGGTAATTTATCGATATTTTTGTCTTTTCTACTGTATCCTTAAGCGCTTAATTTTAGAGAGAAATCAGTTGTAATTGAAAACCTTCTCAACTTGACTAAGTGTCCTTGAAGGATATTGCTTTTGTCAGCCACTTGGTGCGCCCCGCGTGGCTGTCATCAATCATAACTTTACCGCAAATTCCTTCCATATTCAGACTTGCAGCTTAGAAAAGAGCAATGAAGATGTATGCAAAAGATGCCTTTGTCCTGCTTATCGGGTGGTCAAAAACACGAGATAACATCAAGCCATTGTGCAGTTTGTTTTGATAACACAGGCACTGAACCCACAAGTAAAAGCCATCTATCAACATGAGTGATGCGGAATAAGCCCGCCTAAGGCGAATCAAAACTCTGTTCGGCTTTACTGATGGTAGGCTGGCTTGGTATGTTATTGAAGGGAAATATATTAAATTTGACTTCGTAAAAATACTAGAAAGACTTAAAGTCGAATGTCACCACGTTGCTAGATTCCTGGTTGTGGTTACACCCTCTGATTTCGCAAGTGATAAGTGAGTTTTACGCTCGAACGCTTCTCTAGAAAACCGATCAGTAACTTTTACAGCAGGGGACAAACTTAAATATGTTGACAAGACCAGACAGAGCGATGGTTACGAATTAAATTAATATATAGATTTAGCCAAGCCTAAAAGCGGGGCTCCCGTTAGTACTTTCATTTCACTTTAAACTGTAAAAGCATTCTAAAATATTGCGAAGGAATTCACAAACGTTTTTAACTATAGTTAAGTGTCGAGGTCAGTTAACTTGCTATGATTTTTGTCTAAACTTTCGTCTGCCATAAGTACGGTCTTTCTACCTACAAAGTCATGGAGTATATTCTACAAAAAACACAAATTATCAATGTACTGTATTCTATTCCTGATTAAATTAACCATTTTATTTGCGTAAATGTATTTAAAAGATTTGTACACGCTACTGGGAAATGCTGGACATAACTCTTGTCATTTACGTGTTAAAACGAGCACCTCGGTAAAATAAATGTTTACTCCAAGCAGGGTGCAAAGAAAATTAATTTTACAGATTGCCCTTCGGGCAAACTGTAACCAACATCTCCCAGCCCGAAGAACATTTTTCACGAGAATGAAAAAATTATTATTAATTATTCTTTTCTTAATTACATTGTAAGTTTAAAAAATTACTGCCTTCATTTATTCACTACAATCAGCTGTAGTTACTTAACAAAAGAAATAAATAACCGTAAATGTGTGAACTATAAGTAGACCTGGTCCAACGCAACACGTGAATGACTAACATACATTTGAGACATTTTACAATTTAGAAGAACATTTTTTACGAAAACAACGGCGTTGAAACCAAAGTTCTCAATCGACACACCAAATGACAACGTCGACAACGCGAAAAGCTGCCAGTGAAAGCGCTACATTCTGCAATTTGCCGCCAAGAGAAAATTCCCGCGGGAGTATTTCTTAGCCGTCGACAGGGGAGATGTTTATATGATTAAAGGACATAAAAATTTGAAATCTTTCATCAGTTTGCTTCTCGTTCAAAAGTAGTGCATTTAGAAGATCATTTCTCTGAAGAAGGTTTGTTTAGAAGTCGGTTTTCCAAGTCAAGTGTCAAGTTTAAGGGAAAGTGGAAAGTGCGAGCGCTGAGTCACGCATCAGTGAGCAAATATTATGCAGACAAAACTTATGCAAATTTGTGGTCCATAGCACGGAGTCTTTCCACTTCTCGGCTTTCTTCGCTACAATTTTGTCTGTTTTCCACAGCACGGAGTCTTTCCGCTTCTCGGCTTTCTTCGCTAAAATTTTGTCTGTTTTCCACAGCACGGAATCTTTCCGCTTCTCGGCATTCTTCGCTACAATTTTGTCTGTTTTCCACAGCACGGAATCTTTCCGCTTCTCGGCGTTCTTCGTTAACATTTTGTCTATTTTCTCGAGCCCGGACTCTTTCTGCTTGTCGGCGTTCTTCGCTTTAATTTCGTCTCCTTTCTCTTTCCCGAGCGCGTCTTCTTTGGCGATCTACTTCGCTCATTCTTCCTCAGTTAATTCTTGCTCTCTTTCCCGTTGCTCTTCACTTGAACCCTGTGTTCTGCAAATTATATTTTCTCTGCTATTGTTTGTTGACATAGCAATAGAAATTGTTTCGTTTATCCTTTAGTAAAACTTTAACAGTGTAGAGTAGTAATATTGTGTCTCAAAAAGACAATGAACTGAAAATTTCTTTTTCAGTCGTCAACGCAATTTCCCGCCAAAAATATGCGGGCTACCAGAACAGCTTCCAAATAAATCACGTCACCTCGATGAGTTGACACACGAGCCCACAATATGGTCATGTGATGCTGGTCAGTGGCTATCCCGTTTTGACAGCTGTCAATTGACCATATTGTGAATGTCCAATATAAAAGATGTGGACTTGCCAAGACAAGCCTGAGATACCCCTCCCTTCCTTTTGATAGTCTCCCCTACCCTACCCGTACAATCTGTAGACGCGTACGTACGTACGTACGTACGCTCGGTCAGTCACGTGACAACCAAAAGAAAAGAGGTTGACCATATTCCATGAGTATGGGGCTCTGCTCCACGCGCGCTTCGCGCGCGGGAGCCCCGCTATTAAGCTCCAAGCCTCACTAAAAATCAGTTAAATTTCTTGCAATTTGCTCGCAGGAAATCATGTCTACGGGCACTTGTTTATTTATCCATTAGCGAGGGAAAACACTTGAGTTCTGTACTCAACTGCTGTCAAAGCCTCAGAGCTATCTGCTTTTAGACCTCGTCCAGATGGAAATTTAAAAAAAAAATTCGTTTGACAGGCCTTAAAGCTGGTCCTGTCAACGATAAAGAGCTTAACGATATAAGGCCGCTGTCCAGTTTCGCATTAGTATAAAAATTGTTTTAATTGAAGCATCGACCGACAGCTGGGCACGACAGACACACACTGAAAGTGGTAATAAAAAGTCAAATTCAGGCTTTCTCCATAGTTCTTACTTATTTTCTATTTCAGTGTGATTCTATCATTTTAGTCATTCAGTAGCTGAGAGCTTTAAAAACGTGTACACTCGCATCAGGATTAATTTTGAAACTATATTAGCACGTCACCACAAAACAACCGTTAAAGGATGACCTAGTGCGTGATGTTACTGAATGTATTTTTAAGACTAAACAATAAGGAGTTATGGTTAAATTAATTCAAGCCAGCGTTTTTTCATGTCATTTTAGGCAGTCCGTAGTTGTTTTCCTTTGCTATGCTTCACTCTTGATTTTCACGAGGAATTACACATTGAGCGAGAGGAATGGTTGTTTGAAGCTCGATTTGTTCCAAAAACAATAAATATTGTACACAAAAAGAAGAAAAAAATTCAGATGCGTAGCTTTGTATCAGTCAAAAATTATATGGGTCAAACTTATGCCAGCCGCTTTCAACCAGAACAAATTTGATTCAACCACTCACGCGCGAAAGTAAAACAAATCAGTTTTCGTCGATAAACGAACTGTCACTCCTGAAAACAAACATATTTAGTTTCGCGAAACTCACATAACCAACACTTCGAAGTAGTAAATTCTTCATATCGCGGGAGACTTTTCGGTCTTGTGAAATGGAATGGAAATTTGACGGAAACGACTGCCGATTAGCTAAAGGCTTCTTTTTCTCTTTTTGTTCTTACGTACTGTCATCCAACTTTCTTCGCTAGGCAATTTTCATCTCAGCAAAAATTTGAAGATTGAGTCAATGATTGTCTTGGTTGTTTAGGAGTTAAAATATTCAGTAGCCACGATTACTCAAAGGTGGCTTCCGACTCCAATGTTGGTAAAACGACTAGTCAGAGAGTTGTGGACTTAACCAAGCGGGAAAATCAAAACGACAGTATTCTGACGGAACAACTAACCCACTAAAGCATTTGCTGGCATTTACGCCGAATACGAATACGACTTAATTAAAGTGACTGGCACTTAGCTATATACAAGCTACCGTTTACAGGTCTAGTCGCCATCTTCCAGAAATTGTCCATGCTTAACTGAATCAAGGCTTTGATAAAGGCTAAAAATTATCAATCAAGTGCATCCTTAAATAAATGAATCTTAAGCTCAGGTTCAAAAATGTTAGTATCTGTGGTGACTGCCTAATTTCTAAATATAAATTTTTACGGGAGAAAATGAGGTAAGAGAACGCACCTTCCATACTGGGTTCTCTTACTATGATAAGGGGACAGAATCTGATAAGTTTATAAAGATGGTAAATTTTATGCTCGGTAATGAAATGTGAAGGTGAATTAATCAACATGACGCGAGCGTGGGACAAAGAAAGATTCTGAGACCCCGACAGGAATCAAACCCATGACCTCCCAAACTCCGGGCGGGCGCTCTATCCACTGAGCTACGAGAACTCACTGGTAGCCAGGTCATTTAAGTGAGTCATATATGACAGGTGTCCTGCATACTGCTAGGATCAACGCTATCGAAGTCATCGTGAGTAGTGATAAGTTTATAAAGATGGTAAATGGACAGAATCGATGGTGGGACAGAATCTATTTTTAGATCCGGAAACTATTTTAACTGACCAATGGCTGATGTCCTTCTCATCACGTGGTTGTATATTCAATGCACCATGTGGAAACCGCGCAACCATGGAACGAGATATAAACAGATTCTATTCCCTTATCATATCAGACGGGGTTATGTTCTCTTTCCTCATTTTCTCTTGATTTTTTTTAACAACTTCCAACCCACAGGCAAACGTGTGAGCTAACGAATCAATAACAGTGACAAAATCATACTTATATTAGTCTAAAATGTAAGACGCATCTATTTAGAAGGTAGCTAGATGAGATGACAGAAATAAACATCGGTTCACAAAGCAACGTTTGAACCGCTCTGTCCTGACTCGTGGCAGGATGTTGTTGTGGCCTCGGCTTCGTGAGAAGCGTCTTCTCTGAGGGATAAGAAGGTCTTAGAGGGGATGGGTCCGATAAGCTGTGATCTCGTCCAACAATTGTCTGTCCTAGATGTTGATGAAATCAGTAATTGGTTTTTTATTTGTTGGAGTAGCTGTTGTAGTTCAATTTTTTCCTTGGTTTAAATTTCATTTTTCTTTGTTTCAAACTCATTATCATACATTACCATACCAAAAAAAACAAAGGAAACTTTAATTACATTCAAGCAAAGTTGAATTGTGAAAAAGGAAGTTATGAAAATGGAACAGTTAAAGTTGCGTCCACTCCAAACCCAGTACCAACTTCCCTAATTGGACTGCAAAACTTCGGGTATTGGACCTCGGGAAGAGATGGGCTCCTCACCTCGGCGACTTTTTACAGACAATCTTCCACTTAAAATGCACAGTTCCAGTTATGTTTTACAAGAAAAAATGCTTATCAAGCGAGTTTCTAATCGGTAAGCTGTAAGACTTGAGGGGGCTGACGTTTCAAGCGTCGATACGACCTGAGGAAGAGCTAACACTCGAATCGGCAGCTTCCCATTAATTCTACGGTGGTATAAGTTACGTAGTCATAAAAATTAAAATTTCCTCGATTGTGATTGGTTTAAAAAACTCCTATTTTCCACTAATTCACTTTCCAAGTTTTTATCGAACAGTTTGTTATCGGACAGTTCAACCAATCGCATTCAAAGCTGTGGTTTCAACCACCATAGAAACAGTGTATAAACTCCCAAATTGGGGCTTTCTTCAAAATGGACATTTTTTCCCTTGAACAAATACAATATAAATTTTGTTTCATATCTTACATTTGGATCTTCTTCGTTTCTCCGAAATTGTAATTTTTATGATTAATTGGTAATAAGACTTCGTGTCCAATTCGGTCTGTAATCATACGAGTGATAAAAAAATCTGACAGCCGCACAGCGGGAATTCGATTTACTTTTTTACCTTTTTTTGTGTTTCGAATTCTCACCGACGCAGCACAAGTTTCTTTAGAAAGTAGTTAACTTTCACAGGAGCGAATCACCTTTCACTAATGTTTCAACCGAAATTTCTGAAGGTTTTGGCAAAGTGAATCGCTCTAAAGCATACGTAGTCACTATTTTTATTTGCTGTGAAATTCTAAACCAAACTGCTCAATTCATAAAAAAAAACTCTGCAAGACAGGAAATCAATGACGTGCAAATCGAGAAAAAGATTGATGAAAGGAGCCGCTTGTTTGATGCATGAGGAATTAATTTTCATTTTTGAATAGTAACATAATTGTCTCCCTGTTCAGTGACCTTTAAAACTATCAAGAAAACCGAAAGCTACCAGTTAACAAAGGGAGAAGAACTTTTGATTTCGTCAAATCGAAATCGATTATCATTATATGGCTAGTTCCACAAGCCGGCAAGATGAGTCGAATTCTGTGTTCTTATTGGCTACCCGAGCGGGCAAGATGGGTCTATCTTGCTCGCCCGGGATTTTCCGGCTTGTCCCGCGAAACAACAGAGAGCAAAATGGACAAGAAACGAAATCTTTACTGACCAAGCTTGTTCGGTCAAGATGGGTGAATATTGGCCTCGATCGTTTTAGTGAAAAAAAAAAGGACTCGGCCAATATGCAGTTATCTTGACCTCACTCTTGGTCAATAACGCATATTTAATTATCAGCTCGTTTGATAATCTTTTTCGTGTTTTCAATTTCCCACCGACACAGTACAAGCTTCTTCGGGAACTGGTTACCTTTACACTTATGTTTCGATTAACCGAAATTTCTGAAAAAATGGCAAAAAAAAAAAATGATCTAAAGCATACGTATTCATGCTATTTTTATTTGCCGTGAAACTCTAAACAAACCTACTCAATTCATAAAAAACTCTGTCAGACAGGAAATTGATGGCTGCAAAGAAAAAGATGAATTTAAAGAGCCGCTTGTTTGATGCATGCATATGATTAAGGAATAAACTGCAGTAATTTTAAATAGTAACATAATTGCCTCCCGGTTCCGAACCTTAAAAACTATCGAGAAAACCGAAAGCTAGTAGCTAACAAAGGGAACTCAAGTTTTGGTTTCATTAAATCGAAATCGATTAATAGGACAGTTTTAATGTTTCATTTTATTAAAGTGGCGAGCGTTGACATGTAAATTGAAATAATCAGTAGCTTATCTTCTCAGAATTGAGGATCCAACTTTGTCCATGTTCAGCTTCGTTTGTAAATCATGACGACAAACTGTCACTTTTCTGTTTTTCTTCTAAAACGTTTAACCTGGTTTCAAAGTCGCGAACCCACACCCTATAAAGATAATATTAACTGGTGGTCGAATCATTGGTTTGTACAATAGACGAATGAATGGCAAAGCCGTGCTGACTGTACGCAGAAATAGACGATTTCTTGGACATTATGTCGTCAACTCCCTGCTTTTAACTATCCCGCCTCACGTACCGGTTGAAACACGGAATCTGTAGGTTTCTCGCCAAATCTTCTAGGTAGGACCTCAGTAAAGCTGTATATGTAGTTTCTATCTGGACTGTTGCAATTACTCGCTGATGAGACACACTGCCACACCTGACATCAGGTGCCTGGCTCAGATTGTCGTCTCTCTCGCGAGTGCAGGGACTCGTTTCTCGAACTTCCAGATAATTTAACACAGGCGCAGAGTTTCACTTTTAGGTCGGAGTCTACCGAATAATTTTGTCTACTTCATAGCGTGCAAACTTGCCTGAAGTGCAAGACTGAAGTTAAACTAAAATTGTATTGCATAAAAGACTTTGCCAACCAAGTAGACTGTAATTCTCGTAGTAAATTGAAATAGCTTTCCGGGAATTTACAGGGCCGTTCGCGGAGAAACGAGCCCCTGGTTTTTGAAAGGTAACATCTTCTTGAATGATTAGGAAATGATCATGATTCAGTTCAAGCAAATCCAGTTCTTCGCATTCGATGACATCTGGTCTATCAGTCAAGCGAGAGCAACTGAGTACAATATAGCAGGCGCGCTCCATACAGAAAGGTATACTCTGCTGTATATAAAAAAAAAAAAACAAATTAAAACAGAGACTGTTCAGTTTTTTTTTAAACCATTACAAACAATTACTCTTTATCATTTTACCAAAGTTTTGCTACTTAGACTGGCCTAGCTAAATAGCATTTTTCGTGTTCTTCCTTACTCAAAATTAAGAAATAATTTTCTTTCGATTTCTTAAACCAAAACTGCGTCGCGTCTTGTCTACTGAATTTATTTCCGCTGCCATCTGTACTGTGTTGCTTCTTTTAGCTGTTAATGATTCCTTGTTTTGTTGCAGCCCTGGTACTTAGTAGACCCAAGAATTACCAAAATTGTCAGCACCGTTGATCGATTAGCATATTCGCTTGAAAATTTGCACTTTTTTTTGACGTCTGCGCAGTGATAGTCTTAAGCAAGAAAGATATTGAGTATTAGTATAAATCTACTAGCGTTCTATCAGAAATGCCGCGCTCCGATTGGCTACGCTACCCGCTATCTATTTAAAACAATTAGATTATGAGCTCGAGATTTCTATCGCGTGATAGTTGACGAGGGCGCAGCCCGAGTCAACTATCACGCATAGAAATCGAGAGCGAATAATCTAATTGTTTTAGTATAAATCTACTAGTCGTCCAAAACTTTGTCTTTTCTGGAACAGCCTCGACCAGTAAACTGTCTAAATCTTCTTCACGGACACTTCGAAAACGTGAAGAAGCGGCCGCCATTACGCTACTCACTATCTATCACAGAATAGATAGTGGGTAGCGTAGCCAATCAGAGCCCGGCATTTGTGATAGAACACTAGTAGATTTATACTAATCTGTGATAGATAGTGAGTAGCGTAGCAGTGTGCCCTTGCTAACAAAATGGCGGCCCCTTCTTCACGTTTTCAAAGTGTCCGTGAAGATTTAGACAGTTTACTGGTCGAGGCTGTTCCAGAAAAGACAAAGTTTTGAACGACTAGTAGATTTATGCTAAAACAATTAGATTATTCGCTCTCGATTTCTATGCGTGATAGTTGACTCGGGCTTCGCCCTCCTCAACTATCACGCGATAGAAATCTCGAGCTCATAATCTAATTGTTTATTAGACAGTAAATTAGCCCGGGATACAAAACAGGGGGTGGGGGTGGTTTATCAAACGTTTAAAATAATAAAGGTAACTTATATATCACCGTAAGATGAAAGAGAACCTGTCGTTTCGAGCGTTAGCACTTAGTCAGAACGTAAGAAGGGCTAGTTAACACTCCAAACGTCATCTTAATTTCTATTTCATCTTATCAGTTTTACGACGATGTAACTTACCTTACCAACTTGTGTGTTTAATCCTTTTTTCGTGTTTTAACTCGTTTGTCACCGACGCAGCACCAGGTTCTCTAGGAAGTAACCTCTTTACCGTCAATTAATTACACTAGCCTCTTTTCAGGGGCATGGGGTACAGCTTTCATCTCTGTTAGACCGCATTTTTTTTTTATCGGAAGAATTTTAAAAGGAAGAAAATTGTATCATGTAGATTTACACGTGAAGAAAAGAATGATCAGTATTCTTCACAAACTGTGTTTCCGTAACACTTTATCTTATCTCGAATTGAACAGAAGCTGGTATGTTTGTTAAAAGCATGTAAAACATTATTTAAGCACTCAGTTTATAAAAGCAATAAACCACAGTTTCTATGCGTTTTCCGGCCTAATAAACCACGCGGTATGTTGACGGAACACGAGAAGACGCTTGTAAATCACTCGCCTCTGGCTCGTGATTTACAAACCCTTCGAGTGTTATTTCAACATCCCAAGTGGTTTATTACGCCGGTAAACCCATAGAAACTGTGGTTTATTGCTTTTATAAACTAACTTTAAATAAAAACAAAAAATGTTGCTCTTTTCTATGGGTTTACCGGCACAATAACCTATAGGTTTTCAACCAATCAGCGCGCGCGTATTAGTGTCAGTGAGTTATTTCATAAAATACAATATTCGTACCAACATCCACTGCTGAAAAAAAAAGCAAAGAAAATGGAATGCGGAACTCGCCAGCATAATGTTTTTCATCTGTACATAAAATAAAATTGTTGAAAATTGTCATTTCTAACATTTTGTACAAAACGTTCAGAGACCATTTCTTGGAACGCTACAGAATAATACTGTTCTTTGAAAGTGTTTGTTTTGCTGTACAGTGTGGTTATAACTTTTTCATCTGTGGATCAAACCATTCAGTGTGACCATTCTTTGGAAAGCCTGAGCTACTGAACAGTCCTGTACTGTGGTACTGTTTGTTTTACTATACAGTGTGGTTCTATCTTTTCATCTGTGGATCAAAGCATGCAGTGTGACCATTCTTTGTAGAGCTACTGTACAGTACTGTACTGTCGTACTGTTTGTTGTACTATACAGTGTGGTTCTAAGTTTTCATCTGTGGATCAAACCATGCAGTGTAACATTCTGGCCTTCAATAGCAATCGTTTGACCGGTTTCCACTAACTTGGCATTAGTACGTACGTATTTCGTAAACAAACCACTAAGCACATTGAGCGCAAGTAGAATGCAAGAAGCGTAGAAAATTTCGTAATCAAAGACGTTTACCTACGCAATCAACTTGTTACTATGCGTAATCCAATTTACTGTGTACACGTCGTTTAGTCAGTTGTGACGGGATTTGCGGTTGCAAGTGTATTTTAGCCGAGGATGCCAATCAAGTCATGACGTGAGTTTCAGCTAAGACGATTTAACAGGTAGCTTCCATTGTTGTCACTTTGTCAATGCTTAAACCGGAAGAATTGCAATTCCATGGCCCTGTCAAAGATTCTATGCGTGAGTGGTTTTGCTAATCTCTTTTCAATTAATGTTTTTTTTTTCTATTTTCTGTTTATTTAGTCATTAATACGTGCTCCGAGTAAAATACCCACCGACGCGGCACGCGGAATAACGCAATGGCTGATGGCCACTTTACAACGCAATGCGATTTCCTGAACTTTGCGTGTGACAATGAAAATGACCGCGCTGATCGATAAGGTAGAGGACAAAAAGTAATAAAAAAACATGTTTCTATTTAGAGTCACCTTCAAACTCGGAATAGCAGGAAGCGCAAGCTTAACTTGTCAAACTTTGAGTCGTACACTCCGCTAAAAGGAAATTTGCTTCGACAGTTTCAATGGTATTCAGCACTGTTTAGCAAGGCCGATGCTATCTTACATAGGACATGCATTATTATGGGCACTCAGGCGAATTTTGCAAAGCGCGCGATTTTCCTTAACTATGCATCGTGCGTCTCGCACATCTCGCGGTTGGCACTCGTACCCTTAACGCCGCCTGGGTTCGTTCTAGAGGATGCAAAAATGAAACTTAAATCAATCGAAAAACAGCAACTAACATGGGTCACACGTAATGACTAATTGAAAACTTAATGAAAGTTGCTCAGCCTGCTTCTTAAAGGATAGTCCAGCTTTAACCTAGAATTTGTTTTGCACTGGGCTTTTACGCACCGATCAAATTAAGATACCTTAAGGTACCAATGGCATACCGCTCCAATGGGCCACAGTTCCCTGGTATTGGCACTTTCAGTCTCAGTTTCACTTTCTCACAGGCGACTTTTCTTCTTTGATGTGGTGGGCAATGACTTCAAATGCGTTCATCAAAATCCAAATGATTCTGGATATTTTTAGTTTTGTGATAAGGTATTTTTATTACATGTATTTACGTCTTAACTTACGCACGACTGAAATGTCATTTCGTTTTTCGTATTTTCAAGTGGTTGGAGTAAAATATTTCCAAAAATGGAATTTGCTGTTATTTTGGTTTTAAGTTTTCTTTTTCTGTGGACAAAAGGATTCACATGAATGAATGACTGAGTGTACATGATAATTCGAAGTGTAACCATTCACTCACAGAGTATATTCTTAAAGCTATTCTATCATCAATACTGAATCAGTGAATGAATCCATGTTGCTTATCACGCTGACCCTCTAGCTGTTGCCAGGACTCAAAGGGTCACACTGTTCCATAACAAGAGCTCCCATATGTCCATGACAGATCCGTCCCCAAAAACGTCTCTTAAGTCAACAAGAACTCCACGGAGACAAGAACTGGACTCACATGAATGCTACAGCTTGTCGAGCTGGAGTGGCAGAACTTGGCAGCGGACAGGAATCCAATAATGTTCGAATGGTTATTTGCATTCTTCAAAAAGTTTCTCGGAGACAGTCTGACTAAGAACGTATCATATTTCAGGAGCACGATTGTTGTGATACTGTTTTTTATCTCATGCCCATAAAACAGACATCTTACGGTGTCATTATTAAAGCGAAGTGAAGTGGGGATCGCTTTCCGATAGAGGTAAAGACAGAGCATATCAATCCAATTTGGTGAGTTCATACCGAAGTTTATTAGACTTGTGCTTCAGTAAGCTTTTCCGCGCCTGAAATTTGCACTAAATGTCTAGTTCTGTCGTCAGTTAGTCCGCACAGGTAAGTAAATGGAACATTTGTTTGATGCACTGTTTAAAACAACTCATTGAAAACTGATCAGTAGTATTCACATTCAGTGTCGTTGTTCCTCTCAAAAACAGATGATTGCTGAAAGTTTTTCCTTAATATGCTCCCAGTTTGTTGAATCCAACATTTTTGCGTCTTTAGCGTCTAAATTGCTCAACGATCGTGGAACGTCTCTCTGAACGTTGTCTACTTTCTCACGGTCGAGACTCACAAAACTTTCACTCGTTCAACTTGAAGGTTTCCTGTGACGCGTGTCTGAAAACATGGACGTACGCCCAACAGAGATATGTGTTTAAAATGATTTTGCAGGGACTGAACAGGGCTGACTCAATCAGCCAGTAGCTAAGATCAGTTCTATCATTATTTAGGCCACTGAATCATCTATTTCAGCCTTTGCGTGCGAATTTGCAACAAATGAAAGCAAAACGTACATTTCCTAAATCCACTTGATAGTGCTCAAGGAGTAGAAATCATTGGCCTTTTCATCACAAGTTTACTTAACGCGTTATGAAATTTCTCGTCCTTTTCAGTTATAGCTATTTTTTCTGCATGCTTCTCTCATTTGTAGTTTACCTCCGTGCTTTCCGTGCAACAGTCAACTAAGCCGTCACATTGAGCGTGTTTCGCCAGTGCGAAAATATCCGGTCAACTGTTAATCTGTTGCAGTCGGTAAAGGATTCAGCTATTTTTATGACAGATAAGATCCAGTGATTAGGTAGGCTCGATTACCAGCCGCTGTTTCGGGAAATGAGCCCGCGCTCACCCCCCGAAACAGCGGCTGGTAATCGAGCCTAGTGATTAGGTGGTTATCCGACCAGTTCATGACTCAAAGAATTTATCTGATCCAAGCGACTTTTTTTAACACTACGCACTTAACGAGAGTTGGACGCAAGTCTAGTAAGCTTTTATCCAGCTTTACCCTCTTAAGAATTCAGCATTTCAGGTTTTGAAGCCAGAATAATTCAACGCGAGACCAAGTGAAACGTTGTCAAGAATGTGCGGACAATGTGTCATATCATTCTGAAGGTTTTTGTTAGCTCGGCGCGATGATCCTTCGGTAGATAACGTATCGGTAAACATGCACAGTTCAGTACGATTGGACAGCAAAATGCATATCTTCCAATAGCTTTTTAAGTAGCTGGGCTTCTCATGATTGTAAAGCCGAAATGGAGGACAATCGGTCTTCATTTAATGGTGTCTAGTCTGTGGACAAATCTGTGCGACCTTTATTTATTTATTTTTTTTTGTATTTTATTCATTTTTGCAGCATTCTTTAAAGCTACCGACAAAGTAGTTCTTTCGCCATGCACTGTTCATTATGAATCGGACAGCGGAATGCAATCTACTTTTGCACTTTGAAGCTTTTTGAATATCTGATTTTGTGGTCCTCTTGGAAAGTTGACGGGAGTTAACAACATTCTGTCTAGAATCCAATTGCCAAATATTTTTCTCAATATATCTGGTCTGTAGATAATTCAATCCGTGCGACCCTGTTGAAAGCTGCCTTGTAGTTATTTCTCCTGGCGCAATCTGTTTTTTTGTATTCACTTGGACTGAAATTTCGCGGTTTTTCATTTTTTTTTTTTTTTGCAACTTTTCGCAAATTGACACACCTTGAAATGAAACTGAGCGAGCGGTAAATGATCCGAGTCGGAAGCCGATACACAGACAAGCTGTATTCAACAGATGTTTTTAAATTTATGTGTATTTTCCCTTATAATTTATGCTTAGATTATCATCTTTCTTGGGCGCCTCAGTTGGAGACAGTCATTACAGTGGTTAACAGTTTCACCTGACTCAACAAGTCCTATACTGTTTTAGACATTTTTTTATTTTATTTTCACTCTGGATATTGACATCCAGGGTTTTCACGCCTCCTGGCAACCAGCAGCCCAATTTTTGTCAAACTCTAGAAGTCCCAGGCACCTCGAATTGATAAATTTAAATAAATAAGTAAATTATGTTCTTAACATTAGCTTTGATTGGATTATGTTTTAATATACTTATTAGCACATCTGGGGTAAAAAGTTGACAACCACTTCATACGGATCGATATATATCTTTAATAAAATATGAAAAACTGTCCGGACTCCCACAAGTCGGCACTTCATATAAATCGATTTCTCCAGTAAAATATAAGGAATTATTCCACAGTCAGTTTTGTTACTTGCCGTGCCAAATTGGAACTTTGGAACTTACGTCTTTTTAGTATCGTTACGTTTTGACATTGTCAGTTCTCGGTTCTGGATAAGTCTTCGGTTTTAGTATTCTTAAAGATACTTTGGTTGTGAAAATAAAGCTATATGTCAACGAACAAACGGTTTTAACAAACATTATAAACTGAATATTTTGTTCTCAGACAAGACAAGACAAGATGATTTATTTAACTCAGATTAGTGTAAATAACACAGTGTTAACCGTCTAACAAATAGAACGCGATTAAAGTACGAATAAGCTTTTAATGTAATTATTTATTTGGATGCCATTTATCTTGCTCTCACCTGACATGGCTAGGTCATTCATCAGTAAATTTGACTGTTTGTAATCAAAGTCATCTTTTGAAACGGATGAATTTTTCGCCCTGTTCGTAGCTATAAAAAATACTAAGTATTATTTCAAACATTTACCAAGGCACAAATCCCAAGCGAGTTCAAAGCTTCAGTTTAGAAATATCGCCGGAGAAGTAAAAACACAAAATTTGAAGTGTCCTTTAGTTGTAGTTTCTCAAAGAGCCCGGCAACAAACCTCGAAAGCTATTTTATGGCCGCAAAATTTACAACGGGAATTCCAATTTTGTTATTTATTCAACTTTAAGCAATGCAATGTTCAGTTAACTAGGACGTTTGGCTGGTTCGTACGAGAACTGCACAACGATTTGATAAACTTCGGCCGACTAGAAAAAAGAGCTTCTAATGCCCGTTTCTCGAACGCTCCGGTCACTTATCGAGAACGCAAAGCTCAGATTTTATGATTGCAATATTTACAATGGAAATTTTACAATTTTGTCTGTTTTCAAGGTTAGCCGCCGATATAGTTCTTGGCTAACTTGCGCGTTAGGTTGTTTTGTACAGTAAAAACTACGAAAACTTGAAATACGATAAACTCTGACTTCTCAGTTGAAAATGGAACACCGTGCCCGTAAACATTTTGATTTAAGATTCAACGATTCTGAACAAGGGCTCATTGTGTATGAAACGAAATCAGGCACTTTTATCAGTCTAGTGCCGATCTACAACTGAAAGAGATGATTTTAACGTTTATCTTTATCTTGGCAACCAAAACTGTTTCAGCAAAAGCTAAATTTTTTTTAACTTATCTCTACTATCCGATCAATTTTAAACATCCCTAATGACTATCGTGTTGTAAGAGAACAATACAGAACTATGCGGCGAAGTCGGTAGATTGTCATTTATCGGTGCTAGCGGCAAGTACTCTCAAGTATCATTAGTAGGGACATCAAGCTATCGAGATGAAAGTAAACTCTTTGAATAACTGCCTAATGAAGCTGTTTTTGTTTCACGAACCACTTCAATAAACAATGTTCACAACACAACATCTTTTGAGACCAAGATGTTTCGTTACTTTGTCACTGTATTTCTACTAAAAGTATCTCCGATTTAAAGGTTTTTGTTTGAACTGAGTACATGTGTTTTCGTTGGTTTGTCAAGCTAGCTATTTATTTTTCGACGTACTGTAATTTAAGCCAATCCAGCTTCTTTAAAAGTTGGCCTACAACATCTGGATTGTTGACTGTGAATTCAGACCACTGAGCAAATCCGGCTCGGTTCTCACGTCACGTGACACTTAGTAGAAAAAGTCGCCGCAGGCTTAGCCTCAATTGCCGAAATATCAATTTATTTTCCCAGCATTTCCTCTCACGGAAAGAGATAGCCAACTGAATAACGCATTGCCCCTTACATCGGGAGAACACCCTGTCTCAATGTCCGCGGTACTCCACTTCGGGTTTGTTTACGACTGCATGCTTTACTACTCTTTCTGTGACATTCCAGCAACAGACCTTTACAAGGGGGTCAAGTGAGTCTCAAATAAATGATTTTATTTCCGAAAGGCTCAAGAGCGTGCTTTTTATCATCAAGCAATTCCGATTGGTCTTCATCTTGATTCTCTAACTTTTCCCGTTTCTTGGTGCAAAAATAACGGTTAAATTTTGCTCGAACTGAGTTTTAATTTGTTGGTTTTGTGATGATCAGTCTCACCTGTTCCTAATCACAGTGATGCGTGTGTAATCTCTTGACAGCTGGTTTATGTACTTGGCATTCCGGACCAACTTCCCAGTTCTTAGACTTGTTTTCAGAGCAGAAGCGACTGGACCGCGAATAACGGGTCACCTCTGCGGTTTAACCATCTCATCTGCGCATAAACAACTTGTTATTGCTATAACTTAGAGAACCGCTGCTCAGGTCAGTCAATCATCAGACTTCACATTTTTCGTTATCAGAGTAATAAACAGGTGTTTCGCCTGTGATAGAGTCAGATATGAAATTCACCTCGTCTTGGTCCATGTATAATTCGACACTAGTTAGAGCCTTCTTCTCGAACCTTGTATGGATTCCCAAGTGGGATGTTCGAGCGCGGAGCCTTGGAACGCGTTGCAGAAAACGAACATGGCCTAGCAACTGCAGCGTGCTTTCGAGGCAACGCACTATTTATCGGTAGTTTCACTCAGCTGGCCAGTCTGAGTGTCTTACAGCTAGGATAAATTCCGTGTTGAAAATTTGGGTCAAAATACACCAAGTTAATTTGGAGTTTGAGCGGACTCTTCTTATGTTGTTAAGTGTAGTACTTGTCGGTCGGATATGGCAGAAAGGAAAATATAGAGCACCAAGCACAAGCACAAACTGTTGTTCTGTTTGTGCGCACGGAAGGTCACCAAACGTTTATTACGTTAGCTATCTCCGCTTGCCAGAGAAACAGATCTGATAAAGAACATCGTCTGAAAATGATGCCTACGCCTTGCGTTAATACTTTGTAAGAACGTCCTACTTTAAAGTAGCTCCAGGGTTTGCTCTGTTGCTCTACAAACGTTTATTTTCATGCGTAGAAAATCGTATGAGACTTTTAAGAGACTTTGGAGTACTTCCCAAACGGGAAGTGCGCGTCCTTTCATGCGATCATTATACAATGCAACAAATCTTTGGATTTAAGAGATTAAATCGAGAAGATCTATGAAGACAGTGGAGACGAACAGATGAAAACAATAGTAGACTCCAAACGCGATGGTACTTTTTTTTTCGGCGGATCCACGAACCATCGCCTTGCATCGCTCCGACGAAGAGCTAACGCTCGAAACGTCAGCACCTCCTTCAGTTACCTTACGGTAGTATAACTTACTTTATCAATTGTTTTGATTATCCCAAATTCATCGCCTTGCAGACTTTTCAGAAATGATTTTATTTTGCGCGTTTGAAGATTGAACCGGTTCCATGTACGCAAGGTCGTTTGTTGTCAGTTCACTGGTCAAACAGTTTGGGAACATATCCAGTGCTAGAAAGTTTTAAAATATCCTTTTTTTTATGTGTAGTAATTGTCCTTGTCACACTGTTTCTCGTTTATTTTCCTGGGGTTCGTACGCCGTTTCTTGCTAATCTCTTCGGTACAGCGTCAGTACGTGACACAGATGACCAGCACAACTCAAGTGACACAACACGTACCGAAAGTTTACTCAACTCAAGAGCGCTTTAGTAGTGATAAACGTCAGGCACGGCCCGTGTGGATTGGGGGAGGCATTTTAATAGAAAAGCGTTGACAGGAAGCAATCTACGAACAGGCCAGGAATGTAAAGTGTGTTTCACTGGTAGAGTACATTTAGACAGAGAGTCACTCGGAGGGACTTTTAAAAGAAAATTGGTCATGCACAGGAAGCAATCTTCAAAAAGGCCAAGAATCTGAGGCGTTCTTCATAGTTGGAGTACGTACAAATAGACATCCCCCCAGAGGGGCGTTAATTGAAAGGAAAATTAGGCTTTAAACGTTCGTTGAATGCTTTCCCAGGGAGAAAGGAGCGTGAGAGCTTCGAATTCTGGTCTAGACAACACAGTATTGGCACTGGCTTGTATCATATGGAATTGACACTGCTCTGTGCTCGATTCGTTTGCTCCTGTTTCTTGTCCTGAACAAAATGACTTGAAATAGAAGTTTACGTTTTTTTGCCTTTTTTAGTTCGGTGTTATTGAGCCCTTGTGGAGAAAATGTTTTTCACGAGCAACATGCTAATAATAAAAAATGCGCAAGCAAGTAAACTGATCGATTAAAACCACAAAAGCTTTTCATAGAAGTTTGTAACGTTGTAACTTGTTTTGTGCGATGCTGGCTCGTGTGGATAAAATGTTTGTCAAAAGCAAAAACTTCGAAAGTGACTGAAGAGTTTTACGGAGTTTTGCAGGCCATTGTAAAAAAATTACATATACCCTTTGTATATGAGCTAACCTAAACTGATTATACTCCATCAAAGCTGTTTATTGTACGGATCTGTTTTGTGGTTTCTGCATCTTTTCATTGTCGCAAGATTACGGTTGGCCTCTTAGTCCCGCTGAAAGTGTATTCATTTTGATGTTGTTTTTTATCGGTAACCAAAAATTGAAGTGATGCTGAATGATGCATTTCACACCCATAGTTCTTTGTTAGCGAAACCAAGCCATGAATAGTGGGTGTACTGTGACATCTGTTGGTATTTCCAACCGAGTAACCACGTGGTTTTCCTATTATATTCTTAATTTATCCAACATCATTCTTCTTACTGAAAAATATTCTTTCTAGTCCTACCGTTAGGTGTTGTGACTCCATTTGTGTCGTTGTTATTTATGTTAAAAAGTGCCCCAATTTCAAATTGTTACGCTCTTTACATTCATTTATTCACTCCTAACTGTGCCATCTCTGCAAGATACTGTAAAAAATATTATTTGAATACAGTTCGCTGATATTTCACAATATTTTCAAGAGTAATGGTTTCTTAAAAATTGATGCAAATGCCTGTTTGGTTTGTTAGCTATTCCTTGTAAAATTGTGAGCAGCCCTGTTACGGTCAGCGATGACACTTCACAAAGATGAAGAATGCGTTAGGACAAGAGAAAATGTTCTCTTTGTTAGGATCATTCACACCCAAAGACAACCATTTAGTTTTGCTAGAAGGTACCATATTAACACATTTAGACTGGTCATCATTTAATATGCAGCAGGATGACAAGTAAGGAACTGGATTGAAGTTTTGCAGTTTTGCGGCCACATCCTTTTGTAAACTGCCGAAAAAGGAGTGTCAAGTTCACCTTTCAAAAACTGAGTTTATATCTTTATTACAGCAACCGTATTCGTGCTGGACGTTTTGTTCTGATCAGGAGCCCATTATGGATATGCTTCTTGGTACATAGCAACTAAACTATCAGATGTAACGGCTTTCTCGACTCAATGTGGACATAAAATGTTGTGAAGTGAAGATCTGAAACTTATTTCTTTCATTTTTGTCCGGAGTTGACTTCCTTGACCTCGATGGCCACTCAGGTGTCAATGTTTTCAACGCCGTTTAATTTTGTCGTTGTTCTTTAATCCTTAAAGTAGATAAACTCTTTGATTATTTAAGAATTAGAATATTTAATTCCTTTTTGTGCTTAAAATACTCGCGTCTAGATTTACTCAGTCAGCACAGGATCCCGCATAAGTAATTTACGCCTTGAACTCTTGTAGTGTGAAAAAAAAAAACACACTGCCTGGATTTAATTTCATCTTTAAACGTGACTTAAAATAAGCGGCAATAACGGTTGAAAGTACTGCAGTGTAAATTGCTTTGTTAATGGGCGTAGCTAAGGGGCAGGTACGTAGGGTACTCGTGCCCCACACCCTGTGTGGTGAGCAAATGAGACTAGAATAGGTAAATCTATGTTTTTAGAAACTTAACTTATCTATGCAGCTATTTTGTAGGCTTCTATCTACCCCCTCGTTTATTGATCGTCCAAAATAATGTCACTTTTAGGAAAACACAGCGTATATGTCAACATGGCAATCTAATAGGTACCCTGGAAGTGGCACAGTTTTTGCCGTTGATCGTTTTTGTTTTTTCTTTTTCCAAGTGTGTTAAGTGCAATGCCCATTCTCTGAAGAATCAGGAGACGTCTCAAAGCAGTTATTACGGTCTTTCTGTTCCATTTAATTACTGCTGCATTGTTTGATTTAGAATTTACATAAATCACAATCTAATCGCCAAAGGAAACATCCCTTCATCTTTCGTTAGCTTTCTTGTTTCGCATTTCAATTAACTCTGATTCTATAGAATTTGTCCAATTACAAGTCGTATTTCAACTATTTAATTAGTGTCCCTCAGTGCTTTTAAGAGGAAAATGCAAATGGCGCAAGCTCTGGTTACTCCGGCCTTAGTTCTGTGGACCACGGTCATTTATGACTCCTCCTGTTTTCCCATTGGTATTTTTTCGTCAATTGTTGATTCCTCTATGCTGTTGTTAGTCACCATCGATTTTTGTTTACTAGAGACCAGTCGATTTATCTCGGTTATGTTCACTGTTTCCGCTGTTGTTTACTTTTAGAGCTAGTTCCCCAGATGCTGTCTGAGGAGGCAGCTTGAAGCAAAGTAACTCTTGAAAATCAGCCAGAAGAAATCGACTTTCTGCCCTAAACATCCGCGCCTCTCGTTGGTTCAGGTACCGAACTATTATTGAATGTGTGAAAGTTCTTATAAACAGGAAGGCAAGTCCTGTTCAAGCTATATTTAATAAATCACTTAGTCTAGCTGACTCCTCATCTATTGCGTTTCTAATTGCTTTTCTTGGTTTCAGATAAGAAACGTTTACAGTCACGCCTTTGCGGAGTTTATCTCAAACACCAAACCTCCTGTGAGTTGAGTTTCGTGGCTGCAGTAAATCGCATTGCCGGACAAACATGGCTTTCAACGCTTCGGCCACAGAAGGTATGTCTTGAAGTTTTGACCTGAGTTCTGTTAGATTGCACTGCGTTTTATGGCACATAGTAAATATGGTAAATGGAAAAGGTAATAAAAACGGCAATTTTTTATTCTTACAGCAAAAAAGTGTATCTCTCAAGGTGGAGAAATTCAAACTGTATAAAACACAAATCTCTCTGTCTTGGTTAATTGTTAGTCTAAAGGCAAAATTTTTTATAGTTTTTCCTTGGTATAACTAAAACAAACACTAATCATTTTCTGTAAGTCAACTGATAATTTCGGGTTTTCCTGCAATTTTATTGTGATTAACGGTCAAAGCGTCCTCGTTGTCTTGGTGGGGTTTTTGGTGTTTAAACCGTTTATTTCTCTCTTAATTGCTTTGTTCAAACTGAGAGCCTTCATGGTTTTGGTTAAACTTTGAATTTGCCTTCAGTCCTTGCTACTCCTGACTCGTTCTTTCTCTGTTATTTGAGGCGAACTAATCGATAGGTTAAAACAACAATAGACTTCTGTCGCTGTTGTTGGCTGTAAAATCTAGAGCTACCCTCCTTTCGCGCAACAGATGTCGCAGATGGGTATTTCGTGCTCAAAACAGCTCCGTTTCTTGTTTGAATCGTTTTTCCCATTTTTCAGAACTCAGCTGGAAGCAAACAACGTTGATTCAGACAAGTGATTACGAAATTTGACCAAAAACAGAAAAAATAAAAAAAGGTTATCGACAAAAAAAATTGACACAAATCTATATAGTGCGATACGCTTTACATAAATTCGACTTTGCAATGTTTGGAAACAAATCTATTAAAACACAGATCAGGATAAAATCTGTTTCTACGAAATTATTGTTTTTGAGCGAAAACCTCCATTACAATGTTGACATTTCGTTCGCATAATTAAACGTGAATTATGCCCTAATAAAAAAATTTTCCACCAACTCAAGATAAATAGCTGACCTCATAACTAGTTACTTAGTGCTAAGATTTTTTTCTATCATTTTCAAACAAAGCGCGAAGTGCTATGCAAGAGGTTGGGTGCATTCTTGTTGATAAGAACGGTCGGTAGGGACAATGCTTATAGTGGAATTAAGCTACTGGCCAAGAAGTTTTCTTTTTTGCTGTTAGAATTATTTTCCCGCGTCTTAGACTGTCTATTACAACAAGTACCAATAGATTTTAAGACGATTGCCGGCACGCCTTAGATTTTCTTTCTTTTTGTTGGAAGTTTCCGTCCTATGTAATAAAAAGAGTAAACAATGACAAGTTACTGGGCCAGTAGCAAAGATAGAAACAAGATTTAAATCGCACAAACTGTTCAGTTTCTTTTGCCTCCTTATATACTCCTTAAAAACATTAGACTGTGATATCGAGTCGGATAAGTACAAAGTACTGCTCTTGGAAATGGAACTTTTAAGTTCTTTTGACGAGAACAGTTAAGCCAATTTATTCACTTTTTTCTAGTCGAATTTGAGCGAGAGTAACAAAAACTTGCTAAAATTAATTGAACTCCACCTGCTTTGTTGTTGACGTTGTTTCAATATTTACTACTCGCATCGTTTTTGATTTGATTCAAAGAAAATATTAAGTCTCGAATTTCTTGCCGCAAAATACACCCAACTTTGTTTTGTAGTAAAAATATACCACTCTAGCCTGCCCTCCTACCATTACCAATGTCTTACTAAACCGATGTCGCTTCCAAAGTTGTATTAAAGGTCGCTTTATCATCATGTAGACAAGATTGGGCCAAGGTTATTGTTATTGAAGTTAATAAAAATGTTAGGAATATTTTCGCAGCAAGATTAAACATTTTTCGGGCAACAACCAAATAGTAGTTCTCCTTAGTGAGTGACTTACAGTTTTTTATATGTCATTCTTTCTAAAATAGTGAACGGGTAAACTAAATTGATTTCTTAAGGCGAAAAATTCATCTTGTACATGAAAGGCTCAATGTTATTTGGAACGCCATGGAACAGTTTTTTACCGTTATTGTATTTACGGTTCAACCTTATAGCGTTTGTGGATAGAACTATGCAGAAGGACCATTTCGGAAAACTGCAGAACAGTTCTGTAACTGGGAAAGTAAGGGTGAACCGTTGGTTTGTTTTTATGATATAGCGTGGTTCTCAAGTTTTCACTTGTGAACCAAACCATGTAGTGTGACCATTCTTTGGAAAGCCACTAAACGTATTGTATTGTGGTATTAAAAATGATTTGTTTTACTAAACAAGGTGGTTCACAATTTGACATCTGTGGATCAAACCATGCAGTGTGACCATTCTTTGTAAAGCTACTGAACAGTACTGTACTGTGGTACTGTTCGTTTTACTATACAGTGTGGTTCTAACTTTTTCATCTGTGGATCAAACCATGCAGTGTGACCTTTCTTTGGAAAGCTACTGAACAGTACTGTACTGTGGTGCTGTTTGTTTTTAACTATGCAGTGTGGTTCTAACGTTTTCATCTGTGGATCAAACCATGCAGTGACTATTCTTTGAAAACCTTTTGACCGGTCCTGTTTGATTTATTATACCGTGTCGTTGTCGCTATTTTTATAAATTATGTAGGTGAAGCCATGCAGTATGGCCATTCTTCAACTAGCTTCTGAAAAGTACTGTTCGTGTTATGGTACACGCTTTATTGTATAGACGAGTGCAGCAGAGCCATATTGAATGTGACCATTCTCTGGAAGCTACCTACACTGCTTTACTGTAAAAACTAGTTGCATTGTTATACCTGTGCAGCTTCATCTTTACTTTGGGGTTTTGGGTTTTCTTTTTACTTTAAGTTTCCATTTGTGGATATCGATGAAGCCATTCAGTGTGACCATTCTCTGAAAGATAATTGTGGTGCTTTCCTCTTGCACGAGTTTCTATATTATACGTTGTATTTCTAACTTTACAGTGTGGTTCTACCTTTTTCCATGTGTGGCTGAAGACATTCACTGTGACCTTTTTCTGAGAGCTACCTGTACTCTTTTATTTTATAATGTTTTTCAACTTAGCGAATACTATACAATTTGGCCTTGCCTCAGGCGATTGCTAGTAAACAGTATTTTTCATGAAACGTTTTGTTTTTGTGTGGAAACTATATGCGCTCAGCAAGACAGTCTTTTCGGCTTTGAATCTTCACCTGATGATTTATATATGAAAAGAGACAGCTGGGTACATGACGCTTGTCCTTCTTGATGATTGGTTTGAATCCCTCTCCCTGGTTGCAATCGGACTCGTGTATTTATCGCCGATAATGAAAAATCTTTCCTTTCTAGCCCGGAGGCTTAAAACCACTTGCGAGTTCAAATTTTATCGCACTTCGCATTCAGTATGAATTGAAAAGCCAGCGCCCTCGTTAAACATCACTGAAGGCTATGTAAAAGAAAATGAAACACAGAGAGTAAAAAGTTCGAGTTCAGAACTCTGGGGGACAAGGTGTGCGGTGACAGGGTGTTGACGCAACGAAAGTTCCTTCTAAATGTCAAAAACTCATGATTTTAAGGCCGGCTGTTGGTCGGTGTTGGGTAAAAGGTGATGGGGTAAGGTAAGGCGGTCATTGGAGTAAAGCAGAGAAAAAAAAAACGTTTGTGGGAAAGAGGTCGCAACTGGCTCCCCTTAAATAATTTCGATTAGTTTTCTTTTTCCTGTTGTTTATCTTAAAAACTGGAACTTTGCCTGCCGCTGTATTGAAGTGCCAATGGTTCAATTATATTTGTACGACAGGGAATTGGGCAAGTCCGGAAATTTTATTTAAAAAAAAGAACAAACAAACAAAAAATATATATATAGAGTTTTGCATCTTTAAGTTCATTATACTTGGCTTCGAAAGGAAAAGTATACAAGACGAGAAATGCAAATAAAAAATGGAAAACTTTATCAAAAATAGATGAATAATCAGTTCATTCGCATTTGAATATTTTATGACGTCTGACTGATCGGGAACTGCGGGGTCTCCAGTTATCAAGAGATAACATGTATATTAATAATCATTAATCTTAATAATTATCTTCTTTTCACATTAAGAATGCATCTCAAGCTAATGGACATGGTCATGTCTTGATACATTAAACTTTAATTTCTCTAAGGCTACAAGGAGCGGTAAAAAATTGTCTGCAAAAGCCGTTTTGACTGACTGTCTGACTGTCTCAAACAGATTTTCTGTCTGTATGACTGATTGTTTCCAGCTTAGTAACTACTTTACGTGGTTTTTTACCTGCAACTTCGTTTGCTATCAACATGAAACATCCCCCTCCATAGGCGTACGGGGAATTTTTGCCGGGGAGGGGGGATGGTGAACCATTTGCCCAAAAATTCTTTCAAGTTGCCCAAATTTTTACGAAACAGTCGAAAAGAAACGAGCGTCATATGATGCACTAACATAGGCCTACATGTGAAGTGGAAATATTTTTACATATGAAACTATCACATGAGCTCATAAAACACGTTAAAAATATAGAAGATATCTCTCTACGAAAACACACACACACACACACATGCAAACTTCTTCAAAAATTGGCTTTGCTCAAATTTCTCTTGATGCCCAAAAAATCTAAGTATGCCCCCCACGACCTTCTACGACAGGGAGACGATTTAGCACGGTGTGTTGACGAGAAAAATGTTTGGCTTTTAAAATATTAGGTTTCAGTTGTAAAGCAAAATTTGCTAAAAACCAGCGTGTGCGTAATGATCTTTCTTAGAAATATGCTTTTAAGTTCTTTTTCAAGATATATTTTGGTTACCAATAAAAACTTTAAATTTTAAGCTTGCACCATATAAAAGTAAGACCGAACCAACTGACGAAACAAAGTCTCGCGTACAATCTGAAATATATGATAAAGAGTTTTAAATTTCGCAATTTTATTTCCTTTTTTCGTCGTAATATATTTCGGATTTCTTCGAAATCGCAAAATTTCTTATTGAGGTAAATTTTATGTGTCTATTTTTCTCTCTTATCCCTGACTTTTGTCTTAGTTATTGTTTCGTTTCTATCCCAGGTGCAGCGAACACATCCGCCACCAGACCCCACCCTGCTCAACAAGCAGCCTACATTGTTGGCATGACGATCGCGTATGTAGTTGTGTTTTTGATTGGTTTCTTTGGCAACGCTCTTGTGATTTATATCGTGGCTTCTCGTAAAAGGATGAAAAGCACTTTCAATTTTCTGATTGTTAATATGGCCATTGGAGACTTCCTGGTTTGTTTGTTTATCATGCCAGCCGAGGTGGGTGAACCTGGTTTATTTGAATTCACTTTAGATGCGCTTGTAACTTAGATTTTTTCATCTTGGCCTTCTGCCTGTAATAAATGTCTACAATGGTTGTTTATTGCCTTGTAGTGGCTTCAGTCAAGTTATTGTAGCAAAGTAAGGTCATGTGATCTGCGCAATGTAGTGACGGAGAGGATCATCGAAAGTAAACAAAAATCAATATTCTATGTTGACAATGGTTGTTGGCTTGTATACTGTCGGGATTATTGTTATCACCTTTTGGCTCATTTTTTGATCATTGCATAGCGTAAAGCGCATTTGCATGTGCGAAATGGTGAGCATGTATCAGTGCCACTAAATTCTATTCTCTCTTCGCTTTACTTCCCACTTGAATAAGAAAGGAATTGAGAAAAATCATGTCAAAAAAGAAAATTTTCCTCTGCTGCAAAATAACTAGACGGAAGACGATTGCCATTTTAAATGAATAAAATGATTATATGGGACAAATCAAGGCTTGCGCCACGTTTCCACCTATTCTGGCTTGTAGGTGCTTTGTCAAGTGACCGCAAACCGGCGTTTCTTCGACTTAAGATAATAATAATAGACTTTATTTATTACCTTTGGCATAAGAATTACGGTAATATTACAATAAAAATTTAAAACCACTACAAATGTATATTATATATATATAATTAAGTTATATTAGGTTAAGTTGAATTAAGTTAAGTTTAGCACCTCTAGGAATAAACGATTGTTTGTGCCTATTAGTGCATGATACAGGTCTGAAGTGCACTGAGTTCGTCTTACAAGATCTTAGATTAAAGATACCTATTTATCATGTATTTTCTTATTCATTTACTTATATATTTACTGTTTTTGTTTGGATAGGTCAAGTTTTTGTACCTTGGCGGTACATGGATTGGAGGAGGACTGGGCTCTGTCACGTGCAAATTTGTCAATTTCTCGGGTGTTCTATCGATCGCCGCTATTATAATCACCCTGGTATTTATCTCATTGGACCGCTACTTTGCCATTCTTCATCCCTTCGTCCACCTCCCAGTTATTCGAAACACCAAAGCTGTGACGTCAGTGATTTGGATTACGTCATCACTATATTTCTCACTGTACTTAGTTCTTTTTGATGTCGTTCCGAATGAGCTGGGCGTGTGGCAATGCAAAATGGAGTGGAACTACCTGTCAAAAGACGAAAGGAAACAGTTTGAGGTTGCTAGGGGATATTTCACTAGCATAGCCGTGGTTCTCTATGCAATTCCTTTGGTTATAATAGCAGTGCTATACTCCCTGATTGGCCGCCATCTTTGGTCGCGTGAGATCCCTGGTCATTCAACTGGGAACCACAAGCGTAATGCTGAGCTGGCCAAGCGGAAGGTTTTGCGCATGCTCATAGTTGTCGTTGTGATGTTTGCCCTTTGCTGGTTACCTACGCATGCTATGCATATCATGAAATTTTTCTTTACGGAACAATTTTTGTCCATGCCGCTGTTTTACGTGGAAGTGTTTTCCTTCTTTCTTTCTCACGCTAACAGCACTATTAATCCGTGTCTGTACATATTGCTCAATCAGCGATTCAACAGCGAGTTTAAGAGCATAGTTAGAAGTCTTTTTTGTAGTAAATATGATGACGAAACAATTACGCATTCAATATACCATTCCAACGCTGATCATGCGACAGTGCACACGCGAGTGAAACACACGTGATTGTACAATGCAAGGGCATGTGCCATGCGGTGGGATGAAGTCCAATCACGTGACTTTGCAAACTAAGTTCAATTGACCTGTGTCTTTTGGTGGGATAATCTCCTATCACGTGATCGTACAGGTTAAGGTCGTGTGCTCTGTGCCTTGCATTGAGATGACCTCCAAACACGTCATTGTATAAAGTACGGTCATGTGGCCTGTGGCTGCTAATAAGACGAACTTCAATCACGTGATTGTACGAACTAAAGTCACGTGATCTGACCTCCAAACTCGTGACTGCGAGGATCATTGAACGTGAACAACAATATTAGATGGATGTACCCAGAAAGACAAGTTGTTGTATTTACATGGCCTGAAGGTATTTGTTGTTCAACATTACCCTGTTCTGCTGTGGGTGTGGCAGAGTTGGGACTGCACGAAGCTCCTACAACCTCCGTATCAATGGTCAACGAAACGAAGGAACACACCGAGACGAGTAAAAAAAAAAACAAAAATAAACAAAGAAACAATGCAACTGTCCTCTAAAATCCAAAGTGCTGCTTCATGTGTGCTGTGAGCCATATTTGGTGATCACTAAGTGAAAACGTGGTCCACAATATTGGTAATGGTGGATCAAACGTAAATTTGAACCTAGTCACAGGCTATCAGCTCTGCCTTATTACTATATAACGATAGTAACATCAAAATGAAATTCAAGAAGAGGGTGTGAGGCCAGCCACTAAACTTTCAAAATTCTGCCAAAAGTACTGGCTCTCGGATAGGGAGGGACTGTTTGGGAGCTTAGTCTAGGATAGGGTAGCAAAATTCAGTTGAACTAGGTCTAGTATAGGCTAAGGATTCCAGGTCCCAGCGGCACAGCCCCTCCCAAAAATATCCTAAGGTACCCCCCAGGATTAGAAAACTCTCTCTCAGCGTTCACTTGTTCATTCAAATCGTTCAAAGCACACCAGCTATCACACTGCATGGTAAAAACAAACCCTACTATTCTTTCTAAAGACCAGGCTCACTGCATTGTATCACTCGTTTCATTCGTTTACAAAACGGACATAGGACAGGGATTGAGGGAAACTGGAGCTCAATTAGTCGTTATACGTTAACAAAATAATTAAAATCGTTTAAAGGATGCAACTATCATATCGCATGATAAATCAAACCGTACTTCACTGTACAACTTTCCAAACAACCGCATGACAAGGTTTCATTCGTTTGCGGAAATTTATTCCAAGAGGGGGACCTATAGCTAGGAAAGGGCTGAAAATTCTCCAAACTGACTTAAAACCAAATGTATGGCAGTTGCATAAGAGAATTGCAACTCAGATATTGAGAGTGAAAGGGTTAACTGAAATGGATTTCAAGAATTACCGAATTATTGGATGACGAATGAAAGCTTAGAATAAACAATGTATTGATACCTGATAAATCAAACGAGTTGATTAAGTAAGTTATACCACCATAAGGTGAACGGGAGGTGCTACGATCTGTTAGCACCTCCCGTTCACCTTACGGTGGTATAACTTAATCAACTCGTTTGATTTATCCAATTTCTTGTGTTTCAATTTCCCACCGACGCAGCACCAGTTTCTTTAGAAACTATCCCCACAATATTGATACCTGATATTTACTGCAGACATGGCAGTTTGCGTTCTGTCTCAAAGGGGCTGGAGTGCCGCATATTTATTACTGAGTGACGTTTCCTTTCTGAATAAGCAGTTAAGAGAATATACTGGTCCATATAAATGCTTTATATTTACTCATTAGATACAAAGTAAAACTTACGGTCTGTAACATGGAGCGTCATACCAGAAAAGAGATACGATTAATTACAAAGCTACAACAACAACAACAAAATCCAGCTAGGGAACAGATTTGTGGTACAATAAACTGAAAGTGAAAAACAGCAGAGAAATTGTTTGTGGCACTGAAATTTTGGAGAAGCCCAGGGCTGCGTTCCTCGAAGTTCCCAACTGCAGTGGCAGTTATTGATGCAGTGGTAATGGTTTTGAAGTGGTAGTGGTAATGGCAGTTATGGTGGTAGTGGTAGTCACGGTAGTGGTAGTGGTAGTGGTTGTGGTAGTGGTAGTGGTACGTAGTAATAGTGGTAGTGGTAATGGTAGTGGTAGTGGTGGTGGTGGTAGTGGTTGTGGTAGTGGTAGTGGTACGTAATAATAGTGGTAGTGGTAATGGTAGTGGTAGTGGTAGTGGTGGTCGTGGTAGTGGTTGTGGTAGTGGTACGTAATAATAGTGGTAGTGGTAGTGGTAGTGGTGGTGGTGGTAGTGGTTGTAGTAGTGGTAGTGGTACGTAGTAACAGTGGTAGTGGTAGTAGAAGTAGCAGTAGTAGTAGTAGTGGTAGTAGTAGTGGTAGTGGCGGTGGTAGTGGTGGTAGTGGTAGTGGTAATTGCAGTTGTAGTGGTTGCGGTAGTTATAGTGGTAATGGCAGTAGCAGTGGTTGTGGCTGTGTAGTTGCCGTGGTAGTGGTAGTGGTAGTGGTGGTAGCAGTGCTTGTGGCAGTGGCAGTAGTAGTAGTCGTGGTAGTTGTAGTTGTGGTGGTAATGGCAGTAGCAGGGTCTAGCAGTGGTTGTAGTAGTAGTAATTCTAGTGGTTGTGGTAGTTGCAGTCAGTTTTCTAACGAGGGCTTCCAATAGTATTTTAATGACTGAGGCAACCAGATCACAGCAATCAAACAATACAAGATGCTTGATTGCAGTGGTCAGGGCGCCCACAGTCACTGCGGACAGCTGACACATCTTTTCCCAGTCTTTCGTAGTTATGTTGTCTTTTATGCTAAATCGCATTTGCTAAGTTAACTTGAGTCAAAATCTTGGGAGGTGAAACTTTTGATAACTTGCTACCATTCGTATTTTAATAGCTGCGTTATTGAACAAGCATCTACACACATTTCATGACTTACAAGAAAGGAAAATGTTACCTTTACTAAGATTACCAATATGGCTAAACTAGGCTGTGATGTAGCATACGAGCAGTCTGACTGGCTTCCCAACCTGTTTTAATCCTGCCTTTTTTATTCATTTGCAACCATACACTGTTTGTATATCCGACGCTTGATGCCACAGTATGGCTAACACTTATTTGCGAGGTGCAAGTAACGCATGCAACTTAGCCGAGCAAATCGGAAATTAACTCGTTGCTGACTATAAATTCAAATACACGCGCCCAGATTATGTTCAGAGTCTAGGGGGCTCAAGAGAGGATTGACAGGACAAGACAAAAGTACTAAAACTCACATCTGTTATTTTACTGTCTTTTTCCATCGGTTACATTCAAGACATCAGCCTCTTAACCATCTTACGTTCACCTAGCTTTATCTGCTGGTTTGACAACCCTTTTTTAATTGTAACGAATTGCACTGAGAGTGGAGACAGCGAAACTTCGAGGTTAGACAAAGGCCTATGATTGGACCCAACTACAGAGCGTTTTTATAAACATTTTGGCGTCTTCGGCGGGCGTCAAAACGTACCTGATACGTGTAGACGGAAATGAAATTTCGTCCGTGAAGAAAAGGTAGCGTATTCAAACAAAACTTATACGTTTGACAAAACTCCGATATTTCCCTATAACTGATCGCGTTCAGTCGGTTAATCTCCTAGTGACTACCCGAGCGAAATTCGTCCACACAATACTAAAATCTTTACATCTATACAAAACCAACAATGCGACCTTACAATATCTCGTTCAATGATTAAATTACTTCAATATGATTCGGGCGAAAGTGAGACGAGAAACTCAGTCAAACGGACCCCTTTTTTATTTCAGAACTTTACAAGGGATAATACTAAAACAACAACTAAACCAACTAACCAACATAGGTTTGGTAGGGATGAATACCATCGTCAACCAAACCAACAAAAGAAATCTTTTTCTTAGGATACCACGAAACCCACTCAACGAAAAGAAGAAAAAAAAAACCAGTTTAATTCAATAGAACGTGACTCAAGTTTTTTTCAATTGCATATTGGGATGGCTGTATAGTGTGGCTTTCGCTCTGCATACTGCAGATAGTGTGTTTTGGAATTAACAAAGTCAAGCAAAATTAAGCGAAATCTAATAAAAATCAGTGGATTCGTTGCAGTACATAAATCGTTTCGGCCTAACTTCGTCTATTTCGAAGCTCCGCAACATGTTATTTCAGCAGTAAATCGTCAAAGCCAGTCATATGACTAAAACTTCGACTCTTACTGAAACTCCAAGTTTCGTGCGCGATTTCCGCAGAATCATAGATACATACAACACTAACTCATAGCTTATCCCACCTCAGAAGACAAACAGGAAACGTGAATGTTTTTCTTCCTCAGTTTATAAAATGCTCAGAGCAGTTAGCCTTTTAACTATAAACTTTAAACTAGAAACTCTAAAAAGAAAACTTAGAAGAGACCATAATAAACACTTCGAAAGACTGGCGGTATTGCAGTCGGAACAAGAAGATGTAAAATCAAGATATCAAATTGTTCAACTAAAAATTATGAATAACCAAAAATACTTTAGATTCAGTTTTTGTGCACTTCATTTCGGAACTCTTTTGGTACACGAATTAACGCTTGTAAGAAATGAATTTCTGTTTAAGAAATCCAGCTCAACCATGGGTGAAATCTTGACACTACAAGAAAGCACCTTTCTTTCTTCCTACTTCGTCTCGTTTAGTTAAAATTACAACTGTGTGCTATTTCTAAAATGTCGGCCTTTCATCAAAACACGAAACAAAGAAAAACCCTAATAATAAAAAAATTGATTTTTTGAGACGAAATCGCTCCTTCGTCATTTTCCCACAGATATCCGGCATTTCTGAACAAAGAGCATATTTACCGTCGAACGGTGCAAATATACGAATTTAATATCTACCGCCGGAACTTCCAAGGAAACATGGCTTTCAGACGAAACGGATCTTTTACAAGTTCAATAGAAAATAACGTTTGCACATCGATTTATTTACTTTCAGTCAAAACCACAACAATAAAACACCTGACGTCCTGCAACTTTTTCACCTTTTCCGTGAAATAGAAAAAGTTCAGCTTCGTAGAAAACAAAACCAAACAGCAGAAATAAATTTAAAATACTACACTAAAGTTCTACGGTAAACTTCATTGAGCTACTCCACTTTTCAATCACTGAGTTAGATCATTTTCGACAACCAGTTTTCCCGCTACGTTCATTGTTTTCTTGATTTAGAGATTTACGTGCTGGTGGTAACAAAGCCATGCCGTGGCGTTTCGTTGTTTACGGCGATGACTTTAAGCGGATGAGTGAATAATTTTCGGGACATTCTTCTGTCGGAATAACCTGATAGATTCAATGAAAAACAAAATATAAAATGGTGATATCAAAGATGATTTAATTTCTTGAGTGAGCATATCCATTCAGTAACAATTGTTATAAGAAACTGCGAGAGTTACGTTTGAGCGTATTCTTAAGAATTTAACCCGCAAACGTCTTTAATTGAATTGTTCTCTTTCTCTTTTCTCCTTTTTCGGTTATTCGGAGAAATGGGACTGGGGAAAATGTCCCACCTTAACCCCAAGCATTTCGTGTTATCCCGTATGCGATAATGACTTAATTGTAATTGAAACATGCTACGTTCGTCGTTCAAACAGCAACGATGAGATAAACGAACCGTCATGGCATAATTCGGTGTCCTTTTCATCCAATTTTATTACCTTGTTCATTATCTCTATCCTGAATGGCTTGAATGAGTCAGTAATGTAAAAATAACCAATTATAGATAGCAGCAGCCTTTCTAAACAGATGTTTTTTAAAAGATATGAAAAGCCAAGGTTGTTGTTGTAAGACAACAAATTTGTCTTTAAAATGCATTGTCTGACGAAGGTGAAAGAAAACAGCGGTTATTGTCACCTTGCTGATATCGCAATAATGTAAGATATGGAATTTTGTAAGATTAACAAAATGTCAAGTCTTTCTTGCTTTAAAACAAGTTGTAATGACTCGATGTGTTTGTTGCCTTTTACATACAATATCCTGCCTTAGTGAATTATTCTCACAATGACAAGAAGAAACTAAAAGAATTACATTTACAATACTTGTATTTTCTTTGTCTCGGTATGATCGTAACTGAGTTATTTTCATTCGTTAATTTTCAAACTTCCATTTTGTTTTTCATAAATACAAGGAAAAATGTGAACTCACATCCATTAAAATGGCGCTCAGTTTTGACGAACATAGAGTCACTGTGAGCCGAGAAAGAGCTGTGTAACTTGACAACGGGTATGTAATTACGATAAGCAGTGGAAAGAAAAAAATATTGAAATCAAATACAGAACAAATATAGTGACGTAGTGTGCTCCTAGCCCTAAACCAAGGTGCAATTTGGCGGCGATATCGAAAAAGGAATTGCATCACACTAGAATCACAAAAACGCGTCTTTTATCACACAGGCGAAAAAAAGCCACTACAAGATGACCTAAGAGAAGGACGCTACACCTGTAAGGTACCTCGTTTTTGAAGCCGTGACCAGAGACAAGCATGCTACACATGTAATATAGCCCGTTCTTTAAGCCATGACCTGAGACAAGGACGCGACAGATGTCATTTAAGTCTCTCACGAATAGAAAAACTGTGACTCCAGTTGAGTCCAGTCGCAGTATTGGAGAACCCTCCAAATACAACTGGTTAAATGAATAGCAATGAATAAGTGAACAATTTTTCTCTATTAGCTTTTGTTTGGAGTAATGATTGAATTCCCTTCAAATTGTATCGGTCTATCGATTTGCGTTGAGCCGGGAAATTTACTTAAGATCATCTCAATGTGCCAGTTTATTTGCTGAGAGGTGAATTGTGTAAATTAGAGTTTTGCTCGCATGAACGGTTTAATCACATCTAATCTTATTTACCTAAAAACGAAGCGCACGGGCTCATTTCCTTTCCAATTTACATAACGAAAAGTTTGCCCCTGAGAAAATATCTTATTCACTCTAATAGAAAAAGCCACGTATTTCCTAAAAAAAACACATAGTTCTAGAATTCGCTTTGTCAAATTGACCTTTGGGCGCGGCACATTTCACCTGCGAGTCTTCATTTTGCTGTTCGCTAAATCAGAACAGGAGCCCTGTTCACTTGCCAGTGGAAGGGTCTTAAACCAATGAAATTTAACACACTTTTCCTAAGCTAAGGCTTGACTTCAAAACTTCATGCTCACTTTTCCATAGTGGAAAAAATCTTTTGTTCAATTGCGTGAAATCAAAGGTTGCTTTTATTGTGAATATAGCTGCTTAAATGAAACGTCTTCATTTGTTACTCAACAAACCGTATGACACTGAATTTGAAGCAAAAAACATCGATCTCATATTTTCGTAGGAGTTCTAATGTAATTCTTACTTTCACAAGCTATTCAGTTATAACACAGTGTGATATTCCTTAGGGTTTCAAAGTTGCAATACAGCTTTACCATGCTTTTCCTAATGAAAGGCTTTTTCGGATTTGGCGCAGGATTCAGGTTCAGTCTCGACATGGCTCGGTTATTTGCCCATACCATGCTTGTCGTTTAACTTTTACAGTACAGTTTCGTCAACACCGTACCATTCTAAGCGATTACTCTTGCAAAAAGAAAAAGCCCTACTGTGGATAAAGAAGTTAGTTTCTAAAGAAACTGGTTCTGCATCGTAAGGAAATTGAAGCACACATAAAACAGATTATTAAAGAAGTTATTCCACCGCACGACTTAAGAGGGTACTGACCGTTTCGTTCGTTAGCCCTTCACCATAACGACTCCCAGTGTGCATAGATACTTGACTGATTCATTCACTGAAACAGCAAGCTGTCTGACTTTGATTTTTAAAACTTAGTTACATTTTTTTTCATGAGAAAAGGAAAAAGGAAAAAGAAAATGCCATACTATGTAGTTTAACTATCTCTCAACCAGATACTCCGTACTGTGGCAATCAAATGAAATTATGCATCATTTTTCAACACAAAAAGGGTCATTTTGCATTTTCATTTCTTTCACACTTCTTCCTTTTTAGGACACTTATGTCACTTTTATTAGACTTAAGCAGAACCCTAAGTAAGAGAGGAATGAAACTAGGCATTTTGGTTTGACTTGGCGAAGTAACGGACGATTATACTGTCAGACTACAGCAGGACTGTGACCAACTTTGCTAAAGCTGTATCTACAGTTGTGTAGAAAAGCGAAGACGGTAATTCAACAGGACCATACAGACTTTGTTGCTGGAGAAATGACCCACGCTGTGCTGATCATGCATGTGCGACAAATCAAAATAGGGAATGGAGAAAACCACACAAAAATCCTTTGTATAGTTGTGCTGTTGGTTTTCGCTTCTCAAGCGTTTTTCTTTCATCATTGGAAAGTTAACATTTCCTTCTAAACTCACTTTTGCATTTAAAAGGCTTAAAACTGATTCAGTCCTGGACGAAAAAAAATCGTGGATCGCATTCTCTGCTGGCTTATGATATTGTTTCCATTTTCTTTACACCTACTAAGCAAAAGAAGAAAGCTCGAATGAATGATAAAAATTAACTTATTTCAACTGCGTCGTTCGAGGTTCTCTCTTTGTGGCTTTGCTGTAGTTTTTAGAGCATTGTGGTTTAGGTCTTTTACGAAAGCCTGTTTCAGAGCAGTTGCTATAACAAGCAAAGAGTGTGAAATGAAATAATTTAAAACAATACATGTAACTAAAACACATTCTCACCTTTTTCTACTCGACTCCCAAGTTGTCACAAACCCGTTCTTGTGGTTGGCTCTGCAACGCATTGCTTCTTCGATCGTACACAAATAGTCTTAGCATTTTGGGTTTGCTGGCCAAAAAAGCTATTGGCGTACCGGAAAAGACAAAGTTTGTAGTGTAATTAGCCAGTTTTTTATTCTTGTCATGATCTGCTTGAAGGGTCATTTGTATCTAGATTGCCACGTACGACTTTAAAGTAGCGACATGCACCATCTGCCTCGAGATTCCAGCGAAATCGAACGTTGAATTGCTAGCTTTTCGTTCATTACTTCCAAGGATTACAGAGTATTGCTTGAGCAATAACCAATAACTTTTTATGATCATTTATGTTATGTAGAGGATTAGGAGTCAGTAGATTTTGAAGATAGTCGTGGAGTGCTCAAGGCGACATAATTAAGACTAATGAGCCAAAAAACTCAAACAGTTTCACTGTTTGTTTTCCTACGAAATAATTTGTTGTCGGTTTTTTATTTCTTGCGCAGGATATTGGTTTTGGTTTGAACGATCAAATGCTACAGTCATGGCATGCTGGCAAACTATTTGCTGTCACCAGTGACCGGAAAATAGGATGACTTGAAGTTTTATAAAAAGCAAAGAAAAACGATGAACTCACCTCTCCAGAGTACACCTGCTTTTGGCTATAGCGTATTTGCCGGCCGTTTTAGGTGATGAAGTTAAAGCAAATTGTTATGTTAAAATGACGGGAAATGCAGAGAATGAACTCTTTTCATTAATTTCCCGATGGGACGCTGAGAACTTCATGTTGCGCGCTTTTTGTTTGCCTCGCGATCAAAGCGTGCTCTCGCTTTGTGGTCAAACGTTGTAAAACACGTTAGAGGTGAAAGACTGTTTGATTGTAATAATTAGATCAGAGAGACTTTTAGGTTTTTGAAACTGTAAGACTGCAATTGATTTAACCGAAAGATTTGATTAAATTTTTGCCATTCGTTCTAGATTTAACACAACAATTATGAGGGTCTCAATGGGGTTAATCGTTAGCCATAAACTGACGGGCCAAAAATTTAGCCGTTAGGCGTAAAAATTGGAAAATTTAAATCGTTAGCCGTAAAAAACGTTAAGCGTAAAAAAAATTCTAGCCGTGAAAACAGATTTTAAACTTCTTTAAACAATGAATTGAACTAAAAGAATGGGAATTAACTTTACGTTTTGTGTCTGAACCGTTAAGGCAAATAAATTAACCGTTATCAATGGTAATCATACGGGTTTTGGCGTTCAACTCACTCAGTCGTGCAAACTAATTCCAAATTGAACGAGAAAAATCGTATGAGTACTTATTAATTATATAAAAATGACAAAAATTATTGCCCAGAGTAAACCTTTCTTGATTTAATGTAGCCATTTTTTTCTCACTCGAGAAAATTTTTTTCAAAGTTTCTGTAGAAAATTTTCGTCATCAATTTACGTGATATCATTGGCTTAGAAAATTTAATATTATCTTTCCGCCAATCATAATCCAGAATTTTGATTACTTATTTTCACTGGTGTTACACTTTTTTCACTGGTGTTACACTTGAACTGCACTGCTCTCAGCCAATTAGAATCGAGACTTTTTTCATGTATATTATTAGCTGTTAAAAAGCCAATATCTTGGCGTTAGTTGTTAAAGCCACCACCACATTGAGACCCTCTTATATAACCGGCATTGCCTATAGGAGGCTCTCTTCCTAAAAACGATTCAGGGGTTACCGCTTAAAGAGGGTCTTAAAGAGGTACTTTATTTTTAATTTTGGCTTTTGTAACATGAAACAGTTAGATGTATGTTAGCAGGAGCCATCAAGATGGATGGGCTCCTGATGTTAGGCATTTTAACAATAACATTAAAACATTCTACGAAAAAGTAATTTCTTTCCAGAAAGAAGCAAAACCGGCATCAAAAAGGCCAGTATTAGTTTGTTTAGTATACCAAGGAGTTTTGTTTGGCCATTCCTTCTGACCAAGGGCTAATCTTCAAAATGTCAGCTAAGGATTTCCTTTTACCCCACTGACGGTGGTACAACTTATATTTAGTTAAACTTGCTTGATAAATCCAATTTTTGTTCGCCTAAAAGGGTGCTTCACGTGTATAGATATGAAAAGATGAGGATGTTACAATTTGAGCTTCATGAAACGGTGAAGAATACTTTGTCATTAAGGTAATGGTATTTTAAAGAGCCCTTAATTAAAACATTTTGAACAGGCTTTCTCTAGGTATATTTTCAGTACTCTGTTTTCTGTTGTACTCTCGCATCCTCTAGAAAACTTAAGAATTATCATTTCAAATTGCTCTTTTGCAGAGGACCGGACAGCCAATTAACTTGCGATGGCGTTTTGCACGTGCAGTTTCACTGTGTTGTTCATTAATGCTTTTTTTTTTGTCGCCGTCGCAGTCGACGTAGTCGTCCTCTTTTGCCTAAGCTCCCTTTACTGACGGTTTTAGAACATCGGCCATGTTCAATTTTCCCCGCCAAAATGTCACTTGCTTATGCCCGTCCGCATCTGCTGTCGTTCCACCACAAATGCTGTTCTCTTATTGGCTACGCTACTCACTATCTACTCTGTGATAGAAAGCGAGTAGAATGAGAAGTCAGTTAACAATGTGCGGTTATATATATATATATATATATATATATATATATATATATATATATATATATATATATAGTTGTGTAGAAAAGAAGGTTTGCCAACGATGACGCTAGTGAGAAGGATCCCAAAGGATACGCGACGCTTACACTCGGTGGATTTAGTAGGAATGAAAGAGGAACAGCGAACTTCTCACATGAGGTTTAATACTGTAGACGTTTCGCCCATTCGGGCTTCTTCAGTACAGTATGTTAACAAGATTAAAAAGATTACAAATACTTGGAATAAAAAAATTATTTACAATATTGGTCTCTTATATATGAGAAAGGAAAGAAAAAAGAAAATTACAAACAATAAAAATTTAAAAAACTAACATCTAATAAAAACCTAATGAATAGGGACTAATTTGTGATACAATTTGTGATCCCTAATTGGGCCCTTGATTAACATATATAGAATAAAAACTTTACGTAATAAGACTTGTAAAAAGAAAAGAAACAAAACCGTTGACAGATGTTAGTTAAATCTTATTCTATTCCTTGAATTGAATTCAGATCTTTTATTCAATCCATAAGGGATATGGATTATGGATTATGGAAAGTCTGTCTGACGATCGCCACAAGGCGTGAAACTCAGAGTTACAGCAAACCAATGCCTCCTTTTTGACTTAACTACACCGTATATATATATATATATATATACATATATATATATATGATATAAACAAAAAAAACTGTAGGACGCTTCGTTTAGATTTATAGTAAAATAGTAGATTTATTGTTATAACGGTAGACTTCTGGCATGACAATGGCTTTATTCCTAAAACAGTCAGATTAATTTATTCACTCTTAATTTCTATGCGCCGAATTTTCAATTGTTGCCAAAGTTGAGGAATCAGGGATAACCACAAAACCAAGATGGATGCGACTCAACCAGAACAACACTTTGTTCACTGACAAAACCGAAAACCAAGCGAGAATACAGGTGTCGACTTTAAGACAAATCAGTACGCGGCATAAAGCATACCAGCATGTGCACGCACACGATAAACATTCCCACGTGAGCGAGCTTTGGGAATAAGTACACTAAGGGACGGATCATTATAAAAGTGATGGGGGGGGGGGTGGGGAATTTTCAGCTTGCACGAATTTTTTTTTCCGCTCACTGCTTCTGCAGGAATTTTTTTTTCAGGTGAACCTCTCTGCACGAATTTTTTTTACTACATGTGAAAAAGTCACAATTGGACCTTCCTTCTGCATGAATTTTTTTTTTACCTTCTTCTTTGCATGATGATTTTTTTTTGGAATTTTCCCTTGCATGAATTTTTTTTTTTCCCCACCCCCCCCCCATCACTTTTCTAATGGTCCGTCCCTAAAGAAATGAGATTACTACAGTTTGGGACAAGTGGCTGTACACATACACTGGCCTGGATTCTCACTTCGCCCTTCTGACATCACAATCTCTTGAACTATCAGAATGTTGGCAGCAGAAATGTTTTTGCTTCAAGTGAAAGGCTCAAGGCTGAAAAATTTTGCTGGAGTCAGAGATGAGAGTTCCTGGTCTGCCATTAGCCTTAGTTTAGCCCCAAAAGTTCGGTTGGTCACAGCCCGGGGCTGTACTTGGGTATTTTTTGGGTGGGTATGTGCCGCCCAGGACTCCAAATTGGCATCTCGTTTTAAAAAAAAATTCCCCTAAAATTGATAACTCCTTCTAGAATTCGCCCTAAAACTGATACCCTGTTCTAGAAATGGTCCAATTTTTTATACTCCGTTCTAGAAAGTTTGTAAATTGAAATAGCTCTGTCTCCATCTCCTGCGGGTACATTATGGACTCGTTCCAGACTTCCGCGCGCCTATTTATCCAAGATGGGGGAGTGAGCGCTCGCGGCTCGCGCCAAAATACGCCCACCCAGCACACTAAAACACAGGGTGAGAGCACAACAGTTTGCTTGTTAACGCATTGAATCGTATCTTCAAAAGCAATATGTCCTTGAATAATTTCAAATGGCTGATTACAAAACAGGAGCTTTCGAGCGTTCGAAATATTATACCCCGTTCTAGAAAACGCCTCTGAAATGGATAACGCGTTCTAAATCAGGAGTTTCAAAATCACGACCCCGTTGGGCGGCACATACCCGTATAGGTAATGTATGGGAGTACCCCCCCTCCCCCCGGGGTCACTGTAGCTCCGACGGTAGCTTTCGACCTGTGAACTGTCCTTCGTACCTCCGCTGGTTTTTTCACCGTCACCGGTCACTTGTCCCTTGCTTGCTACAAACCCTTTGAAAAAAAAAACAAATAAAAAAAGTAATAAAAATAAAACAAGTTTGACTGGGTCAAACGTGTTTTATTTTTAGTTAACCTTTCAGGTCTACAATTTCGGTCTTTCCTCAGTTTCCTCAGCTGCACAATTGTTACTAATAAGATGTAACTCACCAAGGTTTACATGAATCTATCTAATCTTTCCAGCGAACTGCATACCTGACCATGAAGCCAGTTTGTTTAATTTATCTTTTATCGTTGGGTTCAGAAACACATGATTTTGGCTCACGAGCTTCTTTGTAGCCTAGAATAGATGTCTCCGATTAGAGCTGTTTTCTAAAATTAGAACTATGCAAATGAATATATGAAAGGCAATATATATATTTGAACTGCGGAGTAATATGTAATGAGATTAATTGATCATCGCAGTAAGGTAAACAACTTTAAGCAGCTGTGAAATTAAAGCCTGAAAAAAACTCAAGCCTGAACGGGATTCGATATCATGATCTCTGCGATACCGGAGATGATCAATTAATGTAATTACATATTACTCCGCAGTTCAAATATATGGTCTTTCATATATATTCATTTGCATCATTCTTCTCCATCTACGGGTATATTACGAACTCACAATATCACCAGTTCCTACTTGGCTTGATACTTGATAGCTCAGTTGGTAGAGCACTGCTCCGGTATCGCAGTCATGGGTTCGAATCCCGTTCAGGCCTGAGTTTTTCTTTTTCAGGCTTTAATTTCACAGCTGCTTAAGTTGTGTACATAACTGCGATGATCATTAAAATTAAAAATAAAAAAACTCAGGATGTGCATTTCTTATCGCAGTAGACGTTACATTCTTTTAGATGAGAAGTACAACGAGTAGGTCTTACAACATAAGGTCTCCAATTGGTGACCTTACACAATAGGCCGGCTGGAAGACTCAGGAAGGCAGAATGACGTAAAAATGTCGCGCGAGACTACATGTGCATTCCCATTCTTACGTGACATTTTTTCGTCCTTACGACATCAAGACGGCGCGTAAGGAGAAATTATAAGGTGGCAGCCTTATCGTTGTACGTCTCATCTAAAAGAATTTAACGTCTACTCCGGACCTACAAAAAATGCACGTCGTGAGTTCTTCAAGAATTTTATTAAAACGTTTTCTAAAATAATCAAGACACCATAGGTTTGACATGAAAAGTTCTGGTCAACAATGGAGCATGGAAATCAAAACACAAGATCAAAGTTCGATTATAGCACTCAACAAGGTTGTTAATCGACCTAGGACTGTCTCGACAATAGGTTGTGGACAATTTATTATGCAACAGTTGTAGCCTTGGTCTTCCTATAAGACGGTTAACTCTAAGTCGAGATCTTTTAACTTTCTTTGCCCTCACTCACAATTTTTTAAGTTCTCTCGAAGACGTAATTGCTTACAACGGCAACATTTGGAATGATGCAAATGAATATATGAAAGACCATATATTTGAACTGCGGATTAATATTAAATGACATTAATTGATCATCGCAGTTATGCACACAACTTAAGCAGCTGTGAAATTAAAACCTGAAAAAAATAAAAAATAAAAAAAAAAACTCAGGCCTAAGTTTTTTTTTTCAGGCTTTAATTTCACAGCTGCTTAAGTTGTGTGCATAACTGCGATGATCAATTAATGTCATTTAACATTTGGAATGAAATGCGAACGGTAATAAAGGAAAATTCGGCAGTTTGAAGGAGATATGGCAATTAAGGAAACGAAACGAGGATGTCAACTAGGACGGAACCCAAACACTGATAGCGTCGATAAACGACGCAATAAAAATGCACAGTCAAATTGAAGAAAAAAAGAATTAAATTCATTTTTTTACTGCTACTCTCCTCGGCGTCGTCGTCGTCGTGCTTACTAAAATTTTTCTTAGACACCGGGCTGTGTCGGTTCATCGACTTTAAAAATTAATGCTGTGGTAACAAGCAGTTATTAGAAGGAAACCAATAAGCAGGGTTGGCGGAGTGTTGGATAGCAGGGTTGGCGCAGTGTTGGGGAGCAGGGATGGCGCAGTGTTGGTGAGCAGGGTTGGCGCAGTGTTGGGGAGCAGGGATGGCGCAGTGTTGGGGAGCAGGGTTGTTGGCGCAGTGGTAAGAACGCTCGCCTTCCACCAACGTGGCCCGGGTTAGATTCTCGGCCCTGGCGTCATATGTGGGCTGAGCTTGTTGGTTCTCTACTCGGCTCCGAGAGGTTTTTCTCCGGGTACTCCGGTTTTTCCCTCTCCTCAAAAACCTACGCTTGATTTGATTTGATTTGATTTCATTTGTGCTTTACAGTGTCCCCAATTAGTACGTCAGTGCTAAATACAGTTCACATTCAAATAAATGCCATTATTATTATTTATTATTTATTATTTATTATTAATAAGCGTTAATTGGAAAAATGCAACTGATTTGGGAAACGGCTCCAGAGAAAGATCCTCCTCAAGCCCTATGCAGTTTTTCAGTGACATGTCTTTTTAAACAGTTTGATAATGGACACGAGCCCATTACCCTGTATTGAATCAATTCCGTAGGCAGAAGACCATTGACCTATTATATAAAGGGGTTATTTTCTAAAGAAACTGGTGCTGCGTTGTTGGGAAATTGAAACACAAAAATAGTTTATCTGCAAACGAGTTGATAATGTAAATTGTACCACCGCACCGGTCAGATCTAAAGTAAATGACGAAAAGCCAGCTGCAGGCGGCTTGTCTCAGTCTACCTAACGGTGGTAGAAGTTACGATATCAACTCGTTTGAAAAACCATTAAGTCTTGTACGGACCCATTGACCGGTGACCGGTTCGAATGTCTAAAGGAAGAAGAGATTTGTCCATCAAGATTCAGTGGTTGCATTGTCCCTGAAGTGTCCTCATCATGACATGAAGTTGTATGAAAAATGGTTGGCGTGAATTACTTACGAAACAATGCAGTACGTCAAGCTTAGATATAAATGAGGAAAAGTAATCGTTTTGACGATTTACTCGGTAAAATATAGTGAGCAGTTATGGCAGTTGTTTGCGGTGTTTAAATGCCGCTCCTCATTTGCGATACTCACGTATGTCTATGCGTGAGCATAGAAAGCTTAATCCTAGTGAGGACGGTGCCGCGTCATAAAGCATAAGAAGACTGATCCAAGGTCTTGATATTCTTATACTTATGTCGCGGACTACCTCAGTAGTGTTGCATTTCTTATGTTTGCATTTAAGCTTCATGGGGCTGGGCCAGGTCTAACTGGCCCCGTCCACACGTATCTGTATTCATTTAAAAACGCAACTTTTTCCCTCCGTTTTAAAAAAAATTGCGTTCACACTTAGCGTTTTCGCATCGTTTTCACCCTTCCACACGTTTGCGATGAATCGAGTTGAAAACGATAACTTTTAAACGATAACCTGACTGCGCCTGCTTGTCGCATGAGTATTCGCTATTATGAGCGCGAGAAATTATGAATTGGTGCCATCTTTGATTTTCATTGCGGTGTGGGCTTATACTGTGCTGACGTTCTTCAAAGTCGCAGAAATCGTCGAGTTCTTGACAGGCAACCACCAATACGTTTCAACTTTCCGCCTCTTGACACCGGTAGTGACTGAGGAACCTAATAATATTCTGCCGCGTTCTGGAATAGTCAGCTTGAACAAACAGCTAAACTAAATTTTCTTAAAAGTAGGCAGTTAGGTTTGAAATAAGCTCAAGTATTAAAGACAAGAAAGTGATGGGCTCCTGACGGGGCCCGTAAGCGCTATGTAAATGTACAGCGTGACAGAAGAGAGGGCAAACTACATGGCGACTACACCCAGGACGACATCATCGAAAAACTTGAAAGAAGTCGTTTCCCAATTCCTCTTTTAATTTCGCGGTAGCCGTGTTTCATTTCGTTGTCATTTTTCTTTCAAACTGTATAATTTCCGCAGTTCTAGCCATCTGCGTTTCACTCGCAATCTTCCAAAGAAACCGTTATTTCTTCGACAGAACTTAAAAATGGTACATCATGTTGTTGTTGTTTATTATTTTTTTTATAGAGGACGGAAAAGAAACTGATACCAGCTTATGAATTTCGCGTGCAGTTTTATCGTGTCTATAATTAGGTGTCGTCTATGCCGTCTTATATACTTTAGTTCGCTATTTTTATGAAAGGTATACAAAAGATTATCTTTCTGAAAAAACACGGAGAACGGTATATATTTTGAGTGCGGTGAATAAATTCCGGAAGAGATAATTCTCCTTGCTCAGTGGTAGAACGTCCGAAGGCTAATAATAGGAGGTTTATAGGTTCGATTCCTGCTGCGCCGGAGAAATCGCGTTTCCTTTTGCTAAGTTTAAATTTGCCCGAGACACGATAACAAAATACATAATTTTCACACAGCTTTTTCGTAAAGTTAGATACTCAAATAGGGGTGGCGAATGGTCCCTCAAAAACTTTGGGTCTCGCAAAATTTTAGTCGAATTTCACGGGTCTCGCAGTCTCGTTTTTTAGCGGTTATGTGCTTCTCGCAGTCTCGATTTTTATACGAGAGTCTCGCACTCAAAACACTTTGCTCGGTCTCGCAAAGAAAAACGCTAGTCTCGCCATCTCGCAAAGTCTTGCATTTACCATTCGTTACCCCTTCAAATGACTTTTTAGGGCAATTTGGAATAAATAAGAACATTAAAAAAAAAACTGCGCGAACCCGTAATGCAATTGTAATTTACGGTCAATTTACGAGTGCTTTTTCTATTAACTCCGTAAGTATACGCGATGGTAGTTTCCCAAGTTCGGAGTCATGATAGTGTTCAGGCTTAACTTTTAAAGGGCCAATTGTCATAATATAGGGAAATATTAAAGTGACAATTACGCATTGAACAAAACTGACTTTCGAATACAGTGTCGAAAAGATATTTTATCTTCCTTTCTCGACCCAGCAGACTGCCCGCTTTGTTATTGTCCTTATTTTCTCCCTCCCTCTCTCTTTGGTTTTCGTAAGACCACTTACATCCCATTTACATGTGACCTTCCCCAGTACCACAAGGACTATCGCACTTTCAATCATAAGAAGCCACCTACATACAATTAAAATGAAGGCATCGCAAGACCACTAGCGACCGTATGACGTTTTCAGTTGTTTCTTTAACCGTGGAAAAATTAATCTGACGGAAACCGAGCAAAAATTATTACAAAAAGCGGTTAAAGAAGTGCTTTTTCTGTTTTAGACATAAGCATTACTTTTTCAGAGATAATAATCGAAATGAACTTTGCAGCTTTGCAGCTAGTTTCGCCTTTGGCATCGCAGCATCTTTCCTGTATGACGTAACATTCAATGCCGCAAAAAGGCAGTCCAAAAGACAGCCAGACAACTAAGCGTAGGTTTCTTTAACCTGAGCACGTTTAAAGTGGAAGTGCGACTTTTACGCGATGAAAACACCATGTATCGCGTGCCAAAATGCATTTTTAAGAAGGTGCGCAAGAAAACTCCTGACAGGACCAATACTACTGTTAGACAATAGAGCACTAAAGTGATGACATCACAAAAACTAATTTTCTAAAGTTAGTAATGGTAATAGGACTGAGTGGAGTCCAATTCGGTCTGTAATCATACGAGTGATTAACAAAATCGGACGACCGCGTAGCGGGAGTCCGATTTGTTTAATCACGAGAATGATTACAGACCGAATTGGACGACACGAAGTCTTATTACCAATTAATCATAACTTTAATAAAATGTGTGATATATTAACTTTTTTTTAAATCAAAACACACGAAATTCCAAAATTTGTTTTTGCTAGCCGTGAAAAAAAAAGCCATTTAAGCGCGCGCGTGATGGCGCGTACTGTCCAATTACTCAGGCATGACGCGTACTGTCCTATTTAACTGTCCTATTAAGGCTGAAATCAGGGCAGTTGATAGCCAATCAGATTTGAGAATTTTGTTATAGTTATGATTATGGGATTTATTGAGACATTTCAAAGGAGCATGATGAAAAATGCCAACAGGCCAAAAATCAGCCTCTCATGTCAATTTTGGAGTGAGATATTGCAGGTTTTACGCTGCAGTGATTCCATACAAATCCTTCTAATTTTGTCTCGGTTCCAAACGTTTAGAACAGAGACAAAATTAGAAGGATTTGTATGGAATCATTGGAGCGTAAACGTTACAATATCTTCACTTCAAAATTGACATGAGAGGCTGATTTTTGGCCTGTAGGCATTTTTCATCATGCTTTTTGCAAACATCTTAATAAATCCTATAATTTCAAAAATTGAGATATTTGTGACGTCACACTTTAGCACTCTATAGATAAGAGGTCGTAACTGAGCGGCAGTGAGTAGTTTCGCCCGCCGGCAGATGGTTCCTTTCCTTCCTAACACGTGAGAATTCGAACAAAGAGAAATCTGAGACAGAGTATGGTATCCTAGTACCGTCTAACTTCCAAACCTATGCCGACAACAACAAGCATTTTGTTAACAGTCAACGCACGTGGACAAACCTGAACTAATCACTACTGAAGCCAACCTACTACTAAGTAACAGACAAAGGTCAATTTGCGTGGGAAACGTTCTCTGGTTAAGCCGCAAAAACAAAACCATAAGGGCCCATGGCCACACAATACGTGGGTTTAATAATAGAGAATCACGGAGGAATGTAATTAAAAATTGACGGTTTAGAAACGTAAATGCCATTTTCCCGTATTTAATGGCTCCTGGTATTACGTAATGTCACCGTTTTACTAAACCGATGTTATGAGATATTATGAACGGTTTTGTGCTCTAGCTGACCGTGCGGCCAATAGTTACAAGTCTTACAAAAAAAAACTTATCAAAATGGTCTCCCGCTGAGCAAAATTAGAGTCCAAAGTACCCGGAGCAACTTCAGAGGGCGATAAAAATACTCAGCGTAGCACCGGAAACAAGAGGGCATGGGAAAACAATCACGAAACAGTTGGCTGCAGTTGGCAGCTCAGATTTCCCTTCCCAAGCCTCCTCCAAACGACCACGCCTCCTTCCCACCCTTAAACACGTAGTGTTCGTAGAAGATTTATGATAGAGATTGAATTTATAAATACAGACGTGAATTGCGCCTCGACCTGTTCCCGTTCAGGTTGAGCTCTTGTACGAAGAATTACGCAGCTATTGCAAACTGAAGCAACAGCTCGCTTTTTCCTCAAGTTGTGCTTCCCCTCTCTCAAAATAATGAATCGAAAACGGAAACACAGTCGATTCGATGGTAGTCCCAGAAGGCAACAGAGAGTTATACTGGTAAGCTTAAATAGTCTGTTCTGCGGCATAAATTCGTTTCCAAATTGAAAATTATCTCCCAAACGTTTGCCTTTGATTTATGCTTGCGATCTTGACATCGGCATCTAAATGGTTTTCTGCTAAAAAGATGCAGTGCACATGCAGTCTAAACCCTCTATTTGAGCTAACCCGGCTTACAATTACAAATGTGTTTGGATGTGCAGACTTTCACGAATCTGAATTCTTCTGATAAATCACTCAAACAAAGAGGGGGGGGGGGGGAGTGACATTTCTTATATTATTCATGACAAAACCGTGCCTGTCTCCATTGAGCAATTTTGTTTTGTGCGTGTTTTATCTAAAACAGCGTGAAGAGTTTAATCTGTAAAGACTGACTACAGTAAATTAACATTTGTAGACTCTGTTCTATGATTGGATGTGGCTCCTAGATTTTTGGCTTTCTTGATCTAAAGCTCCGTTCCATTCAGCTCTATCAGATAAAAAGATAAAAACTCCGTTTTGAGTGACCTTTGTGCAAATCTTGAGCAACAGGAATTATTGACCAGGAATTATTGACCAAGATGATACAGGGAAAGATCCAAATTGAAATATCGAATTCGTCGAGTTATGGTAGAAAAGAAAATCATAAATTTTGTCCGAAATAAAACTTAAAAGGTTTCAAATCGTTACCCACTCTCTTATTAAAAGTCGGACTGAATTTCAGCCCCTCCCCCCGTCTTTGTTTTAGCGGCTGCAAGAAGTACTCGGGCAAGAGCCCATATTATAATGGGGCTTTTTACACGCTACATGCGTAATTCCGTCCGGTCCGTGTGTGGTTGTATTGATTTGCTACACATTTCAACTGAATATTTAGCCGTTCCTGTGCGTTTGTATCCAGCCCAGATTTGACCCGTTGCGTTAAAAGTACGTCTGATTCAGAGGTATGAATTACCAAAAGTGGGTCGGGTCGTTGTAAACTATAAAATTTTCCCCTCGATCCCGACAAATTTTCTGGTACCCGCCGCATGCTACGGTTGAGTAATATTCAACTCAGGCGCTGTCGTCGCCTTCAAGGTGTTATACCCTGTTTTCGCGTTCGCGCTTCGTCCAATTTCCCTCTGTTTTGAGTGCCTACCATACAGACTAGAAGGTCGTCTTATTTTTAGCAGTGATATGATTATATAATTTATTGTATTCATATGCATACTGCGAAAAGCTTGTTATTCTACACAGCGTTGGTCCGCTTTTCGTTACTTTCTTCCCGATTCTATCGCTTTTTACCCAAAAATCACGTTGAGAACTGAGGAATTTTGTTTCTATCTTTCACTTTATGACCTATATTTTAGAAGCAATTCGGGTGTTGCCGGCTTTAAGTGTTCCCACCTTAAAATGATCTAATGAAGGGTTTGACTACAACGATGGACGAACAACGCCTCGCGAAAGCAGCTGTTCGATTACATTTTGGGGCGAGCCGCCTTTTCTCCCGTGATAATTCTGAACATTTTCACTTTATTTCGACTAGTATGGGGGCTGTTTCGTGACCTCGATCACTACAAATCATGGCTTTTTCAACTGAGAATCACGAAACGAATCACCGAGTGCACATGAACGACATGATGTAACCATCACGTGTACGCTATTTTGCCTCAGCAGGTAAACAAACTTGTTTCTATTTTCGCGGGCAAAGTCCATTTTCGTGCTATGACTCCACGTGAGTACAGTTTAATTCACGCGCCGCTCACATGAAAACAGCTCTCTGATTGGTTTATTCTGCCGGAAGTTTACTATGATTGGTCCAACCCCCAAAACGCCCTCTGCACTGCATGATCACAGTGGCTGATCTAAGTTCAACCGAATACAACGATAACAAAAATCCCTTTCGCTCTTCAATTATTCCCAGAGTTTTCTGGAGTTTAATGTCGTACCATGTACGCGCTGCCTTTGTCTCCTCCTTCAACGCCTTCATCTTCGTTTAAGGACATGGAGGTAAACACGATCGAGTAGAGTTTGGCTCGCTTAGATCTGTTTGTCACTTAACATTTTTTCTTCACGTTTTCTTTTCTGTAGGAAGACACAAACGCTACGCACTCGGACTCTGAATCTTGCCATAGCGAAACAAGTGAAAACGTAGACTTAGATGCTGTTCAGTCTCTTCTTGCAATGAGTCAATGGTCGCCCCCTTGTCCAGAAAGAAACACACCGAGCCCCGACTCTGGGCTTTCCTCAATAAGCAGAAATTCATCCAGCGCTTCCCTAAGTAGCACTACTTCCGTCGAGAGAGAACCGGAGAACGCTCACCCACAGGTACAACTACGAGCAGCTTCGTATTTTGTGGATATAATAGTCTACACATTTTGTTAACGATAACTTAAATTTAAATCCTTCTTTTTTAAATCTCTTCGTTTTGTTTTATTTTGTTCTTTCGTAGCTTTGTAGCAGCGGAGTTCAGTGTACGGCTTCATCAACTTTGTCATCTTCCAACCAAACAACGTCTACTTCCAGCCCTGGAAACACTCCGTTTACACCGATTTCGTCGGCAGCTACTCCAGCTGCTACAGTGGCCGGTTTACCGCTGAAAGTTTTTCCAGGGGCAGTTAATATGAACCCCGTTTTGCTGGCCAACACTGGAGGTAACTTACCCGCTGGCGCGGTTGTTGTACTTTGCCCCTTGTCTACAAACACGAGTCCCGAAGTGGGCAACATTACACAGTTTCCACAAAGAAGTTTTCTCGTGACCCAAGCTGGACTGATCTCTCAACTTCAATTGCGGAATCAACAAGACAACGAGGGAGAAAAGACTCAAGCCAATCGGCGAAGGAACCATGTTTGTTCTTTCGAAAATTGTGGGAAAACCTATTTCAAAAGCTCTCATTTGAAGGCCCATATGCGAACGCATACAGGTATGTCAAAACCTCTAAGGGTTGTTAGCCAGCGTTGTACTTTTAGGGTGTAGTGTTTTTCCATGTTCTTGAAAAAATTTCCGTGAAGTTTCTTGACCCGCTGCGAGCAGGCTATATCAGTCTTAGTGCCCGTGTTTTTTTGTGGAATTTTTTTTGTGTTTACGTGCAGGGAACGGCCCTGCACACTCCTTTGTCGTGCCTGTCACACCCCCACCCATTGTTATATCACATGTAAGAGTCCACAGTCAAGGGCAAACACATAGACATCACGTGTACTGCGACTGATATTCTACGTATTCCATGTCAATGAGCATATGTTGGCGGGAAAAGATAGAAGAAACATTCATTACATACTTGAAATGTTTAGCGCAACGTAGTCTTGCTTGACGGAATCTTAGATTTTTCGCATTAAGTACTAGATTCTTAAGGTTCAAAGTTCTTATTTAGATTAATTCATCCACTTACGTAACGAAGTCGGTGCTACGATTCAGTGAAGTTTCTGGAATATAGTGTTAATTTTTATCGTCTTTTATGAAAGATATTGATCGTGAAACGACATTTAACAGTGTCTCATAAACTAAGCAAGAACCAGAACATTAAAAGAAAAACTGGTGAATGTCGGCTTTCAGTGTAAAATTGTGGGTTAAAGTTTTTCTGAAGTACCAAAAGATATCTATCGCTATTGTGCAACATTCATGTAACTTTGTAAGTTTTGGAAATTTCCTCGCGTTTGTCATGTACAGTATTTGCAGTCCCTCAGTCTGCCAGTGATGTAGGGTATTGTGTTGACAGTTCACTTTTTAGAACTGAGTACATTTGCTTGTTTTCAAAAGAGATAATTATGTACTGTAGCTACAGGGTTATTGTAATGTATAGGACTTAAGTTTAGCTTTCATATCATTTTCAGGAGAGAAACCATTTCCTTGCACATGGGAAAACTGTGACAGACGGTTTGCAAGGTCGGATGAGTTAGCAAGACACAGAAGAACCCACACTGGTGAAAAACGCTTTGCTTGTCCACTTTGTGGTAGGCGGTTCATGAGATCTGACCATTTAACAAAACATGCAAGGAGACACATGACTGCAAAGAAAGTACCTGGATGGCAGGTAGAAATGAATAAGTTGAACCAAGTTGTAACCACAATGCAGCCAGGTGGTTTAAATGTAGGAAACAGTGGGTCTAATACAGTAAACACTTCGCATCCCATGCAACTGTCTAGTCCCACTCTTCCCAGTATGGTTTTGGGGACAGCAAGTGTTGGGTCAATGTCACAGCAAAGTGCTTCAATGTCAGCAAGTTCATAAAGTTGACTGTTCTCTAGTCAGGAGAATACATGCAGCAAACAGAGTAGGCTGGTGTTCAAACACAGTTCTGTTTGGTCCGTAAGAAGCCAGAGTGGTCCTAGAAACCATGGTACTGCACATGCATGTCACCAGAAATAGTGACTTCCTGCATGTAAAGTCTTCTGGCACTGAACCTTTGATGTCCATGTAATTTCAAATACTGCCATAAGAAAGACAGAAAACTAAAAAAAGAATTTGTTATTTAACTGTGTTACTTAAGCAGTAGTTTGAATATCAACTTCTTTTTATTTGATGCAAGGAGTTTTATAAAGGGGTGTCTTCCTTACATTGGGCTCTGCTGGGCAGTGTGTGCCAATTGGTCAAATAGCCTTAGAAATGGAATTTCAAGGTGTATGTACATGCCTTTTCTGTAGAGTTATTTAACTTGGATGTTTGGTATGGTTCAATTCACTTGTAGAAGTAGAAATTTACGTTACTGGTATGTTTTTTGTTTCTTGCATTGTAAATATTTGTTCATTCATTTTAAGACAATGTGCAACATAAATTGATGTATCGAGATTGGTTTAAATTAATTGTTACTGTATAAAGAGAAAGTCTTGCTATTGTATTGATCAAGAAAAACTTTGTTCAGCTGTCTGATTATTCAACAACTATGCAGCTATCATTGGTGTGTTAGAGTGGCCTACTATCTTACAGTGTGTAACTAACAGTCATTAGTAACTTGGTGGCTTTATGTATAAAAAGATGTGAGGTATGATTTGTATAAGAAACGCCCATAATTTGCCACTTTGCTTTCACAAATTGTCCCTTGTCAACTTGCTTATTAAAAGACTAAAATTCAGCTCAAATTGTCTAATATACCCGTTATCACAAATAAAACAAAAAAAAAATGCATATACATATAAGTTTTGTAAAGATATCTTGCTTTATCAAACACAGAAAAAGAATTTCTCGTGTATATACATTGTTAATTTATTTTAATGTTTTGTTATGCTTGATGATGCTGTAAAATGAGTTTCATGGAATAAAAAATAAATTGAAACTTTCAAAAGAATTTTGGATTTATCAGTGTCAACAACAAGAGAGAATATTGAAAGGCGACATTTCGCTAGAACGTTAGCGCTTCGCCCGAGCGAACGTTTTAACTGATGCTGGACTTGTGTCTTTGAAAATTTATCCTTTTGGCACCTTCACAGGGGTATCCGGTCGATTAGCCCCCAAGTCGATTAGCCCCTAGTCGATTAGCCCCCACTAAGTCGATTAGCCCCCAAGTAAAAGTCGACCAGCCCCAAATGAAAATCTGTTTTCAACTTACTAGGTTACTCTTCTTTGGGTTTCTCGTTGTTTTACTAATGCTTGGAATTGAAGTCAATAACTTTAAGATCGTTTGTTCGTTCGATCGTTCGTCCGTTAAGGGTGGCCGGATTTACTTTCTTCTTTTTTAAAATCTTTACTTTGCGTTTAAAAGCTTCATGACTTTTGCTTGGTTTATGATCTTTAGAACGAGATTTAGTTCTGAATGTCAACAGGCAAACTTGGAAGAAGCGAATCCGAGTTCTACCTATGGGAGTTGAAGGCACCACCTTCCGAATACAAGTTCGGACGCTTTACTTCTCAGCCGTAGGTCAGTGACTCGTCAGAGCAAGGCCATACCTAAAAAGAAAGTTGTTTCTCATCATAACTCTGAATGCGATGAAATCTGCGCTGGTCATTGTTGCCTCTTATTAAAACAGAACTTAAAAATTATTTTCCATTCTTTTAAGAAGTTAACAATTATTTTCGTTGTTTAAAGAAGTTAAAAATTGGAAAAATGACTGTTTACGGTTAACATTTTTTAGGGCTACTGGTTAAAATTTTCCAATTTTTACGCCTAACGGCTAAACTTTGGGCTCATTCTACGGCTAACGGTTACCCCTATTCTGAGACCCTCTCGTGTTGGGTTCAAGTTAGCACCCTAAGCGGTACCAATAACAAATTTAAGCCACTAAAAGGTACAACGAGCACCCCGTCACTTTCATAGGAGATTACCCCACGAGCCTGGATTCTTCTTCCTCTTCTCAGTTATATATAACTATGCTCTTCTTGTTCTTGTTCTTGTCCTTCTCTTCCTCTTCCTCTTCTTCTTCTTCTTTGTGTTCTTATTATTATGATTATTATGATGCTAGTCAATTTTGCTGGAAGTAAGTCGCCTTAAGATCTGGAAACGCTTTGAACCGATTAATATTTAGTGGTGGACACTTCCCGGGAATTTTTTTTTCGATGCAGTAGTTCACTGGAAAACATAACAGGCATTTACAAAGTGGTTCGTAGAACTAGAGATGAGGAGCTCGTAATTAAGGGGAGATTTGACTGTTCAAAAATACTTTTCATAATATACTATATTAATGATTATGGTACCAGTATAATTTTTCATTACCAAGTTTTGATATAAATACTCATTGCTACAGTCCTGGATTCTGTTTGTTAAAAATTTCCGATAACTTTACAGTCCTGTAGCGCTATTTTAGGTCGGAGTGTACCTAATGTTTTCATAGTTTTAACCTTGAAAACCAACAAAATCATTGTAAAAATCTAGTATCCGTTCGGCAACTTTGCAACCATAAAGTAGCTTTCCGGATCCGGTAAGTGCCAGGCCTTTAGAGAGGCCCTGTTGGGGGAGGGATGGGGTACCCATGTCCCTCCTCTAAATTTCGCAGGCAGCTATGTCGGCATTTGGCAATATTCGTATGTCGCTTGTTAGAAGAACTTCGTCTCGGAGGAGTTGCGTCGCTTTCTTTTATTCGTTGGAGTAGTCTGTCGTTCGTCGCCAGTTCATGGCTCTCATGTCGCCGGTTCAAGACTTGTCGGAATTCACCCCTAGCAAGGCCTCTTTAGAGAAACGGTCCGCAGAAGCTAGGTTGGATTCCCGCAGAATGCTTGTGTAGTTCTCCGCTTAAAAACCAGCCTAACGTGAAAATCAATTCTTGACAGGAGCTCCTCACCCAGTGATGGGCTCCCGTTATTGATGAAACATTGTGATTATCAGGAGCCCTGTGAGTATAAATTAGCTTTACGGACCCGAGAAATATATAGATAGATAGCCCCTACCTATTCTGGGTAGCCAGTTTTATCCATTTCTCCGACAGCTCTCACAGAATTCGCTTCTTTTCTGGTGAAAATGTTAGCTTATTCGGTTCTTACTTTTCATCTCATTCTCATTTTCATTCTTTTCTTTCATTTTCATGTGACTGACGCAATGACTTTGCAACACAAATGGACCAATCATGATGCTCTATCCACATGGTTACTCGATGTCGACACCGCGGTTTCTTTTCGACGGTCGAGCGAGTTCTTGAAGAGAACGTTCGGACGTCGTCTCGTTATCTGTTAAAAAAGTTCTCGTGAAAACAGTCACCATTCCGCGTTTAAAAGAGAGAAGAAGTGTCTGCTGCGACCCTGCGGTGAAGGTAAATGTTTCTTTGAAAGAAACCAGTGGAATATCTCGCTCCTGCTTTGTCAAACAAATGGCCACGTTGAATTGAGAAAAGGAAAATGGCGCTCATTAAAATCTTGTTCGCGATGTTTTCTAGGGCGGCCACACCGCGGAGATCTACTCCAATTGTCCAGAGGCCGATTACCTCAAGAAGAAGAAGTTCGAGTTTACATTCAAAGTTGATTCTGATCCTAGCTAGCCTTTGCTAAGGGTGCATTTTGGAATACAAAGTTGTGTAAGTACTTCGGTTTGGTGCTTTACTATACTTGACCGCTTGCTGTAGTAATTTGAATGGTAATGATGCGTTTTTTTACGGTGACGAGTTGTGTTCCATCAACCTTTGTGGTGTTAAACTGAAGGCTAAAAAGTTAAGGTTTTCCTATTGCTGTAGCACGGACAATGCATCTAGTCGCTTGGGAAAGGTTCATCGCGTTAAAGAAAAAAAATGACATAGTTAAGACTTAGGTAAAATACATTTTACGTGAGTAGAATATTATGGTAAGGAGATATAGCTTAGTATCCAACAACTGATATAGATATAATGTGGTTGAGTTTACTCTGTTGTAAATTGTACAATAACTGTAGACCACTTAACAGCGTTAATACGCCTAAACATCCAGAGTGAACGGTGAACAATAAATTGCATTAAAATGAAGAAACCGTTTGCTTTCCGTATTACCTCTTTTGCCGAAATCCGTACTTCAAAGGATCTTTGAGAAGGGTTTTGGGCAACACTACAATTTTCGCTTAGTTTCGTACCGATAGAATGGAATGGCATGCTACAAAGTAATTAGCATAACGTGTATTTCGGAGATTAAAGTTTTTCTCAAAGAAATTGGTTTTGGATGGAATTTTGTGCTAGAGCTTCACCTGCTAGCAATCCAGTTTCCATAAGCAATTGAGAAGAAAATGAACAATTCATAAGAAAATGAAAAATAAAACCGTTTAAAGTTAGTTAAAACTACATTACAAAGTGAAACACTTCATGAAGGCCCACTAAGGTGCAGTACTGTATTGGCACTGTTTGACAATTTTCGCTTTTTTGCTGTCAAAGCTGAGAATTTTGGCCAAATTTTTACATAACCCCACATTATGCATGCTATGGCGTTACTTTTTCATTCTTCAAAAACAAGAAATGTTTAGTGAGAAAGTATGGTTATAGGACGAAGAATGAATTGTGGGGTTGTGTGGGAATCTGGGCAACATTTTCTAAAAAGTTTCCCTAAATTCTTGTTGCTATAATTTAGGAGCTTTTCTGTCGTTCTCGGAATAAATGGAACATGCCAAAAAGGTTGACCAGTTATCCCTTGTCAATAACCAATAGTTGCAAGTGTTTTGTATGGCCCAAAGGCAATATTTCTTGCAAGTCATGTGGGGTATTAAAGCAATAAACGGCAGTCTCTATGGGTCTGCCAGGGTAATAAACCATGGAGGATGTTGGGAGAACACAAGAAGAGCTTGTAAATCACTTGTCCTTCGAGTGTCCTCCCATCATCCCAAGTGGTTTATTATGCCAATAAAACCATAGAAACTGGGGTTTATTTAGATAAGGGCATGTGCTTATAGTTGTAATGCCAAAGAGAGTTCTGCTTGAAATAAAATAAAATAGAATTAAACCAACATGGCACCCACCAAGGAGAATAAAGCGTGCAAAGTGTACAAGTGTAGCTATTGCATTAAGTGTGAAGACAGTAGCTACACTTGTAAATTGCACTTGAAAGAGTTTTATTGGATTGACCCCAGTTAATAGTTTGGAAGTAAAAGGGTTAATCCTTTTGAAACTCCTAAGGGGTCTCCCTTTGATGAGTAAAATTGTCTGGTGTTAGCCAGAGTAAAATCTGTAAAGTCACTCATAGGGCTTAAAGGGTTAAAAGCTGTTGGTTGCAATTATTAGATTGGGCAATTTGGACAGTACGTAAGATTCATGGGCAAAACTTGTCTTTTAAGAACCACTAATCATTTTGTTACTGGTTATTGGTTCTTTACGCAGCCTTCAGTTTTGTTTGTTGACAATGAAGTGTGTGCTTAGTGAGGGTGTAACATTGGACATAGTGAAGGATGACTTGTCCCACCGGGACATGATTGGAGAAAAAACTGATGCCATGGGGAGAGAGGTTGGCTACTTTTTCATATGAGATTATTGTATGGTGGTACTTAAAATATCTATAATTCTCATAATTGTTTGTGAATGTTGTGCTGAAGCAGGTTGTCTTTTGATGGAGAACATGTTTCGTGTCAAGCATTGCATTCATTTGTGTTAACACTTTTACGAGGAGTTCCTTGGTTTCTTTTCATTTGAAAAAAGCTTTGTAAGATTGAAGTTTTATTGCAAACATGATTATTATATGAATAAACCTAGATCTTGAGTATCCTTCTGGAAAAATCTCCTAGAAGAAGTAAATATTTCCTTTCCCAGTCAAAAAACATGCAGTAAACCTCTAAAGCAACCAGTTAACCCATTGACGTCCAATGCGCCCTCGTGCACCCGGAAATATAATCCCTCTGAAAATCCAGTGCGCCCTCATGCGCCTTGTCAGATGTTGCCTACTTTGATTGGCTGTAGCTAAGAAACTATACTCCCCCGAGAACTAAAATGCAGTGAAACGTGACATGCATAAATTTAGCTTTCATTTGAGACCAAACACGCGAGAATACGTTCTGTTTACGATTTTTCACGAATTTTTGAAAACAGCAGTTTAAATCTGAACATCGCTTCTGGTGGAGTTGACGAATTTTCAGGTTCATCCAATAAAAAAGAAGATTTCTTCGCCGATTTTACAGTCGAAGAAATCAGTCAAATGAGGCAGAATCGTCGAAGACGGCGAGAGCAAGAATCACTTCAGCAGTGGATGAAGAGATTATAACGCTCTCATCGACCAACAACCTCAGGAAAGCGCAAGTAATTCCGACGTTAAGGTTTTTGCTGATGAAGAAAGCGGCGAAAGCAGCGATGAAGAAACTGTTAGCAACGCAGATTCCGAGGACGCATCGCTAAATCAACTTCGGTGGTCAAATACATTGAGTGAAATCAATGTAGAAGAGTTCTCTGTTCGCTGCGGCCCATCCAGAAATCTCGACAGCCAAAGATTTCTTCAATCTTTATATCAACAACGAATTCCTTGATGAAATCATCCGGCACAGCATTGCCTATGCTCGTCGAAAGGGCGATGCAACGTGCGTAACCAATCGAGTGGAAATTTCAGCATATCTTAGCCTCAATATTTTAATTGGAATCCACGAACTTCCACAGCTGGAAATTTACTGGGATTCTGATGAATTTATTGGACTTTCGGGCTTCAAAAAACCATTCCTAAGCAGCGTTTTAAAAATCTGGGATAGTACTTCCATCTTGCCGACCCAAATACCGAGGACCGAGCAGATCTGCTTTGCAAAGTTCGGCCGCTTGTTACTGTATTAGAACGGAGCTTTTCCGAAGCCTACACACCCGGCAAAAACATCACTGTGGACAAGGGGCTTGTGAAGTTCAACGGTAGACTGTCTTTCAAGCATTATATGCACATGAAAGCGCACGGAAGGCCAACGCCGAACCTTCGAAACATCGTACGCATGTGAACAGTGTGGTGTTCCTTTGTGTCGCCAAATGCGGGGTGAAAGGTCTTGCTTTGCTGGATGGCACGGCTAAACTTTGTAGAAATGAAGAGACAGAACTTTTCCTTTGTTGTATATATCCTTTCTCTTTTTATTACAATGCAGTCTCGTCGTAGAAATGATTCCAGGCTCGCTGCGTAGGGCTTCGCTTGTTGACCATTGTTCGTAGATGAACACAACAGATTTACTTCATTGTTTAGTTACATTTATTGTTTATAATCAGAATTGATGTATTCTCCATTCATTTTGGAACTAAAATTGAAGCATTATATCAAGTTTGTTGGTCTTGAGTCGCAAATAAATGTTAGTGGTTGCGTCTTATGACGTATCGTGATGTCGCAGTGGCGGGGAAATTCAAAATTGAATCACGCTCAAAAGCTGAAGATTTATTTCTTCCTGGCTAGACGACCCGTTCCAAATTCAACTAGGATTTCATAACTGCCTTTTTACGCAACATACTGAATAAAATTAGGGTATAATGTGTGTTGTTCTATTTTAAATTTCTCGGAAAGCTGATGGGCACTGTACATAACTATGCAAAGGATGCCCTGCTGAATGGATTTGCCAAGTTTCATATTTTTTTTAAGAAAGCGTCTTGCACTTCTGTAAGATAAAAGTTGATTTAGTAAATCTTTATTATATAAATAGGATTTCTGTGAATTTTTACAGCAGAAGGACAAAGGGAACTCATTAAAATCTTGAAATGTTTTTACACTGGTGTGTGAGTTCACTCAAGTGGCCATTTTGTCTGGATTTTGAGAGGGTGGTCTGGGCTCAGGGTCTTGGATGTCAATGGGTTAATATTGATATTGTTTACCCTTAGTTGTAGCTAACATTCCTTGCTTGCTACAACCAATGATCAAGTTAAGCCACTTGTTCAGGGAAAAAAAAACAGTAACATCACCAGGGTTCAAACCTTGGTCCTCCTAATCACAAGTCTATTGTCCCTCCACAATTTTGTTTGCTCACAGTGGTGATAAATATATTTCAAACAGGATATGGATGATGCCTTCTACATTGTAGACTTGGCTGATGTTCTCCTCAAGCACAAGAAGTGGGTTTCATTGCTACCAAGAGTAGAACCATTTTATGGTAAGCAACCAGTTCTCACCCTGCAATTTCTGCAAGGTCAATAATTTTTTCCCAGTATTTTTTTCAAAGAAAATGCTGTGTTGGTTGGTTTATTGTTTTATCGTAGGTTTAAATTATACTTCCTTTGTTCCAAACTCATTATGATACATTACCATACCAAAAAACAAAGGAAAATAAAATTAAAACCAGGGAAAAATCTTAACGACAATCTAGATACTGTTTACAGTGGTTTTTCATTCCTTTACAGCAATGAAGTGCAACAATGATCCAGTTATCTTGCAGCTATTGTCAGGATTAGGAATCGGATTTGATTGTGCGAGCAAGGTATTAACATTTTTCAAGACTCTTTTCTTTCTCTACAATTATTTGACCTGTACGGGGTAGGGTGAGAAGACATTCCAAGTCAACATGGGACAGGATCTGCTTCCTAAACTTTTTGTTAATCTTTTACTGCATTACTTTAGTATTCTCCTAGTAAAAGCCATGTTTATCTTCTTTGTTTGAACTAAGAGGAAGCACTTAAGCTTATTTTTTTTTTCCCACTTATAGGCTGCACTTTTTTCAGGGAAAAGAATGCTCCAAATTAAGGGTGCTGCCTATATGTTGGTACACAAGTTTGAGGTCTAATTGATATGCACAAGGTTCCATACAGAATGAAAGTTTTAGTGAAACATATAAGACAATATGGGTGGAATTGAAACACAATTCTGACTTAGGGCTAATGCTCGAAAAGTCAATACCTCCTTTTTACCTCGTACCATGAGGTATGGTGATGGTTGGATTGGTCACTCCATTCCCATTAGACAGTTAATTTATGCATTAAATATGAATTTAACAGGTTCTCCCGTCTCCCCCACTAGGTTTGGTTTTGTCCACACAGTTGTGGAATTGTTTTATGTTCACATATGTGGGGAGAGGGGGTGAGACAAAGCGGCAGCACATGTTTACAAAATGGTGTCTGTTGTGTTGAGCCCGATGCAAAGATTTTCAAGGCGGGTTTTCGTTCCTTTCGCTCCATCTTTGATCAAAATAAACTTTTGAAGATCTCGCAAACAAACAGGACATGTGTTCAAGAATGCTAGAGGGGAAAGAAATGGGTTTTAAAGTCTTAAAAGTGACAATGTCTCCAGTTTGGATGACACGTAATTGATCAGTCGTAGCAAGAGTGCACAAAATGAACTATTTGGAATGAATGCTTTATGGTCTGGGGAAAGGACAGCACTTCATGGAATAATTACCACAGACCACGAGGTAGCTCGAAGGAGCCTTTGATTTACCTTAGGGTAATATAACTTACTTATCAACTGGTTTGGTTATCTTAATTTTTTTCTGTAATAAATATGTAGTTGCCCATTGACATTTGATAGAGACAAACTGTTAATCGGGAAGCCAGCAAGTCTCCTGTTATGTTCGGTCTGTAAATTGTGCTTGATTTTCCCAAAGACAAACTGGTATGTTGCTCAGCATTTTCTGCAGTAAGGAATGTCGCTTTCTAGAACTGTAAAGCATTTTCATCAGTAAACATTATTGTCGTGCATTGATTCCTGCCATTTTATGTTCACTGCAATCCCGCTGAGCAAGAGTTTTGCTCTTGCATTTGTTCCATGTTTGGATTAACGTTAAGTTTAACATTTGACCCATCAATTTTAATTGAGGTCGACCCAGATTATTTTGGAACAACCCAAACTACCATTTAGTTTGTCTCATGTGAAGTTCGATGTTCAACCCAAGCCTATGATATTGAAAATTGAAATTTACGCCAACCAGTTAGCTCAGTTACTGTGCGTGAGTTCGCGGGTTCAAACCCTCGGCTGGACCAACACTCCAGGTCTTTAAATAACTGAGGAGAAAGTGCTGCCTTTGTAATGACATTTGCATATGGTTAGACTTTCTAGTCTTCTCGGATAAGGACGATAAACCGTAGGTCCCATCTCACAACCCTTGTTCATGCTAACTTAGTGGGACATTAAAGAACCCACATGCACCTTTCCCCCTTCTACAGAATTGTCCAAGAAAAAATGAGTATGAATGTTCATTTTGCGCGTAGGTAGTATTTGATTTTAGTATTTGCTTCACTTGTGCTTTGTTTTCATTTGTTGAACTATCAATGTTTTTTACCACCAAACCAATTGTTAAATTGGGGGTGTGGCCTATACGCGGGAAAATATGGTAGTTTTGTTAGATTATGTGTAAACTACTATGCCTGCCACATATGATGCCAACACAATATTACTTTGGTCTGCAACACATTTTTTGTAGAATGTTAATGTTTCTTTTCTGATTGTTAGGTTGAAATACAAACCATGTTGGATGTGGGTGTACCTCCATCTAAGATTGTGTATGCCAATCCTTGCAAGCAGGCTTCTCACATCAGGTTTGTTGAATTCATCTGTTTTGTTTGGCCTGAGACAAGTCTGTTTTTTGGACACATGCATGGTCAAATTATTATCATTATTATTATACCATGCCTAAAATAGGAGGCCATTTTCTAAATTTTTTTCTTAGTACTGATGATTTCAGTACTAAGAGAAAAATAACAATAGACTGTAATACGTTCAGGATACAAATTGGTCTTACAAAGATGACAACCATTTTCTTATCATGTTTAGTACCATTGGTCTCTTAACTATGCATTTGCTAAGGGAATAAACAAGAGCGTACGAGCTCGTCTGTGCGTTAGTACTAGCGTACTAACGTACCAAGGGAATGAATAAGAACGTACGAGCTCATCTGTCCTTAGTACTAGCGTACTAACGTACTAAGGGAATGAATAAGAACGTACAAGCTCGTCTGTCCTTAGTACTAGCGTACTAACCTACTAAGGGAATGAATAAGAACCTACGAGCTTATCTGTCCTTAGTACTAGCGTACTAACGTACTAAGGGAATGAATAACAACGTACGAGCTTGTCTGTGCGTTAGTACTAGCGTACTAACGTATTAAGGGAATGAATCACAACGTACATGCTCGTCTGTGCGTTAGTACTAGCGTACTAACGTACCAAGGGAATGAATAAGAACGTACGAGCTCATCTGTCCTTAGTACTAGCGTACTAACGTACTAAGGGAATGAATAAGAACGTACAAGCTCGTCTGTCCTTAGTACTAGCGTACTAACCTACTAAGGGAATAAATAAGAACCTACGAGCTTATCTGTCCTTAGTACTAGCGTACTAACGTACTAAGGGAATGAATAACAACGTACGAGCTTGTCTGTGCGTTAGTACTAGCGTACTAACGTACTAAGGGAATGAATCACAACGTACATGCTCGTCTGTGCGTTAGTACTAGCGTACTAACGTACTAAGAGAATAAATAAGAACGTACAAGCTCATCTGTCCTTAGTACTAGCGTACTAGCGTACTAACGTACTAAGGGAATGAATAAGAACGTACGAGCTCATCTGTCCTTAGTACTAGCGTACTAACGTACTAAGGGAATAAATAAGAACGTACAAGCTCATCTGTCCTTAGTACTAGCGTACTAACGTACTAAGGGAATGAATATGAACCTACAAGCTCATCTGTCCTTAGTACTAGCGTACTAACGTACTAAGGGAATAAATAAGAACGTACAAGCTCATCTGTCCTTAGTACTAGCGTACTAACGTACTAAGGGAATGAATAAGAACCTACAAGTTAATCTGTCCTTAGTACTAGCGTAGTAACGTACTAAGGGAATAAATAAGAACGTACAAGCTCGTCTGTCATTAGTACTAGCGTACTAACGTACTAAGGGAATGAATAACAACGTACGAGCTTGTCTGTGCGTTAGTACTAGCGTACTAACGTACTAACGTACTAAGGGAATGATAACAACGTACGTGCTCGTGTGTGCGTTAGTACTAGCGTACTAACGTACTAAGAGAATAAATAAGAACGTACAAGCTCATCTGTCCTTAGTACTAGCGTACTAACGTACTAAGGGAATAAATAAGAACCTACGAGCTCATCTGTCCTTAGTACTAGCGTACTAACGTACTAAGGGAATAAATAAGAACCTACAAGTTAATCTGTCCTTAGTACTAGCGTAGTAACGTACTAAGGGAATAAATAAGAACGTACAAGCTCGTCTGTCATTAGTACTAGCGTACTAACGTACTAAGGGAATGAATAACAACGTACGAGCTTGTCTGTGCGTTAGTACTAGCGTACTAACGTACTAACGTACTAAGGGAATGATAACAACGTACGTGCTCGTGTGTGCGTTAGTACTAGCGTACTAACGTACTAAGAGAATAAATAAGAACGTACAAGCTCATCTGTCCTTAGTACTAGCGTACTAACGTACTAAGGGAATAAATAAGAACCTACGAGCTCATCTGTCCTTAGTACTAGCGTACTAACGTACTAAGGGAATAAATAAGAACGTACCGTGAAGCTCAACTGTCCTTACTACTAGCGTACTAACGTACTAAGGGAATGAATAAGAACGTACAAGCTCGTCTGTCCTTAGTACTAGCGTACTAACGTACTAAGGGAAGGAATAAGAACCTACGAGCTTATCTGTCCTTAGTACTAGCGTACTAACGTACTAAGGGAATGAATAACAACGTACGAGCTTGTCTGTGCGTTAGTACTAGCGTACTAACGTACTAACGTACTAAGGGAATGAATAACAACGTACGTGCTCGTCTGTGCGTTAGTACTAGCGTACTAACGTACTAAGAGAATAAAGAAGAACGTACAAGCTCATCTGTCTTTAGTACTAGCGTACTAACGTACTAAGGGAATAAATAAGAACCTACGAGCTCATCTATCCTTAGTACTAGCGTACTAACGTACTAAGGGAATAAATAAGAACCTACGAGCTCATCTGTCCTTAGTACTAGCGTACTAGCGTACTAACGTACTAAGAGAATAAATAAGAACGTACAAGCTCATCTGTCCTTAGTACTAGCGTACTAACGTACTAAGGGAATAAATAAGAACCTACGAGCTCATCTGTCCTTAGTACTAGCGTTCTAACGTACTAAGGGAATAAATAAGAAGGTACAAGCTCATCTGTCCTTAGTACTAGCGTACTAGCGTACTAACGTACTACGGGAATGAATAAGAACCTACGAGCTTGTCTTTGCGTTAGTACTAGCGTACTAACGTACTAAGGGAATGAATAACAACGTACGAGCTTGTCTTTGCGTTAGTACTAGCGTACTAACGTACTAAGGGAATGAATAACAACGTACGTGCTCGTCTGTGCGTTAGTACTAGCGTAATAACGTACTAAGAGAATAAATAAGAACGTACAAGCTCATCTTTCCTTAGTACTAGCGTACTAACGTACTAAGGGAATAAATAAGAACCTACGAGCTCACCTGTCCTTAGTACTAGCGCACTAACGTACTAAGTGAATAAATAAGAGCCTACGAGCTCATCTGTCCTTAGTACTAGCGTACTAACGTACTAAGGGAATAAATAAGAACGTACAAGCTCATCTGTCCTTAGTACTAGCGTACTAGCGTACTAACGTACTAAGAGAATAAATAAGAACGTACAAGCTCATCTGTCCTTAGTACTAGCGTACTAACGTACTAAGGGAATGAATAACAACGTACGAGCTTGTCTGTGCGTTAGTACTAGCGTACTAACGTACTAACGTACTAAGGGAATGATAACAACGTACGTGCTCGTGTGTGCGTTAGTACTAGCGTACTAACGTACTAAGAGAATAAATAAGAACGTACAAGCTCATCTGTCCTTAGTACTAGCGTACTAACGTACTAAGGGAATAAATAAGAACCTACGAGCTCATCTGTCCTTAGTACTAGCGTACTAACGTACTAAGGGAATAAATAAGAACGTACCGTGAAGCTCAACTGTCCTTACTACTAGCGTACTAACGTACTAAGGGAATGAATAAGAACGTACAAGCTCGTCTGTCCTTAGTACTAGCGTACTAACGTACTAAGGGAAGGAATAAGAACCTACGAGCTTATCTGTCCTTAGTACTAGCGTACTAACGTACTAAGGGAATGAATAACAACGTACGAGCTTGTCTGTGCGTTAGTACTAGCGTACTAACGTACTAACGTACTAAGGGAATGAATAACAACGTACGTGCTCGTCTGTGCGTTAGTACTAGCGTACTAACGTACTAAGAGAATAAAGAAGAACGTACAAGCTCATCTGTCTTTAGTACTAGCGTACTAACGTACTAAGGGAATAAATAAGAACCTACGAGCTCATCTATCCTTAGTACTAGCGTACTAACGTACTAAGGGAATAAATAAGAACCTACGAGCTCATCTGTCCTTAGTACTAGCGTACTAGCGTACTAACGTACTAAGAGAATAAATAAGAACGTACAAGCTCATCTGTCCTTAGTACTAGCGTACTAACGTACTAAGGGAATAAATAAGAACCTACGAGCTCATCTGTCCTTAGTACTAGCGTTCTAACGTACTAAGGGAATAAATAAGAAGGTACAAGCTCATCTGTCCTTAGTACTAGCGTACTAGCGTACTAACGTACTACGGGAATGAATAAGAACCTACGAGCTTGTCTTTGCGTTAGTACTAGCGTACTAACGTACTAAGGGAATGAATAACAACGTACGAGCTTGTCTTTGCGTTAGTACTAGCGTACTAACGTACTAAGGGAATGAATAACAACGTACGTGCTCGTCTGTGCGTTAGTACTAGCGTAATAACGTACTAAGAGAATAAATAAGAACGTACAAGCTCATCTTTCCTTAGTACTAGCGTACTAACGTACTAAGGGAATAAATAAGAACCTACGAGCTCACCTGTCCTTAGTACTAGCGCACTAACGTACTAAGTGAATAAATAAGAGCCTACGAGCTCATCTGTCCTTAGTACTAGCGTACTAACGTACTAAGGGAATAAATAAGAACGTACAAGCTCATCTGTCCTTAGTACTAGCGTACTAGCGTACTAACGTACTAAGAGAATAAATAAGAACGTACAAGCTCATCTGTCCTTAGTACTAGCGTACTAACGTACTAAGGGAATGAATAACAACGTACGAGCTTGTCTGTGCGTTAGTACTAGCGTACTAACGTACTAACGTACTAAGGGAATGATAACAACGTACGTGCTCGTGTGTGCGTTAGTACTAGCGTACTAACGTACTAAGAGAATAAATAAGAACGTACAAGCTCATCTGTCCTTAGTACTAGCGTACTAACGTACTAAGGGAATAAATAAGAACCTACGAGCTCATCTGTCCTTAGTACTAGCGTACTAACGTACTAAGGGAATAAATAAGAACGTACCGTGAAGCTCAACTGTCCTTACTACTAGCGTACTAACGTACTAAGGGAATGAATAAGAACGTACAAGCTCGTCTGTCCTTAGTACTAGCGTACTAACGTACTAAGGGAAGGAATAAGAACCTACGAGCTTATCTGTCCTTAGTACTAGCGTACTAACGTACTAAGGGAATGAATAACAACGTACGAGCTTGTCTGTGCGTTAGTACTAGCGTACTAACGTACTAACGTACTAAGGGAATGAATAACAACGTACGTGCTCGTCTGTGCGTTAGTACTAGCGTACTAACGTACTAAGAGAATAAAGAAGAACGTACAAGCTCATCTGTCTTTAGTACTAGCGTACTAACGTACTAAGGGAATAAATAAGAACCTACGAGCTCATCTATCCTTAGTACTAGCGTACTAACGTACTAAGGGAATAAATAAGAACCTACGAGCTCATCTGTCCTTAGTACTAGCGTACTAGCGTACTAACGTACTAAGAGAATAAATAAGAACGTACAAGCTCATCTGTCCTTAGTACTAGCGTACTAACGTACTAAGGGAATAAATAAGAACCTACGAGCTCACCTGTCCTTAGTACTAGCGCACTAACGTACTAAGTGAATAAATAAGAGCCTACGAGCTCATCTGTCCTTAGTACTAGCGTACTAACGTACTAAGGGAATAAATAAGAACGTACAAGCTCATCTGTCCTTAGTACTAGCGTACTAGCGTACTAACGTACTAAGAGAATAAATAAGAACGTACAAGCTCATCTGTCCTTAGTACTAGCGTACTAACGTACTAAGGGAATAAATAAGAACCTACGAGCTCATCTGTCCTTAGTACTAGCGTTCTAACGTACTAAGGGAATAAATAAGAAGGTACAAGCTCATCTGTCCTTAGTACTAGCGTACTAGCGTACTAACGTACTACGGGAATGAATAAGAACCTACGAGCTTGTCTTTGCGTTAGTACTAGCGTACTAACGTACTAAGGGAATGAATAACAACGTAGGAGCTTGTCTTTGCGTTAGTGCTAGCGTACTAACGTACTAAGGGAATGAATAACAACGTACGTGCTCGTCTGTGCGTTAGTACTAGCGTAATAACGTACTAAGAGAATAAATAAGAACGTACAAGCTCATCTTTCCTTAGTACTAGCGTACTAACGTACTAAGGGAATAAATAAGAACCTACGAGCTCACCTGTCCTTAGTACTAGCGCACTAACGTACTAAGTGAATAAATAAGAGCCTACGAGCTCATCTGTCCTTAGTACTAGCGTACTAACGTACTAAGGGAATAAATAAGAACGTACAAGCTCATCTGTCCTTAGTACTAGCGTACTAACCTACTAAGAAAATGATTAAGAACCTACAAGCTCATCTGTCCTTAGTACTAGCGTACTAACGTACTAAGGGAATAGATAAGAACGTACAAGCTCGTCTGTCCTTGGTACTAGCGTACTAACGTACTAAGGGAATAAATAAGAACCTACGAGCTTATCTGTCCTTAGTACTAGCGTACTAACGTACTACGGGAATGAATAACAACGTACGAGCTTGTCTGTGCGTTAATACTAGCGTACTAACGTACTAAGGGAATGAATAACAACTTACTAGCTCATCTGTCCTTATTCTTCAAAGATGGCGTCTGGGTTTGTCATCATGGGCTGCAGCTATGTATCTGTAGGAGAAGGCGGCTGCTCTAAATTGATGTCGTACGGGGGGCGGAGAGCAAAGTTGATGCGGGAATGCTTCTGGGCCTTCAGCTTTGCAAGCATGGACTGCTGTTCTACCGCGGGAAGCCCCCCAGCGTAATTCTTGAAGATAGACTTGATATCTTTCCAGGAGGGGGTATAGAACAGAACAACGGCCGTAACGTTCTCCCGGAACAGCTTTGCGATACTAGTAAACTGCTGTGTCAGCAGCCAGACGCTTATTCCTATGTGGCGGGCGCTTAAGGCCAGATTTATCAGTTGGTTGGAGCATTTCTTCTCGTCTTTCGACGGGGCGCAATCGTCCAGAATGAAGAGACAGTTGGTTCCCTCGAACAGTGCACTCAGCCAGCGTAGAAGCCTATCCACTGTGTCGTCTTCCAGCGGGGGGACGCAGACGAAGAAGCATTTGTCGCCTTCTGCGAAGTCTTCGTAAGTCTTGTTGTGTGTGTAGGTGGGGCAAACCAAAACAACGTAGTCGAACGCACCCCGGAATGGCCCGAGAAGCTGTTCGACCACGTACCTCGTTTTCCCACAGTTTGTTGGACCCACTATAAGCGTGTTGAATTGAATTTTCTCTGGATCCATCCTCAATATTGGATAGAGTCGAGCTGTCCATTCAAAAGGTCTAACTGAGCATCGGCGATGACGAACACGTGGCAGTTCAGATTTCCAGACTCCCCGGTGGCCCGTCGGATCTCGAGCTGCACTCCATCCTTGCTGTTCACAAGACGCAGGCCGGCCCCGTGGAGAGTTGTGTCGTCTGTGGACCGCAAGTCGACGAATAGCCTAAACTTGTTTTCTGTGTGGAATCGCATGGCATCCACGTCGCTGATTTCGTTTTCATCTTGGACGAAGTGCCGAGCCGCCTCCTCCTACAAATCCCTTCCCAGGAGGCCCTGGCTGTAGACCTTATTGGGCATCCCCTCGACCGCCACTCTGACCGAGGATATCCCCGGGCTGACGAACTTTTCGGAGTCTCGTACCCCTGCAGCATAGTGCTCGACGAACAGGAACAAAAGCCCCTTCATAGAGTGGCGAGGCACGTCGACCGTCTCGTTGACTATGGAGTCGGCCTCCCTGCTCACTGTCAAGGTCTTGTGGAGGGTCTCGTGGTCGTAGAAGAACATCTTCCTCCCACAGTAGCTGTTTGCGGTTTCCCTTGCGAGGTCTGCATTACGGACAGCCTCGTACTCCAGCTCGAGGTTGCGTGGCCGGCGGGGGCCAGCTTTATCTCGAAGGTGAGGGATTCAGCCAGGGCCCTAAGGTAGAAGGCCCCATGGTCCCGCAAGATCTCATGATCCAGCGGAATGCGGTATTTTGAGCGTGAACACGCCCTTCAAGGCGTTCTCGGGCTTGTTGTCGGTTTTGGCGTCTTTTGTCCCAGACCGTAGCTTCCCGAGGTTCACCGACTGTATGCCTTCGAGAATCCTGTTCTGCCGCTCTTTCGACGTCAGAAAAAGGTCAGAGAATAGGGCATAGAGGTCGAACCTGTTGGTGTTCTGGATAACCTCCCCTGCGAACTTGAAGGTCATAGGTTATAGCTCTTTTGAACGTATGTTCAAAACGGATTCATACCAACATGGAGGAAGAGGACCCTATAGAGCCTGGGCGCGAAGACCCAACACCAAATGATGACGATGACGAGCGTCGACCTTTGCTCAACGACCCACGGGGTGAGGAGGGCGGCGCTGAAAACATCCCAATGGAAGAGCGTGGTGCGCGACGCAGGACGACTACTTCGGTCGATTACAGAGAAAGAGACGGATCCATAGAAGAGACCTCGTTCTTAGAAGACCCGCGAGAAGGAACCTCTGTGGCAGAGATCTTCCGGGAAAGTGCCAGGCAAGAGTTCCCAAGTTCCCCAGAGCCAGCCCATTGGTTCAAGCCTCTTATGAGGATGGACGACTCAAGGTTAATTTCTTCGGGAAGGCAACGAAATACCCGCTCTTCACTGAAAACAGGAAGACTGGAGAACAAAGGCTCCATCCTAATCTCCCCAAGGAAATCAAGAATAGTCTGGATCCTGCTGAGACTATTGGGCGGAATAACCAGGAGATTAGCGACCTGAATCGGAGTATAGCAGAAAATGAGCGAGCGCGCATGCAAGGGTACAGGAGAACACCGCGCGCCTCGAAGAGCTCCGAGAGGGAACAGGAGAGGCTAGAGGAGGGCCTTCCACTGCGCGAACGGCTTCGGGAGCGCCTCAAAGCCATCTTCCGGAAGTACGGGTTCACTCTGACAGTCGTCGCGCTCGCCGTGGGCACAACGATTGGGGTTGTCATAAGTTCTCTCACCAAAGGACTAAAGTCTGTCTCCGCTGGAGTAGGGAAGGACCTCCAGGAACTAGGCAAAAAAGTAGCCTCGATCCTGCCAGGCCTCCTCGGCTCAATAGCGAGCTTCGTGTTCAGAGCCGCCGGGGAAGCCGTAAAATTTCTTGGCAAAAATGCGTGGCTCCTCATTGTCGCTGTGGCCGCGTATTTGATCGACCGCACGACGAAGAGGTCTTCAAAGTAGATACCTCGAGGCGACAAGGCCACCCAATGCCGCCACGGTTATTACGGCTATTTTCTGTGCTTCATGGCTGCTGGTCGACGCGAAGGGTTGGGGCGAGGTCGGCGGTGTAGAGGTTGAGGTGGCCGCGGATCGGTTTGTTTTTGGGCTTGGAGCCGGAGCGGTTGTTGGCGTGCCGATTGGTCGGTGCGTTTTCGGGCTCGGGCCCTCCATGTCGTGCACGCCCACCTTCTTGGATTCGAGGTTGACATCCGTGTTAACTCCAAGTCGCATCCCGTCGCTGGCGCGCTGAAGCGCGTTGTTATACCCATGAACGCATTCGGTGTTCAAGACCATCCGTGCCGGTAACAACCATGCGCCTGGGCTGATCGCGAGGTTGAGTCGCACTTTTGCTTCATCCACCGCTTAACTGATACCGCTGTACGCTTTTGCTGATATCCGGCAGAACAATGCACTCTTCGACGTGCTGCAGGAACTCTTGCTGTGCCTCGACCGCTGAGCCGGAATTACAGAGAATCGACGAACGGACATCCACCTGGGAACCTAGGATGCTGTAAACATAGGACTCGGTAGAATGGTTAATCCTCGCCTGGCCAGATTTGGTAAGCCCAGGGCAAGCAGGAGGGATGAAGTAGTCCCATTGCCCCGTGTTAGGGTGTAGGACTATTTTTCCATCCCAGTACGTGAAGTCGCTGCTGGGGGGTATTCCAAATTCTCGGCACAGCCGCTCATACGTGGCTTCGACTAAACGGTTATTTGTTCGCGACACACTGTCGGGCCACCCGAGCTCAAAGAGTACTCGTCGCACAGTGAAATAAGTGTGGACCCGGAATAGACTGACCACTATCGGCGGCAGATCGAGTCTGGCGTCCGGTTGGAGAACTAGATACGACATCATCGCACCAGACCGCGAAGTTGAGCTGATTACACCAATAGTGCATTCTGTTGATGTGCTGCTTTTCTGCCGCCCGGAAGATGTCTCGAAACTCTACTGCGAACCACTCCGAAGGCGTGAAGTAGATAAGCTGCCTAACAAGGAGGTCTTTCAGCGCTGGCACAGTTGAATCAAAATCACGGGGCGGGACTCGGAGCCTAGGAGCCGGGTTGAACTGGAGCTTGATAGGAAAACCGGGGTTGTGGTTTTTTCGGGCAACCTCTGCGGGTGTATCGGCAGCGTTTGCCTTGCTTGAAGTATTCCCGATCGGGATAAGACCATAAAGACTCCCCGACGACATTTCAAGGTACGGTCGTCCAACTGAACAATAGCACACATCCCCCTATGATCCGTTGTCTCAAAATGGTGGTGCTCGTAGTTGATGCCCCCTCTAGTAGCCACACGGTCTACTTCGACAAGCCGCTCGTGGCCCCGCGATTCATATCCCTCATCTTGTGCACGCTCTACACCTCGTGGCACAATTTGAAAAGTCCGGGGACCGTTGCGTTCAAGAAGGATAGAAGTGGCATCGTGGCGCGGATTTGGAGCCTGGCCACTACACACCCTATTCTCTGGCAGGGGCTTTGCAAGAATCTTTCGTGTTCGAAAATCGCGCGCTTGCCCGCTATTATCCGCCATCGGGCGGTTTCTCGATCGAAAAAACAGAGAACGCCGACTCCTTGTGAATCAATCAAGAACTCGCAGACCTCTTAGGCACGAAAGACAAAGAGATAACCAACATCTCCGTTCTACGTTTAAACACGCCCAGCACCTATTTCATCTATTGCGACCACCTTGACCCGGAGCAAACGCTGTGCAACGGGAAGCCGTCGTTCCTCTTGGCTCTGTTGGAGAAGAAAGGAAGGCCTTACGAAAAAGTCACTTTCACCCAAGTAGGAGGGGAGTGTGCGGTAAGCCAAGCGTGTAAGCAATCGCAACATATTCACTCAATGACTCTGATCGTCAAATACGAACACGACGTCTTGCTCGATTTCCGTTCCCTGCCCTTACGTTTCGTATTGGAGATTTCACCATAGCAAGGAAACGATGGACATGCAACCTAGCGCTCCGCCCCTATACCCCAGAATAGGGAACGATGCTAAGGTCTTCCGGCTGCAGCACGTGAACGAAATCGCGAATGAGCTCCGTGGGGCAATCGAGAGGAGCGAAAATATCCGTGGGCAAATAAAAAAAAGCCGTTATCGGCCTTCCGAACATGTCGATGGTCTCAGGATCATTCGCGGCTGTCTTAGGAGCCTCGGCGACCGCCACTTCGATGACAGGCATCGGGGTAATGGCCGGGATACCCCTCGCGACCGTCGCAGCCGTGCTTGGGGTAACCAGTGTAACGACAGCTGCTATCCGGTTACGGCTGCAACGCAAGCTCGAGAAGCTGACGAGCTGACGACCGCGCTCGCTAAAAGCAAGCTGGACAGCATCTCGAGAATCATCTCGAAGACATTCGTAGACAATTCCATCTCCGACGATGATAACCAAATGGTATAAATGGTATTGGAAGCACTCGAGCGGTACCGAAAAATGCAATCGGCTTTGAGGGCGAAGGGTCACGCGCCAGCGTCTCTGGGGGAGGACAGCCTTCGGCGTCAAATAGCGAAAGAAGTTAGAGAGGAGCTGAGAAAAAAAATGGACCTAGAGCCCGAGGGGGGTTGGAGCGTCCGATACGAGAGAGGTGTAGAACGATTCACCCTCAGTATGTACCGGTAGTGATAACCGCCGCTGCCTAGTTCGAAAATGTTTCCGAAATATGCGTGTACGCGGAGACCTTCTCGCGTACATGGAAAATGTTTAAAAATTATGTGTGTACGTGAGATAGAAAAGTGGCCCGAGTTTGAAAATTTTCCGAATTATGCGTGTCCGCCGCGGGCCTTTGGCTTGAGTTCGGAAATTAACCCAAAACCCTGTGTAAGCCGCAACGCCCTGGACTACGGGCCCAGCCATTTTCTCTGAAATTCCTTAGTCCAACCCGTACGCTAGTACTAAGTACAGAAGAGCTCGTACGTTCTTATTCATTCCCTAAATACGTTACTATGCTAGTACTAAGTACAGATGAGCTCGAACGTTCTTATTCATTCCCCTAATACGTTAGTACGCTAGTCCTAAGTACAGATAAGCTCGTACGTTCTTATTCATTCCCTTAGTACGTTAGTACGCTAGTACTAAGGACAGATGAGGTCGTACGTTCTTATTCCCTTAGTACGTTAGTACGCTAGTACTAAGGACAGATGAGCTCGTACGTTCTTATTCATTCCCTTAGCACGTTAGTACGCTAGTACTAAAGACAGATGAGCTCGTACGTTTTTTTTTTATTCTGTAAGAGCATTGAGATTTTTTAATGTAATGCGCTAGAAATAAATTATTATTATTATTCATTCCCTTAGTACGTTAGTACGCTAGTACTAAGTATAGATGAGCTCGTACGTCCTTATTCATTCCCTTAATACGTTAGTACGCTAGTACTAAGTACAGATGAGCTCGTGCGTTCTTATTTATTCCCTTAGTACATTAGTACGCTAGTACTAAGGACAGATGAGCTCGTACGTTCTTATTCATTTCCTTAGTACGTTAGTACGCTAGTACTAAGTACAGATGAGCTCGTACGTTCTTATTCCCTTAGTACGTTAGCACGCTAGTACTAAGTATAGATGAGCTCGTACGTCCTTATTCATTTCCTTAATACGTTAGTACGCTAGTACTAAGGACAGATGAGCTCGTACGTTCTTATTTATTCCCTTAGTACGTTAGTACGCTAGTACTAAGTACAGATGAGCTCGTACGTTCTTATTCATATTCTTAGTACGTTAGTACGCTAGTACTAAGGACAGATGAGCTCGTACGTTCTTATTCCCTTAGTACGTTAGTACGCTAGTACTAAGGACAGATGAGCTCGTAAGTTCTTATTCATTTCCTTAGTACGTTAGTACGCTAGTACTAAAGACAGATGAGCTCGTGCGTTCTTATTCATTCCCTTAGTACGTTAGTACGCTAGTACTAAGGACAGATGAGCTTGTACGTTCTTATTCATTCCCTTAGTACGTTAGTACGCTAGTACTAAGGACAGATGAGCTTGTACGTTCTTATTCATTCCCTTAGTACGTTAGTACGCTAGTACTACGGACAGATGAGCTCGTACGTTGTTATTCATTTCCTTAGTACGTTAGTACGCTAGTACTAAGGACAGACGAGCTCGTACGATCTTATTCCCTTAGTACGTTAGCACGCTAGTACTAAGTATAGATGAGCTCGTACGTCCTTATTCATTTCCTTAATACGTTAGTACGCTAGTACTAAGGACAGATGAGCTCGTACGTTCTTATTCCCTTAGTACGTTAGTACGCTAGTACTAAGGACAGATGAGCTCGTAAGTTCTTATTCATTTCCTTAGTACGTTAGTACGCTAGTACTAAAGACAGATGAGCTCGTACGTTCTTATTCATTCCCTTAGTACGTTAGTACGGTAGTACTAAGGACAGATGAGCTTGTACGTTCTTATTCATTCCCTTAGTACGTTAGTACGCTAGTACTAAGGACAGATGAGCTCGTACGTTCTTATTCATTTCCTTAGTACGTTAGTACACTAGTACTAAGGACAGATGAGCTCGTACGTTCTTATTCATTTCCTTAGTACGTTAGTACGCTAGTACTAAGGACAGATGAGCTCGTACGTTCTCTTTCATTCCCTTAGTACGTTAGTACGCTAGTACTAAGGACAGATGAGCTTGTACGTTCTTATTCATTCCCTTAGTACGTTAGTACGCTAGTACTAAGTTAGATGATCTCGTACGTCCTTATTCATTTCCTTAATACGTTAGTACGCTAGTACTAAGGACAGATGAGCTCGTACGTTCTTATTTATTCCCTTAGTACGTTAGTACGCTAATACTAAGTACAGATGAGCTCGTACGTTCTTATTCATTTTCTTAGTACGTTAGTACGCTAGTACTAAGGACAGATGAGCTCGTACGTTCTTATTCCCTTAGTACGTTAGTACGCTAGTACTAAGGACAGATGAGCTTGTACGTTCTTATTCATTCCCTTAGTACGTTAGTACGCTAGTACTAAGGACAGATGAGCTCGTACGTTCTTATTCATTTCCTTAGTACGTTAGTACGCTAGTACTAAGGACAGATGAGCTCGTACGTTCTTATTCATTTCCTTAGTACGTTAGTACGCTAGTACGCTAGTACTAAGGACAGATGAGCTCGTACGTTCTTATTCATTCCCTTAGTACGTTAGTACGCTAGTACTAAGGACAGATGAGCTTGTACGTTCTTATTCATTCCCTTAGTACGTTAGTACGCTAGTACTAAGTTAGATGATCTCGTACGTCCTTATTCATTTCCTTAATACGTTAGTACGCTAGTACTAAGGACAGATGAGCTCGTACGTTCTTATTTATTCCCTTAGTACGTTAGTACGCTAATACTAAGTACAGATGAGCTCGTACGTTCTTATTCATTTTCTTAGTACGTTAGTACGCTAGTACTAAGGACAGATGAGCTCGTACGTTCTTATTCCCGTAGTAAGTTAGTACGCTAGTACTAAGGACAGATGAGCTCGTGCGTTCTTATTCATTGCCTTATTACGTTAGTACGCTAGTACTAAGGACAGATGAGCTTGTACGTTCTTATTCATTCTCTTAGTACGTTAGTACGCTAGTACTACGGACAGATGAGCTCGTACGTTCTTATTCATTTCCTTAGTACGTTAGTACGCTAGTACTAAGGACAGATTAGCTCGTGCGTTCTTATTCATTCCCTTAGTACGTTAGTACGCTAGTACTAAGGACAGATGAGCTTGTACGTTCTTATTCATTCCCTTAGTACGTTAGTACGCTAGTACTACGGACAGATGAGCTCGTACGTTCTTATTCATTAGTAGGTTAGTACGCTAGTACTAAGGACAGACGAGCTCGTACGTTCTTATTCATTCCCTTAGTACGTTAGTACGCTAGTACTAAGAACAGATGAGCTCGTACGTTCTTATTTATTCCCTTAGTACGTTAGTACGCTAGTACTAAGAACAGATGAGCTCGTATGTTCTTATTTATTCCCTTAGTACGTTAGTACGCTAGTACTAAGTACAGATGAGCTTGTACGTTCTTATTCATTTTCTTAGTACGTTAGTACGCTAGTACGCTAGTACTAAGGACAGATGAGCTTTTACGTTCTTATTCATTCCCTTAGTACGTTAGTACGCTAGTACTAAGGACAGATGAGCTTGTACGTTCTTATTTATTCCCTTAGTACGTTAGTACGCTAGTACTAGGGACAGATGAGCTTGTACGTTCTTATTCATTCCCTTAGTATGTTAGTACGCTAGTACTAAGGACAGATAAGCTCGTACGTTCTTATTCATTTCCTTAGTACGTTAGTACGCTAGTACTAAGGACAGACGAGCTCGTACGTTGTTATTCATTCTCTTAGTACGTTAGTACGCTAGTACTAAGGACAGACGAGCTCGTACGTTCTTATTCATTCCCTTAGTACGTTAGTACGCTAGTACTAAGGACAGACGAGCTCGTACGTTGTTATTCATTCCCTTAGTACGTTAGCAGAATCCTCGGTAATACTGGGGATACGGGTTAGTACTGTAGTACCAATGACTAAGAGAAAAAAGTAAGCAAAAGGTTCCTAAAAGAGGCAGCATATGATTATTATTGTCATCATCAATATCATGATTTCTTTTACCATTATCATTGTCATCATCATCATTGTCATTATCATCATCATCATCCTAGAAAAATTGCTTTTTTTCACTTGCAGAACTTAAGCTCTTCATCTACCTTGAAGGGAGGGGGTCGTAATGCATGACTTAAGATCCCATAGGGTCTTTTCAACTTTCATGTACTATTCTTGATATTGTAGTTGTTTTAAGCAAACATGTCTTATCACTATCATCATTTATAATTAACAATTATTCGCCGAAGGTGAAGTGATTATCCGTGAATATTCACCAAGACTTCGTCTCAGTGAATATTCACCGATAATCACTTCACCTTCGGCGAATAATTGTTTAAGTATAAATACGCAGGTGATTATTTCAAAAAAAGAAAAGAAAAAGCATTGTACAACACAAAACAACTTTATTTCATCAAAAGCACGCGAACGGCTAGCAGCCATTTTGTTCGCTGAGGTGATTATCGGCTGATAATCCGAGATAGCGAACCAATCAGAGTGCGTGATTTTGTATAATCACCTGAGTATTTATACTTATTATTATTATAAGTAACAGTTTGTCCGTTTGTGAGTCAAATCTGTAGCTTTTCTGAGGTCGGTCTCCTTTTTTCAGGTTCTCAGCTGAGCATGGTATTTCACTGATGACGTTTGACAATGAATTGGAGCTTCATAAAATAAGGGAGTTGTACCCCTCTGCTAGGTAAGTTTGGAAACATGCGTCAGTCATTAGAATTTGATGCATTTGTTCTATTGTTTCAGTGGCTTAGAGCTCACTGGATGATATGCAATTAATTGTCTGGTCATGCATATTACAGTCCAGCAGGGTTTTGCTGCAAATTGATATTCTGCGTGTGTGCAGTTATACCCCCACCTTTGAGAAAATATAAGAATGGTAGATTGCCTCCCTGATCTTTCAGAGAGCAAAATCAAAACCGTAATTGATTGCAGACAGAGTGATAACACCAAAAAAGCAACAAAGATAGCCCTTACGTGTAGTGTACTTAAAGACCACCTGAATCAAAGAAAGATAGACAAGGACTGCCTTCTCGTCATTAAAAGATGAGTTGGTAGCTGTTCTGAGAACTTTTTTTTTTGAGGAAGCCAGAAGAAAGGATGGTGAACTTAACACAAAAACTTTGCTTGTCGGAATACGCTTTATGTAAGGATTGCAGACAAAATATCACAACAAATGATAAAACAATTATTGAACTTGGTGATGACAAAATATTTTGATTTGTCAGTGGCAAGCAGATCAATTATTTTCCAAAGCTGAAGGAGAAGGCAACAAATCGCAATATTTTGCTTAACCTTGTCCAATATTTAATTATTTGCAGCCTATTATATTGATTCTTGCAATGCTCCATAGATCATGGTATTTGGATCAAAGAATTGTATGCATAATTTTTTGCAGGTTGCTTCTTCGCATACGTACTGATGATTCCAAGTCTTTGTGCCAGGTTGGTGAGCTTTTTTATGCTGTTCATTTTTATTGCATGGATAAGGACTTAGGAATGCTTCATTACTGCAATTGGTATTATTAGAATGTGGTTTGGATAAGCAATTTTTCAGCAATCTGTTCTTGGCTTACTTAGAACTGCCAATATTCTGTTGTGCATTTTGTGTGAGGTTAACATGACTTGATAGGAAGTTGAAAAATTGTAAGACCTTTGGTATAATGATCTACTGTGCAAAGATATGTTGATGATAATACTACTGATAATTGAAGTTATCTGTAATGATAGGTCTATAATAATAAGAAAGATAATGAAGAAATGAATCACAATATCACATCTTAATCTATCAAATGACCTTCAACATTGTAAACAGTTTTTTTAATTACATGTAAGTACAGTAGTCTTATATCCTGCTTGGGTTGAGCTGCTCCTTTAGCTTGTGTGGTTTCTATACAGCTTGGTATCAAGTATGGTGCACCTCTAAAGCAATGTCGTTATCTTCTGGAGGCAGCTTACGAGTTGGGATTAAATGTTGTTGGAGTAAGGTGTGTTACCCCACTGTGCAGCTATTCTACTGTAATTGCTTTATTAAGACACCCTTTCCAAAAAAGCCACCCCTCTCTTGAAGAAAAAAAAATGTCAAACCAGCCTATTCTCCTGAAGATAAAGGTAAACTACAAAAATTGAAGTTTCCAAATAAATGTTGCAGTAAACAAAAAGGATTAGCCACCCCACTCTGATGAGCTTCCCTCTCTAATTAGCCAACCTGAAATGCACCTTAATTATTAAGTATGGATACAGTTTTAGCTCCAACTAAATTGTTGTTTAACCATCATGTGCCATCCTTATAAGACAAAGTTTTGAATCATCGATGGTGCCCAACAATTCGTGAAGAAAAATTGAGTGCCAATCAGTACCAAAAGAAAGCTCTGTTTTGGCATGTATCTGTTGGATGGCCTGCCTAGTAGCAATGTAGAATGTGCGAACTGTGGCTGTACAGAGATGGGGAAAAAGGAATGGGGAAAAGAATTTGAAGTGTCTGTTATGTGGACCATGGGATAGACAAAGAAATCAGCAAATTTAATCAGAGAAAACACAGAATCAAAGAGATCACAATTACTGTATTTGCCTCGAAGATTCTGCTGTTACTTATGAACAGACTTCGAAACACCAAAGCATCCTTTTTACAAGATCCACAGGAAGCTTGTAGATACAGTAATATAGACTTGTGTGTGTTAGAAAACTTTATGAGATGTCTTATCTAATTTATTATTTCTGTTTTTTCTTCAGTTTCCATGTTGGTAGTGGATGTTATGATGTGTCTGCTTTTGCGACAGCAGTTGTGTCTGCTCGCAGTGTTTTTGATCTTGCTGTAAGTGATGTTATTGTGTAGGATTCTTACACGGAACAGCTAAATCTTTGTTGTTTGAAACGGTAAATGCATTCTGCATGCACATGTAAAGGTTTTAAAGAAACTGATGCTTTTTTGGTGGAAAATAATTTCCCAGCAAAAACCAGCAGTTCTTGTAACACACACACATACACACACACACACACACACAAAAAAAAAAAAGAAAAAAAAAGTGGTTTATCTCAGGGGCTTGCAAAGTTAGTCGCAGTAAGAGATAAATTGGTGCCGATGTTTTAAGCATTTCCCCTTTGTCATTCATATGACCCTGGAGATCCTTGCTCATTCAAGTCTATCTGTACAAGTTGCAACAAAGCCCATCATCAGTCCTGATAAGGAACACTGACTGCTGCTACTAACAAGATGGGAAGTTTTATTGAAATTGTTTTAACCCTTTCACTCCTGGGGGCCTCATAGGCCTGATGGCCTGTTATTCCTGCAGCTAATTAGAGTAGTCACACAAAATATTCACCAAAAACCAAAACATGCATGCTCAGTAGAATTTGGGGCCTTTATCAACCAAACTGTATTGTTGAAATTATTGTTGAAACATTGTTCTTTTAAATGGAAAGCTGCAAACACACATAGGAAGAAAATTGCTGAAGTAAAGTCACTCGAAACTTCATGTTCATTAAAAAATTTGAATTTGCCGCCGTCACCGCGGTCTGAGTTCCAAGCTTCTGCTATATATATATATTATATATATATATATATATATTATATAATATATATATATATTATACCTTCATTGCCTATAAAAATATCTGATGACCAGTAGTTGGCGACTTTGGGAAGAATATTCATCCCCATAATAATGCACATTCCAAAGTAAGCTTTCACTTCGGCTTTGGTCATGCCGCGCCATCGAGCAAGGCGTTGTTGGTTGTCGGCTAATTTTTGGCGAGCATAGCGATTTGTCTCCTCCACGATTTTGTCAAAGAGATCCTCCCCAAACATAAATGTAAAAAAAATCATCAGTTTTTGGGTCGGCTCCAACATCTACAACATTTCCCGATCGTGCCGAAAATTCGTCAACAACAATGTTACGTACTGAGGTGAGCCGTCCATTGCTGTGGTGGTTCTTCATCGTCGCTCTCAGCAGCTCCTTTGTTGCCAATTTCTTCATCGGTTTCCCCACCATCTTCATCAATGCCTTCAAAATCTATATCAGAACTATCTCCTTCTATATCTCCAGTGTCGTCTTCATCGGAATCTCCAAAAATCGCCCTGTATTCTTCGAAACTTACATCTAAAGGATCTACTTGTGTCGCCATAATTTTCCCACTTAGGTTGTTATCAACTTGGACTTGATAAGGAAGTTTCTTTGCTTTATCAACTCCAAGTTGATAATAAACTAGGTGGTTTTACCTGCTTGTGGACGACAATGCGCAAACATTTACTTGATAGACTGATAGAAACGCTTCGTGACTGACGCCATGTTTGCGTGCTTCGTTCATGATGCACGACAAAATTCGTATCTCCCTATCTATTCCTCGGAAGGCATTTGTTATGCGCAGTAACCGCAATATGATTGGTCAATATCTCAAAAACAATAGACAAACATTTGGCGAGCATGTATTTATTGGGGAGGGGAGAGAAGCTTAAAGTAATATGGTTTTTTTGGCCGGTTTTGGCCGGTTCAGGAATAACAGTGCATTTCCGGCTGGCCGGTTTTGGCCGGTTCAGGAGTGAAAGGGTTAATTTTGTGTTCTGGGCCTGCAGTAATTGGTGTAAGCTGTTGCTGAGTCCCTGCCTGTGTTGTATTATTTATTTTATTATTTTGTGCTGATTTAGTATTAAGTTGGTGAAGCTAGTAAAATAAAATAAGTAAAATTATACACACTGTTGATTTCAACCTGTCTACTTTGCTCCTAAAACTAGGTTCAAATTGGTTACAACTTTACCATGTTAGACATTGGTGGTGGATTCCCTGGAGCCCCAGATGCTGCCATAACATTTGAAGAGGTAATGAACATTTCTCAGAGTATTGTGAACTTGGTGCTCTTTTTACTGCACGCGAGGTGGCATTTTTTAGCGATAATTCTGTCTGTCATTCTTTATCATATTTGCATTGCAATACAAAACTAAATTTCATTTTGAGACGACAGCTGCTATAGTTTTGAGAATTCTGTATTGGTGGAGTTGCAAAGTGATGGAGCCCAATATGGAAATTTATTATATCTCTCAGTTAGTACGCGCGCTGTGATTGGTCAATTTAGCGAGCCGCACTTCACTGGACGGCAAAGTTTGTTTTGGTCGCCAAAATGACTCCAGAGATATAATAAATATCTTATTAACCTCGTTTTCTCGGTCCGTACTGTAAAATACGGATCGTCGTTTTTTTCCCATCGATTTATGGCCCAAGCGCGAAGCGCGCGGACAATAAATCGACGGGAAAAAACGAGGATCCGTATTTTACAGTATGGACCTCGAACTCGATTAATAAGAGGTATGTATTTTCTTGTGATGCTGTCATCCAGAAGCTGCATCTCTTGTTTATAATGTAACTTTCTTCTCTGTTAAAGTTGCAGTGTTCTCTAGCTTTATACATGTAATCCATTTATGTAGACTTACACTGTATAGATTTTCGCAGTTACTGGGATAAAAACTACACAAGTTGAGTATAATGTATTTTTCCCATCTCACATGCAAAATTAGAAAAGAAGATTAGAAAAGCAAGTCCAAAGTTGGATTTGCCTGTGACAGTGCTGGAAAATTCATTTTGTTCAAAATCTGCTCGCTCAAAATATGTTACAACTGTAGCTTTGTTCTTTCACTGTCCAAGTTCTTTGAAAGAATGTTTACATATTTAGTGTTCGTACCTACAAAATGTTTGAGGGCTGATTTATATGTGAAGAGGTTTGTAAGGTGTGAAACAAACGTAAGGGATTTCAGTGGCTGTGATGAAAGCAACTTGCCCTCTCTTACCTGTATTTCTGCAGTTATGGTGAAAATGGTGTACGCTTCCTGAGCCATTATGTCATTATGACACGATGATGAAAGCTTCACTTTCGTTAATTTGCATATTGAAAAATGAAGAGCCACTATGTGGAAATGTTTTCAATAAAGGTCATTATTATTATTATTATTATTATTATTATTATTATTATTATTATTATTATTATTATTATTATTATAACTACTATTTTTGTTTCACTATTTACTGAGATCAAAGAGAACATATTATTGTGAAATATTTTTGATTTAGTTCAATTTTAGTACACCTACATGCATGTACTGTCACATACTCTGATTGTTTTTGAAACAGGTTGCGGCTATTCTGAATCCTTTGTTTGATGAACATTTCCCTGCCAGTTCAGGTGTGCGTATTATTGCAGAACCAGGACGTTTCTATTCGGCCTCTGCTTTTACACTTGCTGTGAACGTAGTCGCAAGGCGCACTGTAAAGCGCAGTCAACTGAAAGAAAGTGATCAGACCAGTGATGTTGCTGCATTGAAGGACAGTGATGAATTGGTGAGTCCATTGCTGTGGACCCTTATCTGTGGGTGGGTTTGTTTGGTATGATCTGGATTTGGATTTGTGATCAGAGGTCACACAGATCATGGCACATCAAAGGAACTGGTAAATCCTTGCCTAATGTGGACTTTTTGATTCCTTTGATGCTTCATAATCCTTGTGATCTCGGATCTGAAATCCAAATATGGATCATAATTAAGGAACACAGCCTTAGCCTTTACTCTGTGAGGCATGAAGAGTCATGTACTGTATGTTATTGAGAGAAAATAATAACAAAGATATATGTATTATAATTATGGTTTATCCTAACTATTATCGATTATTTTTGTATTAAAAATGACGACGATGATGATGATGATGATGATGATTAAAACGTTCTTGTTCATCTGTTTAGAACTTGCAATGTGCTTACAGTAACAGAAGAAAACATAACTATAACATAACTAGTCTAAAGATATAACCAAACGGTGTCACTAAGATGCAGTGTTGTATCCAGGTTTTATTGGGTAGGGGTTCTGTGGACCCCTTGGACAAATATTTGGGGGTCCAGACCAGAATTTTGGGGGTCCTATCATAAATATTGATTTAAATCACCTCTTAATTCGATGATGAAGACGAGTGAAAAATTGCATTGTCGGTGTCTGCCATTTTGAAAACTGCGATTACTGGGCGGAGTAAATATTTCTTCGTTCACCTCCACCTGACACTACGGCTCCTTCAAAATAAAAAGCTTTTGTTATGAAAAGTCAGAACTCAAAAAATGCGGAGCAAATAAATGTGAGAATCCGTCATTCATTAGTAGCAATTGTGCATCAGAAGGCATGACGCCCCAGTGTTCATCTTCGGAAGTTCGTTGTTCCGCACGTGGCAAGCGGATTGTTGCTACAAGTGGAAGAAATGTGCATATATTCAAGTAAGATATTTGTGCGTCCACAGGGGCCCCTTAGTATTTTAGGGGGTCCAAAAGCAAAATATTGCGTCCCAGGACGCAATGACGCGCTCTGGATGCAACACTGAAGATGTCTATAGCATAAGGTGATAGAAAGGGTCTGATTACTGTATTTAGTAACCACATGCTTTGTATTATTTCAGGGCTTCATGTACTATGTGAATGATGGAGTGTATGGCTCTTTTAACTGCTTGGTGTTTGACCACGCCACTGTGCAGCCAGAGGTGTTTGGTGGTCATGATAATGCTGTGCAGTTTCCTTCCAGTATCTGGGGTCCAACATGTGATTCAATGGATTGTATTGCCAAGAATGTGCAGTTGCCTAAGGTGATGTATTTTGGCTACATACACACTGTACTCTTTACCATACATTACATTGATTGTTGAGGGATGTGGGAGCGAATGCACCTTATCCCAGACTAACTGGACGTGTGAAGTAACCTATGCATAGTTGGATTGACAAGTTATAATAAATTAAAAAGTTAGTGTTAATGTTGGGTTAGGGGAGGGGTAGGTGCACAGTTGCCCAGGTACTTACATTAATCTGCATTATTTATTAATTTTTTAGCACGTTTTGTAATTGTACTTGGTTAGGTTCCAAACTCATAATATGTTAGTGCCAAGTGGCATTAGAATGTTGAGACACTTTAGTAATGGCTGTGTATGTATGTATTGTATGTATGTATTGTATGTATGTATGTACATGTTTGTATGTATATGTATTATTTAAGAAATAGAAAACATGTACCGTGTTTCTATCGAGTTATAGAAACACGAGTGGAAGTTTGGGAGAACGAGAAATGCTGTGGGAACACGGGCCGCAGGCGAGTGTTTCCACAGCTTTTTCGAGTTCTCCCAAACTTTTACGAGTGTTTCTATAACTCGATAGAGACACGAAGAACATGTTTTCTATTTCTTTTAGAGAACACCACGACGAAAAAAGAAAAACAACTTGTTAACTTTGATTTTCAAAATGTAAATTCTCTTTGCTCGCGTCATCATTACGTCAACAGCTCGTGCAAGTTCTGTGTTTCTATCGAGTTACAGAAACACGAATTCTAACCAATCAGCGGGCGTATTTTCTTAGGACTGTTTTCTAAATCATGACAGAACCTTGCATAAACTGTTTGATTTTGTTTCCCTGTTTTTGAGCTAACAGGTTTTCTGTAAATCATTGTTTCTGTCATGAATTTAGTGTTAGTTGTAATGCTACAAATTACTCATTGTGTAAGTGTTGTATAGCTGTACTGTACTATTTAATATTTCAGTGATGTGACTATAATCAAGTATTGTGGGATAGTTTCTAAAGAAACTGGTGCTGCATCGGTGGGAAATTGAAACACAAGAAATTGGGTAAATCAAACGAGTTGATTAAGTAAGTTATACCACAGTGAGGTAAAAAGGAGGTGCTGACGTTTCGAGCGTTAGCCCTTCGTTGAGCATTAGCCCTTCGCTCCAACGAAGGGCTAACGCTCGAAACGTCAGCACCTCCTTTTTACCTTACCGTGGTATAACTTACTTAATCAACTCGTTTGATTTACCCATTTTCTTGTATAATCAAGTATGTTGTATTGAAGTATTGTTTATTTATGTCTAGGTGGATGTTGGTGATTGGTTGTTCTTCAGGAACATGGGTGCATACACCCATTCAGCAGCCTCTACATTTAATGGTTTTCATAAGCCATTGAAGTATTACACTGTCACCGAGAGCTGGTGGTGAGTTGATCCAATGTACTTGTAGTGAATTACAGCTGTTCTCTGTTTACTGCCCAAAGTATTATTTTTCTGATAAAGGAGTTACTCTCTTAAGAAACTGGCGTGGTGTTGGTGGGAAAGTGAAACACACAAATTGGTTTTCAAATAAGTTAATAAAGCAAGTTTTACCACTGTAATATTTAATGGTTTTGATGTTCTGAGCATTAGGTTTTGTTAGACCCCTTTGCTCTCATGTCTTTTGGTTTGCATCACTGTATTGCACTCTAGGGCATTGGCTGAAGAACCTTGTGTCTCTCGGCCAATCCGAAGTAAAACTTCAATCAGTCAAAGCTGAAAACAGTTTTGACAAGGTTGCAAGTGTTCCCTGTGTCATGTGCTGAGGACATTTTTTTAAATTTGTGTTCCATTTGTTAATTGGACTGTGTGCATTTATTGTAACGATTTCTTTGGTTTTAGTCTTGAAACAATCACTTTAACTTAATCTAAGGTAATTTGATTCGAATCAAATGGCCACTATCACTTGGGAAGTGTTCTCATGAAGCTACTTGAACATTGTGAAGTAGTATTACACTGCGACTACTCAAACTAAGGCACAAAACATAAATTTTCACACCAATTTTGGATGCCTGTTTTTCACGCTAAACCGCAGATTTATGGCGAGTTTCTACCGACTATGATGATTTTTCTTTCTTGATATGCTTTGTACAGTCACTAGATTACAGTAAGTTACATGCATTTTAAGTGAAATATAAAACATTTGTAGAGATTCTATTGTTTGGGTACTTGATGGTGAGAGGATAATTTATATGATGTTTGGGTGGCTGCGGTTTGAGTAGTTGTACTGTAATGGCTAACGGCTCCAAGTGGTTTAGAGTAACCAGTATTTTTAGCTTGCAGCAGTCACCTTATAATGCTGTTGCACTATCAGTATAACCATATTAACCATATAATGCTGTTGCACTATCAGCATAACCACGTGGCCCTTAAAACGTACATATATGCAGACTGTACTCTTCATACACCTCTAAGCTTATTTATCCATGGTTGCATAACATTTTTGCCAATGACTTCAGCTTTTGCTAGCCATCTACTTGTTTTTTTCTCTCCTCTACTTGTACTCCACTAAGCATAACACTTTGTAACAACGATCTGTTGATTTTTTATGCTATTTCAGGCCAACGCTTAATAAAGTTTTGGAGAAGATTGGGCTGTCTGGGCATCTGCGTTGTAATGTGTCTTCAGCTGACCAGAAAAATGCCCTGTATCCTGGCACGGAATGCGTACAGATTCTTTCCTCTGCCTTGTGATTTGATGATGCCAAGATGTTGCTTGTTACTTACTGTATTTGAATTTGGCACATCAGTTGTGGCATATTCAGCCTCAAAGAGTGCCTGTCCATTGCTGACCAGTCTGATTGGTTGAAAAGATGAATTGTTTTTTTCCTCAGTGATTTTCATTCGTAGGTTATAAATTATTGGTGACTAAGGTGCAAATTTCAGGGCTAGATTTGTTATTAAAACACTAGCATGTATGTGCTCTTGAAAAGCTATCAAGTTGATACATTAATTTGTTATTACTGCCTCCTAAATGGCGATATCTACTGTAGTTGCGTTTTCTTCTTGGGCCCCTCAAGCAGGAAATGTTAAATATTAGTGAATTTATCATCATCTTAGAGATTTTCACGCAATTGAAAAAGTCCAATAATTTATTCAAGTTGTAGAAAATAGTCATACAGTGCTTTAAAACTATAATACTACCGTATTGCATTGTCAGTACGCCTTTCAGTTGTATTGTTATCTTACCGGCCATTCTTTTGGCTCACTTTCTCTGTTGCCGATTTAAGAAGTTTAAGACACGAAAATTAGTATGTGGCAGGTTAGAAGCTTCTTGTATTATGAGTACATTTTATAAGGTTACTCCGGAGTACATAGGTTTGTTCGATATTGTTGTAAAAGCCGAATTTTGCACTACGCAAGATGTTTTGGAAGCATGAGATTTATGATTTGTTTGTATGCGGAGATCTTCCCTAAATACTAAAGAAAATACAAATGATTGAATCAATTAAATTTGTCACCGTATTTGCACTCTCACCAGCTCGTTGTGAGTTAACTTGCACAGTGTTGTTCATCGCGACTGTTTGGCGTTGGTAGTCTCCTGTGTATTTTCTTGGTGTTATTTTAAGTTATTGTAGACCTTCGCGGGTGTCCTTCGCCAATAAAAATTGTAAGCGCGCTGTTTTAAACGCAACCACTGCAAAATCTAGACATAATGCAAAGCTTATATAATGTACTTTTCGATAAAAAAAATTCTGCGTCCTTTTTTCTTGCCTTAAGAAGAGCGTGTTCCAAAAGCCGAAAACCACTGATGTCTCGGAGCGAATTTTCCGGGTATCGAATTCGACCGCACTTTCGAAACTACTGTATAATATCAATCATAAGACATTGACGTAGAGTCCGTGCGAGGTGTTTTTCATATTCCTATTGGTTGCTTTGAAATTTCTCTGGTAAGTTTGCTTATAAAAATTTTAGCGGTACACGTTACTTCGGAGGCCATTGCGAGAGACCAATTCTTTAAAAACGGAAATCTACGGTATTTTTGGTTGGTATCTCGAGTCAGAGCCAAATTTCGAGGCTATCCGTTAAGTTTTGATACCCTCCTATTGATTCAGAGGGCACACGCGGGAAGCGAAGTAGGTTTTTTTTCCGCTTGCAAAGTTTTTCCAACATTACACTCCTTTGGGTGACCACATGTCAGGAAATGTCTGAATACTACATTTGCCGACAGCCAGTAGAAACAGAAGCGTAATGCGGGTCACCGGAGTATGCTTGGATAAATTCTGCTTGTAAAATGGCTTGTTCTGTCTGCCAGCAGTGCTCGTAAAAATTGCATATTCTGCTCGGTATCCGAAAACATTTTGGATCCTTCGGAACCTGAGCCCAACCCTGAGAACAAATTATATAGTCATACATTGTAATAATTTTTAGTGCCGCCGATTCTCCCTCTTTCTGCTCAAATTCTTCTTGAAAATGCCTTATTCTGCCGGCATAATGCTCGCCTTAAAAAAACGCTTATTCTGCTCGAAATTCTGCATGCAGAATTTGTCCCCAAGCCTACGCCGCAGACTTGGCGAAAACATATTTCGTGGGATGTTGAAAGCCTTGAGCGGCGTTTGCTCGCCATTGTAAGAGCTTGTCCATGGCTGCGGGTCGAGTGAATGGCTAAGATAAGGTCTTACTATTCTCCCTGCTTATAAGTTCGTTCGAGGATTTTGTTCATTAACGATCAACGTTTAACTGAAATTTTTTTTGAATAGGCAGCTTTGAAGGAATACGCTGGAAATGTACGCTTTTGCTTATGGTGACAAAGGGTTGCGAAATGACGAGCATCAATATAAATGCGTTAATTCATGTGGGGGTGTGTGGTGACAAAACCTCGCTACAACCTAAGGAACGGTGAAAACGTCTCGGATAGAAGAGCCTTCGTTGCTTCCCTTATATGAAGGTCTCAATGGGGTGATGACTTTTACGGCTAATGGTTAACATTTTTTACTGTTTTACGGGCAACGGTTAATATTTTTCACTGTTTTACGGCTAACGGTTAACATTTTTTACGGCTAACGGCTAAAATTTTTCCAATATTTACGCCTAACGGCTAATTGTTTTGCCCGTTTTACGGCTAACGGTTAACCCTACTGAGACCCTCTTATATCCCTCCCTGCCTTCTCTGCTCTAGAAATTCCAATGAGTGTGACGTGGTGTAGTGGATAGTCCCTTCATTGATGGAGCAGACAGTGTCAGTCGGTTATTTGATTGTTATGGATCTTCAGCTACTAATTTAATTTAACCGCGGGAGTTCAAGGTGATGATATTCAAGCAGCCAAGATATAGAGGTTTACTGGCTTGAGGGCCGTTGCGTTAATTTCTTTCAGATAGCGGTGTATTTGGGAATTGATAACCCTTAGGTTAGTATGGTATTTCGTTGGTATGTACTGACGGTGGTGCGCACCCTTTTTCCACTACCTAGATTCGAATCTCGAATGTTACGCCCTTTAATAATATACATGAAAAAATTACTCGATTCTGATTGGCTGAGAGCAGTGCAGTTCAAGTGTAACACCAGTGCAAAAAGTGTAATACCAGTGCAAAAAGTGTAATACCAGTGCAAAAAGTGTAACACCAGTGCAAAAAGTGTAACACCAGTGCAAATTACGCATCGATTTTCTGGATTATGATATTCTTTATTTTAAACGAACCGCTTTGAGTTCGTAGCGTTATCAGTTGATCTTCATCAGCCAATCAGTAAATAAAGTGTCAAATCCGCGTCAAATGCTTTCTTCCTGTCCGTCCGCGATGAGATCTTCCGGTACTTCTTCCAGGCGATTTTTTTCATGTTTATATTATTAATAAGTAATCATACGGCTTTTCTCGTTCAATTTGGAATTAATTTGTACTTGTGAGTTTCTCAAAAAGCTGAAATTGCACTCGCCGAAGCGGCTCGTGCAATTTCAGCTTTTTGAAAAACTCACTCGTGCAAATTAATTCCAAATTGAACTCGAAACCGTATGATTACCTTTACAAACAGAACTTCGGTAATCTTTTCGTCGAGCTTAGACTCAACGTTCGATACTGTTGCTCACCAGAAACCCAAAAGACTTCAACGTGTAGCTGGCTTTGAATGTCTTTAACCACAACTTGTTCACATTCAGTTGACCAAGTATCATATTTGGAAAATCAAGAGAAACTGAACGGACCAATCAAATTGACTTCAGTAGCGTGACTGCGGCAAGCAAATTTTTTAGTATGGTACTTGGGAAATATTGAATCTGGACAAGCTGTGAACACAATTAAGTTACACGTTTTAAATAAGTCTTATGTGGGCTCGCTTGATTACATATATCCCGTAGATTAGGCGTTCAGTGGTGTATGGAAACTCTTGCTTGACCGCAATGTTGGAAGCTCAGGAAGGAGGATTGCTGGACTCCTTGCAAACTTTTTTTGGTTCGCCCCACTCCTCGGTATGTTTTGTTGTCCAAGATGGCGGCAGACATAGATGAGGACACTTCTCATGGCTCGACCACCCAAATACGCATGAAAAGAGCAATTTTAGACCCTCCATGATTGATCCGAGTAAGCAAAACGGTATATGAAAACGTGCTCTTTGACGTTAGACCCAACACATTTAAAAGCCCTTGCTGCGGTTCGAATTTGAACAAACTTGGGACTCCCATCTTCTCGTATTTGTATGAGGCAATTTTCTATCTCTTAATTGAAGAATTTTTTATTGGATCTCATTTCGTTTGTTTATCGGGTCCATATGATAAGGAGCCTATCGAACGGGTCTTTCAAATACTTGCCAATTCTGGCCCTGGTACTTCTTGGCCCTAGTTCCACATCATTCTGTTTTCCACCTCATACCTAAGGAATCCTTTTTGGCCTGAAAACCTACCAAGTCACGGACAGTATGATAAACAAAGGTATCAGACTAAGTGAAAAGTCCATACCAGATACCTGTTACGTACCAGTTGCGTGTAGCGTACATAACTACCTTAAATACCAGCAGTCTCTTTGAATTCGAATACTTGGCTTGTCTTTGTTGATAATCAATCAGTCAGAGATCCTAACAGAACTAGAATCACCTCACATCCTAACAAAAACTTTCCTTGACGTTTTGATCGGAGGTCGCTCCTGACGCGGGTTTTGTTTCAGACGCTGATTGGCCAAGACGTGTCTTCTCCAATAGAGTCATTCTTCCTAGATGGCATCACGTCTCAGCAATGGCTTATCGACAAAGAGATTTTCAGGTCTGAGCGGCAGATAGAGCGGAAAAAGAGAACCATACTGTATCATGTGATATCAGGTCCAATAAAATGACCATAGAATTTCAGAGACTGATTATAGCACGGCTTGTACCACTGGTGGCAGTGTGGTTACTTGCTCTTGTCAGCTTGTACCTACTTCATGGTGGCCAACTTGACCTATCGGTTTCAAAGCGCTCGTTGGACGCGAACAAGACGACGCCTCCGAGGACGGCGTTTCCCCCAAACTACCACGCTACAGGACGGCTGTTTCTCCCCCACAGTAAAATCGTTGAGCCATTTGAGGTGTGGTTCTCCAAGGATCTGAACAGGAGTCGCATTGATTATTATTACGGTAACTGAAATGTCGGAAAAGTATCTTATATACAAGGCTAAAATGTTAAAAAAAATTTTAAAGTTAAAAAAGTAAACACCAAACGTTTTCGACTGTTTGCCATCATCATCATCATCTTTTTATCAAGCAAACATTATGGACATCCCTGAAATGTCGGAATTACTAGTATGGTAACTTCATATATAGATCTATGGCATATTAAGTCCCCGGAAGCAGTCATGGCACAGAACAACCACAATGCTTATGCCGGACCTATCGGTAAAACAATATATAGAGTGGTTTACCATTTACAAAACATTTCGGGAAATTCCGGTTGGGAGGTAACTGATGGAATTAACACGACGGTGGTTTTCCACATTCAAAATGTCTCCAGAAATTCCAGTTGGAAGGTAAAGGCTGGTTTCCATGTAAACGCAGACGATCGCTAACAATCGCGGATCTCAGTACAATCGCAAAGAGAACTGTTTCCATGTAATCGCAGACGATCGCAGCCAACTGTAACCATGCACTTCTATCAGCGGAAAAGTCAAATGTACACGCGCACTGGCAGGAAACTTGCAACAAACAACATGGCAGACGTCGAGAAGGAAATTTTGCTGCAAGCAAATTTATTTCTTTTTTTAGCGACGTCATCTTCAGCTTCAAAACCGTCGATAAATTAAATTTCTCCACCAATTGTTTTACTAGCTGTTAGCCTTTTTGTTTTTGTCTTTGAGGTCCTTACTGTTACGGTGGTAAACGCACTCACATCGCGCAGCTTCTTCCATAAATTGCTCGTTACTAACGTTACTTTGTTCAATGCCAGCGATGTTTTCAACAAATGTGTGTCGCTGCAAACGAACATTCGGGCTTTCTTGCTAAGAAGCATTGAAACATGGGTAGGAATTAAAAATATCGCAGATCACAGAATTTTGGCTTCCATATGATCGCACGATCAATTGATCGCAGACGATCGCAGAAGAAGGTTCTATCTTCTGCGATCCGCGAACGTGTGCAATCATAGGGAAACCAGCCTTAAATGGAACACCAGTTTCCGGGACGTTCCGGTGGAAATTTTCAGGATGGAACAGAACGTCTGAAACGTAAGTCCAGTTTTTCCAATCGGAATGTTCCTAACGGAATTTCGTGTTCCATTTCGTTTAAACTCATTTATACCTTTTGATGTCAGTCCTAGATTCTCCGTGCAAAAGGGAGTGGGCTTTGCAAATGGTAAACGACAATCTCTTGCAGAATTTCCCAATTTTGAATTTGTTAACCATTTGCCAAAACCGTACATTGACCTGTTTTCCCGTGTAAATGGGAAATATCCGCGTTTCCTGGATGTTCTGGTGCCTTCGTACTTGTTATACGCAGATGCCAGTGATCAACTAAAAATTGTCTTTTTCGTTTTATCATTAAAAGGCACGGACAAGACATACCAGAGGGCGGATCTTGGTCATTATGGGGTAACGTTCAAAGTGGTTCCAATGTACACAGAAAAGAGAGGCAATTACATTGGCTGTTGGAGTTTGGAAGGTCACAAGGGCTGGCCAATCATTCCACAGCCTATAGTACCAAACATGTCTTACTTTCAGGTTTGGCAAGTTTTGTTCTGAGTTTTCATTGAACCTCAGGGGGTGGGTCCTGGGGAGGGATGCAGGAGGTGCGCACCCACCTTTCCCCTCCTGTTGAGATGACCTGCGGTTTTCTAATATAATTAGTAATGTAATGACATTAATTGATCATCGCAGTTATGTACACAACTTAAGTAGCTGTAAAATTAAAGCCTGAAAAAAAAAAACTCAGGCCTGAACGGGATTCGAACCCATGACCTCTGCGACACAGGCTTTAATTTCACAGCCGCTTAAGTTGTGTGCATAACTGCGATGATCAATTAATGTCATTACATATTACTCCACAGTTCTAATATATGGTCTTTCATATATTCATTTGCATCATAATTAGTAATCCGCCGAAAAAGAAAGAATATAAAAAAAGGAACTTTGTTTTATTGGCTATGAAGTAAAACATGAGTCGTAAGCGTTCTTCGTTGTTCGCTTTTAAAATTTGTTCATTCCACCCGTCAGTCACTTCATTTTTTAGAGGTGCACCCCCTTCTAAGAAAGAACCCCGGATTTGCCCCCTGTGGAGCTACAAGAGGGAATGGTAGTGAACTCGAGGTGGAGTGAAAGTTGCCCCGGTATCATGTAAACACCCCCTTAACTTGAAAATTTTTCTTGTCTTTCTCCATCAGTTTGCCGGTGAGGAGGTGTATATGGGGACACATACAACCCGCTGGGAATATCGTTACATGGCGTTTGATATGTTAAATGCGCATACTCTGTGGGTGAGCAAGCTGGACGCTATCCGACCCGTTCGTTACGAAATGAAGGGTTACGACAGTTTGCTAGCCTCGTACTACGACAATTACGTGTTGGAATATATTTCATTTGAAGAATGGACACCGGACGTTGAACGGTTTGAATTACCAAAAGGTACGACATCACGATAGATAATAATTACTTCCGCAGTTTATTTAACAGCTAACAGTTCTATAGCGTAATCAGATTTGAGAGCTGATAAACCAATGACCCTGGAATCCTGATCGAATTTGAATTTGAAGATTATTTGTTTTGTTTTTTTTTGTCGGGAAAGGAAAAGTTTCGGAACTAGGAGAGAACCAACAACAAACTCTAGCAATAAGGGAACTCGGTACTCTAGATTGTCGGAACAACCAACCAATCACTATGCTCATTCTCAGCCGCTCCGAGTCCAGTCCAGTACATTTCGCTGGTTCGCAAGTGACGGAGTCGTAAAGGGAATCGGTTTTCTGCTTCCGACTCCGACAGTTTGATTTCCAGGCTCATCTCCGGTATAATATAATTTATTTACACAACTGACATAAAACAAAGGACATAAAGCCTTCTTAACAATGTACCTAACCCCAACTAACAAAGAAAATGAATAAATTATGTTCACCAGGCAGGACCCAATTTTCACTAGATAGTATTGCTATGCACTTCTGATTACGACTCCGACTGAAAACCAGCCTTTAATATTCAAAGTATAATACATCTACAATATATATGCGTTATTGACCAAGCGTGAGGTCAAGATAGCTGTATATTTACCAAGCGTGGGGTCAAGATGGCTGGATATTGACCAAGCGTGAGGTCAAGGTGGCAGGATATTTCTTTTTGCGATTTTATTGACCTTCACTTCGTCTCCGCCAATAAAACTATAAAAATAGGTCTAGGTAGTCTAGAGAAGGGAATGTATATAATCCTTACTAAATTCGTCTTGTGTGATGACAGCACTGAGGTCTTAACCAAGTTATTATGACGTGATTTACAGACCAATGGTGCTATAACTGGTCGCACACTCTAGACTCCCATCTTGTGTCCAATCCGATGGGCGAATTCATGTCACATGGGCAGGATACTGTGGAAGATGTCTACAACACATACAAGCAACATCACAATAAAAGCTATGACTCCAAGCACGAAAACGTTAAAAGAAAGCATATATTCCGCCATAACATGAGGTGAATTTCAATGAATACGGCCGACAATTTTTGGTCAAGGCCGATGTGCTATTTTGTTTAGCTGTTGCAGTAGAACCGCTTTAGATTTTAAACTGATTTTTAACTCCTTTTATTTCTTTGAGGTCTTACTCTCCCATAGAGATTCCTTAAAACAAAATGAACCAAACCTTTGTAGCTATGGGACCTACGAAATAATTTTCTATGCAATTTTTTTTCTCTAGATATGAAATTGTAGCGAAGCTCGCAACGTTTCGTTTTTCTAGAGAATTTCAGTGAATCAGTGGCGTTGTCTTGTAGAAATAAAATATGTCATGTCTTGGTAGGAAAGTGGCGTGCTATTGTAACAAACTTGTGGTAACATTCACAATATGTTTTAATCATTTTAGGTACATACGATCCATAAACCGACAGAATCTCACGTATAAACTGGCTCCAAATCACTTGGTGGATTTGACTGACGAGGAATATGATGGACATGCAGGTAAGCTATATCATTTCGATACATTTCCTGTGTTTTCAAACATATGGGCACGAATGAAACAGAAAGATATACAAGAAGACAGGTCCCTAAATGCTGAGAAGCGAAGTAACGTAAATTGAGCAAACAAGTGAAGAAAGAAAAATGGATGGTTAATAAAATTTTCTTGTTACTTCTGTTCAGGTCTCAAAGACGACAATACAACGCACCACAAGGGAGCGGTTCACCTTGGGAGCCATCATGAAGCGTACAGTAACATGAGTAGTGTGTTGAAGACAATTGATGTACCAGATGAACTGGACTGGCGGGATTATGGTAAAAACAAGCTGCTAGAGGACAGAAGAGACAGAGAAATACACTCTTTGCGTCAGCATGATCATGAAAACTTCAGTAAAGTTATTCATCATAAAAACTATAATTTCCTCGATTGTCATTGGTTTAAACAACACCTATTTTCCACTAATTCACTTGCCAAGTTGTTATCGAACAGTTTGTTATCGGACAGTTCAATAAGCCAATCTCATTCAAAGTAGTAAATTAAATCAACCAATCACATTCAAAGTTGTAGTTTAAATCAGCCAATAACAATCTTGAAAAATGGTAGGGTTGTGGGATGTGGCTTGAAATGACCACGTCAAATTGTAGTAAGGGTATGTTAGCCCCACATATGCGCACTGAGGCGACAGTGGTAGAAGGGATAAAACCCTATTGCTACCAAAAAAAAGATAAAAAATTGAACTCAAATCCAACAGCCATGAACAGCTGTTTCGGTCTTGTTAGGCCTCGTCAGCATGGCACAGCTAGCAGATGAGCTACCATTTTTCATCACCTTGACATTCACAATTTGGGAACCCAGAGCTTATCTGCTAGCTGGGCCATGCTGATGAGGCCTAACATGACTTGGAGTTGTCCAGTTCGGTCTGTAATCATACTCGTGATAAACAAATCGAACTCCCGCTGCGCTGTCCTCAGATTTTGTTATCACTCGTGTGTTTACAGACCGAATTGGACTCCACTCAGTCCTACTACCATCACTTATAGGAACGGAAGTACGTTTTCTGAGAGGTCCGCATGACTCAACTGTAACCAACCCTTCCAGTCATCTGCATTTAATGACCGCTTATGGCTCTTGAATATGTATGAGAGTTTCTTAATTATGAATTATTCCGGTGGAATTTACAAATAAAAATCCTAATCGGTACGCCATGGGCATCACAATGAGGCACGAGGACCTCTCGGAAAACAGATTTCCTTGTCCAAAAACAACTTTTCTGAGGTTTTCATATCCTAAGAGCTGCTCTGTGAGTGTACCTCTCTGTCCCTTAAATGCTCTCTTGCAAGCTGGCAATGCTAGCAAAATCAGCTGATTGTTAACCTGTCGTTAGAATTTCGAAAGTAAGGTCGTCGGATTCTTACCACGTAATCTGACAAAAATGATCACGTGATCTGAAAAAGGATGCTGCACGTGCTCAGGTAAAGAACATTGAGTTAGCCGATTTAGTCTGTCTTTTGGTCTTATCAATTTACAACAAGAACATAATCGGTCGACAAAATGCAGAGGCAAACCTATGCCTCTTTGATCACTAATAGGTATGTTCTACAATACACAGAATTTCTCTCCTATGAGTACAATTTTATTCTAGTAATGGACCCCTTCAAGACTATAACAGCGCATTCCATGGTCAACAATTTATTTCTAAAGTCGAGGTGAATTGTGGCAGAAGTTCTCTGAATATTTCTAAAACCCCTGTTCAAGGAGATTGATACTATTCACCTCGTAAAAGGTGAGCAGTTTTGGGATCATTCCGAGATAGTGAGCCAATCAGATTACTTAAAATGCCAAGATTGCTGAGTCATCATTATTCCTCCTTTCCCCACCCTAGGTGCAGTGACTCCAGTCCGTGGTCAGGGGATCTGTGGCTCGTGCTACGCTTTGGGTGCAGTTGGAGCCGTGGAGGGGGCTTATTTTATGAAGGTAGCTCTGATACGTGGTGCTGAGGTTTCAAGTTGGGCGGGAGCCCATTACTAGAAGCGCTCCTTTTCCCTATTAGCTCTATGACACACTACAATAGCCGAAAACGCTATTTGTTTATTATTATATTTATTATTATTTGTTTATTAGCCCTTTACCCCAACACAGTAGCAGATGGTGCTATTTGTCTCTCTGTACTATTAGGCCTTTACCCCAGCACAGTAGCAGATGGTGCTATTTGTCTCTCTGTACTATTAGGCCTTTACCCCAGCACAGTAGCAGATGGTGCTATTTGTTTCTCTGTACTATTAGGCCTTTACCCCAGTACAGTAGCAGATGACGCTATTTGTTTCTCTGTACTATTAGGCCTTTACCCCAGTACAGTAGCAGATGGTGCTATTTGTCTCTCTGTACTATTAGGCCTTTACCCCAGCACAGTAGCAGATGGTGCTATTTGTTTCTCTGTACTATTAGGCCTTTACCCCAGCACAGTAGCAGATGGTGCTGTTTGTTTCTCTGTTCTATTAGGCCTTTACCCCAGTACAGTAGCAGATGGTGCTATTTGTTTCTCTGTACTATTAGGCCTTTACCCCAGTACAGTAGCAGATGACGCTATTTGTTTCTCTGTACTATTAGGCCTTTACCCCAGTACAGTAGCAGATGGTGCTATTTGTTTCTCTGTACTATTAGCCCTTTACCCCAGTACAGTAGCAGATGACGCTATTTGTTTCTCTGTACTATTAGGCCTTTACCCCAGTACAGTAGCAGATGGTGCTATTTGTTTCTCTGTACTATTAGGCCTTTACCCCAGCACAGTAGCAGATGGTGCTATTTGTTTCTCTGTACTATTAGGCCTTTACCCCAGCACAGTAGCAGATGGTGCTATTTGTTTCGCTGTACTATTAGGCCTTTACCCCAGCACAGTAGCAGATGGTGCTATTTGTTTCTCTGTACTATTAGGCCTTTACCCCAGCACAGTAGCAGATGGTGCTATTTGTTCCTCTGTACTATTAGCCCTTTGCCCCAGCACAGTAGCAGATGGTGCTATTTGTTCCTCTGTACTATTAGCCCTTTGCCCCAGCACAGTAGCAGATGGTGCTATTTGTTCCTCTGTACTATTAGCCCTTTACCCCAGCACAGTAGCAGATGGTGCTATTTGTTCCTCTGTACTATTAGCCCTTTACCCCAGCACAGTAGCAGATGGTGCTATTTGTATCCCTTTCTTATTAGGACTTTGCCCTAGTACAGTAGCGGATTGTGCTATTTTAAACTCCTACTTCAAGGCAATAAATTAAACAAATGAATTTCACACCGACCAATCAAACTTTGTGAAATAACATTCTAACCAAGTATAATATTGTTATTTTTTGGGGGTTAGTATTAGCGAATTTGTTTGAGTTTCCCTCAAGCTTTGGGCTCCTGAACGAGTTGCATAATTGTAGTTGCAGGACAGAGATGATCTCTCATACACTTCGTGACCTTCAAGGGTTTTACAGAGGATTCACTGGTACCTCGTTGATTACTGGAACATGTTCTATTGCTGTTGCGACAACTGTTAGATTGTAAACGGGATTCACATGAGCCCCAGTGTGGTGGAACTTTGCCCACTGCTGTCAAGCAAAAGATCAGTGCAGCATCATTTTCCTTCTTTTCTCTTGGCAGTGGGTAAATTCTCAGAATATCGGCAGAACCTTTAATAAGTTACTCTGTACTATCAAACCATTCGATCAGTTCTATACTAGAAGCTGTGAAAACAGTAATTTATAAGTGAAGTAATGCAAATGTTGGATGGAGCCTCTTAAATGGCACAGTTGTGGGAGCACCCGCGTTCCACTTCTATGACCTAGGTTCGATTCGCACCGTCTCATGTAGGTCGAGTTTGTTGTCGGCTCTCTCCTTGTTCCGACGGTCAACCCCCGGATTATCTTGCTTTCCTCTCTCATCAAATTCAAAGTCGCGCTACAAAAAGGCGCAGTACCTTAGGTACGTCTGGATCATTTGTTAATCAACCATGGACGCATACAGAGCTATGTAAACAATTTTGCAATACAAGACAACCTCCTAGCAATCAATCTGTAGCATTTCTTTGTCTTTCTTGTTTCCAAGAGTTATTGTACTAATTTTGAAATTCGAAATGGTTTGCTTACATGACGTCATCGTGCAGCTACCTGGACGATACTGCTGGCCGGGAATTACGAGGCTAAATGAAATTTATGGTTAAAATGATTAAAGAAAAAATGTATAAACAAGATCCATTTATTCGACATCAAATAGGAGACTAAACCACGTTTTCTACGTGCTCCGTCTTTGTTTGGTTTGACCGTTGGTCGCCTTGAAATTCGAGCTGAATTCGATATGCAAATTCTAGCTGAGGCCTGGGGCGGAGCTATCCCTTTTATAGCGCGCCATCGTGTTTAAAAACCAACACTTCCAATTTTTAATTGGACCCGTAATCAGTGGATGAATAGCTAGCTAGTGATGGTACCGCTAATAGTAGGCTATTTAACAATTCGATTATGAGCTCTAGATTTCTATGGGGTTATAGTTGATGGGGCCGAAGGCCGAATCAACTATCACCGCATAGAAATAGAGAGCGAATAATCTAATAGTTTTAGTAAAAAAAGCAAATCATGTGTCGGTGAAAATACACCAAAATACTCAATCTTCCTGTGGAAAATTCGCTAAGAGTGCCCAACTAAGTGCTATCTAATGACTGATAGTCTGCAATAGCTAAGCCAATCAGATAGCGGCATTTGCATCAGTCTACAAGTAGATGTTTACTAATTATATTTATGTATTTATTTAAAACCCTATTCTTTAACTATTCTCAGACAGGTCGCCTTGTGGAGCTGTCAGCCCAACAGGTTATTGACTGTTCATGGGGATCTGGTAACCATGGTTGTAGGGGAGGCTGGTACAATAAAGCACTGAGCTGGATTTACCTCAACGGCGTCGCGACAGCAAAGAATTATGGACCATATTTGGCCCAGGTTAGGTAGCTTTGTGGCATTGACAATTGACTTCATGGAGAATTCTCTGGTAACTGTGAAGAATTCCCCGGCTAAATTTTGATGGCATGTAGCTATGTATTTATTCAGACATGGAACCGTTATCTTGAAAACGTTACACTTTTGTCTTTAATATCCCAACAGCACAGGTGAGCGGTAAAAAAGTGACCTTATCTTCTCAGTTTATCCAGGGCGTTCCCTAATTTCTATCCTATTTGTAACTTTCTGCCCTTGATTTTAGCTCTCTGTACTGTTTGCGGTTAATCAACGTGCTCTGAGCCAATCAGCGCGTTGAAATGCTTGTATGTATATTATTGAGGCTTTAAGCAAGTTTTGTCCAATTTTTCTTGTTCTGGGGGTTGTTTTGGTCTTTCAAAGATGAATTTCAATTTAATTATCATTCATTGCTTATACTTTGTTGTTCATGTGCTTGCTCAATAAAATTCTGATATAGTTAGCCAGGAATTCATGCCGAGTTGCGCAAGTGAAATTCTATCACGAGTCATGAAGTCCACACAGACAAAGCTTATCCGGGTTTCTTTGGATCGAAGCACTAAGGGGTGTTCAACGGTTTTAGCACCTACCCCCCCTCCCCCAACCCTCTTTCCTAGATTGGATGCTAGTTCATCCCAGGGTTTTCCTCAAGCTTTACATCGCCAGTGCTGTGGGTGGAGTGACACAATGTGGGTAGAATTTCTTGCTTATGGAAACAACTCATTGCTTACACATGGGTTTAAGCCTTGGACCCCACGTAGGGGCGTACCTAGGGAAGGGTGTTAAGGGTTGTGGAAGCTCCCCCTTCTTTGCAAACAAACCTTTTGACACGGGTTCATATTTGCTAAATCAGTAGGGAAACAAATTTACGGATACAACAACAAACAACCTAGAACCCCCGCTCCTTATGAACGCCTGGACACGCAGAAGCCAGGTGCAACTCGACGACCATATATTTCACTACTAGACCTCTATAATATTTAATTATAACCATGTTAAGAGTAGATTATTTTTGTTTACTTTAATATTAATTAACTACTCTATGTCGTATTACGAGGAGGTAAGGAGGGCGGTGTACAACCAACTTTTAGCACATAGTTGTGTCGGCATCCCATTTATTCAATCGCGACATCACGAACTAAGAATTTACAATCTTTTTCGGCGTCTTAAATAATAAAACATCGAACTCACCAACTGAAATCGATTTTCATGCCCTTAGGAAGGTACGTGTATCACATGCGGTCTCCATGAACGAGTGAATATCGACGCCTTCGCTTTTGTACCAAAGTACAACAACACTGCTCTAAAGCGTGCCATTGCCAAATATGGCCCTGCATGCGTGTCAATCAATCAGAAGCCACTTTCACTGAAATTCTACAGCTGGGGAGTGTACGATAATCCAGAGTGTGGTATGTACTTGTCTTTCTACCTTTTTGTATTCCTCTGTGATACAAGCCAGTTTAAGGATATCAGCAGTTGGTAAAAATCTACCAGTGTACTAATGCAAATGCCGCAATCTGATTGGTTGAGTTACTGCAGACTATCAGCCATCAGAGTGCAGCACTTGATTGAAGATCGTTTTCAAAATGGCGACGTCCTTGGGCTTAAGCGGAGTTTCGCAGGAAGATTTAGTATTTTAGTATTTTTTTTCACCGATACACGATTCGTTTATGATGATTTTTGATAAAACAATTAGATTATTCGCTCTCGATTGGTATGAGGTGACAGTTGATGAGTCCGAAGGCCGAATCAACTATCAACCCATAGAAATGTCGAGCTCATAACCTAATTGTCAAATAGATCGATATTAGCGAGTTACTTGGTTCGAATCTTTTTCCGAACTAAATCACATTTCTTTAAAATTTCTTTAATCTATTGTCATTATATTGTGGCTGGAAAGCCCTTAAGGGGGAGTCGCAATAAACGTAGGTATTGTATTGTATGTATTAATACTGCGAAGGTGACATGAAGTGAAGTTCGTTGTTGCCCGTGTTTGTTTGACATATTCAAAACTGTAACTCTGATCTAGCCAATCAGATTGCCCAGTTCGTGACAGAATGAGATTTAGTTTGGTTTTATAAAAAAACAAATAGGTACGCAGTAAGTACGTATAGGTAATGCTGTCAAGGCTGTGCAGAAGAGGGTTGTATCACTTTTGACACACTACTATGTTGCATGACTTGAAAGCAATCAGTGACACTACTTGCAGTAAAACACCTTGCACTTATTTTTACGTGGTTTTACAGACACTCGATCTTAAATGCCCAACGATGTAGTCCGGATAGGGTATAGTCCTCTACCCACAAAAAGGATAAAATTAACCTATCCTTTCTTACAGACAACAGTTCAACCCTGCACACGGTGTTGGTGGTAGGATATGGCGAGGAGAAAGGAGTTCCTTACTGGCTCGTGAAAAACTCTTGGTCCGCTTCATGGGGAATCGATGGATACATCAAATTAGCATGGAAAGGAAACACATGTGGGGTGACAAAAAATCCTGTTGTAGCGCTCATGAGACACACAACTTTCCAATTTCCCGTGAAGGAACGCATTCGAAAAGTAGATCCTTTTGATCCCGATTCGTTGGGAAGGAAGATACATGCGCAGCACCGACCTCGTCCCCATGGCAACAAAAATGGCTCTTCTAACCTTAACTCAAGTTTCCATGACAAACAAAATGGCTCTACTGATTCTAATTCAATTTCGTCCCTAAACAAGGCACAAGAAGATTCGACGCAAAATGCGTCCAGGAAGACTTTTGTTCAAACGAAAGTGGATAGAACTTTCAAGATTAAAAATCTTAACATGGGTGTCGACGAGGTCTTTACTGCCACGTATTTTGGTTATACCTCACGCGAGATGTTTACGAATCAGAAAAACTTTGGAAATGGCAATTTGGAGACTGGTCCACAGGTCTTCTCAGAGGATAGAACTTCTAAGCGCAACAAACAACCGACGATGGAACCAAAATCGTCTTCGTATTCTCACAGTGTTGCCAGTTTAACAAAAACCGATCGAAAAGGAAATTTGCCTACACTAACTTCCGTTGTAAATCTTCATTCAGCGCCTGTTGATATACACACAACTTCGAATGTTGAAAAGGCGACAAGCATACGTCCATCTCATCTTTTAAATGAGCAAACTGCACTTCTTGAGCCTACAACAAAGCCCACCACTTCGCCAAGTAAAACAGTAAAACCAAAAACATCAACTTCCAAACCAACAACATCCAAACAAACTTCTACCTTGCCTCCGTTACAATCCACAGCAAAACCGGGAAGGCATTTTTATGGTAAACTTCAAGACATATATGATCAATTGGAAAGAGTTATTTCTGGTGGTATGAACAAAGCAAAGAGGAACAGAAGACTAAAGAAACTGTACAAGTTAGGTTAGCAGCTGTTGAGTTGTTGATTAACTTATGTCAGACAAGGGGTGATAAGAAACTTTTTATCAGGCAAACGGGAGAATTATTTCTCCATCTGCTAAATCTATATATATATATATATATATATATATATATATAGTTGTTGCGGGAGAAAAAACACAAACAAACTACAGGTTTATCCCTGATAAGGATAAACCTGTAGTTTGTTTGTGTTTTTTCTCCCGCAACAACTACTTCGCTCTACGTTCACGTATTGAGCATTATATATATATATACATATATAAAGCTGACATATTTTGTGCAAGAAGCCAAATAGATGACGTTTTTGGAACTGCATGTCAAATTGGGTCTAACAATGAAAGACTTGCCTGTTCTAAAACTACAAAACATTTTCGATTTGACAAAATAATTTTTGCAAAGATCACATTTGCTCTTATCACATCTATTAACAACCTCCCTCAAGTGAATTGGCGTTTTGTGTATTTCTTGTTTTACTTTTAGAAAGTGCCAATATTTCCTTAAGATTTTTAGATCTACGGTAAGCTGGAATAATATTCACCGATAATCACTTCGCCTGAGGCGAATAATTGTTAAATATTTAGTACATACCAGCCCAGCCACTTTAGCATTTTGAGTGATATGATTGGCTTACCATTTCTGGGTACTCAACGCTATCAACCTGCTTCGAACTGAATAGTGTCTTTGGTTTTGAAGGTAGCTTCATTGGTAAAATTATACTATAGAGCAATTATTCTCTTCAATCTTGGTAAATGGTTGCTTTTAAAATAATATTTACTTTGATTTCAGAGAGTAATTGCTAACTGTAAACTGCTAATGCGTAAACGAATAGAGAAAATACATCTTTCAATATGAAATGGGTGTAATATTAAGTAATGGTCCGGCTAAAAGGTAGGCAGGTGTACGGCAAAACTCATTAAAAAGGTGCGAACAGTTAATTGTTAATTCCATTTAAATCGCCTCATCTCATTGGCTAATACCAAAAAAATCCCGAAAAACAATGAAAAAAATTCAAAAAAACGTAATTTTTAGACCTTGTCTTTTCCATATCCTTATTTTCTCTCTCTCGACCAAATTTGGCTCTTGTTCTATGCGCCAATTAGCACCACAAAATTAGCTGACATATTGCCGAGCCCTATTGTTTTTCTGCCTGCTTCTTAGCCGGAACATTACTTAACAAGAACACCAGAATGGTTTTACATAATTGGCAGGAAACCCAATGTAAACTAAGAAAACAAGTTAAGGTATGACAATTTTTTGTGCTTTTCGCATTTTAGCGCAATCCTTGGTTCCTTTCTTCTTGTCGTTTTAGTGTCTTATTACGCCGTGTGTTTCAGTTAAAAAGTGAAAATTTCATGCGTTTGATGACTTTGTACTTCGCTTTTATAAATATCACTCAAACGCATTTTTAATATTCCCCTCCTAAGTTGTATATAAAAACGTACTTCATATGCATGAATAAGTTAGAGATGAACCCATGTGTCGTAGAAAGATGGACAACAAGAAAAACTCCGTTTAGAACCTCTTTTGTTTACTATTAACATCTGTCTTAAAGTTTTTAGCTGTTTCGCTCATGTTTCTAAATAATTTTTGCAGCATGTATATTCCTGGGACTCATTATTATAGAATGAGAATTTTTTTCTGTCAGAGAAAACTTACACAAGTGAAGACAAATATTCCATATGCTATGTGATGATAATGAAGATGATGATGATGATGATGAAACCTTCCCACCTTGCCTTGTTTTGGGCTGCTTGTCAAAGCTTCTTCAAATTGGCGGCAAGCTTAAAGGTCCTAGACCTGTCTGGCGAATACCCTCTCGCAGCAGTTCGGAACAATACATATCTATTGCGTATCTTTGCGCCAGTTACGCAGATCCTCCTTTTTTATGAGTTTTTGAGGTGCATAGAACTGAGTTAAAATTTGAAAGAACACTTTAAATACACGCTTTTCTCTCGAAAGGTGGAGTGAACTATTTCGATCATCTGTAATTTGTTACGTAAGACCACTAAGGGATATCATATGGGCTAAGTCAAACCTCTGCTATCTTCGTGGTTTGAACAGGGACGACAATATTCTCACTATCTTTTACGCCAACCTGCGTCACTTTTCATGATTGTGGACAACTATTTTCTTACTGTATATTTCTAAACTCCATGTACGTAGAAGAAAATCTACCCTGCTTTAAATTTACAATGTTCTAAAGTTGTTGGAAATTCTTAATGCTCAAGGTTACCGCATGATTCGACCCAAGCGAAGCTGTAAATTGTTATCTGTGTTTTGATTAAAACGTTTTTGGACCGTTCTTTGTAGTGAACCGAAGTTACCTTACTGACACTGGACGATTGGTTAGACTACTATATCTTAAAAGAAGTTTCAGGTTAGAAAGAAAATAAAGAAATATAAAAGCGTGCAAAAGGTCTCGAGTCGGGCACGTTTCAACGCAGATAAAATGCGGTCGTCGTTAGACAAGTCTCATTACAAACCAGAGGTTCTTTATTCCCAGGTAATTTTCATTCAAAGAACCCCCGGAAGAATTATTTTGCCATAAATGACTTTTCTTCGATACCTGGTTTTACATTGCTGGTATGTGGAAATGTGTTTAGCGTCAACGAGTGCTCGTGTTTCATTTCATAGCGAACAGTTGTCAAATTGAGTGAATGCCATTTGCAGAGGAAGTCGGAAAAAACGTTTTAATTTAAATTCCGTATTCTTTTAAAATGAATTCATGATTCTTTTAACTACAATTTGTATTTCCTAATGAATCGCTTTAATTCCTATCAATTTAAATAATCTTAAAGACGCAGAAATATTCAGAAAAGTTCGGATGTGATATGTAAGACTTCAGTATTTACATGTACGCGGCAAGCCAATGGAAACTCGAGGCAGATTCACGTGACCATGGCAAAGGGTGGTAAAACTCTTGTAACCAAGAGGCGCGCTCTAAGTTATGTAGGTACTTATTTAAAACTGCTCCATATTATATAAGTCGCTGTGCAAGTAATTGTAGCAATAAATTGTTTTCAAATTTGCGACATTCGGCTCAGCATGCTAAAAGAAAAACAACATTGAGCCAAATCAACATGCTCGAGTTATTTTTGAAATTAAACTATCCGACAAAAACTTGGAGTAGACATCTTGAAAATTTCGGAAGAAGACAATAAACCACTGTCTTTATAGTCTTTATCTTACTTGAGATGTGGTCCTTCACCCTTCCGTCATAATTTTGCGATGTTTTGCTGCATTCAATATATCTCTAAAAGCACGTCATTTCATTGCAATTTATTTCTTTTTCAAGAAAATGGTCGAACTTAAATACGGGCAGATTGTTTCATTCTATCTCTCTTGATCTGCAATTATGTGCTACCCTAAAGTGATAATATCGTCTGCTAACGATCAATTGAGATATGATTTTTTTCTAATCTTCTTCAATTCGTGACGCTTACAAATTAATCTTAAAACTCCAAGCTTTTCAGTTCCTGACCCAATGTTCAAGTTTTGCGATTACATAGCTCTTGTTTTATAGGGACGCCGTTAATGTTTTAATGTTTTATTACTCAAGTCTTTTTATTATGCTATCTTTCATTACCGATGAATTATTTACGAAAAGCGCCCTAAATTTTGAAACCGATCAGAGAGTGGTTTTTTTCCAGTTAAACAAAATACGCAGCAAGATTTGTCGAGAAACCAGTTATATCCTTGCAAATGCTTTATTAAGTCTTCGGTTCAGACCACTGTTACTGAAAATATTTTGCGTGCAAATATCGTCCATTGCATTATTTAGTTCTTGATTATTAACCAAAGATTAACATTTTACATTCTTTAGACACGTAAAATGACATGTTTTTCGTCGGTCTGTTTGACTCAATTGATCACATTTTAAACTGGTGCCTGAAAGAAGATTGTTTGAGTGTTTGAAATAAGAAACAAGCCGTTTTAGTTAAGAATTTATGACACCTTTCGCGAGGCAGGTGTGCGTAAGTGGGTTATCACACGGCGATAGTTTCAAAAAGTGCAACTTTCGAGTTGCTGTGAAGGCAGAATTTTCTGTTCAGGAAACGTCTATCAAACAAGTACATGCCGGTTTGTTCGAATGACAATAAGACGAGCTAATCAGAAAATAGCGTGCCCATTTAACTTAATATATACGTGTTGTTGACCAAGCTTGAGGTCAAGATGGCTGCATATCGGCCGAGTTCTTATTTGTTTTTATTGACTTCGACTACGTCTCGGTCAATAGAAACGCTAAAAAGAAAGAGGCTCAGCCATCTTGACCGAACAAGCTGCGTCAATAAAGAATTTATTATATGGCAATTTTGCTCTGTTTTATTTCGCGGGACAACGCGGGAAATTGCGAGCGGGCAAGATAGGACCATCTTTTCCCACTCGGATAGCCAATCAGAACACAAGATTCGGCTCATCTTGCCCGCTCGCGGAACCAGCCATAAAATAAAGGTTAAAATTATGCTTAATTAGTGTCGAAAAGCTGGAAGCAATTTGGCGAAATTGTGAAGTTTAATTCAAGGTTGCAGACTGAAAAGAACCCAAACAAAAACATATGAAACAAATCATAACAAACCAAATAAGCAAGAAATATTTTGTACGTAGTTGGGGAATACAGTACGCCGTAAAAATTTCTGGAACCGAGTTAGCATGAATAAAAGTGGAAGTTGTAAGATATCACCTGTTTATCACGTTCGTATTGATCAAGCTTATTTACCAGAAAGTTATCATCTTTTTACCTATCTTCAGTATTTAATGAACTTCTTTTTGAGCCCCAGGTGTCCTTTTGAAATGTAAATAAATGAGACATGCTTCCAATCGTCACGTCCCTTCGTAAACTATGTAAGTAATTTCTACAAGCTCAATTAATTAATTCCCTTTCATCTGGCAATTTTCACTGCAGTTGTCAGTCTTCTTTCACAGCGTCCATGCAACATCACTGTCTGAAAAGCCAATAGTTAGACTAGCTAGCTTGCCGTCGCTCGACACTCTACCATGAATACCTTCAGAGTTGTTCTTGTCACTATTTTAACTCTGGTTTTCGTTGGGAACCTGAATGCCACGTCGGAGTTAAATTCTGGCGGCGAATTTGAAGACTACGGTAAGTTTTGTGATGAGTTTGATTTCTCATAGTAAGGAAAAAAATATATATATATATACATATTAGTAAACGCTTATTTACAAAACGTTTTAAAATGACTTATGGCTCGTCGCAAATTTTACATGTTGTGTGAAGGAAATTAACGCTCTCTGGTGTTTTATGTTATTAAAAGAACCTAGGATTATGCTATTTGCCGTGCCTACTCTCGGTGACCGGTTTCAACTCTTGTTTTATCTCTCTAATGAAAAACTTGCTGAGATAAGACAATATCTGCTTCTTTGAAATACGGCTTATTGTTCACCGTTTGTGAGACCTGGAAGATAAACGAACAGACTGATTAGACGCCAGAAATAGCTTTTGTACAGCATTCCAATGATATGATAAATTTTTCTACGTGATAGGCAGATTTAACCAATTCTCATACATCTAAATTTTAGGCCTGTTTCATACGAACGAAGTTCTCATGTGCCGAATCTAATGCAAATTACCTGAACAGAAGATTTTCTTAATACCATTAGATTCGGCACATGAAAAGTTCGACGTTTTAAACTGGTCCACGTTAGACATCATGTTTTAAGCTTTAAATGGAAGTTATTAAACTCGGGTTCGTGTTCGGGTTCGGGTTTAAAAGATTGAGGTTTGTCAATAGGAAAAAATTGCAGCCGTCACTCGAAATTTGGCATCTTCTGAAAATGGCTTTTTCAAGCTTTCTAGCGTTTGCAATTAAGAGAGAAACATGAACTATTGCGGCATTTTTTTCCAATTCAACACGCAATAACCTAGCTAACCATAATAAAATCGCATATCAAAAATGGCTGATCCTAATAGAACAAGACTTACATATGGGACGAAGGTTTAGTTTGATTTGAAGGTTTTGCATGCGACAAAACCCACAGCAATTGAGAATTTTCAAGAGAAAACGAATCGAGGAAATCTTTAGTTTCACCTAAACACAGACAATCATGATAATATAAATTCTTCTTTTGTCACACGATGTAGTCACTCGATGTTGATTATCACACTTTTCAACCCATTCCTTAACACAGACGATCATTTTTATCAAATGCTTTATTTTTACTTTGTTCGTAGTCGAGAGCGCCGAACTCGATAAACGCGTTTCCGGTAAGTGAACTGATTATTATTCTCTTTTACTAGGATTTTGGAGTAAGAAAGATAAGAAATAAGTTTAATTGTGCGTTAAATACTTTTGCGGCGTTTAATATCCGAGGAAAGTTCACTTAAATTATAATTAAAACAGTTTCGCAACTAGCTCCTCCTAAAGAAAAGTGTAGACTAGGCAATTTTTTTCTCAGGGAAATATCAAACCACTGTATCTAATTATTGCAGTCTGCAGTGATCGTTATCCAAGACTGTGCGTGTCGCACAAGTTCAGATCTGTCTGCAGGAGAAAAAGTAGCAGAAGTTATGCCTTTGTCGCTACTCGATGTCCCAAAACATGCCACTTATGTTAAACCTTCTCTGGTAAGTAACAACAATAACGTCATGGCTTAAACAACCAATCGCAAAGACTGACGGAGACAAATACCACCACCTGCCAAAACTCAACTTACTTCACCCTTATCATGACTTCATCTCAGGTTGTTGAAATTTCAATTAAGGTTAACAACAGTTGTTCTCATAAAAACCTTAACCCAGACTATTTAATTCCACTAACCACTACCGAGAATCCCGGCTTCAAACCATCCACAAAACAATTTTCGAATCAAACATTATCGGGTAGTATTCTTTGCCAAGCTACTGCCTTGTTCGAATCTTGTTTCAGTTTGCCAGTTTTTCTGGAAATTCCTCCGTTTCTTTATTTGTCTAAAATTTTCATTGTCATACTCTTGTTGAAAGTACGTGCGCGTTGTCCTCCAGGAAGCCCTCTCAGCGAGAGTTTCTATCGTGTCTCCATGTCCGTTGACCATTCAGTCTAATAAACTAGAGTGACTAATAAAGCGTTGTTTGTGATATGCAAAATTGTAAGATGTTTTGAGCTGCTGTTAATTGTTTAACAATAATTCGCCGAAAGGCGAAATGATCATCGGTGAATATTCACCGATAATCACTGAGCCTGAGGCGAATAATTGTTTTAGTATAAATACACAGGAGATTATTTCAACAAAAAGAAAACGAAAAGCATTGTACAACAAGAAAAAAATTTTATTTCATCAAAAGCGCGCGAACGACTAGCAGCCATTTTGTTCGTCGCGGTGATTATCGGCTGATAATCCGAGATAGAGAACCAATCAGAGAGCGCGATTTTGTATAATCACCTGAGTATTTATACTGAATACTGTTGTTTAATGTGCATAAGTGTTCCCATCCTAAATGTAACTTATGTCATAAAATTCAGTGATGGGATACTAGTCCATCAGGTGGTTACCACCAGCATTACATAACCAGTAATCATTAAATTTTTTTTTTTTTAAAAAAAAAAGCCCGACCCTTAGCTAAATTCCAATTATCACTCTGACCAGGAAGTTACCATGGTTACTAACCCTCTCTCTCTTTTGACTTAATAAAAGTATTTCAAAGAAGTATGTTTAATTAAAGGAAAAGTGCACATTGCAACCCGGTGGACAATCAGACAGTTTGACGCCACGCTGGTTTTAAGTAATGAATGTAACTTAAGAAGTTATAATTCATCGACCCAGGAAACCATAAGACTCACCGATATTTATATGCAGGATAAAATAACACGCAACAATAAATAACACAGTCCCGACTTGATGTTTATTAGAGTGATTTTATTGATTTTTAATGTAAATGTAATGATACGTTTTATCTTTCTTTATCTAGTGCGAGCCAGCATGACAGGAATCTGGTGCCAAAGCCGTACAGATGCAATACTTTGCACTTTAACACCAAAAGGCCAACGAAAAAACGCATACCAATAAAAAAAGTATAATTTGACTTAATTAAGCTGCTAATAGTGTGACGAAGAGTGTACAGATTCTCTCAGAATTCTCTTTACAAATCCCCATACACTTGACAACAATAACATTTAGTGCTGTTATTAGGCAGGAATTCAATTTACCTCGATGTAAAAACCTGTGATGTTTTTTATTTGTTTTTTTTTTCACTGTTATTTTCTTAGTCCTATTGTGTTGTCTCCTTTGTTTTCTTTGCCCTATGTCACTCGTGAACGTAACAGGCTTTTACACCGAGGATCAGCCCAGGAATTCCTACTTATTTGATTGACATCTCCATTTGTACTAGCCCTCTGCTACACCAGTTCGGTTTGACTTGAGAAAAATTTCTCTACAGGACTGCACCCACCCCGATTGACCGAATAGTAACTTCTCCAGACAATACCAATACATTGTTAAGGAAACAGGTTAAGAGAATTGATCAATCTGTCATCTTGAAGGTTTTGAGTTGATCCAATATCACCTTCTAAAAACGAACTTACAAATAAGTGGTCAAAAGACTCACTTACGAGAATTCATCTTTAGATCGACCAATAAGAATGCATATTTTATTCACTGCCACAGATTATGCGTAATGTTTACTCAGCTCTGAGGCTCTAAAGCTCTGAAAACAGCGCCTTTTAACATCTATTTGGGGTAACAGTTCAACAAAATCCAAACAATGCATAAACACATATAACGGTACCGTGCACACCTTCCCTCGCTCCCATAAATCATCAAATTTTGCAATCACACGGATTTTAGATTGTGGTTACTTAGTTTTCTCGTCAGATCACCGAGGATAATGTAAAAATAAATCTGGGACTTAAACGACTAATTTCACTAAATTTGAAGAACGGCGATGTTGCGTCCGAGTCAGAGTGAAGCAGTTAAAGCTTATACAGGTTACCTCACTTGTTAGAGCACCAGACTACTGTGCGGGAGGTCGCGGATTCAAACCCCGGCCAGACCAACACTCAAGGTCTTTAAATAACTGAGGAGAAAGTGCTTCCTTTGCATTGGCATCTGCAAATGGTTACACTTGAATAAGGACGATAAACCGGAGGTCTCGTCTCACAATTCTTCAAAATTAATTCTGTGGAACGTTAAAGAACCACCAGGGACGCAACGAACCTTGGCTGTGACCACCCCTAGTGCTGACCTGTGGGCAGGCACCTCACATGGGACCTGTGAGTCCCGTTCGTGCTCATCCCCACTGGGCAGGTCAGCTGTCCAGTAAAAGCTGGTAAAACATAAAACAAGTAAGACTGTCTAGCTGGGAAAATAGATTCGCTCAACTAGAGACCACCAGTAAAAAATAAAAAAGGGAAAAAGCTAGCTTCACAATTCTAATTAACTTGAGATGGTTCTATGAAATGTCCGTGTTTGTTTAGAAAATCACAGGACAATCAAGACGAAAAATAAGGTTGAAAAAAGCAATTGCTAGATCGATGTATAAGAGGTGCGGAGGCGGAAGAGACCACATCACTTACTGTGATTTTACAGCTTTCACTGAATGATCATGTGGTAAACCGCTTTTGTAACGATATTTACTGAGATGACTGGGATGATAGACTCTTCGGAAGAGGAAAAATAAAACAAAACAAAACAACAAAAACAATAAGAAGAAACAACAAACAGCACTAAATCATTGTCGAAAAAATAAACGCAGAAAACATTGTCATCAACTATCCGACACTAGTACACCACATGGTTATTACTTTGGAATCTAATTGATTTTACTCTGATGAGAATTTCACATGGGTTTTAATTACCAAAAGCGTTAAGAAGTTAATTTACTTGTACTAAAGCACTCAGCAATTCGGATATGACGATCCATGTAAATTGTCTAAATTGAGCTGAAAACAGGAAGCGAATTACAGACCTGAAACGAGAGCCCTGGCGCAGGTGATGCATTGTTTGGCGGTCAAATTGACACAAAAAGAATCTCTAAATTGGCGATATTAAGCAAAACCACGGAAACAATACCTTATGGTGAAGGGGATATTAAACAAATCAGTGAAGTCGACCTGTCAGCTTTGCTCTATTGCTTACCAAGTTTCGTAGCATTAGAGTGAGATATTTGCACTTTAGTCTATTAAGGCAATTTCAGTTTTTAATTATCATGATGTCAAATTCGACTTTTTACTGTTTTAGCCGAGTTATCAGCTATTCGGAATTAAGTTAACTAGTCGCTATCGATCACTGACAATCGTTTACGTCGAATTCGACATTCATCGCCATTTCGTTAGAAATACACCAAACTAGAACACAAATGTGTTTAATTTATCTCCAAAATTTGGTGCTTCAGTTTAAGCCTTTCCCAAAATGCTTTTGTTGTAACTAATGTCGCTTGAGGTTATTATATTTTGTAAAAGGAAACCAGTCATCTTCCCCCAATATAAAATTTAAAGGATTGATTCTGATTAAACGAATATTACCTCAGCTCAAGCAAGTAAGTGTTTCTCGAAATATACCCGGATCTTTTGGCACCGACGATTTCGGCCGCAAGTTACTCGCAAACTTTGTGTATAACTTTATATGCAATAAACTGTTGAAAAGTTTGGACAAAAGATTTTTGTGGAATTGAAGCACAAGGCCATCAACTTTCTTTTCTTACATATACATTAAAAGAGCAACTTTATCGATTGAGTATATTATATTTTTCGATTTATGGCTTTTCGACCGAATCTTTTTCGGGTCTCAGCAAAAAATCTCACCTCTGAATGACTTTTCTAATGGTTCTTTGCTACCGTAGAGGTAATCGAATCGTACATTCTAAAAAAAATAATATATACAAAGAGTACTAGCAAAACAACCTGATAGTGAAACCTTAGCTCTATATTTTTCTAATATATTGAAAAGCAATACGGCAATGAAATGGTTAAAATCGATCTTTCTAAGGTGCAATCAGATCACTTTTTTAGACCACGACTATGAGATTCAAATTACTTAGAAATTCGCTATTTATTAGCTCTGCACTAAGGCAGGTTCATTAACCACTCTTTAAACCGCAGTTTCTCTCTCATTCAAAGAAAATCTTCTGCTTTTTCTTTTCGTAGCAGGAGATGTTCGAAAACGTGCGGATTTTCGCGACAGCGAAGAGAGCAGGTAAGCGCTGTCATGTTTAAAGCTTGAATGTAGTACTCGTCTCCGGGATAAATTCGGTCTCTGGCAGCGCAAAATGTCCGCAATAGCTTTTTTAAACTTGTTACTAACAAGAGTAAACAGAACCGGGTTAATACAAGAATTGAGGTAGGTAAGAGCTTTAAGAATATGCAATACCACTGGACTTATGGACAGAGAAAATGACCTTCTTGTAGAAAGCATTAAAGTCAAAACGAAGAAACCAAACCAGCACAGTATAAATACACTGATCACCAAAACCATTTGTTTAGTTGAGCGAATGTCTCTTTTGAGTTGTGTCCCTCCGCTGCGGCGTAAAACACACGATCTAGTGGTGACTTGGTAGATCTTGGAGTACAAGAAAATGATTATCATCAACGGCAGGAAAAAACTTATGACAGTAATCAAGACGCCCCGGTATTTCCAGTTTAGATGAAGGAATCCTGAAAGTGCAGTTGAGAAAGTCCACACTAATACAATAACTGATTTAGCACGAGCAGGCGTTAAGATCACCATATGTTTCAGTGGACAGGAAACGGCCAAACATCTGTCCAAACTCACCAAGCACAAGTTCCATATAGACGCAATACCAAAAATGATGTCTATCGATCGCCATACTTCGAAGAAAACCATTCCACCGCGAAACAATTGATCATCGGTTATTATAGAAACCATAAAAATTGGCATAGAAAGTAAAGCGGTCAACAAGTCGGCCACCGACAGAGACACGAGAAAGTAATTGGTAATTGTACGCAATTCTTTGCACAGGCAAAACGCACTTATTACAAGAACATTCCCCAGGAGAGTAAAGACAATAAGTGCACTGATCAAAGAACAAGTGATCACTACGATAAAAGTGGCTTGTTTTGCTTGCACTGCTGGTTCCTCGTTAGTCCGCGTGTTGCTAAAGTTGTTCATGTCTTGATAAGCTCTCACCTCGTTTTCACAGCTAACCGGGGCAGAATTCTTCTTGTTGACAGAAAATTAAGTCTTTAATGAGTTAATGCAAATTGCTATTGGCGCCGATGCCCCGATTGCCGGCACGTCAAACATCAATCAATGTTATTCGACAGGAGAACCGCATACAGGGGGGTAGGGGGGGGGGGGTCACAGAGGCTACTCACTCTTGTCATGGCGTTTTCGCCACCTGAATATTGTAGGTTGTTTGCTCAAAAGAAGGCCTACCAAGGGGGAGTCACCGGCACCCCAGGACCCCCCCAGCTATGCTCCTGGCATATGAGCAATGAGTTTCCGTGTAGTAGCCCTCATATTCCAGAGAACCCATAAACATATTATAAAATTCGTTTAGGAGAAAAATATTTTCTGTTTTTCGATGTAGTTCTCTTAACTGTAGCGGCTTCGAGTCGTCTTTTTCCTGCTTATCAACACTTGTGAACTGTTGTTATTACAGCCCTCAATCTGTGACCTCATTATTGACCTTCAATGCGTTTGTTCGCTTCAGCTAGTTAATTTTTGTTAATATTCCTTTAGTCCACGTTTTGTATGTAGCTCTCCAAACGGTGTACCTTTGAAAAACTGTGAATTTGAATCGACTCGAAAATGTTAAGTACTGTATGAAAAAAACTGATTTATCACGTCAGATTTACAAACGAAAGCTGACTTTAGATATTCGCACAAGTTCACTCCAAACCTTAGATATTACGTAGAGCAATTAGGCAGTAATGCCTATTAGTATATGCAATATAAGGATTGTATGGTGCATTAACACCAACGTCTCCAAAGGGTAATTTTTACCTCAGGAAATCTAGACAGGTTATTGGCGGAGTGTTCATTAACAATGCAAACATGTCGGTATAAATCTGAGTTTTTTTTTGTAACCAGCTCAGTACCAAATTGATCTTTGTACTAATTCTCCTCAAATGCAGCTTAAGCAAATTTGAGTACTGTATATATGTTGTGGTTCAATTTTATCCTTGGTTTAAATTTGATTTTCCTTTGTTTCAAACTTATTATCACACATTACTATACCAAAAAACAAAAGGAAAATAAAATTTTAAACACGCAAAAAATTAAACCAAGGCAAATATAAAAAGAAATTACAGTTTTTCACTGCGGTTAGAAGCGTAATAGAAAATTTGATGCTCGCATTAATTTTACTCTAACGCACTTTTACCGATTGCGGTTTGGCCTGAAAGAACAGGCTGGAAACTGTTCCCCAGCAAAAAGACGGCTGGTTTAGTTCAGCTGGTAGAGCTTTGCACTGGCATGCGCGAAATCGCTGATCCCGTACGCGTTCCATCGTGTTCTTTTTCTAGGCTCAAACATAATAATGTAGTTTAAATCAGCCAATCACATTCAAAGATGTATTTTAAATCAGCCAATCACATTCAAAGTTTCAGTTTAAATCAGCCAATCACAATCTTGGTTTCAGTCACTATAGAAACATTGTAAACTTAATTGAATTAATTAATTAATTGATCTAAGACATGGAAAAGGACCCCGGTCCTACCCCAATGCACGTCAACTCCAGCAAAACAATAGCAGCACCATATAACCGAGGTAATCAATGAGTTAGTATTTGGAAAAAATACAGGGCAACAATGTGTAGATTACACTAATGTTATATTAACAGTAGGATTTATTGCTGTTGCTATCTACTGTAATGGTAATATGGAGTTTAAAATATTTGTTTCTCATGCAAGGGGTCTATATGGCAAAGGGCATCCTCAAGGTACATGTGTACTGCTTGAAATACCATCACTGATTACCTAGGTACATTGTTTTCAGAGTATACATAATAGTGAAATATTTCGAATAAAAGGGGTACCCATTAATCAAGTTCAAAATAGCACATTTCAGTCTCAAACCAACACTTTTGGAATGCAAAACTTTAATCTTAGTTGTGCAGTAGCTATCTACTTTCTCTGCTACTCTATATTAAAATCATATAGTTATTGGGCAAACACTTTAACAGTAATTGTGGACAATGGAAAAATATTATGTGACAATATAAGTTTACATGGGAATATTTCACCAGCTGATTTGCTAAAGACTGTTGAGGTTTTTGGAGTTGAAGTAATTCTAGAGCTTTTTAAGTGACAGCAGTGAGGGAGTATCAAATTCACTTCAAGGCAAATTAATGCTCCAAAATATTATAGTAACTGATAATAGTGAATGCATTGAATTTTTAATGTGGTTTTTCTATTATTGTATCAACTGTATCTTTAAACTTACAAAGAAATCAAAGTATTTGTATTGTCTCTTGGCTTAGGATGAAAATCATGTAACACCAATTCAGCATACTAAGAACATTTATGGAACATCTTTAGTTTTTGAGGCTATCGGCAATATTCAAAAGAGAAGTAATTCTTCTGGATATGACAAAATACGATTTTTGACATGCTCATGTGAGAATGATGACCAAAATAAGAGAGAAAAAATGATAAAAATTCAGAGACAGAAACAAAACTATGAGACAATGGAACCATCAAGGAAGAGAGTGTTATTAAAGAAATGACAAGTAAGGGATTAGAGCGGGAATATGCAATGCTTAAAATACACTTGCTTGTACCAAGCTAGGGCTGCTAAACAATCGATAAAGGACACCTGAGATTCTATCATGTCGACTTTCTGGCATTTGCAGCTGGATACGACAGGAAAGGACTGGAGCCCAAGTTCACGCAGATATGCGTCTTGTTTGAAGAACATTTGGTGCTAGATTTGCTGAATATCCTTGATTTAATGAACTTTTCAATTTACATCATCCATCTTCTGACAGTGTATTGGTACAGTAGGGAGACGTTTCATGTTAATCACGCTGGGAGATAAAGAGTTATGATTACTCCTAACTCCAGGATAACTCATCGTGCGTTAATCTTATTAGCCCTCTGAAAGAAAGGCGCTCTAGCTTGTGCGAGAAGCTCTTTAATTCAGTAATGATAGATTGTAGCCATAAGTTATTTCCTTTCTTGCCTAAGGAAAATGTAAATAAGTACAATCTAAGGCGGCAACGTCATTTTCAGCCATATAAGGCCCGTACCAATCGCTTCAAGAAGAGTTTCCTCCCAGCAATGGCCAATTTTTAATATTTAAATGCTTCTAGTATTTAATGTTTGAATTTTTAATTTTTAAATTTAAATTTTTACGTAATTCATTCTGTGGCTGCTGTATGTAGAAATCTTTAATATTTTTATCCAGAACCGATGGACTCATTCATTTTGATTATTATGTCAGGTCCAGAGTAACTTCGCTGACTTCAACTATCAAGCGTGGATGTCACATGATAAGAAGAGGTTTCGTTGACTTGGTCCAGTGATCCTTTGTCGTGATTTTCTTTGGCAACATACTGTAGCGAAACTAGATTGTGTGACTCTAAGTCATCTTGTGTTTTGCGTGACTCTACAAGCCCGGTTATTTCATAGAGGAGTGTTGTTTTTCTGTGTATCAGGGCTCCTTTGTTCATTTTCTATAGTATGGCAAGCCAAACATGACCAAAGTAGTATGAGTTCAAAATCACCTATTGGGTTTCAGTAATCAATGAGTGAGTTTGATAAATCACTATGGAACGTTTTACAGCATAAAATGTAAAACACAATTAATGAAGCGTGACACTCATCGCCCTGTGGAGCTTTAGGTCGGATACTGTTATGAATCGGTTCATTGTACCTTTAAAACTCTTTGTTGTCGGTTGTATTCTAGGGACCCATTGTACCCTTTCACGATTGTCTCATTACAGTATATGCCAGCCTTTCTAATGGGCTCAATTTGTAAAGATCCTCACTTATGTATCAGTTCTTACCTTGCAATATCTAGATTTCTATGGTAGAGCTGTGTCAACTGGCTTATGCTTCAGACACTGTTTAACTATAAAAATATGTACAAGGTTCAAGTCACGTTTTTGGTAGCTGAACTACTCATTGCAAGGTCAATCTTGTGAATTTACCTTCAAGGCCCCCTCCCTTTAGGAGGCCATTGTGCTAATTCAATAAACCGGGGGACACTTAAGTCTATGCAGTGACTTCCCCAAGCAAGTTAGATTGTTTGATTTTGTTATTTTTCTTCTGGCCAACAGGGAAGAGGGGTGAATGTGCAAAGATGGAGGATCGGGGCGAGCTTGATAAGATTAGACAGCATTGGAAGAGCTGTAAGAACAAGGTGTGCAATTTGTCGATGAACCTACAATTTCTCTGGCCCAAATCATTTGTGGCACCTCTGACTCCAATCACAAACTAATCCCATAGAGATTCGTTATACATTAGAGCCATTATCTACCCTAAGTGCTGCACAAACAATTAAGCAGGGACTGTTGTCCAATACTTTGAGCAAGGAGTGCACGAGTTTGGTCTCCCTTCATGAGTTAGGGGTGACCAGGGCATGTGTTTGGCTGTAGCGCATGATTTCTTTTTGCTCGCCGGCCTGAAAACCAAAAAAAAAAAAAATTCTAAAATTCCCTCCAAAAAAGCATTAGCCACCGAGCCTCGAGCCTCGTAATCACACCATGTGGCTACCAGTCTTTTATCTGTCCTTGAACTGATGGTATCAATATGGCGATCGTTTTGTCACAGAATTAAGTACAATTACTGTTCGTGGATGCGTTCATACTTGCTGAAAGAAAGCTAAAAAAGCCGCAAGATTTTCGGGGTGTACAAAGTCTTTTTGCCGTAAATGTGGAATACCATGGATCGATCCAAGCAGACGATTTCAGCTGAGTCAAGATGTGGAAAGAGTCATTCACGAAGGTAGGCGCCATTTTAGTGTGTTGTAAAGGGCATTTATTCGGAATAAAATAACCAAGAATACCGCAACGAGTGTTTGATTTACCCAAACAAAATAATTATGCAATGAAAGTACTGATGCGTATTATTCGATCTAGCACTGAGATTGGGCTGTTGCATCCATTGTACAAATTTTATAAGCTGGTTTTATATGAATCCCGTACTGGTCCTTCTCTTCTTCAGCAAGTTAAATATTCTAAGTGTTGCGATCTATTGCACACGCCCGGTTCGGAATTTCTGGCTATCGGTGTAGAAGACCGGAATTTGAGGCGGGTTTGGTCTTTCACAAAGCCATTTTTTAGTTGCTTAATCTGTGTCGTTAGCTAGTTGCATAACTCTGCAGTTTGTCGCGTCTACTACTGGTTCTTCAAGTGGTCCGTAGTGGTCTTATTATTAGTATGTTATTTAGTTGAATTTGACCTTCTTTGATTTTGTCTTGTACGTTGAGTACAACAGTGGTCGTTCCTTTATCTGTTTTTTTGAGGGTGATCTCTTTGTGCTGCTTTAAGGCCTTAAGTGCTGTTTGTTCGGCTGCTAGGTTGTTTCTTGGCTTTGTGGGTTTGATTTCTGCAAGTTGTATCTTTACCTCTTCTAAATAATTCTCCAGGGCAACTGATCGTTGTATTGTTGGTTTACATCTAGCTTTGTTGTGGAATGGATGTGGTTCTTTATCCTCGCCGTGAAAATGTATCTTAGTCTCATTCTTCTTGTAAAACTCTCAAAGTCACGCAAGAGTTTCAGTTGTATTTGTTTATTGTTGGGTTTTAGGGATAAATTTGTGCCCTTCTGTTAATAGATTTGTTTGATCTTTGGTAAGATCTTTCTTAGGGATGTTTTCATATGCTTTTTGTTTGCCTCAGACCGCGCATTTATTATTCTTTTGGTTTTGATTTGTTTGCAGCCTTTGCGCTTTCTGTGTGACAATTGTTTCGTTAGTTTTTTTGCTCGATTACCGTTTGCCCCTCCAAAAACCCTAGCTACTTCGCTGGCGACATTCGCAGGTGATTGATTGTGGTTGTCCATTTGATGTGACAGTTCCCGTACGGTTTCTAATAATTGCTCGCATTGCTGCATAATTCCTCTATCCGCCATTTTGACTAGTCACTAGCGACAGCGCGTCACCCAAGCCGAAAATTAACTGGAAACTAATCAAAACACTCAAAAGGGGTTGGTACCAAGTACTTTTGACACCTGCTTATTAGTAGTGTCTGCGAAATTGAGTTCCCGTAACGATCTATGTTACATGAAGACTTCAAGATGATTTCAGTCTGAGGTTATTTGACTGTTGAGGTGTCGTTGTTGGGAAATGAGTATAATTAAGCTCAACAAGAACAAATGTGTTATTGTTGAGATAAAATGAATACCTCGAAACAAACAGGCCCTGTATTACCACCTTTTAGTATAAATACTCAGGTGATTATACAAAATCGCGCGCTCTGATTGATATTTTTTTTTTAACGGGAAGCTTTCTCACCCGTAGGTGATCTGCAGGAAGGGGTTGGTACCAAGTACTTGATTGGTTCGCTATCTCGGATTATCAGCCGATAATCACCTCGACGAACAAAATGGCTGCCAGTCGTTCGCGCGCTTGTGGTGAAATAAATTTTTTCGTGTTGTTCAATGCTTTTCTTTTCTTTTTTGAAATAATCATCTGTGTATTTATACTAAAACAATTATTCGCCTCAGGCTCAGTGATTCTCGTTGAATATTCACCTCGACTTCGTCTCGGTGAATATTCGCCGAGAATCACTTCGCCCTCGGCGAATAATTGTTAAATATGACGAGTGTCTTTTAACCGTGGGAGACGCATGCATCGATTAGAAAATGCGGACATTTCAAGCTTTGTTTGACGTTGTTGAAATCCTTTCGCGAACCAGACGACCAAGCATTTTTCGTCGGAATATTTACCTGTTCTTCAGTAGTATGTAAGCGAGTTTATAAGATCATTTTTAGCTTATTTTTAAATTTTGACTGGAAAATCTCTGTCCTTTTTTTAGCTTACGGTTTTTTTAGCTTATTTTTAAAATTTGACAGAAAAATCTCTGTCCTTTTTAGCTTATGGGTTATTTTAAATTTGTTAGAGATTTATCAGAAAATTAAACAGAGATTTTTTCCTGATTATAAAATAAAAATGATATTTAAAAGATTAGAAAAATACTCACAAAGTAATTATGGATCAATTAAATAATTTATGTTTGTATGAACTAAAAAGAATTGCAAGAGAGTTAAAAACGAAAGGAAGATCAAAAATGGGTAGAATGGATTTAATTAATGAGTTTAAAAAATATAAAGAGGAGGAGATTATTGATTTAATTGAAAAAGTTACTATTACTAATAGCGATTATATTTGTATTCATGGAAAAATTAAATATTTTTGCAAAGAATGCGGTGGATCACAAATATGTAAACATGATAGAATTAAGTATGCTTGTAAAAAATGTAAAGGATCAATGTATTGTATGCATAATAAGCAAAAACAAAAGTGTAAAGAATGTGGTGGATCACAAATATGCATACATAATAAACAAAAACAACAATGTAAAGAATGTGGAGGATCACAAATATGCGAACACATGAAACAAAAAGCTTCTTGTAAGGAATGTCGTATAAAATTAATTTATGATTTTAAGGATTAGGAAAAATTGTAAATAAAATGAAAATAATAGTAAAAGATGGAAAAACTTCTATGAGTTTTGAATATTATAATGAAAAAAAACTTGGTGTTAATGATTTTTTAGATTTAATTAAGGAAGATTTATTAAAACATATATCAAATATTAGAGGTTTTATTGATGAAAAATATGAATATTATAACGATTTTGGGTATGATGAAGATTCCGAAGGGGCTGAATTTGGAATTTGGCATGATGATAATGAAGAGTATTTTTATTTTTCTATTTTTGGTATAATGGGTTTATATTTAGATGGTATATCTAATAATGAGTTTGTTAGTGATTTAATATATTATGCTAATAGAGAAAAAGATGATAAGATGAAATATAATATTAATAATTTTATTATTGATTCAATTTGGATTTCTATAAATGTAAATGCTGATAAGTTGAAACATAAACATAAATTTTATAAAAAATTATATGACGAATTAATGCCTATAGCATGGCATCCAAGTAGGTATTTAGATTGGTGTATTGGTGTTGAGGAATTAAAGTTTTTGGAAGAAGAGGTATTTGGTGAAGAAGATTGATGTTATATAACCCAATAAATGGTTACATAACAAAAATTTATTTAAATCTTAAACTAAAAGTTACAGATTCTCCTTTTAGATCAAACTTTTTCCAATTAGAGTCTAAAATGGTTAAATCAAAGTGATTAATCAAGTTATCATATTTTCTAATTGGAATAGATGGATAATCTTTTGATGGAATGTTTGCTAGCAATTGGGATGGTTGTATTTTTACATTTTTACCTTTATTCGTATATGACATTCTATTATCAACTATGCTGCATAAAAGTCTCAAAGGTTCTTTTATAGTTATATCTATTTGACTTATTTTAAATAAAACCTCTGGCAGACCTAAAGAATTTTGCAAACCCTGGGTAAATTTAATGTTAATTGGTTTATTGTTGATTATGTAAGCAAAATTATCTCCGATAATCATTGTTATATTTTTACCCTTTTCGCTGAGCTCAATTAATATTTTTATATCATTTATGGAATATGTTCCTGGATTAAATATTACTAAAGGTTTATCTTGTTCATCAGTTATTTTTTCTTGATTCTTTAAAATTATTGGTCTTTTTGTTTTAATATTACAATCTAAAAGTTGTAATTCACTAATGTATCCCATTGGAGGGTCTAAATAAACCCTAGTTTCTGAATTATACATTGTAATGCTAAACATTTTTCATTTAGAAGGTATATGTTTAGATTAATTTTTATCGAAATAAAAACCAAGATAATAATCCTCCAGTAAATATTAAAACAATAAGAGTATTTTGATGTTCTATATTACTAAATTTATCTGTTTTGTTTGATTCATCGTTATTTTTTAATTTAGGATTCCTTGGTTGAGCATTAGTATTTAATAAAACTTTTGATGTTCCTAAACTATGAGTTATTCCAACATTTTTTGTTCCAACATTTATTGAATTATTTACCCCAAATTTCATATCTTCTGTTGCTATTTTCAGATTATTATTGTATCCAATAACGCTTTCTGTATTTATAATTAAATTGCTTGGCATCAATAAAACATCAGGAGCTATAGCCAAATCAAGCCGTACTTTTGATTCTTGAACCGCCATTTGATATCTTTGATTTGAATTTGCGATATCATTTTCAATCACAGAGCTTTCAAATAAATCTATAAATTCTTGCTGAGTTTCAAATGCTCTTCCTCCATTACCAATAATTGAATTCCTAGTATTAACTTGGGCCCCCAAAACGCAATAAACAAAAGCTTCAACCGATCTATTTATTCTTCCTAATCCAGCATTTGTTAATCCATATCCAGATTCTGGTATAAACCATGCATATTGAAAATCAACAAAGTAATCATTTCGAAGCATAGATATTAAATTCCCATCTATTTTTTTACCCCCATCATCGGAAAATCTATTTGAACTGCTTGGCCATATATTAGCTTCTGTATCATAACCTCTTACAATTCTAACATTTTGATTTCCTCCTCCTTGTCCATGAACGCTTCCGGGTGGAACATATCCTTTTCCATAATCAATGAATACATCTCCAACCCCATGGTTTGCACCCCCTTTCCATCTAAAATCAGCTAAAGGTTTATTTAACCCTCTATAATCTTGATTATTGCTTAAGCCAAATTCTGCGCATAAACGATTATAAGCATTTTTGTTGTATGGATTATTTTTTAAAGAAAAAGTTTGTTCGCCGGGTAATGGTACAGATAATTCATATAATATTCTTCTTATTGTAAAGTAAATGTGAAATATAAAAAAACTTCTAATAACTTTTGGGTAATTTAAACTATCATTTAAACTTACACCGCATCCAGATGTTGCACACCAAACCGCCATGTTTAACTGTTGTGGCCAGTGATTAATATTTGGTTTATTCAACCAAGCTCTAGCTTCTTTACCACTAGTAAGTCCTACAGTCTGATTTTTAAATACATTTTTCATTAACGCAGTGAAGTTATCTTTATCTGAAACATATATATCTAAAATAATTAACATTTTTGTTACATTTTTTGCAGATTCATCGAATTTAATACCGGGTATTGGATATGTTTTGTTTGTAGATGATAAACTTTCTGGAAAGGAACTATTTTCTAACCCTAAATCTTTCCATAATAATGTTTTCAAATTAGTAGGAAGATCATCGGTCCATGTTTTTCCAGAAGGATCATCATAAGACATTACAGTCATTCCATTAACTTTCCATTTAATATATCCACCAAATGAATCATTAATAAATGTAAATTTATCAAGGTTGGCGTTTGGGTATTTGGTTTTGAAATCGTCTAATAACATTTTATTCTTTGTGTTTCAAATAAACCGGTCTTTAGATTAAGAATAAGATGTCAATTAATTTCTTTTCTAATTCCTGCAAAACAATTGAAACCAACATCAGTTCTCTCATATGAAATTTTTAATGTCCTTTCCCTCCGGTAAGTTCTTTTAATAGATCTTCGCGCACTTCTCTCCTTATCATACTCATGTCCAAGTTTTTTTCTGCTTCTTTCCTAAATTTTTGTCGTATTTCTTGTTTTAGTTTTTGAAACTTTTCCAATTCTGCTAAAATTATAGAAAATTCTTGATCGGATATAACATTATCTTTCAAAGCTTTTGAAACTAAATCGTTAATTGTGTTTAATTTTGATTTTGCAATTGCAGTGGTTTGTTCGTGTTTACTAACTTTACCAGAAAGTTTTTTAGAAGCAAAACCAAATCCAATCGACAACCCACCAAAAAAACCACCTATAACCCCCAAAGGCACACCAACAATAGCACCAAAACCCGTGAGAGAAGTTCCTAAACCGCTTGCTGATAGGATAACTGAAATCAAACCACCAGAAACACTAATTTTTGTACATATTCCTCTCGCCCTATTATATTTTTTCCTTACTTCTTCGTAATGTTTAATTTCTTTCTCAAGATTTTGTAATACTTCGCTTGATTTTTGTAGTCTGAAATTAATAGGATCTGGATTATTAGGTAATACAGGGTAAATTCTATTGTATTCATCCATATTGTATTTTACTACTCAACATGATATCTTTAGATCTACTTTCTCTTCTTTTTTATGCTTTCCACAAAATATAAAACCACAGCCATTATCAAAAGCCAAGCATTCTCACCTAAAAATCCAATAACCTGCCCGGCTGTTTTGAATAGAAAGCTAACTATTGCACCAACCATTCCTGGTAATATTTCACCTAATTTTTTACCAAGAGTTTTTAAACCATTCCCTACACCTCTACCCAATGTAGATAAACCTTTAGAAAGATTAGAAATGATAACACCAATGATGACACCTACACCACTTACAACAGCAAAAACTGTAAAACCATACTTTTTGAATATATACTTTAATCGCTCGCGTAATGGCAAATTTTTAAGTATTTCATCTTTTAGTCTATCTATATTTGATAATTGTTCTTCGATTGAAATTGTTTTATTTCTAAGTTGTTCTTTTAATTTATCATTCTCAGATTTTAATCTTTCTTTGCTTTTTTCTAACTTTGTTAAATTTGATTCGCCCTTCTTATATTTATCTATTTCCTCTTTGTATAATTTTTCCACATCCAAAAGTTTCTCTATTTGTATTTTTAATTCTATATTCTGTTTAACGGTTTTATCAAAAAGGCTTTTATTTTCTGCTTTTTGCACCTGTTGTTTCTCAATGAATTGACGTAGTTCTTTTTCTCTTTCGACATATCCACTAATCTCCTCCGTTCTTGTTGCTAAAAGTGAATCTATTCCTTGTACTGCAGAAAGTAATTCATTATGTTTTTCTTTTTCTTCATTAAATTGTGATATGGCATCATTATATTTATCTAACATTGTTTCATAATCGGCACCTAGAGCTTTTCTCATTGTTTTTGGTAAATCTTCAAGCATAAGAACTTTATCTTTAGTAAGTATGACATGTGGTGCAGAACCCTTCCTATTACTAAATTCTGCTAATATACCACCATCTTCTCCATATGTTACATTAAATGTCGCATCATTAGGATTGAAAGTTGGTAAATAGCGTTTGAGTTCCTGACCTGCTTCTCGCCTTCTGTCATATTTCTCATCTCTTTCTACAATATTTGGGGTTTTTTTCTCTTCATCTTTTATTTGCCATTGAAGTCGTTTTCTTTCTTCCATATATTCGGAGTAACCAAGATATCCTTGATCAACAGATGTAGATGTATTTGGGCTTTGGTAAAATGTATCATCTCCATCATCATCATTATCATCAGTTCCTTTTGACAAATCTTCTAATGGTATATCTTCTTCCATGATTTTTTACTCATCAGTAAGAAATCTTTAGATTGAAAAACAAAGTAAAACTTGATTTTAAGATTAAAAAAATATATATAAAAATAAAATGATGAACGAAACTACACAATTAATAGATGTTAATAGTTATATTCCTAAAGTAAGCATGATTTTTTCTAAACCAATTGTTGGTGAAATTCCTGGAACAAAACCAAAGGTTGAATTTAAAAGAATTAAAATTTTTACAAAAAATAATGATGGAACAGAAGGAGAACTTGTTATTCCAACCGGTAATTTATATTCTTTTGGTGTTTCTACAAACACAAATCAACAAACAGGTGCAATTTCAGGATATGTGTTTCCATTATGTTTATGGAGTGGAAGCAGTCCAACACCCGAAGAGGAAAAATGGATTGATTTATTCAATGACATAGTTGACAATTGCATTGATCATTTGCTTATTAATAGAGAAAAAATTGGTAAATTTGAGTTGGAAAGAAATGAGCTTGAAAAACAAAAAGGAGGTTTAAATCCTCTATATTGGAAGTTGGAAAAATCTTCAATGGATAGAGTTCCAGATAGAGGTCCAACTTTATATGCAAAATTAATTTGGGATAAAAAACAAGACCAAATTTTAACCAAATTTTATAACTCTAAAAATGATAAGTTAATTGATCCATTAAAATTATTAAATAAAGGTTGTCGCGTTGAAGAAAGTGTAATAAAAATTGAATCAATATTTATTGGTTCTTGTATTGCGCTTCAAGTAAAACTTTATGAAGCAGTTATAGAACCAAACAAAGAAATGAAAAGATTAACTAAATTTAGATACTTAACTATTTCAGATAGTAAATCTGCGGCTGAAGAAATGGAAAAATCTGAATATGAAGAAGAAGAAGATTCTGATGTTGGGAGTCTCATGTAAACAATAATAAATATACTTGTGTTATATAACCAAATTACTGGTTACATAACAAATAATTTAAAATAATTTACTGACCGCGTAACCTAAACCTAACATTCCAGCTCCAACATATACCATTTCTCCTGTTTTTTGATCATCGCTTGGTTTGTAATAATCAGAAAATTTAGGTTCGGCCATTTGCCCATACAATTCAAAAGCTTGGTTTGTAGTCGAAATATTTTTTGATGCTTGATATTTTTCATCTTTTTTCTTCATTTTCCAATCAAGCATTTTTTGTCTTTTTTCCTGATATTCAGCGTAATCTCTTTGATATTTTTCTAATGCTTTATCGTGTCGTATTTTTTCTGCATCTACATTATGTCCTGAAAGACTTTTTGCAAGATAATTCCCGCCAACAAATGCTGTTGCATTCAATATAGCCCCACCAATCATCATCGCTATTGCTGCCATTTTATTTTGGTAAAATCTTTTGTTCCTCTAAATAAGTTTTTAGATACATACTTCCGGATAATACAGCCACCCATTTTGCATAATTTGTAATACTTGAGGATGGGTCATTCAAAAATGATTCTTTCATTACCTTTTTAGCTACATACCCAACTCCAGCCCCTAATCCAATAAGTACAGCCGAATCAGTTACAGTTTTCACAAGTTTATTTTCGCTTGACATTTTTTACTACATCATTAAGAAACCTTTAGATATCTTTATGTAGTAAAAAATAATTTATAATTACATCATTCCAATTTTTGGTCTTTCTGTTGATGGTTGTATTTGAGGAACTTGTGATAAATCTGGTATCCTATTTTTATATTCATCCCTATATCTCATAAAAAGATCAAATGCTGTAAACCCTAATCCAACAACGGATAAAACAGTAGTAAAAGATAACTCTGGAAGCCATGATTTTGATTTCATATTTGTATTTTCATTTTGCTCCTCTTCTTCCTGTTTCATTTTTTCTTCGCGTTTCATTTCCCTAGCTAATGCTTCTTTTGCTTTTTTATTATATTCAGCTAATTTTTTTCCAGCCGCTACTTTTTTAGGATCTTTCTCCCTCTTTTTAGTATCTTTATTTTCAGGTGCGGGATCTGCCGTAATTTGCTCGGTATTTTTTACTTCTTCTTCAGATTGTTCAGACATTGTTATTTAGATGCTGCAAATAAGTTTTTAGATCTGTTTAATATACAGTATCAATACCTTCAGTAGATTGCTTAGCTTCCTGATCAACTGTGTTAGAATTTACTGGTTCTTCTATTGAAAATTGTTGATTTTTGTTGAATTTAATGTGTTTAGCTACTTGAAATAGTCCGCTAGCAAGTGCAGCCAATCTTCCTGATTTCAATGCTAAGAGCCCAACAATGTTTGTTAGTTCACGATTAACTAAATCATCATTCTTCAAATCCTTACAAAGTGCATCAATATCATCCACAGGAACCATGTAAGAAATAATTTTAGAAATTAATTGAAGGGATGAATCAACTACTCCTCCACTAATTTTCTTACCCATTACCGCTTGATAACGATTAAAATATTTTTCAATATCGCGTACTGATAATTTTTTTACATCACCCAGACTCATATCAACCCCTAAATATTCCTTTGTTGCCCCAAGCACTGCGAGAATGGCTAGTGATTCTTGTTTAACTTCAATTTCATTATCTTTTCCCTGCGACCGGTCTGTCTTTTCTTCAATATAATCTTCAACGTTTGTCATCTTTTTTAAATCACTTCGGGAATCTCTAAATAACAATTAAATGGATAGCGCAAAGATAAACATAACCTAGAATATTTTTCTGTTTTAAGGAGATGCATAAACTTTTTACCTAATTCATAATCCAAATCACCGCCATAATCTTCAAAAAACATTTTCATACCTTTCTGCGACGGATTATGGAAAGTAACAACGCAGGCTACATTTTCCCGAAATGGTTTTGCTATTGATGTTAATTGCTGGGTTAGAACCCACATTGATAATCCGTGATGCCTTCCGGAGAATGCTAAATCTATAAACTTGTTTGATCTTTTCTTCAGATCAGTGGAAACGGCGCAATCATCTAAAATTATTAATGTATTTGTACCGGAGAATAAAGTTTGACAATCATTTAACAATTCATTAATCTCATCTACATTACTTGCATCTGGTGATAATACAAAGAATCTCTTGTCTCCGAGAGCAAAATTATGATATGTTTTATTTTTAGAATAAGTTGGACAAATTAAAACAATATACTCAAAAACTTTTCGGAATGGGCCACGGAGCTGTTCAATTAAGTACTTTGTTTTTCCACAATTTGTTGGTCCTGTTATTATACAATGAAATGGGATTTTATCTCGTAAATCTTCCATGATTTTTGTATCATAACATTATGTTTTTAGATTCTCAGTACTTAATTGATCTCAAACTTGAATTCATTATTTCCATCATTGCATCGGCTACAACAAACATATGACAAGTTATTACTACTGAGCTTGATGAGCCACTTTTTTTCCTTTTAATTTCTATTTTTACTCCATCATGTGTATTATTTAGAGCTAGTCCTCCACCATGAATATTATTATCTGGGTGAGTTCTAGTATCAAGCCAAAGAGCAAACTTATTTGTATAAAAATCCCCTTCTTCTAAATTATGCTCTACTATTTTTGGGAATCGTTTTTTAACAGATTCCCAAAGATCTGATATAATCATACCTTTAGAGTATATTCTATTTGGCACACCATCAACATCAATATTAACAGAAGTTATTCCTGGATAGAAAAAATTTTCTGAATCTCTTGCACCGCTGGCATATGGAGCAATAAACAAAAATAATATTCCACTCATTGATCTTCTAGGTAAATTAACATGTTGATTAATAACTTCATCAACTTCAGTTAAAAATGTAAAAGTTTTGTGTAAAGTAACATTTTCATAAAAGAATCCTTTACCAATTTGATAAGTTGATTTAGCTTCTTTAGCTAAATATTCGCTTGAAATTGATGAATATTCTAACTCTAAATTTTTGAGCGAATATGCTGGTGTTTTAGTTGTATCAGAATAAACAACAATATCAGAAACAGGAGCTAATGTAATCTCAAATATTAAATGATTTTCTAATGCTTTTGGATAAAAAACCCCATGATCTTTTAAAATAGGATGATTTATTGGTATTCTATACTTTGTATTATGAACTACAGCAAGAGATACTTCCTTTGCTTCTTTTTGGGTTTTTTTTGCATCGCCCGCATTTGTTCTAAGTTTTCTAATATTTTCTTCAGAAATTCCTTGTTTTAATCTATCTTTTCTATCTTCTTTTGATAAAAATAAATCATGATATGTTTGAAATAGATCATATCTTTGAGTATCCTGCAATGTTTCTCCTCCAAAAAGAACTTTTAGTCTGGTTACAAGATTACCCGCCAAATTATTAACAACCGTATTATTTGCATGACCCTCAACATCTAAGTCAAATAATAGAGATACACTCCCCGGCACAATCACCAAATTCTCAGAAAGTTTTGGAATATTTATATATAATGTTTCTCCTGGACTGGCTGTGGATGGATTTAGAGTAATTCGATTTAATGTTGATTCTGCTTTCAAACCAAATGGTTCTTTTGGAATTCTATTTGGATTAATTTTTTCAGACGTCATACTTGATTTATAAGATACTTTGGCTAACCTTTAAACCCCTTTGCACTATTATTCTTTAATTTTTCAATATGTTTTAATAAACCTTCTCTCGCCTCGGGAATTAAAATCATAATATTAAAAATTTTATCACCATCTTCCATATATAGAATTTTTTTTCTAATAATTTTTTTCATAAGATTAATTTGATATTCGCTAAATTTTATTTTTTCTTCCTCCACCATTTTTAATTTATAAAATACATTTGTTAATTTTTAAATGATGTCAAAAATATATTATTCGGCTGAAGGGTATTGGAAAGGATATTCCGCGATTCCTAAATTAGCTGAGAAGGCGAAAGTAAGTGAAAATGAGGCAAAACAATGGTTGCAGAAACAGGCAATATGGCAAATCTATCTTCCAGCTCCAAAGTATATACCTAGACCGCATTGGACGGTGGATAAACCAAATCAGATTCACCAAGCAGATTTATTATTTTTACCGCATGATAGAGTTGGAAGAAAAACATATAAATATGCGTTAGTTGTGGTTGATATCGCCTCGAGATATAAAGATGCGGAGCCATTAACTTCAAAAGAAAGTCGAGAGATATCAGAAGCTTTTACAAAAATATATTCTAGAAGAATGAAATACCCTAAAACACTAATGGTTGATCCTGGAAAAGAATTTATGGGTGAAGTTGGTAAACTCATGAATTACCATAATGTAAGAATACAAAGAAGTGAAGCTGGTAATCATAGAGCTCAAGCATTTGTGGAAAACGCAAATAAAATATTAGGTGAAAGATTATTTAGTCATCAATATGCGCAAGAAATGATACAGAATGAAAGATCCAGAGTATGGGTGAAAAGATTACCAGCTATTCTAAAAACTTTGAATAATACAAAAACAAGAATAACCGGTAAAGAACCTAATGGGGCTATAAAAATGAAAGATGTAGATATTGAAACTAAAAATTATAAACGTGTGGTGGGGCTTGATGAGGTTAGACTACCAATTGAGGTTAGGGTTAGATACTTATTATCTCCGGGTGAACTTGAAGGTGGTGAAAGAAGAAGAGCCACAGATCCTATTTGGAGTATAAAAGTTTATTATATTTCTGGAAGTAGAATTTCTCCTAATCAGCCGGTTTTATACTTTTTACAAGATGGCCCAAGACGAGGTTTTGTAAGGGAAGAGTTACAAGTTATTCCATATGATACAGAGTTACCTCCTAATTCTGTTTTGAAATGATCTAATACAATGGTTTTGTGTGAATTCCATCCTCATAAACCCGTCTTTTATCATAATATGCATTAAATGCTTTTTTATTTTGTGTATATGTCACAATTTGATTATCATTAACTCTAAATCCTGTATTTTGTGCCATATCATTTGCCCCTTTTAAAGCCACCCAGTAACCATTCCAGTTTATTTCGTTTTGACTATGAATTGTGCCTTTAGCACTATACTTTGCTTTTCCTTTCTCATCCTCCGCGTAATAACATTTTGAAGAAAGTGCAATCATTCGTATACCATCAAACTCTTTTTTGAACAAACCTGGGGTCCTTTCATGATATTTAGATGTTGATAGGAATTTTTCTTTTCCTCCATTAAAGTATTCTTTTTCCATTTCAGGTTTTATAATATTATCCAGCTTTTCAGACGAGATTGCCATGTACATAGAATCTGTATCCATTTGAATGAGCTCAAAATCCTTTCTATCAACATATTTATCAAGAAAATCGTAATAAAATTCCAACATTCTTAATTTTGCTAGCTGATACACCGCTATGCCGCATTGATAGGGTCTATCTATTTTTATTAATCTTTTTCGTTTTACTATTTCATATGTTTCATTTATTTCTGTAAGATCTTCAAAGAAAGCAGATCTTAAGGCTTTTTCAACCTCTTCTTCATCCTGAGTATACCTTGTGTTCTTATGTTTTTCTTTATCTTCTATCATTTTTCCATAGAATGAATTCCCTTTCAGTTTATTAGTGTCGGCTAGTTCTTTACAGCCTTTATACTTTGGTTTTAGTTTTTCAATCAATACTTTAATGTCTTTGTTATCTTCAATAATTTTAAATATATCAGGGAATTGTTTTAATTCATTAGTAATTTTTACTACATCATCAATCTTGTTTTCATCAAAAGCTTTACTTAATTTTTCCAACATAACCTCTATATCACCATCTCTTCGCGCGTTTGAAACCTCTTTTGGGAACCATTCAAAAGGCCTTCCCGATTCATACTTTAAAATATTATGAATGTTTGTAATCTCCAAACCATGATTAAGATACCATTTTAATATAGGTGTATATAACAATATCTTTTTTGCCTTGGTAACACCAAGCAATTTTTTATTATCTTTTAGGTGTTTTCTACCTGTCGCTCTTTGATATTCTTTCATGTGCTCTGGTACTAAATATTCAGGAACGGCATCTACAATAAATAACGGTGAAAACTCTTCAAACTTTTCTTTTAGGTGATCAGGGGCATGGATATCAACTTGACAAAATCCGAAAAGATTACCATCAAGAATCTCTTTGCAAATCTTCTTAATAAATTTAGGATCTGATGGATTTTCAACCTCAATGCATTCTTCTTTTCCGCATGGCATTTCTTGTCCCGCACAGTATAGATATAAACCATTTGCGTCATAACCAGCAATTCGATCACAGTTTTTGGGAAATTTATATTTATGGGGGCGAATCTTTGTTTGATCTTTTTCTGAATATCGCGTAAATATAATACTAGGCCCTCCAACCATACCCGTTTTCAATAATTTATAAATCTTATTTTTATCGCATATTTTACAATCTTTCTTTATTTTGTAGCATTTTTTGCAAATCTTGTTATTACAACAACCATGAATACAGTATTCCCCAGGAGCGAATAATTCTGGATCACTTTTCTTTTTCATTTTTTGATATTTATTTAGAACATACCGCATTGAGACTCCTGGGATAGAAACTGCGTCTTTTAATATATCTATTTCGTCTGGATAATATAAACGCCTTGTTTTTTCTAAAGCTTCTTTGAAAGGTATAACATCGTTTAGGTTATACTCTCTCAACCAGTCCAGCATTGTAACACAGCCCCTCTTTTTGAATTCAAACAAATATTCTTCATATTCTTCTTTGGAAATGTTTTTCTTTTTCAAACTAGAGTAAAAATCTTCATGTTTCACCGGTCCAACATGAGAAAGCTTATCATAACTATCCAAAAATTCATACGGAAGTACAAGTTTTTTTGCTTCACAATTATTTGCTTTACACCACTTATCAAAAGAAAGTCCAGGTGCAAGGTAAGACATTACATCCAAGAATTTTAAATTAGGTGTTGATAAAAACATATACTTATTATCTTTCTTTGCAATAAAAATCTCCTTAGTTTGATTGGTCATGTGTTTTATAAAATGTCTTTTAATCAAATTGATATCATATTTTCCACTATTAAACCCAAAAACAGGTACTTGATTACACCATTCTTCATATTTTTCTAAAACATTTTTTTGTAAAGAATCTTGATCAGGAAGCGGGTATTCTTCTTTAACTTTTTCAACTATGATTTTTCTTATTTCCTCCAATTTTTCAACGAATTCTTTTATAAGCTCATCAGGGTTTTGGTTGTAAAGAAAAACTCGTTTGTATGTTAAATTATCGATTATTGCAACACTAACTGGAATGTGTATATTTGAAAAAATTAAATCATCAGTAATATTTTTATCTTCTTTTTTTAATATTGACTCAAAATCGAAAATAATATTATATGGATATGGAAAAAGTTTCTTTTTAAACCATATATTGGGTAATTCAGGATTTTCACACTCCCAAATTGATACTAGATTATAACCCAAGCTTTTTATCTTCTTTTCTCTTTCAATAGTTTCATTATATTTAATTTTGTCATTTGTTGAACACGGACACCCGTGCCATTTGCAACCATAAAACTCAAAAACAGTATTTGTCTCAGGTTCGTATCCATCAAATAAAATCTCATTCCCTTCTTCATCCCTATAACACCTTTCACCACCATGACCACAAAGCCCATGATGAATATGTTTACCTATAATTTTAGATTGGTTTTCTATCCACCTACACGCTTTATAACTAAATTGGATTTTACCCCCATAAAAAACATTGTCAGATTCATTCCTGAGGTATTTTATCTTTTCTCCTGTGCATAATATTTTTGTCTTTCCTCCTGTGCATGTTTCATTAGTAAAATGCCTTTTTAAATCTTCGTGTCTGGTAAATTTTTGTTTACATCCTTGGCATACCCAGTTTTGAGTAAGAAGGTCTAGATCAATAATGAAAAAACCATGATTATTATAAAGACCTAAATTTAAAGTTGGTAAATTGTCTTTGAAATTGTTTTTTCCAAACACCAGTTTCCAAACTTTAAAATTTGTTATATCTTTCTGCTCGTAAGCCCTGATGTTTATGGAGAAAACCTTTGAAATTTTCTCAAAATCAACTAATTTTGTTGATCTAACATCTTCTTTTTTTAGTTTTTTGTTGCCATAAAAAGTTTTAGCTAAATTTAGAGCTTGTTTCTCTATGCGTTTTTCAGGATTTTGTTTACCAGCAATAATATTCATTAGAATAGCTAAACACCTCCATACACATAGATTATCGTCTTTATCATCTACGGAGTAAATACATCTTTTCTTTCGTAATTCATCAGGTAATCTTCCACACCCAACTAAAGGTTGTCTAGTGTTAATAACTTTTATTTGTACTTCTCTAAACTCAACCCCGCCCTCATGAACACCTGGTTTATTAATTTTCTTTTCTGGGGGTAAATATGCTCTACTCCAAGCAGCTCCTTCTAAACTCAATCTCTCACCCTCACACCTTTCTATATAATCTTTTATTTCTGAAAGGGAATTAAAAGTTCCTCCACTTCTAAATGTGTGTACGTGATAAGCTATTTCCCCATTTCCTCTTTGAATCAAAGCAGTAAAACTGAAAACAATTCTTGCCCCCATTTCTATTTGGGGTTCCAATTCATTATAAATTGTTTCTGTTAAATCATTATTTAGATCCCTCCTAAATCTAATGATATTTCCATTTATTTCTTCGGTATTACGAATTGGGGGATCGTCTTCATTTTGGATTATTGAAAATATTTTAAGAACTATTGTTCTTTTCTTTTTAATTTTTTCCTTCAATTCATCTCTCACACTATCAGATATAGTTACCTTTCTTTTTGTTTTAATTTTCCTATTATTATTAATTTTTATGATGTTTTCATTTGTTAATTCTTCAAGCTTTTTGTAAAACTCGTCTTTATCCATTACCCTAAATGAATAATTTCCCCAATTAAAATTTTGTTTTAATCGTTTTTTGGGTTTTATAAAAGTAGGTGCGAGTTTTCTTTTCCTTTTAGGTTTTGCACCTTCTTTTTCATAATTTCTTTCCATATTTTTCTCTTCTGTTTCATGCGTTTTAATTAACCTTTTTTTCCTTTTAGGTTTTGCACCTTCTTTTTCATAATTTCTTTCCTCATGTGTTTTAATTGACGGGATTTCAATTATAAGTTCTGGTCTATTACCTAAAACTTCATTGAGTTGATTTCTGGTCATACTTTTATAATCTTCAATGGCAAAATCTCTTGCTATCGTTTTTAATTGTCTATCAGTAAGTATTTCTGACACATTAATTCTTAAACCCGGTATATTATTCAAAGCCTCGATAAGTTGAGATCTAACCATTAAGTTGGTGTTTAAAACACCATTTTCCTTGGCTATTTGCTTTAATTGATGAACATTTAATTTATCCATAATTACTTTCTATAATTATTTTTTTCTAATCTTTTAAATATCATTTTTATTTTATAATCAGGAAAAAATCTCTGTTTATTTTTCTGATAAATCTCTGACAAATTTAAAATAACCGTAAGCTAAAAAAGGACAGAGATTTTTCTGTCAAATTTTAAAAATAAGCTAAAAAAACCGTAAGCTAAAAAAAGGACAGAGATTTTCCAGTCAAAATTTAAAAATAAGCTAAAAATGATCTTATAAACTCGCTTACATACTACTTCTTCGCAGAAGTATAAACAGTAATAATAAGCAGAAAGGACTAAGTGCTTTGTGTACGCCAACAGGTATTGTATTCCAAGAAGGCGGCTGGCTCACCGGCTCCAGAACAACTGATCGATAATCTCGAATGGTGATTTTTTTTTCTCTCTTAGCAATTTCTCAGTCTCGCACATCGATGAAGAAAACTCAACTGGTGATTTGCATCGATCTTTTTCGAATAGTGACTTATAATTCTCGCATGGTATGTTCTCATTCTCGCATGATGATTTATAATTCTCGCGTACGTAGTGATTTCTTGATCTTACACATCGATTACATTCTCGAATGGGGATTTATTATTCCCGACTGGCATCCTATCATTCTGGCATGGTGATTTCTAATTCTCGTATAGTGATTTCCCAAACTCACACATTGATTACTGAAAATAGATAGGTGATTTTGAACTCATACTACGTACTTTTGTCATGCTTATCTTGCCATACTATAGCCTTTTGTGTATTCAATAAGTTCTTTTTTAGAGTGCCTTTTTGGTATGATCCGGATCTGGATTTGTGATCCGAGATCATAAGGAACATGGCACATGAAAGAAACCGATGAATCCACTCTGGACAAGGTTTCATCGGTTCCTTTGATGTGCTGTGATCCGTGTGTTCTCGGATCACAAATCCCGCAAATCCGGATCATAGCAAAGGAACGCACCCTTAGACTTTCACGTGTAGAGTAGTTCAGAATAAACCTCGAGTTGAGAAGACCTTCGTCTTGTTTTGCTCCTTGAATCTTGTCGTTTGGTCGGCCATGTTACAATACTATGGCGGATCAAAACAAGTGTAGTCTGTTAAGTTATCGTGTTTTTTGGTTATTCTCTGAATTTGTGCAAAACGCTGGAGTTTTGCGAAAAAGGTTCGGCACGTCTCTAATACTAAGAACTCGTGCTGCGACCTTTTGTAAAATTGGTGAATGCTGAGACATATCAAAAATTAATTGATCCTGGGAAATGGTAAAATTTTAGTTGATGGCTGAGAAATTTCCGAGAATTTATCTCATTGCTGAGATTCCAGACCGTCTATAAACAACGTGTACAGCGAGAAGGGTGACACCTCCGTGATAACTGTGACCCTAACACGTCTTAGAACAATAAAGCCAAGACACTAGCAAGAGACGGTCTATTGGTCAATGATATTCACGACGTAATAGGTCTTTCCTCTTATTGAGGTCACAAATATCATGCTACAAACGTGATCTCTTCATGCAACTGTCAGTGACGTCATCAGCGTGTTTATATCCCGGATGTTAAAACCACAGCGCAGGTCTGTGGTCTTACATTCAACGAAATTTTGGATGTTTTGGAAATTTTCGCTAGAACTCTTTACTATATTGTTAACGATCACCAAAAATATTGTCTTTACAATTATATCCCGAAGTCGAACTATACAGGAAAATCTTTAACTTTTTGTCTCAAGATTGTAGAAAAATAATTATGTGTTCAGAAACTTCTCCGTAAGACCGAGCTTCAAAGTGCAACCGCAGTAAATAAGAGGTTTTCAGGCAAAAAGTGCCGTTCGCCTCTGTCACATCTGTTAGGTAGAAACCTAACCGGATGGATCAGTTCAAAAGGGGCATAATATACGTATATTTCATTTATTTATCACGATTTTGCGAACATATTGTGATCTTTTTTTCTCACTAAATTCAAGACGTAATCTTTGTTGTACCTCATGTCGCTATAAACAATACATTTAATCACCAACCTGATAGAAACCACTTCAAAATAGGTTCGTCTTTTGCTACATAAAATGACTTTTTGTGCACTCTGAATACGGAAAATATGTAAAATAAGATCTGCGCTAATCTGAAGCCTGTCGAAAGAACTGAATTCAATTAACAAAATTTCCATTAAATTGAGGAATTTGACACCCATTGTTCATTGTCATCTTAAAATATTACACCAAATTAAGCCATAAAACGAATATTCGTCGATAGAAGATGAAAAAGTAGGCAATATAAAAAGCAGTGTTACAGAAATGTTTGCTCTTCAAAGACAGTTCACAAAAGCATCTTTCTTATCTGATCCATTTGACCGAAGGCGAATCAAGTTATTGACCATCGTAACCTGGAAGATCTAGTCATTACAGAAAAAAGATGATACAAAAACAATCTTTACAGGAAGTGTTAGTTTTTCACTGTCAAAGATGACATTTGCAACTCAATGCGCTCCCTTAAAGTGAAGAATTAGATTGAAAGTGCAATTTGTTCCCGGTGAAATTCAATCTGTCAATTACTAGGCTGCTCTCACTTCAAATTTTATTGTTAAAATGTCATGAAGTTTTGTCAGTCGGATGTCTTATATTTTTAGCATGATTATTCGTACAGCAATCTAAAGGGTGATTCTGCTGATCTCTTCTATGTAACAACTATTTTACGCCATTGTTTTAGGCAAGACGTCGAGTTTATGCCGTGTTCCATTTTAACTGAAAGCAATTTGTTTCTCTCGAAATAGGGAAGATTTTTTTGGGGTTAACTTCTTTTTCATCCTGTAAAAACCTACTGTGTTAGCCAAGTACCATTCTTTGGCGCATTTAAACTTTAAGTGACTGTGCAAGTAGGTTTGGCGACTTGTCAGATGACTGGGAAGTATTTGCGACTGTGGAAGACTTCATGACCGGTGATAATTTACTGGTTAAACTATTCTCACAGACAACATCTTCGCCATGAATTATACACACAATAATAATCAATCACTTGACAGTGGGAACCCAATATCATGTCCTCTTCCCAGCACCGATGCGACCTTCACCAAGGTATGGAAAACCGGTATTTACTGTGTAATAATTGTCGTATCACTCGTTGGGAACGCCCTGGTCCTGATAGTCGTATACAAGAAACAAAGAATGAGGACAACAACCAATTTTCTGATCGTGAACATGGCTGCCAGTGATCTGTTGATCGCCATATTTGCCATGCCGCCAACTGTGAGATCCATATACACGGGAGAAGACCTTCTCGTACACGGAATAATAGCGCAGCTGATTTGTAAGCTCGTCACATTCTTTCAACAAGTTTCAATCGCAGTGTCGGTTTTATCCCTAACAGCGATCGCTTTTCATCGATTTTTCGCCGTAGTGTTGCCTTTTCGGCAAGTCATTACAGTTCGCACTACGAAGCTTATCATCGCACTAACGTGGCTCTTCGCCGTAGCTTGGGCGGCGCCAATTTTGTACACGAATAGAATATTGCCACAGGAGGAAGGCAACAAAACAATCTGCCGTGAAATATGGGAACCTCTTTTTAAAAGTAGCGTGGCTCAAAAAGATTACACCGTTGTAACTTTTTCCTTCTTCTACGCTGGCCCGTTGGTGATTATGACAATTTTGTATACGGTTATCATGGCCGAGCTATGGCGGGGGAACTCGATAGAATTTCGCGCCAACATCAACCTTCAACAGGTGGAAAAAGCAAATCGAAAAGTGTTTAAGATGCTGGTTACAGTGGTGGTTGTGTTCGCTCTATTTTGGCTTCCTGTGTACATATTTCAGTTCACATCTTATCTGGGCGGAAGTCCTTGCGTGATTCCAAATTTAGTCCAGTTTCTTGGTTACTTCCTTGGTCAAACCACGAGCGCTGTGAATCCTCTAATATTTGCGATTTTCAGTGAAAACTATCGAAATGGTTTCAAAGAATTTGTGTACGCTTTACTTCACTGCCAAAGAGGAAAGATTATAAAGCGAGGCGGTTCCGCTACGGCTATAAACAGTGCACGAAGTCATAAAAAGAAAGTCAAGGTTTATATTTTATAGAAAAAAATAAAAACTTTCTTAGAACTCCATCCCTAACTGCGCTACTCAAGGATATAGTTTCTACTTTCTAGAGCAATGCAGGTCTATCCGTTTAATATAATTTCCACAAAGAAAACTGTCAAACGTAATTTATTCGGGACTAGGAAGAGCAATGTTAATAAGCTCGGCATAATAAAATTCTGCTTTTGAAACGGCTTTTTTCTTTAGACAGTCTAAGCTTAAATTGCTATTGAAATGTAATGAATGTGACAATTTTGGTGTTTTCATGTTGTTCCGTTGTTATCTTGTTTGCATTTGACAAGAAAGCGCTCATTTTGCCATGAATAATTATGAATTGCTTGTCCATTACACTGATTATTATGGACAAGAAAAAATCAATAATGACTGGATGCAATTGCGCAACCGTGCAAAGAAAATGATTAACATTTTGGAAAGTTCTTTCCCTAATGCCAGTTGACCGTTTTTAACTTCTTGTTTAAGACTACCTGTGCTTTTAAGCTAAACCATGCTGTTTTAGTCGTGTGGAAGACTCTCATTTTTCCAACTGCACTTTTCGTTTTGGTGTTTTCAGTCCAAAGCAAGAAAACTCTTTAACGTAAGTAATGAGTTTTTTCAAGCAGTTTGTTTTTAGGCAAACACAAACTGATCGTGGTTCAGTATTGTAGGACAACCTTTGCTCTCCCGCGAGAATGTCACAGCTCATTGACTTGTCGACGGGGAAGTAGTTTTCGCATGCTCTTCAAATGTTTTCAATCCGTCGTAAACTCTTGACATTCATAGGACATGAACTCCCTCGCCCCAATTCTTGGGCTTTACCAGAGACCTTAACGCTTAATCGATGCCCGACTTAAGTATCATTTTGTCGTTAAAAGCATTAATGGTGTCCTTCTTCCCCTTACCCTTGTCGATTCAGTCCACTCTGGCAGCCATTTTGCTGATTGCTTTGCACGTTGAGTCCCCATCGTGCAGAGCATCCTGGTATACTGTGATAGTGCTAGGCTCATGCAAAATGTATTGTTACTTTTGTTTTCTTTTCGCTGCATTTTTCTTTGCTTTTGGTGCTGTTTTTAGTTCACTTTCATTTTAGTTTATTTTTATTTCTTTTTACGTTATTTTATTTTTGATTTTCAATGAATAATCGTTTGATTTCAGTATTACTCATATTTTGTTTTGCATTTTCATTAAAATATCTGTTCATTTTAAAAGTTGTTTTGTAAAATCTTTGGCAAATTTCGAGTGATAGCTATAGTCCACCATAGACTGGATACATCCCTCGCTATTCCGTGATGTTTAAATATTGAGGCTCGAATTAAGTTTTTCTTTGTTCATGTCTTCACTCCGCTTCGCCGAAAACTTACTCCTACACAGACTTCAAGCCATTATGGAAATTTTAGAAGTAAACTTAATTGTTGTTTTTGTTGTGTAATGACATACGAAAGAGTAAGAATTCCTTTCTTTATTTGTCAGAAAATTTGAGATACGTAGCCCAAAATAACCTTCAATCAAAGCTTTTAGCTTTCTTGGTCGTTGCCGATATGGCATTTTCCATTTGTTCCTGTATTTTGTCTGTAGAAGGCTCATAAAAGCTACTTTTCTTCCTCCAGTTTCGCCAAATATCTTAGCGTGGCATCACCAGGCATAATGGCTTTCCATATAAGGTCAAAATGATGCCCAGATATGAGCTGATAACCGAGATTGAGTGAGCCAATCAGAAGGCTAGAAATGCAAAATATTTTGGTTGGAAATTTAATAATGCGTAATACCAACTAGTGTATTTCCATAAACGCTAAAATAATAAATAATTGAACTAATAATAGTAACAATAATTCTAATGATAATAATGATAATATTTGTGATAGTTAATACAACATTGTAAAAATCTTGGTTATTACCATCTATTTTTATCAACGAAAATTTATTCCAAATGAAGAAGTGGTGTTGTCAAAAGATCGTTCGCCAAGTACCTAATAAGCTAAATTGAAGGCTGGGGAGGTTTTTGTGCTATAGTTTCTAAACAAACCAACTCATTTTGTACGGTGAGTGCAGCAGCGTTACCATTACCAGAGGTTTCGAGATTAGCACTTGGCCTTGCTCCTTGTTGATCTGCAGTGCTTAAGTAAATTGCATGCAAGACCACATTATTGGAAGGAAACACTCTTTCCAGTCTACTGCGCTGACAACAACAAAGCAACTGCTTAAAACCTCGACGAAAGCGCTCGCTCTGAAAAGAATACATTATAGGATTGACGGCAGAGTTAAAAGTTACCATGACGACAGAAGCGACGTAGGCAATGTTTCCAAATTCAAATTGACCGGTGTCGTAGTTGCTCAGGAGGTAAATGGTCAACTGAGGAAACCAGCTGACAACGTAAATTACACTTACAAGCAGTACAATTTTTGTTACTTTCTTCCTGGAATTTCGCACTGCTATTTGTGTGTTTTCGTTGATCTTTTTAAACCACAAGTTGTAGACTACAGTAGAATACAAGAAAGTCATGATGCCTGCTGGAATTATTCCAACGAAAATGAACCACGCAGTTGCGTTCACTTGACCATAGATCGGAGAAGGCCATGTCTCGAGGCAGAAGTCTACTTCCTTGTCATAATATATGGCAAAGAAGAGTGGAAAATTGAAAACGGTGGTAAACATCCAGCAACTAATTACAACCAATTTCACGTGAGAAAGCGAAAATTTAGACCCCTGACCGTACGGTTTCATCACGGCTTGATAGCGTTCAAAAGAAATAGCAACAAGCGAGAATACCGACGCAACGCCGCCAATCCACGTTATATTCCCGCCTGTTAAAAACTTGCAGACAAAATCGCCTGTTCGCCCTTGTGGATGAGTGAAGAAGTGCGTGAAGACGTACTGAGGGCTTGTAAAGAGAACTGCAATCGTATCAGCTACAGCCAAATTGAAGAGAAGATAGTTGATTGGTGTGTGCATAGTTCTGTTGTGCAGGATGACAAGGCAAACCAGCGTGTTTCCTACCAAACCAGCCAGCACCAAAACAGTAAAACAAAGTGTGAGAGCAATGTCACCAACGGACTGCATTTTTCCTTTTTTGGGAATGAAATGAAATTCCTTGGTGGCAGTAACCTCTTATTAGGGAGCTGCAACAAAAGTGGCGGAAAAAATATTGTCATGCAAATGTTGTTGAATATAGTAACTGTTATTAAAGCGTCATTAATGCCTTCTTGAAAGCGACAATTTTTGGTACTGATTTATTGTTAGTGTTAATGCTCTTTCCTCCAGATTGAATGTTAGTAGGCTTATGAGAGAATAGCTCTAGAACGTACAACAAAAACCATAACCACAACAACAACAAAAACAACAAGAAGCGTAACCACCTTAGGACTACGTGACAAAGGCCTTGTCTTGTCTGTTTTATGGTACTAATACGACACCCATAAACACTCGGATTTATGTCGTTGGCGAATGACGAACGAAGATTTAAGTGCTTATAAGAAGGAAAGATAGAACAGTAGGATTAAGTCACGGTTTTGAAGCTGAATCGGCCTAGAGTTCTCTAATGCATGCCTAGCTTTCGGGCGATGGTAACACTGAGTATAGAATAGTTTGTTTATTCTATATAGAGACGCTCTGAAGCACAGTACACTCAACGAAGTACAGCGCTGTTCAGTGCTGTTCAGTGCTTTGGTCACATTAGATGGTACTTCAGTATAGTACTGTTCAGTAGCTTTCCAAAGAATAGTTACACTGCATGGTTTGATGCAGAGATAAAAAAGTTAGAACCGCATTCTATAGTAAAACAAACAGTACCACAGTACAGTACTGTCAAGAGAAAATGAGGAAAGAGAACATAAGCCCGTCTGATATGATAAGGGGACAGAATCAATTTTTAGCGCAGAATCTATTTATATCTCGTTGCATGGCTGCGCGGTTTCCCCATGGCGCATTGAAATTACAACCACGTGATGAGAAGGGCATTAACCATTGGTCAGTTAAAATAGTTTACGGATCTTAAAATAGATTCTGTCCCCTCCCTTATCATAGTAAGAGACCCCAGTGTGGAAGATGCGTTCTCTTACCTCATTTTCTCTTGGTACTCGGTTCAGTAGCTTTCCAAAGAATGGTCACACTGTATGGTTTGATCAACGAGGGGAAGCGTTTGGGTCACAGAATGTATCGTAAAACAAATATTGTCACCGTACATTGCAGTTCAATAGCTTTTCAAGAGCTACAAGGAGTTGGGATTAACAAACAAGTTTATAAGGTGGGTCAAATCAACGTAAGTTAAAAAAAATGGGTGCTGACGTTTTGAGCGTTAGGCCTTCCTCAGAGCGAATGAGAGCATTATGGGTTATGTGCATTATATACAGAGAAGTTTGGAGCTGTGCTATTGTGGATCCATGGCAGTGTGTGAACGAAAGTGAATTAATTAAATGAATGAAAAGCGTTTGTTGATATCGTGGGGATTAAGAGAACCGAGTTGGAAGATAAACCTTTGTTCTAGGGTTTAATGGATTTCCGTGTTACCCAGATGCAAGAAAAGGCCACAGATCGCCGTGTTTTGAGTAGAGTGGTTAAGCAGATTATACTGTCGCGCCACTGGTTTAGATGCATCTTTCTCGTTTCTTTCGACGTCACGCAGATATTCGCAGACGCGGTCATCTAATCTTTCTTTACAATGTTTAGATCGCGATATAGTTGTATTTTTTTGTTCGCTGGGAGTGAAGTGTGGGAGTTAAACGTTTCTCGTGAGACGTGCAACTTTACGCCTTATCCACTTACGTACGAAATGATAGGGGAAGATACTACTGTAGGGCAGAAAATGATCACCCTACACAATTTCGTTTCAAAACCAGTTTCCTATTTAAAACAGATAGTATCACAGTATAGTAGTGTTCCATTATTAGACGCCAGAGATGATTTTGTACAAAAATGAAAATATAGGTAAGAGCCATCCCCGAAATTTGAAAGAAATGTATCAAAGAACAAGACTGTTAAATCACGCTTCCGTTGCATGTTGACACTATTAATCTACAGATTAAAAAGTTAGAACCACACTACACATTAAAACAAACAGTACGGCTATACGTGGGACTGTGAAGTAGCTTTAGACACTGTGGGGTTTGATAAACCGATGAAAAAGATAGAACTACGCTCTATGGTGAAGTGTGCAGAACCACGCACTATAGATGACTGTTCCGTAGCTTTCCAAAGAATGGTCACACTGCATGGTTTGATCAACAGATGAAAAATTTAGAACCACATTGTATAGTAAACCAAACAGTACCACAGTACAGTACTGTTCCGTAGCTTTCCAAAGAATGGTCACACTGCATGGTTTGATCAACAGATGAAAAATTTTAGAACCACATTGTATAGTAAAACAAACAGTACCACAGTACAGTACTGTTCAATATCTTAATTTCTAAAGTGTGATCATCCTGCATGGTTTGATTCACCGATTAAAAGGTTATAACTCCATTGTATAGTATAAAACGAAAAGTTTACGGCAGTATAGTAAATCGAGAATTCAATAACTTTCGTAGAATAGTCGTACCGATTGTATCCTCAGAAGAAGACTTTAAATTGAAAGAATTTATCAAAATCGTGGCAAAACCGCATCGTATGAAGCTTGTAGAACAAACGACACACCGAAAAAAACACTTAAAAAAAGCCGACCTTACTATACAAAACTTGTGTATTTTTTTTCACACTTAGCCCGTCAAATTTTACCGTGTATTTTTGTTAAATAAATTAAGACTCACGAACGTTTTGTTTCCAACCATGGATACAGATTTTTGTTTAGTTGATAGGAATATCCAGACTATGAGAAAAACCTTTGATATTGAAAAGTGCAAATATTTGCATGAGCAGTGGGATTAGCCAAGCTTTCCGGGCATGAAAAAGGAATATTCAATAATGAGTGAATATTTTAGAAAATTTTTCAGTCTCCTATTCAAGGCCCCTCGCATTTCTCTCTTTTTCTACAAACCTGCTGCACTTAAAAATTGCAATCTAGCTCGGAAAATTTTTTTATTTTTCGAGTTTTCTTATCAAAAGCTGAAAAATGAATTTTGACAAGTTCGTTAAGGTCTCTCACGGCTTTTACTAATCCTTGTTCGGTTCCATTATACTTCAGTTAGATATAGAAAACTGAACGAATAGAATGCCTGAGTGGTATTTCACGCAGCTACAAATACAAAAAAAGGGAAAAACAGGCACAAAATACTCTTAAATTTCTTGAAAAGAAATCTATCGTTTAAGCGAGAAACAGAATTGCTGTAGTAATATCAAATTGAACAACATTGACAAGTAGCGCCTCTGCAGATGAACACATAGTTGGTTATGGCAAACTTACCTGCCTTTGCAATATTTTTCCTGGCCGAATGCGACAATCGACTGTAACAGAGTTGTGCTCGGTCCTATCTTTAAGCCATAACTTTAATCTCTAATCAAAATTGGGGCTTATCTTGTACTATGAAAATCTCAGAGTATCATGCATTGCGTTATTGTTAACCTTTGGACACATGCCGCTTAGGATGAAATAGTGAATGGCAAATCTGTGTTTTGAAACACTTGAACACGTGATGTGTCAGTGTTAGCACGGAGTGCACCCTCTAGACGATTCAAGAAAATGATCTGATTAGGTATATTGGAAGCTCGCTATTACAATGGTTCTAGCGTTAATAGTTATGTCGTCTTTATTACTTTCTTCTTAATTAAACGAAATTTACTTCACCTGTATTATTGTATCGTGCAAGCTCTGCTTTTCTTAGCTGCTTGCCCATTTCTAACATAGTCATATGCAAATTACGCAAAGTCTTATTAATAAGCGTGATCGCAGATGTCATACATGTGTATGGCCAGGTGATTGGAACTCACAAGAAGATGGATGGAGAACAGTTCAAATGAGAGTGGGCTTGCTGTTAAATAGAAGACTGTCTTAACTCGGAATCATACTGCAAATGAAATCATACTGAAAAAAAGGAGAGAAAGTGAGGCAAAAATAAGTGAGATAAGGAAGAAGAAGAAGAAGAAAAAGAAGAAGAAGAAGAATAAGAAGAAGAAGAAAAAATACTAATTGGTTGTAGTTCCGTTCCAGAATTAGTCACTCCAATTGCGATTGGGTTGATATGTCTTATCATATGCCTATGCTTATCATATTTCTTCGAATTTGTAGCTGATATAACCATACCCTTATTAAAAAAAATCAAACTTTAAAGTAATCTTCGCCCGTTGACTAAGTTGAACTAAGTGTATCTGTGAAATCATCACCAGTAATGTCTCGAACGTAACATTTATAGTTAGAAAATTTCCTGCAATAAGTAGCGAGACATTCTAATTTCCTAGCACACTTCCAATATATAAGAACGCTTTTATTGGATTAAAGGCTTTCCAAAATATGACAGATGTAAGCTTCACCTAATGAAGGAGCTCAAGATATCCATCTCAAAAGGTGTGCGATTTCGCGTTACGTTCTGCGTGTTGGTGACAGAAATCTTGAGTGAAGTAATCAAAGGTTTTGTAAATTTCTTATCTTCCTGGAGGAAGGAAGATGCCAGATTATTTCTTCTTGCCTCAAAGAGACGTATACAAAATTACTCTACGTCTTGCTTGATACAAATTGACGTAAAGTGCGTCGCATATTTAATATAGGCAACTATACCAAAGGTTAGAATACATTCTCGCTATTAGAAACTTATAAATTTATTTACTCTTTATAAATTACGTGAAATTTACATCTTTTAATTTTGCGCTACACATTAAAGCAACTTCAAATCATGCTTATCAAGGAATTGTCTAATCTAGTGAATTGCATAACTGTTGGAAAAGAGCTTTAACTTCCTGGATCAATTGGACGTATGCAGAAATACCTTACAAGATGCTTGATGTAAACTATGCGGACCTAAACCTTGGGAACATTTATCAAATAGCGGAGCTAAAACTGAAACGTTGTAAGCCGTCATTTCGTCAACTAGCCGCCGGCAGTTTTTAAGCAAAGGGCTAAAGGGGTACTGAATATCCTCCTGTGGAAACGAAAATAGGTCACACATTCATCTTTGCTTGTTTTCCTCGATCGTCCAAATCGAACCTTTCGTAGTTTCAGTGCGAAGCTCTGGATTTACTGATTTGTCAACTTCGCGGTAAATAAAAGTGTAAATCCTTGTTCTTTTATATATCTGTTCCCTTAAGAGTAAAGAAATAAAAGGTCTCGTTTCTCTGAAGTTTTGCAAACTTTGCTTCACATTATACTCCGCTAGTGAAAAGTAAAAACAAACAACCTTCTGGAAAGTTTTACACGGACCCACAACGATGTCGCCGTCTTTGCTACGAATCGTAAGTAATAAACTGACACTGAGGACGGCGACATGGTACAGCAGACGCGAACCAGCGGCGTCGTCGTGAAAACGTCGTCGATTCGTAAGCTCCCTAATGTAAGTATCTGGGCAACTGTGAACCTACCCAAGATGAACGCTAACTTTATAACTTATTATAACCTTACATACTTACATTGATTTATTTAATGTAGGGAGCTTGCCAGAGGCTTAAGAAAAATCGTTAGAATAGATTCTCATGTCATTCTTTTAACTATCCGCTATATCAAGGAATCCTATTCTTTTGAATTGTTGGATAAGAGCTTTGAAATCCTAAATTAAAACCTTTAGTTTGCTTGCCCTATTTCTTTAGCATATCGGCTCTTTTCAGCCCTATTAAAGTTCTCTGTATTCACGTGCCGCAATTGATTGCTTGTAGTCTTCTTCATTATAATTTTTAAAATTTGTTTTCATATTGGATTAAGCGGCGAAATTTGACACATCCCCCTTCAGAACAATTTTCTTTGACTTAAAGTTGGTGCGCTGGAGAAGCTTAACTTATTGTGCTTTAAAACCGCTCCTCATAAGTATTAAAAATCCCACGAGTAGAAGTAACGTAGCAACGTACGTTGTAATTCCAGTACAGTCATATGAGGCACGTAATTATTAGAAAAAGCGTAAGCAACACCATTCATCGCGGGCATAAAAGTAGCTCTAAAGCCAAGGCTAATCAACCTTTATTGAAGACACTAGACAGGAGTGTCGAAACGTCGGGTCGGTGAATTGACTTTTTAAGTTAAATCAAGAGAAAATGAGGTAAGAGAACGCATCTTCCATGTTGGATTCTCTTGCTATGATAAGGGGACAGAATCTATTTTTAATTCCGGAAACTATTTTAACTGACCAATGGCTGATATCCTTCTCATCACGTGCTTGTAATTTCAATGCGCCTTGTGAAAACGCGCAGGCATCGAACGAAATATAAATAGATTCCGGGCTAAAAATAAATTCTGTCCCCTTATCATATCAGACGGGGTTATGTTCTCTTTCCCTATTTTCTCTTGGTTACATTCATTATTTCAAACCAGCGTAGCATCAACTATGTCTATGTTTCATTGTTGCTGTTGCTTTTAGAGGAATCTAGGATGTGGTAAATTGGTAGAATTAGCAAAACATCCTCGATTCACTAAAATTACAGTGAAGGGAATCGATACGACTCGTTGATAGTGAAAATTTTATAGGAGAGTTTTAGCCACCCTCCCCTCCCCCGCTCCTTGAATAATAACTTGGAGCAGAACTTAAATTGGAGAATTTTAATTATACTCGGCATCGAAAATACGACTTAAATGTTGAGGTAAGTGCACCATAATCGTTTGATGCGCTCACTCGTTATTACCATTTGTAAGTATACTCAGGGACTTGCGGGATCATAATTTTAATATCTTGAGGAACTCTTGATCTGGCATTCATTACTATAACACTTGCATGAAGAAAGAACGATTTCGGTCTTTCCTCTGTCAAAAGGAATTACGGAAAGTAGAGACTTGCGTTAAAGAATGGAAAGATTAAGACCCTCTTTTAATGAACAATTTGCTTTATTCTATTGCTCACATCTACGGTTTGTAGATATTATTATCCTAGTTATCCTGCGGGTAGTTATCAGAGCCCAGCTTGGCACTACTTAGAACAACTGGGATTGTTATGTACCTAGACTTTCACTCAACAAAACAAGCACTGTGAATGGTTGATTCATGGTCACGTGCCCCCGATCAAATTTAAATGTATCCCGACCGGGCTACAATTGCTCAGTTGTTGTCCGCGCGCCAGTTGTGCCGTCTTTGTTTGTTTTTGCTATATTTTTCTTAACGTATGGTCCCTCGGGAAACTAGTCAGTTTTGTTTTCCATCGAGTTCTGATGTTTCCCTCGACTTCGTCTCGGGAAACATCAGGACTATCGGGAAATCAAAAGTAACTGTTTCTCTCAGGACCATACATCACTATTATATATCATTATCATTATACTTACATGCGTGATATCCCAAGTTGTTCTCAGTGGTACTCGAGTTCCTTTGGAATGGAACCAAGAGCTACTATTATCATTATTATTACTGCACAGCATCACAGGATGCTCCTGGCCTCGTCAATTGCTTCCCTTGAGAGCGAGTAACAACTAGTTCCCAAATGTCCTAAGGGAGTCCTCTCCTGAATCCTACAGGGATAGAACGTTTCTTAGAAATCTGGCCATTCCCAACAGAGCAGTTTTCTGAATCACTTCCAGCCTTATGGTGGTGACGAGCTTTTCCATGTGTTTGGTCAAACATATCAGATACAGCCTCTTATGCTCCGATCACAACGGACACTACAGTCACTTTCCTCAGCTTCCACAACTTTCTTATTTCTTCCCTAAGAAGTTGGTACTTCTTTTTTTTCCAGTTCAATACTATTATTACTATAACTACTACTACTACTATTATTATTATTATTCAATTATGTTATAATTACCATTATTATTACCATTATTATTATTGTCAATATTGTCATTATTGTTATTATTATTATTATTACTTCCAGTATTATTCTGATACCTATCAAATTGGGTTTTAAAAATCGCACGTGTGCATTTCGATGCAACAATCGACATTTTCACAGCACTCATCTTGTGCTACGTTCTTTTTCCTCAACAAACAGGCCAAAAAGACCAGTTTTGAAGTGATTTGTCATACAGCAAAACAGATGGGTCAAACCGGTGGAAAACAAATAATCACTTTATCTACAACAGCGGTCAACATTTCGCGGGGAACAGTGAACTGTTTTTCGTTTGACGACATAGTTTTCGCAATGTTGCCCGCTCATGGACTTTGGCGGTAAAAAGTTTCATTGTTATATGTCATGTGACCATGAACTAGCCAATGGGCGCGCTGTAGCGGGAAAAACGCCAGCTATATAACAATGATATTTATTTTATAAAACACCAATGAAATACCGGGTGAGCTCTTGCATGAAAATAACACGTTGCTATGGTAACATGAATTGCGCCTTGATCGAAAAGTGTCCGAACATTTCTTCAGCACTCCACCGCGCGGCAATGTAATATCCTCTTTATATGTATGTATATTAGAAATTCTTATAATTTTGGTTACTCCTTTGAATTGACTAATATGTTCCTCTTCAGCTAACACATTTTTGCAAACTTTGAAGTAAGACGATAATCAAGACAGTATTCGTTAAAGCTCTCTTATTTGAGACAACCGATTCGACCACCTTTATAAACATTATCAGTGTAGCGGGGAGAGTAATTTGTACAAGAGCTGAAACTCATGGGCTGTAGGTGGTTGGTAATGGAAATTCCAGTTTCAGACACAATAAAGAGATGTTAATCTGTGGTGAAAATATACGCGACCTGTTTAGTGGTAAAGATCTTTTTGCACCCATGTTACTGCTCAGGTTGATCATAACGGCAACTGAGTACTAGATTCAAAGTTTTAAAATTTGTCTTGCTTTCACGAGGCGGCGAATTCAAACATTCTTTTTTGAGCTCTAGCCTCAGGTACAGTACAGTTTCGCATTTAGCCGTAAAAAAAATCCTATATTTTCCAGCTAACAAAGAGGCGCGGTTTTACTTATCAGTTAAAGCGCATTCTTGAAATGGAGGCGAGAAGCCGGTGTTTGCTGGCCGGACAATGCCAAAAAAAATACACTGTGTCGGGCTTTCAGCACCTTGATTATTTTAACCCTGTTTGTTGAATAAAATCTCAAATTTCAAACGCCTTTTTGTATTATCGTCAGTACTGATTGAGGCTTCATGTTAATGTGGAAGGTTTCATATTACAGGAATTTAACTACTGTAGATTGAATCTGTGTCCCAAATATCATGAATGATCGTGACGAAAACCTTAAGAAAGACCGTCTTGTCTAAATCAAACCATGATTTGCTTTAGTTTTGACTATACACCTTCTATTTGCAAAAAAATACGCAGACCACATTTTTTCTATTAAGATATAACAAATAACAAAAGCAGCTCTGTTTGGGTTACTTTTACTGACAAAAGGAATATGCTCGTAAACTTGTCTTCGAATAACTATAGGGGCTTAATTTATTAAAGAATTGCACTTTTGAAGAGCTCATGAGCCAAAAAGATGCAGTTTTCTACAACCGAGGCGACTCCAGTCGGCAAAAGCAGCGAGCATAAGGTGCTTCTAACGCGAGTTGACTTTATTGATAATCGTAACCAGGCCGCCCAAGCTCCTGGTAATGGGCTCCTGCCGTAACTCACAGACAAATTCAAACAGATAAGACATTGCCCTGGTATTCACAAAGTTGTGGGTTTGAATCCTGTTTAAGCCACGTTTCACAGGGTGAATCACCATAAATCAACTAAAATTGTGTCTTAATGTCACAGGCGATGTTTTGTTTTCTTTCTGCCTTGCAAATATATGAATTGTTTTAAGTATTTAGAATTCTAAATATTATTCCTTACACAGCGAGCATTTAATTCTTGTATTTAGACTTCCTAGATATCATTCTTTACACACGGAGCATATATGATCCTTTTAACTCGCTAGAAGGACCTGGACTGGTAAGGCACCGCACTCTCATTTGCGAGGTTATCGACCCGAATTCCCTTCCAGCCTGTTTTTGATTTGATTAACACTTGTAATAGGTAACATTGCAAAAGCCCTTATTCGCGTGTACATTTTGTTTTTCCAATACAGATCATGTGATGATACTCAGGAGATTTGATTCTTTGTCTTGTTCATTAAAAAGAGAGCATGAAAACGTGAATATGTCTGCCTGCACTCTTTTTGATGAACAAGACAAAGAACAAAATCTCCTGACGTATCATCACATGATCTGTATTGGGAAAACAAAATGTACAAGCAAATAAGGTCTATTGCAAAGGTCAAATCTTTAACAAAAGAAACTTTCAGCATAGTAAATGATCAAACATGAATGCGGTTAACAGTAAAACACTGAATCAGATAATTCTATTGACTATGCAAAATTATCAATGCTGTCTAATTGAATTTTATTGGCATATCAACCAAATTAACTTTTTCCCTTTTCTATTAATTATATATAAAGGTTTGGATAAGACATCAAGTCAGTCACGATTCCTGCTAAGAATATTTTTGCGCCAATGTAATTATTTATCGACGTTAATTTGGTCTGTAAACTTTGTTAAGCAAGACTGGTAAGTCTTTTTGATCATCTGTCATGCCAATTTTGGTTGAGTTAAGTTTGTTGCTCCCGGAACAGTTGCCGGCACATGCGACGGAGTCATAACACGCAATAAAATAGAATCTTGGATCAAGGTGTTGTCCTTTCTCATTGTTTTCTGTCTGATCATTCTCGGCTAACACGGCAGTGCTTAAGGATCCCTTGCAAGTTTTACAGTTACATGTCTTTCGTTTCTTGATCACCAGAAAAATTCCATTCATAGAAGCTTTAACTTAAAATGTTACCGTCAATTTAGTCCGCCCAAATTTTTGACTTCAAAACCTCTACGCCTGAAGCCTGTCTTAAAACACTCAATCCTAAAATCTGAGCATAAAACATGTCTTTTGCAGAACAAATTTTTGCCTTCTGGTAATGTTTGTGTATATCAAAGTGTGGATTTTAACTAGAAATCAGCACGAATTTTTTCGAGAACCCCGCACCTTTAAACACCTGTTCTTTTCATCTCTTCATAGCACGCTTATAAAAGTCGTTTCACGAGTTTTTTTATTTATCAAATTACCAAGTGGAAAAAAAAACCTTTAGGAGTATGAATTCTGAACGAGCTAACAAAAATGCCTAGTAGCCTTGGATTTTTTTTTCAGCGAAACTAAAGTACATAGAATGGTTTATATTGCAAACATGGAAGGAAGTGTTAAAAACATGTTTCTTGATTAACATGGTGTTCTAGTTCCTATTTCATAGTTCTGGTTGCAATTTTCGGTTGGCTTTTCTTTTCTCGAGATAATGTTTACCAGGAGCCCACTAACACGCCTCATCAAAGACAGTCAAGGGTCGGAGCTTCGCCTTTGTAATTTACTGACGTTTTATTGAAAAGCGAAATTTTTTTATTAGGGCAATTAAGATGGCGAGACTTGTCTATTTGATATGAAAATGAAACTGAAACACGTACGCTCTTTTAGAGAATGAAAAAGATGTACACGGAAAGAATTCTGGCCGTTCCAAAAAGAATTGTAAACTGTTGACATTAATTAGTTGGTTGGACACTTTGCCAAATAGCTACAGCTGACTCGAGGGTGCAAAGCAAAAACTGTTTAATACTGTAAAACTGGGTTATTACGATCCAGATTAAGTTAAAAAAAGGTTTTCGACTTCATAAAATTTTTAAAGTTCCAAGCCATCAAGACATTAAATCATTGAGTTGTATCAAAATTAATGCAACGATTGATTAGATAGTAAAACCCAAATTACGGCTGTCTGCAGAAACGACGACAGGTGGTTGGAAATCGATTCAATCTTATGAATTTCAAATGTGAAAATTTATAGCACGTAGCATTTATAGAAGGAAACACTCAGTGCGCCTTGATCAATAAAGGCCCGAAAAACAACCATACGCTTCGTATACTTTTCAAGTTGTTTTCAGAACAGCTTTCGTAACAAATGTCTTATTTATGTTGAAAGGACAACATGATTACCAGTTCAATTTCGACTTGCTTTGCAAATTAGCCAATTTAAGCCGATCTGTCTGTGCCCCCGTATTTTTTGTCATTCTCAGATCATTATAAGATGAAATGTTCGGTGAGTTCAATAAAGATAAACTTGGCATTTCTCGTGACCAGTGTTACCAGTTTCGTTTGACTTCAGTCAAAATAATGCCTTCTTTGTCTCATTAAAAATACCCTTTTCAAGTAAACCGTAAAATAATTAGTTTTCTCCATAAGACAGCTGAACACATATGGTTGGTCTTGGGGCTTTTATAAAAGGAATGCAACAGTGGATAGTCAGTTCCAAAGTGAATTGAACCTGATTAACAAACATCTACGCACCATCAGAAAGAACGCTGCTATCCTTTCATGAAAATGGAATCGGTGCAAATTCTTCTGTCTCTACTGCTCCTCTCTTTCGTGGCTTGTCAGGTTCAAATGACTTCAGATGACTCCCTTTTCCTGCTGAAAACGCTGAGTAAGTGAACGATTTCAAGTGATCAAACAGAAAAAAAATTGAAACATCCAAGAAAGCTCGCTAAAAATGCCAAAATATGATTTTCAATTTTTTCTTTTAAAACTCGTCAAATTGCTCTTTTTTCTCTTTTCCAATATGGTTTCCCTTGGAGCTTCTAGATCTGTGAATTCCTGACATGATTCTACAATTTCTTTCCTCAGTTACAATACTACCTGCAGTCTTGCTTTTACAAATGCTTGTAAACCGTTTTGACAGAATTTGAGGAAATAACAGCAAATTTTGCCTGACGGTCATTATGGGTTCGCTGCTGTGAAATTTCTCTCCTCCATTCCCAGTAATTCGTAGGAATTCTTAAAATAAATTCTTATGAATTCTTAAGAATTCTCATCTTTTTTTCAAAAGGGCATCGTGTAGTACAACTTCACCATTTTTTGCGGAAAACGTAGATTAAGCTTGCGCTTCTATGCTTGATTTTTTACAACCTATGTTCATTGACGTTTTGCTCTTTTAGAAATGAAGAACTGAACTGCTTTTTCTCTTTGATAGGTGAAATGGATGATAAGGATGATGATGGCTCGTTGGATATTGCTCGCCGTGGTAAACTTTATTACGGAGGTAAGTTAAGCGCAAATTTGCGTTTTGCATGTGCATTTTTTTTATTTTTTTCTCCAGTTATTGTGTTGCAATAACATAGATTGATATCAATTTTATAAATGAATATATTTCTTAACGTGTTGGCATTTCTAGCTTAATTATTTTTTTGTTTTCCCGAGTGCAATGGAGTACTTAAGTGTGACATCACAAAATTCCAATTTTTGAAATTATTGGATTTATTAAGATGTTTGCAAAGAGCAATATGAAAAATGCCTACAGGCCAAAAATCATTTCAATTTTAGACTGAGATATTGCAACTTTTACGCTTCAATGATTCCATACAAATCCTTCTAATTTTGACAAAATTTTTGATAAAATCAGGAGCCCAAGTGATGGGCCCCTGATAAAATAAATTTTATCAGGCGATACAAGATGCTTAGAAATCGTAACTTAAGGAGAATCCCCTTATTGACCGTAGACCAGGTGAAAGTTTTGATAGTGTTTCATTTCACCACACATCAGCCCTCTTATCGTTATTAGAGTGTCTTTCTCGGAAAAATAGGGTTTCGGGTATCATACATCACTCAGTAGTTTGGAAAAGAAACACATTTCTGCCCGTCAATCTTTGCCCAAGGGCAAGACTAGTTAAAAAGCTAGTTTCTATGTTGGTTGTTTTAAGCTTTTGCAACTTGCTTTTCCGCTGTTGTTTTGGAGAAGCCCTTCCCTAGATTCCATATTAGCAGAATCACGTTACACTCCTTGTGCAACCCTCTTCCAACTCTGGTTCCAACAAGCTCTTCAGCCATAATTCTTGTTCAGAAACAAAGAATTTCCAATATCAGAAAATAACCTTCTTGCCGTTTTCACTTTACCCTGAACCTCCTTTCTACGTATGGGCATAGCAGTTGGGGAATGGGATCACCTATTTGTAATACTTAAGTTAGATATTTACTCTATCCGTATTAACTATGAATTAGGCATTAAATAAAAGTAGGTAGGGAAATGACAGTGATCAGGACGGGCCTTTTTTTACAAGAAGAGTTCGGAGTTTGGGTGAGGCGCACTGTTTTCATCTCCTTCTCTCCCGTATCTTAAATCATTTTAACCCGTGTAGCTTGCTCTGGATCTAAGAGTGTTTACCTTAGTCTAACGCCTTCCAAGTGGTTTAGCACGATACTTCCCTTCATCCCTCAGTTGGTACGGGGCTTTGCTTAGTGCTATGCAAAAACACTTACTCGTAAGAATTTGTCGTTTGAAAGACGTAGACATTTTTTCTTCACATGAATAACAGTTAGTAGTTTCGTTACGGTCTTTGGAGGTTCTTGCGTAGTCCTAAACCTTGTAACAAACATTGCACTTCATGCAATACCGCACCTTTTTTTTGTCGTTTGAAATGCAATGCCGTACCTCCTCAGGTGGCCTTAGCTCTCGACACGTGAATCGATCTTTAAAAAACACGCAC
>OX453277.1:6400023-6518726 GCA_949710005.1 Ricordea florida
CAGCAAAAAGTGTAATTTAAGTCGCGCCCCGCGAACAAACTTTCAGGGCACTCACAACTCTAAAATGACTTATGCATGTTATAACTGGAGAAAACACTAGGGATTGTTCATGTTGTCCTCTGAGCTATAGGAGACTCATGGGAGCAATGCCATTAAACTAGGTTCGTGTGACAAATAACCCGCATACTGCTAGGGTTTGAATGTCAAAGTGAAAGAGTCGTGAAGTAATGAAAATGATATATATATTAGCCTAGTGAAATAGTGGAAGGTGTATTTTCAGTATGTTACATTAAAAATCGAAATAGCAAAATCAGAATCTGTGTTCGCGGCTTCTCCAATAACAGGCTTTCGGCCTGTCGTTGCAATCAGTCCAAATGATAAATAGCCTCACAAGGAGCCCAATAGTTGTATGAGAGAAATTACAGAGGCGTGAAAATTGCTCACAATATAGCAGTTTGGAAAACCATGATCAATGTAATTTTCTTGAGCAATCACGACAAAACCAATCAGAACTCAAAACAAATGAATGACGTCAGCACCAAGCGTGGACCAACCGGTGTGATTGATTGATTTAAATTCTTATTGGTTGAGAAGCAGCGTGACACGCTCAAGGCAATCGTCTTCAGTACTAATGCGAAACCAAAGCAATCAAGTAATTATCCCAGACAGTGCTTGAGGATTACCATGCCTATTAATTGCCCAAATTTGACCATCTCGTATTAATAAAGAAAATAACCTGCTGAGAGATTTTTTGTGTTAAACTACTCCAGTTAGTACCACGTTGAATACCACACATACATAAGGAATCCTTTATGCGTTTGTGACATCACTAGAATCCATGATGCACCCTGGGGGTTCTATTCAAGATTCGCTCAGCCGATTTTAAATCGGTTCATTCCTTCACTATCAAAACCTTTCTCTCCTTCTTTGATAAACGCTCAAGCATCTTGCTATTCTTTACTGTAGCTGACATGAAGGAAGGATTGAGCAACCTTGATCGTCTAGCTTACGGAGGTAAAATTCAAAGTACTTTTAATTACATATGGTAAAACAGATTTTTGGGCGGGGAAATTTTGCTTCACAAAGAAACTCAGTTGTACAAATAGCTAATTCGATTATGGGTAACCCTACATGGACCCATCAGGAAGGGAAAAACCCAATGCAATATGGGTGCGGTTTAAAATTAATGAAATAGTTTTCAACCTTTTTTCCCCTAAAGTAATCGGTAATTTCTCATATATGTAATATGCACTTACCAGTGTTACGAAACATAGTGAATAAAATGAGGAGGTCAAACTCTGGAATCTAAACGAGTCCCATAATACAAACCATTCCTTCAATGCACAATGAACTACAATAACTTGGAAAAAAGTGATCTATGAAATCTGAGTGTTCAGAGCCAATAACACCATGGCCTAACAGACAACAGGCATTGTTATATACCTAGACTTTCACTCAACAAAACGAGCACTGTGGTTGGTTAATTCTTGGTCACGTGCCCCTGATCAAATTCAAATGTATCCCGACCGGCATAGAATTGCGCAGTTGTTGCCCGCGTGCCAGTTGAACCGTCTTTGTATATGTTATTTGATTTTGGTAAGGGAAAGTCTAAATATATAACATCGAGTTCTGATGTTTCAGGACTCTCGGGATAACAAAACTAACTGTTTCCGTTGGGGCCATACATAAAGTGTATAATATAAGGAGAAAATCATGTAAGAGAACGCATCTTCCACACTGGTTTCTCTTACTATGATAAGGGGACAGAGTCTATTTTTAGATCCGGAAACTATTTTAACTGACCACTGGCTGATGGCCTCCTCATCACGTGGTTGTAATTTCAATGCGCCATGGGGAAACCGCGCAGCCATGGAACGAGATATAAATAGATTCCGCGCTAAAAATAGATTCTGTTCCCTTATCATATCAGACGGGGTTATGTTCTCTTTCTTCATTAGAGACCTTACGCAAGAGGACGACTGGAAGACTCAGGGCGGCATAATGACGAAAAAATGTCGCGTAAGAATGGGAATTCACAGTCTCGCGCGACATTTTTCTCGTCATTCTGCCGTCCTGAGTCTTCCAGCAGTCCTCTTGCGTAAGGCCTCTATTTTATGTTGGCAATATCTAAAGAGGGGTAGAAGGGGAGAAATGGTAGGAAGGGGACTTGGAGATTAACAAGCCATCTAAGGAGTTGGCAGTATTGACTTTTATTTTATGGCAGCTTCAGCGAACCGGCAAGCTCAGGCGAATCCTGAGTTCTGATTGGCTACCCTAGCGGGCAAGGTGGGCACTCAGGATCAACACAACACAACACAACAGAATGGGCATATGATAAATCCTTATCGAACTGAGCTTGCTCGGTCAATATGGCTGGGTCTTGGTCTCGTTCTTTTTCCCGTTTTAATGAGCTACACTGCGTCTCGGCAAAAAAAAATTATGAAAAGCAACAACAAAAAAAAAACTTGGCCAAAATGTAGCCAAATTGACCTCGTGCTCGGTGAGTAACGCATTTATACTATATACTGCGTCAGTGACGCGTGCGTGCTACATACTTGGTGCAAAAATGAGATTTTTCTGAGTGAGTGCATCTGCACTTTGCTTTCGTGACTGATACACAGATTGAATTTGTGTTAGGTTGCTTTGACATCCGCAATCCCGTTTTCTGCAAGAGGTTCCGAAAGTACTGTCCAGGAGAAGGCAGAAATGGCTATTTAATGCAGACAGAATGCCGCTGGACCTGTGGGTGTCCCTAAGGTGAGGCTTCTGAAAAATGCAATGAAATAACTCATAAACATTATGTATAAACAATCGATTGAGGATTACCCCTTTGAAAACATTTTCTGAAAAATCAACATCATTTAGTAGAAACCAACTTGAAATCAATCTATCACGAATCCTGCAAACTGATTGGCTAAGGTACTCACTATCTGTCGTGCGGGTAGCGGAAACGTTCGACCTCGGACCTCGCGCATGGAAGACCACTTGCTTAGGGACGGACCATTACAGAAGTGATGGGAGGGAGGGGGAGGGGGGGGGGAGTGGGGAAAAAACAAAAAAAAAATTAATGCAAGGGAAAATGCCAAGAAAAAAAATTCATGCAAAGAAGAAGGTAAAAAAAAATTCATTCAGAAGGAAGGTCCAATTGTGACTTTTTTACACGTAGTAAAAAAAATTCGTGCAAGCTGCAAATTCCCCACCCCCCCCCCCATCACTTTTCTAATGGTCCGTCCCTTAGGAGAAGCGAACTGGTCTAGTTATTAGAGTGTTAGCATTGACAACGAACACTAGTTCTTACTTGGCATCGTTCTTAAGAAAAGGACATGAAATATATACGCTGGACATATAAGAATGATTTCAACGAAAAATTGTTGGCAGATATCATTATTGTTTAGGCGCCATTTTGGGATTTCTTCAAGCTAGCAGTTGCGTACGAGGAGACCAATTTATTTCCAAACTTCTTTACGTTAAACGCCATTATTGCTCTCAAACGCAGCCAGGAATGCACTTCAAGTTTTCATCGGAATCTTGTCGTGAACGACTCACTAGCACGAGTTGAGCACGTGATCTGGCTTGTCGCATGCGCTGTTTGGTCACAGGGGAAAAATAGTTCCGTGGTTACTTGTCTCGTTTTCAAAGTCTGCCTTAAGTGAAAAGTGGTAAAATTATCCAATTTAATAGCTGTAAGGTTCAACGGCAAAGGCATATTTTAAGGGACTTGTATAGGTAATCAAATGGTTTCGAGAAAAAATTGCGTGAGCCTGTGGGGCGATTGCAGTATGTTGTCTCTTAAAATTTACGAGTGCATATTTATACAAAACTGCACTCGAAACCATGTGATTATTTGTTACAAGTATACATGCAAAAATTTAATTTCAAATCCCTGCACTAAATTTCAACTTTCTGCACTGTTTGGGATTAACTGACATGCTTTCAGCCAATCAGCGCGTTGAATTTTTGGCATGATGTTATTAGTTTAGGAATCTGTTCTAATAAGTTCTCTTTCATGCACTGTATGCTCGATAACGTTTTGCTTAGATTTGCGTTAAATATAAGCACAATGAGAAATGCAATGTTTACTTTATTACACTTCACTCTATTTGAATTTGGCTGTTAGAGATATGTGTACAGTACTTTAATGCGATTTCTTTTGGTTTGCTGTAAAAGACCTTTAAGCTTGAGATGTACAACACAATCTAGTTCTTACCTTTTCGCTGGTTTCAAACAGTAGGGACATTAAGATTCGGTACAGCGCGCTCTACTACAAGGAATTTGGCCTGTAAGGACTTGGGCGACTAAGGCGTCTTAGCCGCCGAACTGAAAAAGGTTGAGACAGTTTGGTGGTACGGCGTTCCGACGTTATGCTTGAGCAACTTTCATCTGTTAATGCACTTTGATCAAGGAACTAAGAGACCGCGTGATGCTGTTCCATGGTATAGTAGTAATTTCATAATCGGCCCCAAACTTTTTGTTGCTTCATACAACTTACAGTCCCCAATCGTTAACCTAGATTTACTGTTTTTTTCGGACTTAGTTCAGCCTTTTGGCGGAATATATTTGGCGGAATCTCGATTTGGGAAAGCGCACGCTCAACAAACTCCTGATATTATAAGATGCTGCCAAGATACTGCTTGTGATGGAATCGAAGGGATGTGTATGCTTTTACAGCGCTTGTGCTACCCTTTCCGATAGAGTGATAAGGTTACCTTGTTCGCCAAACCTGTGCCTGTGATCAGCATGACAACTGGCACAGTGTTAAACATTATCTAAACAGTGAACCACAGAAAAACAAATTGAACCACAGCATTGAATTTCTAATAAACCCAGATAGTAAAAAAACAAACTTGTGATCAGCGTGAAATTTTGCAGGCTTTTCATGCAGATTACACCCGAATATCTACAAGTTCTCATATTATTTACTGAGCATGAAGACACCACAACTGAATTAATCTTAGTTCATATTTCGGCCATAGAATAAATACGTTATTCAGTAACTCTACACACCTGGTATAATAACGAGCAAAACAGAGCCTTTTCCATATCGACAAACTGTAAGCAAAATATCAAAGTGTAGTAAGGGTATGTTAAAGACACACATATGCGCACTGAGGCGACAGTGGTAGAACTTTGACGTTGTCATTTTAAGCCACATCCCACAACCCTACCATTTTCCATAAGCAAAATAAGGCACATTCAGTTGCTACTGGCTATGGCATTTTCTTGTACAAAATATAAATTAAAAGATTAGATTGCATAACTGTTTACGAACAGGCCGTACCCGGGAATTTTACGCTTTTTTCGAAAAAAGTCGCACAGCTTCGATGTATGAACGAGTTTTTCCGGTGATTATATTTCACTTTTTACTTTGGCTTTCAAAATCATGTTAACTGACAAGTTAGGCGAAACGAAAATACGATTTCTTACTCACGTACTCTTTACTAACCAAGAGACTGCTTTACGGCGGTGAAGTCGCGTGTATTGACGTCGCCGGAAGTTATTTCTCTCTCCAGTTGCCGTAATAGAGATCCACCGTAGCGTATCTTTAAGTCCCGGGTTTGTCTGTTTACCTGTACTAGTTATTGTTACTGAAAAACCGTCATAGGATGAGGCAATCAAATTTCTTTTTTCATTGCATTGTAATCATCTACAGGCGTTTCTCTAACTGACTGCATTATAGCACGTTACTTATACATACTGGAATTGCTTTGGTTTTGTTGTCGAGCTTCTGCCTTCTATATAATGACGGTCTATCTGTATAGGTTTGCCCTAGCTCTTTAGGCTTATAGCAAGTAATACAGACTAATAAGCTAAATACATTTGGTATGGAATATTGCGACATTTAAACTTCTCTACCGCATATGTCAGTGTTGCAACTTTTGAATTGGGGTTTTACCTTACATTGCAGATGGTGACGTCATGTGTCATGGGTTTGTCGGTAAACTGGTTGTAGCTACAATGTAGTTGCTAAGACAAAAGACACAAAGCTGTTATAAGTATTCTGTCTGTAATTTGCTTTCCTTACCCGAGGAAGAGCTTAAATAAATTGAACTCAGCTAAGAGTAAAAACAATTTAGTTGTCATTTATTGCAGTTCAGTCATAAGCAGATACATACAAATACATTTCACAAATCCATTTTGTCAGTTGGCTTAACATCAGAAATGATTGGTTTTCCGACCATACCATATTTGGATAACCAGAAAAAATAGTAACATTGCTACAAGTAGGCTACATTTGAAAGAACAAAAAATCAATTTTGGCGTTGTTACATTTAATTATATTGGCTTTGTTACGTCTATCATTTTGGAACAGAGCCTGTAAATTACGAGCCGCAGGCGATTGATTTACAAGCCCTTCACGATTGTTCTCCCAACACCCCACGTGGTTTATTACGTCGATAAACCCATACAAACTGCGGTTTATTGTTGTTATAAACTAACTTTAAATAAAGACAGAAAATGTCTCTCTTCTCTACGCGTTTACCGGCACAATTACCCACAGGTTTTCGACCAATCAGCACAGGCGTAGTATCTGAGTTATTCTATAAACATACATACAAACATACATACTTACACGCACGCATACATACAAACACACATATACGCATACATATACACGCATATATAAACTCCAAGGATAATGCAACCGGTGAAAAGGTGTAATTGATTGAAGAGTAATTCCTACGAAAAAGAGACTTACCGGACTTTATTTTACACATTCAGTTTCATTGTGTCCATCATTGTCGCTGTTGTTTTGTCCAGTCCTGGTCAACGTTTCATCGTGGTTGTGTTTTGCTTAATTTTCCTAGGGACAGCTCTCTTGAACAGCTCTAAAGCGAGAATTGACGGCCGCGATTCTCATTTTCAAATGGACGCCATTTTGTTTAATCTTGAGCCAAAATTCTCTAGCACTAAAACTACACAGAAGCCCAGCATTCTTCTGTGTCTTCTTCAGAGGACACTGATGAAGAAGATACTAGACACTCGATTACCCCCAGAAGAAGACACTAGACAGGAGAGTCGTAACGTCGGGTCGGTGAATTGTAACCTTGTGAGTTGCATTCTTTATTTCAAACCAGCGTAGTATCAAATAGGTCTGAAAATTGAAAATATTAGGTTTCGGGGAAAGGCTTACCCACGCAACATTAGGGTCTCAAATTAAATATCATTCAATTAATTATATAAGTATTCCTGCTGTGTAAATAGTTTAATTAGTTATGTATATGAATATTTTTTCCTCTTATAGTGAGATATCAGAATCATGAAAGAAAGGCGCGAACTCTTAATTGGATTTGGCATCGATAGTGAAGAAAAAAAGAACAAAGAAATTTATATAAAGTATACCAGAATAATAAGTTATTATACAGATATTGTGGGAAAAAAGGGGTTTCACATTTTGTAAGTTAAACCCTTCATAACTTATTAAATTTGTATTTGTGGCAAATTTAGCTTATTACACAAGTCTTTTTCCTGCTGTTTAGTTGTCGTTTTAACTCTGTGTGCATAGTTTGTGTCTAAAAGTTTGCAGTAGGTTATAATTTTTGTATAGAAGGGCTTCCTGTGGAACTTGCAGATAAATTGCTATCGTGTTTGTTACTCCGTCCGTAAGTAACAATGGAACCTTTCGGTAAATAATCGCAATCTCTCGGATGCTCTTAGTTTTCTCCGATTCAATTCGCTGGGCTCTGATATCTTCCAATTTTTTTGTCTAGCCCATGGCCTGACGTAGCAGACATTGCAAACTTTTTCTCTTCCCACTTTTCTGCATAGCACAGTTTGAAATGTTTACAATGCTAGTGGGCCATCGCGTGGATAGATAGTCATGCAGTCCTAGAATTAACTTATCGTGGGAAGACTTTATTGCTTAGTACAATTCATGAAACCACTAAGAGTAATTGAAGGCCAAATGCAGGAGATTTAATTACTGAGTTTTTTTTCCAGCTTGCCTAGTATTAAAGAAGATGTAGCACTGAACTTTTTACTCATGTCTCTACTTAATGAAAAATTCCTGTTGATTGTTTGCTTTATGCATCGTCTGTAAGGCTAAGTGAAGCAGTTTATTGTATGAATGACCTGGTCTGAGTCATAAAGAAGCATTCTGATTGGTTACATGAGCAATCCGAATATCCCTTTACGGACCGGTAAGCATGGATTGTTGAACAGCAATTGATTCTGTCTGAGTGTGATATGGGAAATTGTACAGATCAGAAGGGTGTTACAACATCTTTTAGGATCTGCATAATTATTCAGATCAAACGAAAGCCGTTCAAACGGGCACTTTTTGGTAAATTTGAGTCGGTTCAAAATCGAATTAGGTTCGGCTCATAGAGTATTACGTCTGAAGTGGGCTTAAGATACCGCTATGGTTCTTCAGCACAGACTTTTTCAAGACTTGAAGTAAAATACCATTACAAATGACATTTTAGGGAGCATTGAACAAATATTATTGGTTATCTAGACCACGCTAAGAGAGAATAAGAAAAAATAAGAAGCTGCTCGCGTAAGAGACAAAGATGAATCGGATCCTGAAATTTGATTGGTTACTCAAAAAGTGAGAGAAAAAAATGTCACATTGTTGCTCTTTGTCGTTAAAGCGAGGGTCATTCTCTTAGTGTGCAGAAGCCTTATCACGTATCCGCGTATTTTCGACTTGTTATGGTTATTAGCAAACAGCGCTCCAAGCAGCGACCGTTTTGCGGGTCGCCATGGCGTGTAGGAAAAAGAAAATTAGCGACCAAAACTGTCAGGAAGGTAACGGCCTCTTTCTGGGTCAATAATAATATTAATAATAATAATAATAATAATAATAATAATAATAATAATAATAAATATACAGACACAACAAAAACTTCATGACCCCAAAACGGTTCAGTGTCTTCTTTCGTAATTTACGGATTTTTAAAGACTTTAAAAACATCGTTTTTCGCCAAGCTATTCCCTTTCGCAGCGGCCATTTTGATACTAAAGAAGAGGGGAAACTGTGACCAACAGACTACAAATTTTACTCACCACTGGTTGGGTGGGCATGATTTCGACTGTTACCAGGACCAGGTCCATGGACCACCCCTATGGACCCGGTTCCTGGACTTCTTCATGGACCCGGTCTATGGACTACATAGATTACATTTATATTTTGTAAATTCAATACGTTTTACAAGCAGAAACATCTTCAGACGGAATATATGGCTCAATATGGTCAGCGATTTCCCCTTCTTTTAATATGGCGAAATGTGTATCAGAAAAATGAAAACCGTTCTTTATTAAAAAAAAAAAATGGCGACCAAAATTGTATTCCTGGCGACCTCTTTAGAAGTGACAAAAGGCGAACATCTTAGGTTAGGGCAATGACAAACTGAAACATACGAGCATCTTGTATGGTTTTGTATACATGATCTCTCGGTATGCAAACATGCACGCGACTGATCACATATACTAGACTGAGCTTATTTTTAAGATGACATCAACCTATTCTTTTTTAATTGTACTCTAGTAGAACTTCTAAAATACACATGTTCAATTAATTTTTGATCATGATGAATGTGCATCGTAAATTGCATAACATAATTCTTCCTTTAAGCTCGAACTAGCCCGACTTTTTCCAAACCTAGAAAAATCATCATAGAGTTGAATCAACGAGAAAAAATATATAACCTCTTGATTATTCAGTATCTAAATCATCTCTTCATGAACCATGATTGAAACACCAAAATTTAAACTTTACAGAGGTTTTACCTTAGAATCAGCTTGTTTTTTCATCATTTCTTCAGTTGCATGTACGTACCTTTTTATTGAAACATCAAAATTTAAACTTTACAGAGGTTTTAACTTAGAATCAGCTTGGTTTTTCATCAATTCTTCAGTTGCATGTACGCACCTTTTCAGTATTCGTTTTAGGTTCTCATTTCTGCATGTTGACGTCGTGTGATTATTAAACTACGGTCCAAAGATAAGCCAGTTTACAGATGAATATTTTACCAGTTGTTTTATGCTTCCTCTTCAGTTATTTTTATTGTTTTACTTTTTCTTCCATTATTGCGTTTTTGTTTGAGCTAGATTTTTCCTATAACGAGACTACGTGAGAAACTGAGAGCGTAAAAGTAGAAGCAGGGAACGCTTCAAAGCAGAATTGGCATCCTGGTTTCGTATTAGTTGAATGGTGATATGCCATTATTCTCGAGGCATCTTATTACGTACATACTAAATATTTTATGCCTAATAAGGGCTGTGAAATTCTCTTGAAACCCGATACCAACAATTGTCTTCATGGTTTCTTTCATTTACTTACCCCAAACGCTACTTCTACTCGAATGTTTATTTAAATGAATTTATCCTGCTAATCAATGCTGGGTTTAATTTGAACGGAGAACAATTTCACCTTATAAATTACAAATTACAGACACAGCTCAATATTTGGTGCTTGTACTTGGAGAACTGGCATACGGCGTTTTCCCACAGGAAACTGGCAAAGCGTTTTAAATGAATCAGGAATTACCGAGCGTGAACAGATAAGATTGCACAGCTTGTGATATGAAATAAACCGAGACATTTTCTACCAATATGATCAAAAGAATAAAACTATAATTTAAAACTATAGGCTTGCAGAAAACGATATAATTGGCGTTTTTGTGTTGTTACGTTTACCTTTATATCTGGTTATACCCGCCTGCAAAAAATTCAATCTGCTAAATCAGTCATAATCGAAGACTATCAATAAAATTGACATTTTTAAAAAGTCTTACCTGACAGAATCTGAAGATAGGAGTTTGTTATTTCTGCAGGAAAATATACCGTTTTGGCACCCACCCGTGTTTCAAGTTTTTTTTATTTACATTGTTTAATTAAGGACTGAAGATTGACAGCTTACTTTATTGTTGTCAAAGTAAAGTGATATAGCGCTTGCGGTTAAGATTCTACAAGAATTATTCTTATAAAATCATTTTAGAAGAAAATTAGCGTATTTATGTAGTTCAAGTATTTCAATGAGAAAGTAAATATGCGTTGAACAAATTTACAAAATATGGTTTCAGACTTCACGACGTATTGCAAGTCGATCAGTTAATAATTAATTAATTGTGCTTAAATAAATCTCCGTAGTTGCCAACGTAAAAGCGAAATCCATGGTTTCCTAGTGAACAATCTTCAAACCATAATCCCTTTGATGGGGTTTCGTTTTGAATATTGAATGGTGGATTATGCAAAACACTTATTAACTCTATAAGCCTTAAGAAACTGTGAACAAATATAATGTAGACGGCTTGTTAGTAAAATACCAAAGCTTTGGAAGATAGCTTGGTTTAGAAATAGTTCGATATTGAGAACGTTTTTTTTAATATCGCATGCAGTCTTCTTTAAAGTGACTGATGAGGTTTCAATTTTTAAAATTATCAAACGTGCAATATTTCGACATTCCAAAACATTTATTGATCGTCCTACAATTTTTTCCTGTCAAACGTTTAAGTGAACTCACGTTGTACCTGTCCTATATTGCAATATTAAAAAATGCGGCAATTTTTTTTTCAGTGAAAAACTGCATGAAAACCTCAGTGCTGTTTAGGCCTACGCTTCGAGATTCTGGTGGATACATTATTAACGCCCTTTGTTGTTGGAACTGTCATGGATTCTGTACTGTCATAAAGATATTTATATTTTCGAGTGTGAATTTGACAGATTGGGTTTGATTTAAACGATGAAAAAAAGTTCATGAGTTTTCTTTCAAACCAACTAAATCCCGGTTATATCACGTGATCAGTCTAATAAAACTCAGATTGGTTGGTTATTTCCTTTTATCGGGCTTATTACCTGGTGGCCAAGGCAATACGACGGGGGAGTATTAAGAGATGGAGATCTTCCGAGTGGCTTTCTAGTCTTTTAGTGGTAAAGACCAGCTGGAAACACATTGTTTACACCGTATAAGGGTATAATATAAAATTATCTTTGCTTAACCTGCCACTCGTGTTCTTGGGGTGAAGAAGGTTTGACCCGTTCTGGAAACCACAAGTCCTGTTGATCAAAAAACCGAACTAAATGGCGTCCATGAAGGTTTTCACTTTTCTGTTAGGTGCCATGTTCTTGTTTTTGGAGTTTCAGAAGGCTACATGTGCCTCGTTGCTGGAGGATGTTGACGGTAGGAGAAGACCCCAAGTTAATCTAATGAATCTAACTCAACCATAAACATACTTGATTTATGAAAAACGTCCAGTAGTTAACTTCAGTTAACCTCTTTGCTTTGCGTTTGATGCAAACTTAAGCCATGTTAAACAAAAGAACGATTAATCCTCATGTTTTCTAAGGGTATGTATTTGTTGTTGTTTTTTTATTTTTTTTTTTGGGCCCTATAGCCTTTAGATGTATCCTATGCGAAGCAGCATGAGTTTCATCTTGTTAGAACATGTAACGAATAATAATATATTGTCAGAAAGTTACAATTCATAAAAGCATTTTTTCTTAATGAAACCTTCTATGCTCAAGTCGGAACGTGCTGCAAGTATATATTTATCAACATGAACGTCTCGGCTTTTCTTAATGTTTGGTCATTTTGTTGTTTTTTGATGAAGTGGACGATATCTTTGCCCAAGATGATGCAGAAACTGAAGCCGAGGCCGACGATTCCATGATTTTGGACGATCTCGTCGAAAAACGAAAAGGTGAAAATAAGAATAGTAAAATAATTTCTATGCTTCGCAAAATTAGAGTAGGATGACCACATGATAGGAAAAGATCGGCAAACTGCAGGAATTCCAAACAAGAATCCAAACCACAGCTGTTCGGTCCCATATTTGATTATTAGTTTTCTTGATTGTAGACTTGGTCTGCACTCCATGTAATTAAAAATTAAGTAGTCTGTGAAAACCATTTTATTATCACCATAAATGAAAGCTTATTAACATATCCTGATCCATTTGTTCCAATAGAATTGCAAATGAGGTAAGATTATATGGAAAACCCTCCAAACTGTCTTTCTTTTTAACCACAATGTTCGCAACTCCATTGTTTGCATATGAACCAAGACAAGTTTGACTTTCCCTTTCACAATAAATCATACGAATCCATTTGAACATTTCATGATCATGAGTGGGCAAAAACAATCTGTGTGCCATTCTATCAAAACTCAATCCTGCATGTTCTGGTTTTGTAAAAATAATATCACGGTCACTCAACACACTACTGAGCTCAAACCTTTATTTGAATTACTCACCTTACTTTGGGCGACTAATGATTCAAAGGCGTAAATGAGAGATACTTTGTTATGGGTATCAAAATATGTACTGTTGGTGGCTATCGATACAAATCGCGAAAAACAAATGTGAGTGAACAAAATTTAATATCTGGAGACAGGATAATTCAACTGATGAATTGAACCATCATACATCCAGTTAATCACTTTAAAAAAGAAAGATCTTTAATCGTTTTGCCGAGGCACAGTGTATGGCGCTTACGGATTTCAGTGCTTGAGTACCCTTGCCAAAAATCTGTAATCAGAAATAATGCGGGTATTGTTTGCATTCGAAGGAATTCGAAGGGAGAAAACTGATGAATAGAAGTGCTACCTACAGTATGAAAAAGCCTTAATTAAAAGGAGCTGTAAAACGAGACACATTTGCTTCTTAAAAATCGGCTGGCATTTAGAGTGGCATTTTCAAATTTGAATTAATAAGAAACAAAGTCGAGGTAAAGTGTCTACAGCTGGTAACTGTTTGAAACTCATAACTACAAAAACGTAATTATTGGTCTGCTTTCCTCTAAAGATTTCATTTATCACTTCGTTTAGGGCATTAAGCGAAGTTGTGTTCGAAGAAAATTACGTACCATTGTCACAAGTACAACTCTTAAACAGCATAGGCTAAAAGTCAAAATATGACTTATTATCAAATAAAAGAGATATTTTACGAGCTTTCATTGGTAAATAGTTGTGTTTATTCTAGCCTGCACAATCGTAGTTTTGACGTCACCGTCGATTCAGAGCGATCTGCGGCATAATTTGAGCTACTTAAAATAAAAAAATAAAAACACACACACAGAACGAGACAAATATTCCCTTCGGCTGTTAATTCGTCACTGATCAGATTTTTATTGATAACAAGTATATGAGTGAGTGCTTGCGCGGATGTCGAAAGAAGCGTTTTTCAGATCTTCCGGCGACTTCTTGCTCTTCAAAGAATCTAAGATTCAACAAGAATGTTAAATGAAATTCAACAAAAATGCGCGGGACGTAGAGGCGTTTGGCAAGTTCTTTCGCTCTACTTTTCCATTGCCGTCGCGCCACCTATCCTGTATTAGCTATAAGTTAAAAAGACAGAAATATTACCTGACATTAGCGAGCCTCTCCCAGGGGATTTGGTTACAAGGAAATGCATGCATTTATTTTCAAGGAACCAGGGCATATTTTTCAATTATTTTCAGAGAACAAGGTAGCCTCTGATTGAATTGCTAGGAACGAGAGAACAAAAAATAAGGGTAAAAAATGGTTCTATTGATATAGAAAACGAGGAATAAAATTTAAAAAAAAAAATTAAGGGAACATGGGAACATGAACCCTCCTGGAAGAGGCCATTAGCTCCCATGTTTTGGCACGTTATTTTTTCTTTATTTTCCTATTTTTAAAGGGACGGGACACTCATTTATTGATTCGCAGTCCATGTCTTTTTTTGTGACAGTATGCGGCGACTTCGGGAGCAGATTTTTCTGTAAAAAGTTTCACAAATTCTGCCACCAAGCAGGCAGACAGGGAAGGCTGCTGAAAACCAAGTGCACCTGGAGTTGTGGGTTCTGTTAGTGCGTCGGCATGGTAACGTGATACAGACTGATATCCTTTATTAGTATAAATCTACTAGCATTCTATCACAAATGCCGCGCTCTGATTGGCTACGCTACCCACTATCTATTCTGTGATAAATAGTGAGTAGCGTAATGGCGGCCACTTCTTCGCGTTTTCGAAGTGTCCGTGAAGAAGATTTAGACAGTTTACTGGTCGAGGCTGTTCCAGAAAAGACAAAGTTTTGAACGACTAGTAGATTTATACTAAAACAATTAGATTATTCGCTCTCGATTTCTATGCGTGATAGTTGACTCGGGCTGCGCCCTCGTCAGCTATCGCGCGATAGAAATCTCGAGCTCATAATCTAATTGTTTAGTAGAAACCAGCTTGCATTCTATCACGAATCCCGCAATATGATTGAACAACATACTCATTATCTATTCTATAGAAAAGTTCATCGCCTGGCGAGTGAATTCTTCTTTGAATTTAATGCAAATAACCGCGATGAGGGCGACATCGGTTTTAAGTGAAATCTATATTTATAACCTGTGATTCACGAGTCAGGCTAATAGAACTTGCTTGAATTCCATATGTCAAAGAAAATCAAAGCACTTGTAGATTGCTTTGTTAGCCTGTCAATCGGTTTCTTCCGGGCACCCCTCCTCCCTCCTCCCTCCCCCCTCCCCCCCCAAAAAAAAAAAAGAAAAAGAAAAAACTGTTGCTATTCGATCAACTGTGGCTAAAAATCCTCACTTCGCTGGCCAAGGAGAATGCTTTTTTTTCTTTGACCTATGCGCTTCTGCGATAAATAGGGGGTAGCGACAACGCTCACGCTCAGAAGACAATTTATTATGCAGACATCAGTGTTTTACTGGGAATTAAACTACTCGTAAAATTCATACCAAACTGCATCCAGGACCGTAGTGGCATATTTTTCCATATCCTCACTAGTGAGGATATCGATGACGTCATTTCCCGCCTTGCACGATTCAGTTTTTGTACAAGGCAGCCAAACGAACATCTTAATGTTCGTTTGTCTATATAATAAAACGAAAATTACACGTTAACTCGAAGATATGAATGTCATGTTCATATCTTCTCGCCAACGTGTAATATTATCTGTGTACTTTGGTACAAAATCTGACAATACACAGATAGCCCGTTTTAGTATATACTAAAACAGTGGATAGCGTTGAAGGTGCGCTCTGATTGGCTAGTCAAACTCCGAATATCCTGTGCTATTTACCTCCGAGCAACTTGCGAATTTTTCGCTCTGCCGCGCGAACATGGCGGCCCGGTTTGTATGTATGATCAGCGAAGAAATCATCCAAATTAAAAACGAAGCAGTCCATGGAAACTCCAAGAAACCGATTGGCCGTGTTCAGAGGTAATGGCTTATGTTTTTAACCCGGAGTTTAGCGGTAAAAAGCAAGGAGAAAGGTTTTGTTTACAAATGCAAATTAATCTTGCATAACCAAATTTGATGTCGCTTGTTTACTAAAGTTGAATTATATTTTTAACAGAATGGTTTAACAGAATGGTTTCAAATACAGAAATGTCGCCAGTAGAACTAAACAAAATTTTTTCTGTCAGCGAGAAAACGAGACGTACGGCAGTAATTACAACAAAAAATCCCTAATGGCGATCGGCGCTGCGTTGGATTGTGATTTGAGAAGTCCTCCATTTTCCAAGCCCTTTTCTTTTTTTTGTGTACACTTCTCTCACTGTTTTAGTATATACTAAAACAACTATTCACCTCAGTGTCGGTGGCTAGTGACCTCCACTTCGATGAATAGTTGTTAAATAACCCTAAAGTGGGTGAGGATTTAGCTGGCCGTCTTTAGCATCCAATGAATACTTGCATTTGTGTACTTACCGCTGTAAAAAGCTTTGGACTTTGACAAACAAATTAATTAGTGCTGGTTTGACATAGTTTGTTAGGGTTTTTAGGCCTGTAGCATTTCAGCTACGCCAGATTTAATGTGTATTTTGGTTAACTAAAATAATCAAATGTGTTAAAGGCGGTTTGTTTCAGACATCGCGTTTCGTATGTTTAATTTAACTCTGTACGGCACAAATCCAGACGAGATGTGAGAAATAAATGAATTTTTATAAATTACCATAATTCAAGTCTTAGGTGTATACATTTTTTAAATAACTCAGATACTACGCGCGCGCTGATTGGTTAAAAACCTATGCGTTATTCGGTAAACCCATAGAATGGAGAAACATCTTCTGTTGAAAGCAATAAAATGCAGTTTTTTGGGTTGTTAGAAGAATATTGAAGGGCTTGTAAGTCACTCGCCTGGGGCTCGGGATTTACAAACACTTTTCGATTGTCAAACTTAAGACGAGTCTTCCTTTCTTTAAGACTCAGATTCGGATAAAATCTACTCAAACGTTGCATTCCATGTGCATTTTATTATAGAATCTAAATCGGTATTAGTGAAATGTCACATTTATACTGATCTTGATCTAATTAATCCTAATTTACGTTTCAGTGTTTGACGCAAGGCCGGAATAGAGTTTTCAACCTTGTGATTAACAGGATATGAAGATTGTACCAATAAGCGTTGACGCAGCTGCTTAAGTAGTTTAGATGAAGTACACTGTTCATCGTTAGAACAAAATATATCCCTATCTTATGTGAGCAATGATGATTGAAATAAAATATATCATTACACTCATACATTCAATTTTACTGTTCTCATTGAGTTTGATTAGCGAATGGGAAGAAAACGTCAAGGTCAATCCCCGTAAAAAGTAATTTGTTTTCTTATTAGCTATGTGCTTATTTCACGTTGCTATTTTTCAGACGACCGCAAGGGAAACCTGAAAGACTGTGTTTTTCAGGTGCAGTTTCATTGTTTCGCTATTTAATGCCTTTGTTTAGTGCAGTTCGTTTTATCTATAGGGTTTCAAATTTTGATTACAGAATGTGGGTTAGCGCTAATTAACCGCAATAAAGCCTTATATATATTAACTTTTGATTAAGAAACAGGGCGAAATGGTTCTTAAATTAGAAATTGGAGAAATAAACAGGTTTGTTACTATATCTGATGATTTTCTGGATGAATTTTGCTTGTATTAAAATTGTCATTACATTCGTCGAAATAAAACTGTTTTTAACTGGCATATTGCCACGACCAAAGTACAGTAATTGGCCGTTTTTATACCAAGGGACGCATTGTCCGTCTGGACGAACTTGGGCAAAACTTTGTAGTTTGTCTGGTTATGTCTCTAGTATAAAGACGGACACAACACGTATTATGCGTCTTGACGAACTACCCTTTGTAATCCGTCTTGAACGACGTATTACTTAAGGTTGTTCGTCTGGACCCATAATGCGTCGTGTGCCTGTCTTTATACTAGAGACGCATTACCAGACGAACTACCAATGTTTGTCCAATTTCGTCCAGACAGACACTGAATGCGTCCCCTAGAATAAGAACGGCCATTGATTTCTCTGGCTAGGTAATCATCCCGGGTTTTCGAATTTCAAATTCAGAACAACCGATCAGAACGCCAAGCAAACAGAGATATACATGTAGTTAGCTGGGAGGCCGGTAAAACACGTGCGACCTAGTCACGAGTGATGTTTGTTCTACTGTACTTTTCAACCATTGCAGCCACGTAAAACGATAGTCATCTTAAAACTTGCGGTCGACAGTGAGTTGAAAACCACTCTACAGGGTTTTCTACTCAAAAGAAGAGGCGCTTTTCTGGACAAATGTCTGACTGATGGTTTAAACCCTTTATGAGGGGGATTTTGTCACGTGCGTATGCGCTATTTCTTTTTTTGTGCCTCCTAAAATCTGAGTTCTTTTTTTTTAGCAAAGAAAGAAGATTATAAACTAACATTGATTAAAATCGATGTAAATTCCTGTCAATTTTGTGAGTATCTATCCACAAGTATACATATGAGAATATGTTTATACCAGATGTCACCCCCTGGCTTCTCCCTTTCCTGCTCTTTTACAGGCAGTAATCTAATATGAAAATGGGTCATACTAAGCAACTGGTGTTCACAAACCTATAAGAAATAATAAAGCCCACTACCAGGGGGTGACGCCCTTTGCTTTTCATGCTCTTAACTTTACATCTGGAACAAGCAGGTTTCCCATAGCACACTTTTTTCAGTAATAAACTTTCTCAAAAACTTGCGCTTCCTCCTGCATTAGTTGCTCCTTTATAAAGCATGCCACCTGATAACAAGGGCTTCTGATAATTAGAGAATGCAACCTATACATTACAGCCCAAAAATATTGCATGCGCAAGAACGTTTTCTTTGCGTCCGCAAACCGGTAAACTCTTGCCGCTTCTTGAGGGTCGGGGCTGTGGTTAGAAGTTTCAATCGCGAGAACTTCTTTGCGTTTCGGACGTTTCAACCACAAGAACTTCATTCCGGCTTATATATGTCCACAGTCCTCTAGGATGTAGCTGACTCTCTGTAGAATTTTCTTACGCTAACATTTTTAACCGGTAGGTTTCTAGAGAAGACAATACTTTGCTTTTGGCTTAAATCATAGGTAGAGGGAAATATTGCATTGTCCGATTTTGTCTCGTTTTAGCCGGAAAACTCGGGATGTTTGTGTGGGATTTTCGTTGTACGTCGTTTGTTGCTGAGTGAGAATGATTTCAGCAATGAAGTTTCTGTTAAGACGCTGATAGCGAGATGCTTACCTATTCTCAAGGAAGCGAGGAAACAGGCAGCAGATGTATTTGCTGGCATGATATTTTTTGTAAGATTTATCAAATAGACAATATAACTTACAGTACTAGAATTATACACCAGTTGTGAAAGAAGAATTCAAAATCAAGGGTAAAAATCACCCAAATTTTCCCTTTTTCGAACATTGTGTATGCAATTCGACAATTATCACATAACAAAGTCAGATATGGACAGTCAATACCAAAGCTTCCAGGTTTATTGCCGACTTGTTGATAGCAATATTGTTCTTATAAACATAATTTGAAGCCAACTGGTCATAGAAAAGGTTCCATTGTTATCTGTATTTAAAACAGCTTCAATTTAACCGTCGTGATCAGCTCTTCTTTGCAATGGGCTGTGAAAACAAAGTTAATATAAAGCTCAGTATAGTGTGAATTGCGGCTTTGTTCTGAGTAAGGAATGAATATTGACTGTACTAGAATTATACACCAGTTGTGAAAGTAGAATTCAAAATCAAGGGTAAAATTCACTCAAAGTTTCCCTTTTTCAAACATTGTGTATGCAATTCGACAATTATCATATAACAGAGTCAGATATGGACAGTCAATACCAAAGCTTCCAGGTCAGTTATTGCCGACTAGTTGATAGCAATATTGTTCTTATAAACATAATTTGACAGCTTCAATTTAACCGTCAAGATCAGCTCTTCTTTGCAATGGGCTGTAAATCCAAAAAGAAAAAAAAAGTTAGTATAAAGCTCAGTATAGTGTTAATTACGGCTTCGCTCTGAGTAAGGAATGAATATTGACTGTTTCATTAACCATCAATCGTCTTAACAAAAATTCAAATTAAGCTGTCAGCTGAGGTCTTGGCCATAAATCCGAATGAAAAAAACTTGTAAAATAAATTTTAAAAAATATAAATAATAAATAGTCGTGCTCAGCTGTAGTAGTTGATGACTCATCACTTTAAATTTGAATGTATTCGTTACCTACATTATTCAAGTTCAGTGTCGAGTATAACTGAGGGCACTGGAAAATGTTTGATTGAACGAGTTTTGAAAACTAGACTGAGTGGCGTTAAAATTGCCCTATTTTTAAGTTAGAGTATTTTGGAGGTCCTTAAACATCTACTCAGTCTTCTTAACATAAATGTTAAAAGAAACTTTTAGAATGTAAAACAGAACTCTTTCTCCAGCAACCAGGCTTAATTCGCTCGTCAGCGATTATAAATACTGAGTAATTACGAATTAAAATTAAATTAGAAGTAATATTTCAGGTTTTTTATTGCTGACTTTTACAGCAATATCCCATGCAAAAAGAGTGACGCCTATGTACAAAAGTCTTGAACCATTAGTCACTTGATCGAGTAAACAGAAAAAACAAGGTTTGAACTGTACCAGTTAGGCTGATGTTATAAGCCGGAATCCTAAGTCCTCGAATTTGATTGGATAATCACACGCTTGTAACCGGTGCAGTTTCTTACGATACGGCCAACGGGTCGGATTTTTTTAGAATTGCACTTATTTTCCCCCATTTAAAAGAAGACATTAAAAAAAAATAAAATAAAATAAAAAAATAATAATAAAATTATTTATTTATCCGCCTGGTAAATAACATTGTCTTATAGAACAATCCTTCTAACTGAAAAAAAAATTAAGAATTTAAAAAAAATATTTATAAAAGTAATACGGTTTAAAACTAGAATTCAAAATTTTAATCAAAAGGTTAGCTGAGTTTATTACGCAGAAAAATGGAATAAATTATTTCATCTTTCGCCGTTACAACTTGCCGCGCATTATCAATTCATGTGATAAACCATTTTTCGCGGGTGTTTCAATTTCTCATCGACACAGTACTGGTCAGTTGTTTTAAAAACGAACTCATTAATGTGGGTTAATTATTAATAGATGTCAGAAAGTCCTAATAGATAGACAGTACATCACTTTAGCAGCCGGCAATTACGAAAATCGAATTTTCCGAACATTTATAGCATGAATTAGGTTTCATAAAGTTCAAATACAAGCTCACAAGATTAAAATGCTAAATTGAACAGATGTAATTGCTGTATTAGAGAGTATAAGTACAGACAGATAAACCCATTTTAGGTCAGTTTATACGAGTTAAGGAGAAACGACGTTACTGCAAAGAAATCTGCTCTACGTGGAAATGGCCCTTAGTAGAGAGGTTATATTCGTGTTTCTTGCCTTGTTCTTCATAATGCTTTGTTGCACAGCATTCGCGAACTTTGAGGACGAAGCTGGTAAGTAACGTCAGCATCTATTTCTACATATAAACCATGTTATCTCAAATAAGGTGGGTCAATTATCTCTCATTGCGTCTCTTGACTTTAAGAGGCTGTCACTTTTTTATCGCTCTTACGAAGAGCTAACGCTCGAAATCTTACAGTGACAAAACCTATTTCATCAAATGGTATTATGAACCTGTTTTCACGGAAAGTTTTAACTTCCCAAAAAAACCGCAGAACCAGTTTCTTTATGAGCTAAGTCCTTATATAGTCACGGTATGTTGGCTTCTTTTTTTATCCCATTTGGTTCAGTATGCCCCAAATCGACTTTTTTATCGTTATTACATGTTTCCTGTAAGCAAAGAAATTACTTGTAAATGACAAAATTCCATTTCCATGAAAAAATAGTTAATATATATTCGGTGAAGCAAACATTGAAGTTAAGGTACGGTCATTGCTGTTGACTTCGATTCTGGCCGCCATTTTGCTCTCATCGTTTGAGTTAAGCCTAAGTACCAACAATTCTATTATTGCAGGATCTTTGATTAGTTTAAAAAAAACCAATGCCTGTTATATATCCTGATACATAACTGGCGAAGATCAATCATACCGCGAAATATAAATAAACGCGCGACAAATTTTCAGTTTTGCAGCATTTCGTTCGTTCGTCAAATCGCCGTTTTTAAGGGGATTTCGTCCTCACTACGTGTCAGAAGACATCTGTAGCCTACTACTCGCATTGTGAACCACACAACAAAAAGTTCAAGCGGCTTCGCCGTTTCGTTTGACCATCGACCTCATTGTCAATGAAATCGATTTCTGGCCATGCAATAAAGTTCTCTCTGTCCGAATTTTACGAATGTTCGTTACTCAACTTCATTTTAAAAGCCATCTTCTAGTTCCTGGTGTCACAGAATGGTACATTATATATGTTTTTATCCCTTGCGCTACTGCATAGGGAGAATGATTTGATAAAATTATCTTAATCCGTCGCCTACAGTAGCTTCTCGCTGTTTTCAGCCGGTCGTAGGACAATACGAAGATCAAATACATAATACTTAAAAATTCGATTTCAAAAAGGGAAAATGTCAGGGTGTTTCGAATAAAATAATGTCCTCTTGGTTGTAAGCATTCAATGGTCCCTTCTAGCTGGACTGCTCGGTCACTCGAAAACGCCTTAGCTGTTTAATATCACTCACATTAAATGTGCAGCACAAAAAACAGGAAAGCCCGATCTTCCTGCTCGGATACGGTCTTTAGCAGATATCATTAGACCAGCTGATTTGTAATTGTAATAGAACTGAGTGGAGTCCAATTCGGTCAGTAAGTATACGAGTGACAACAAAATCGGACGACTGCTCAGCGGGAGTTTGATTTGTTTATCACGAGTCAGTCAGTGATTACAGACCGAATTAGAAGACACAAAGTCTTATTACCAATTAATCATAAAAATATATTGTCGTTGCTCATTTTGAAGAAAGCCCCAATATAGGAGTCTGTACATTGTTTCTATGGTGATTGAAATCACAACTTTGAATGTGATTGGCTTATTGAACAATTTGATAACAAAATGTCCTATAACAACTTAGCAAGTGAACTAATGGAAAATAGGAGCTTTTAAAACCAATCATGCACAATCGAGGAAATTGTAATTCTTATGATTAAAATGGGAAATACTTTGGGATATTTACCTGGAATTTAGCTGATGCAAAATCGCAAATTAAAGCGTTTTCTATGTGGTTTTGTTAATAGCATCCCTTATTACAGTGTAGATACTTTGAGCTATCCAATGAACAGGGGGTCAAGTTTAATGGTGTTGTTTTCCATTTTTCATATAGAATCCTCGGTCAGTATGGATGGGCTGGATGATGACTTCAGGTATCCAGAAGGTAAAGAAAATGAAACAATCACGTGTTTAGCCTTGACTGACTTAACTGTGAGATATCCCATAGTGCGACTACCCAAATGAGTTAAAAAGTTAGCGTTAATGTTGGTTTAGGGGAGGGGTAGGTGCACGGTTGCCCAGAAACTGATATTGATCCCAATTTTCTTCTAACAACCCAAAAAACTGCGGTTTATTACTTTTAACAGAAAATGTTTCTCTATTCTATGGGTTTACCGAATAACGCATAAGTTTTTAACTGATCACCGCGCGCGTAGTATCTGAGTTATTTAAAAAATGCATATACCAAAGACTTGAATTATGGTAATTTATAAAAATTCATTTATTTCTCACATCTCGGAAAAAATTCATGCAAGGGAAAATGCCAAGAAAAAAAATTCATGCAAAGAAGAAAGTAAAAAAAATTCATGCAGAACGAAGGTCCAATTGTGACTTTTTCACACGTAGTAAAAAAAATTCGAGCAGAGGGGTTCACCTGAAAAAAAAATTCCTGCACAAGCAGTGAGCGAAAAAAAAAATCGTGCAAGCTGAAAATTCCCCACCCCCCCCCCCCCCCCTTCATCACTTTTCTAATGGTCCGTCCCTAAGAGAGATAAACGCGTTCTCCTCAAATTCAATTTTAGATGTTGTTTGATGATCCCCGCTGAATCGTGATGTTCCGCGCTGAATCATCTTTTAACTGCCTCCAGAAAATACTTATTTCAGTGGGATGAAATATAAAGTCATAAATCTCAAACTAGTGTAAACTGTTTTTGATTAATGAAACAATAGAGTAAATTCAAGTTCAAGCAGAAAATGTTCAACTTTATTTCAGTTTCAATTCAACGTTATGAGGGTATCCTTCGACAAACCATCAGGACATTTATTGCTGCGAAAGATTTGGGATCTGTGGAGGAAAAAAATGTTACCATAATTACTCCTAGTTTAAAAATACATGTGCGATAGGGAAAATGGCTGCATGGTGACAAACGGCTTACGCTCCACACGTCAGCACCCCTTAGGAATGTACCATTTCTTTTTGAAGGGAATTTCACAAGCGCTCCTACAGGCAATTACAAAAAAATCCAAAGAGAAAAAGACAGACATTTGCATGTGGAAGTCCCCTAAAAAAGTTTCTGCACAGCGTAAAGGGAAAAAAAATTGCCCAAACCTCTCCCCCGCCCCCATCCCCGGTCAAAAGTAAAATGGTCCCTCCCTTAGTCCTACGGTGGTAAAACATCATAAACCGCCGCGTACAAGTTTTTTCTGTGCGTTTTCACTGACGGAGACTCCGTTTTTTATTCAACAAACTCGTAAATAAAGAATTTACTATATATGGCCATTTCTGTTTTGTTTCGTTTCACGAGACAACACGGGAATTCCAGAGCAAGCAAGAAAGGGCCATCTTATTCGCACGGGGTAGCCAATCACAACGCAGGTGTCGCGTCATCTTGCCCGCTCAGAACCAACCCTATAACTAATGGAAATAGAAACGAGTGAACACACCTTTATCTCATCCACACAGACCGCAAGTGAACCTACAGCTGTCCTGCATTAGGCGGCCATTTCTACCGTAGTTGGTGCAGAACCTCCGCATCCGTTTACAAAAAGTCATGGAACGTTGATTGGCACATCCTGAGGGAAATGTAGAGGAGAAAAGACGAATCTGCTGTTTAGATAAACCAAGCAACTTTGCAAGGCTTCACCATTCAGAAAAAAACTTGGGATCAATATCAGTTTCTGGGAAACTGTGCACCTACCCCTCCCCTAACCCAACAAGTTATAATGAGTTAAAAAGTTAGCGTTAATGTTGGTTTAGGGGAGGGGTAGGTGCACGGTTGCCCAGAAACTGATATTGATCCAACCAAGGCCACCCAAAGAAATTCTCATGCAATTTATCCAATCGCGTTCGAGTATCAAAACAACAGAATCTATGCAAACGTTTTATATTTCTTTAAAATGCATATAATTAACTCCATAACTGTACAAAGTATATCAAAATCATCTTAGTAGGAAAAAATAAGCTTGCCACAAATCTATCGTTTAGGGTCAAAAACCGACATTCAAAATTTGTATGAGAATTTATTTGGGTGACCTTGCAGGTTCGAGTAGTCCATTGTAATACTCATGCAAAAACTAAAATTCCAATTTTATCGCGTTGTTTGAATCAAAGGTGAATAAGCCGACTTGGTGGACATTGATTTCTTCCACACTCAGGGGAGGGGTAGGTGCACAGTTTCCCAGAAACTGATATTGATCCGAAAATTGAAGGGCTTGTAAGTCACTCGCCTGGGGCTCGGGATTTACAAACTTAAGACGAGTCTTCCTTTCTTAAAGACTCAGATTCGGATAAAATCTACTCAAACGTTGCATTCCATGTGCATTTTATTATAGAATCTAAATCGGTATTAGTGAAATGTCACATTTATACTGATCTTGATCTAATTAATCCTAATTTACGTTTCAGTGTTTTTTGCAAGGCCGGAATAGAGTTTTCAACCATGTGATTAACAGGATATGAAGATTGGGCCAATAAGCGTTGACGCAGCTGCTTAAGTAGTTTAGATGAAGTACACTGTTCATCGTTAGAACAAAATATATCCCTATCTTATGTGAGCAATGATGATTGAAATAAAATATATCATTACACTCAGACATTCAATTTTACTGTTCTCATTGAGTTTGATTAGCGAATAGGAAGAAAACGTCATGGTCTATTCCCGTAAAAAGTAATTTGTTTTCTTTTTAGCTATGGTACCGATGGGTGTTAAGCTTATACGAGGTTTCCCGTAGTTACCCTAGGCATTTTGATTGCTGTTGTACAGTCGCGTCTTAGGGTAACTTGAAAAGGGCTTATTTCACGTTGCTATTTTACAGACGACCACAAGTGAAAGCTGAGAGACTGTGTTTTTCAGGTGCAGTTTCATTGTTTCGCTATTTAATGCGTTTGTTTAGTGCAGTTCGTTTTGCCTATAGGGTTTCAAATTTTGATTACAGAATGTGGGTCAGCGCTAATTAACCGCAATAAAGCCTTATATATATTAACTTTTGATTAAGAAAAAGGGCGAAATGGTTCTTAAATTAGGAATTGGAGAAATAAACAGGTTTGTTATTATATCTGATGATTTTCTGGTTAAAATTGTCATTACATTCGTCGGAATAAATCTGTTTTTAACTGGCATATTGCCACGACCGAAGTTCAGTAATTGGCCGTTTTTATACCAAGGGACGCATTATCCGTCTGGACGATCTTGGGCAAAACTTTGTAGTTTGTCTGGTTATGGGTCTCTAGTATAAAGTCGGGCACAACACGTAGTATGCGTCTTGATGAACTACCCTTTGTAATCCGTCTTGAATGACGCATTACTTAAGGTTGTTCGGACCCATAATGCGTCGTGTGCCTGTCTTTATACTAGAGACGCATTTCCAGACGAACTACCAATGTTTGTCCAATTTCGTCCAGACAGACACTGAATGCATCCCCTGGAATAAAAACGGCCATTGATTTCTCTGGCTAGGTAACCATCCCGGATTTTCAAATTCAGAACAACCGATCAGAACGCCAAGCAAACAGAGATATACATGCAGTTAGCAAGGAGGCCGGTAAAACACGTGCGACCTAGTCACGAGTGATGTTTGTCCTACTGTGCTTTTCAACCACTGCAGCCACGTAAAACGATAGTCATCTTAAAACTTGCGGTCGACAGTAAGCTGACTGTGACCACTCTACAAGGTTTTCTATTCAAAAGAAGAGGCGCTTCTCTGGACAAATGTCTGACTGATGATTTAATTATGCGCCATTTCTGTTTTGCCTCCCAAAATTTTTTTTAGCAAAGAAAGAAGATTATAGACTAACATTGCTTAAAATTGATGTAAATTTCTGTCAATTTTGTGAGTATCTAACCACAAGTATACATATGAGAATATGTTTATACCAGACGCCACTCACTGGCTTCTCCCCTTCCTGCTCTTTTACAGGCAGTAACCTAATATGAAAAGGGGTCATACTAAGCAACTGGTGTTCACAAACCTATAAGAAATAATAACGCCCACTACCAGGGGTGACGCCCTTTGCTTTTCATGCTCTTAACTTTGCAGCTGGAACAAGCAGGTTTCCCACAGCATACTTTTTTCAGTAACAAATTAAACTTTCTCAGAAATGCGCTTCGTCCTGTATTAGTTGCTCCTTTAAAAAGCATGCCGCCAGTTGATTAGGACTTTAAATAATTAGTGTATATGACCTATACAGTACAGCCCAAACATAATGCATGCGCAAAAACCTCTTCTTTGCGTCCGCAAAGGCGGTAAACTCTTGCGGCTACTTGAGGGTCGGGGCTGTGGTTAGAAATTTCGTTCGCGGGAACGTCTTTACGTTTAGACGTTTCAATTACAAGAACTTCATTCTCGCTTATATATGCCACAGTCCTCTAGGATGTAGTTGACTCTCTATAGAATTTGCTTACGCTAGCATTTTTAACCAGTAGGTTGGGAGAAGAGACAATACTTTGCTTTTGGCTTAAATCATAGGTAGAGGGAAATAGTTATTGTCCGTTGTTGTCTCGTTTTAGCCGTAAATCTCGGCATGTTTGTGTGGGATTTTCGTTGTACGTCGGGTGATGCTGATTAAGAAACTTCAGGAATGAAGTTTCTGCTGAGGCGCTGATAGCGAGATACTTACCTATTCTCAAGAAAGCGAGGGAACTGGCAGTAGATGTATTTGCTGGCATGATATTTTTTGTAAGATTTATCAAATAGACAATATAACTTACAGTACTAGAATTATACACCAGTTGTGAAAGTAGAATTCAAAATCAAGGGTAAAATTCACTCAAAGTTTCCCTTTTTCAAACATTGTGTATGCAATTCGACAATTATCATATAACAGAGTCAGATATGGACAGTCAATACCAAAGCTTCCAGGTCAGTTATTGCCGACTAGTTGATAGCAATATTGTTCTTATAAACATAATTTGACAGCTTCAATTTAACCGTCAAGATCAGCTCTTCTTTGCAATGGGCTGTAAATCCAAAAAGAAAAAAAAAGTTAGTATAAAGCTCAGTATAGTGTTAATTACGGCTTCGCTCTGAGTAAGGAATGAATATTGACTGTTTCATTAACCATCAATCGTCTTAACAAAAATTCAAATTAAGCTGTCAGCTGAGGTCTTGGCCATAAATCCGAATGAAAAAAACTTGTAAAATAAATTTTAAAATATATAAATAATAAAGAGTCGTGCTCAGCTGTAATAGTTGATGAATTATCACTTTAAATTTGAATGTATTCGTTACCTACATTATTCACGTTCAGTGTCGAGTATAACTGAGGGGACTGGAAAATGTTTGATTGAACGAGTTTTGAAAACTAGACTGAGTGGCGTTAAAATTGCTCTGTTATTGAGTAAGAGTATTTTGGAGGTCCTTAAACGTCTACTTATAGTCTTCTTAACATCAATGTTAAAAGAAACTTTTAGAATGCAAAACAGAAGTCTTTTTCCAGCAACTTACCAGGCTTAATTCGCTCGTCTGCGATTATACTGAGTAATACCGAATTAAAATTAAATTAGAAGTAATATTTCAGGTTTTTTATTGCTGAATTTTACAGCAATATCCTATGCAAAAAGGGTGACGTCTATGTATAAAAGTCTTGTACTATTAGTCACTTGATCAAGTAGACAGAAAAAACAAGGTTCGAACAGTACCAGTTAGACTAATATCCGGAATCCTAGGTCATCGAATTTGATTGGCTAATCACGCGTTTGCGACCGGTCCAGTTTTTAACGATACGGCAAACGGGCCGGATTATTTAGAATTGTACTTATTTTCCCACTTTAAAAAGAAGACATTCAAAAAAATAAATAAATAAAGTAAAAAAAAAAAGAAAAAAAGTTATTTATTTACCCGCCCGAAAAAAAATATAATAAGAATTTAAAAATATATATATAAAAGTAATATGGTTAAATACTCGAAATTAAAATTTTAATAAAATGGTTAGCTGAGTTTATTACGCAGAAAATAGATAAAGTTATTTATTTATCGAGTTCATAATGTTGTCGGTCGCTCTGACGAACGGCGAACTATCGAGATGTCAGCTCTCCGTTAATCTTTCGCCGGTACAACTTGCCGCGCATTATCAATTCATGTGATAAACCATTTCTGGCGGGTGTTTCAATTTCTCATCGACACAGTACTTGTCAGCTGTTTTAGAAACTAGCTTATTAATGTGAGTTAATTATTAATAGATCTCGGAAAGTCATTTAAGGTTGACAGAACATCTCTTTAGCGGCCGGCAATTACGAAAGTCGAATTTTCCGAACGTTTACAGCATGAATTAGGTTTTATAAAGTTCAAATACAAATTCACAAGATTGAAATGCTAAATTAAACAGATGGGACTGTTTAATGTAATTGCTGTATTCAAGAGTATAAGTACAGACAGATAAACCCATTTTAGATCAGTTTATACGAGTTTAGGAGAAACGACGTTACTGCAAAGAAATCTGCCCTACGTGGAAATGGCTCTTAGTAGAGAGTTTATATTCGTGTTTCTTACCTTTTTCTTCATAATGGTTTGTCGCACAGCATTCGCGAACTTTGAGGACGAAGCTGGTAAGTAACGTGAGCATCTATTTCTACATATCAACCATGTTATCTCAGATAAGGGAGGTCAATTTCCTCTCATTGCATCTCACCTTAAGAAGCTGTCTCTCTTTTTGTCGCTGTTACGAAGGGCTAACGCTCGAAATCTTACGGTGACAAAACCTACTTCATCAAATGGTATTATGAACCTGTTTTCACGGAAAGTTTCAACTTCCCAAAAACACCGTAGAACCAGTTTCTTTATGAGCAAAGTCCTTGTATAGTCACGGTATGTTGGCCTTTTATTTTATCCCATTTGGTTCAGTTTTGCCCCAAATCGACTTTTTTCGATCGTCATTACATGTTTCCTGTAAGCAAAGAGATAACTTGTAAATGACAAAATTCCATTTCCACGAAAAAAGAAAAAATAGTTAATATCTTTTCAGTGAAGCAAACATTGAAGTTAAAATAGGAATAGAAAAAACAAACAAACAAAGAAACAAGAAAACAAACAAACGAACAATAGAGGAATAAAGTGCCCAGGTGATGTCTTCCAGAAAACCTTGATTGAGGTTCGTTTCAATCTTTATTTTTGTTTTATCGGAGCTCAGGTTTGTCTCTTTTTCGTTATTTGCACCTTTTAAAAGGTTACTTTCATCTTTCCGGCGATGCCCATGGCCGGAATTCAATTTCACGAACGCGCAGTAGTTATCGACACTTAGGAAAAATACGTTCAATGTAGACAATCGATTTTACAGAGAAGTATGGGCACGCCCACTTCTGCGATGAACTTGAATATAAGATCCTATAAACCTGAATAAACTGATTGTTCTGATATCGAAAGTGCAACTTCTCTTGATTAATATTTTGCCAAAATCGAGTCCGTAGCTAAACGTTTCACGCTTGCCAACATAAAATTGAAAAGCAGAGAAAGGTACCTTTGTATCCCATACAGTTGTCGAATACCGTGCTCTTAATTGATGAGTTTCCTTGCCTCAGGGACACAACACCGTTGGTAAATTCCGATTTGTTAGGTTCGAAATTTCAAGTTGACATTCAACTCTTTAAGTTCATCACTGCTGTAGCGTCTGTAAATGCATCCTCGTCCTTCCCATCCCACAATAATTAAGGTCAATATTCGGGTCTCCACATAAGTGACACAGCAACTTGACGACACGGAGCCCGGGTATGATACTGTCTCTGCTGTTGACATCTTTGCGCCATTTTACTCTCATCGTTTGAGTTAAGCCTAAGTACTAACAATTCTATTATTACAGGATCTTTGATTAGTTTCAAAAAGACGAAAGCTGGTTATATATCCCGATACATAACTGGTGAAGATGAAACATACCGCGAAATAAAAAAATTTCAGTTCTGCATCATTTTGTTTGCTCGTCAAATCTTTTGCAACAAATATGGCAGATACGCCGATTTTAAGGAGATTTCGTCCTCACTACGTGTCAGAAGGCATCCGTAGCCTACCACTCGCTTAAAATGAGTGAGCCACACAACAAAAAGTCCAAGCGGATTCGATTTCGCCAGTGACCATCGACCTAATTGTCCCGCCCCAGCTTTCCTCGGTCGATGAAATCGATTTCTGGCTATGCAATAACGTACTAAGTCCTCTCTGTAAGAATATTACAGATTTTCGTTACTTAATTACCGGTAACATTTGTCTGTTCAGAATAAAAGCCATCTTCTAGTTCCTGATGTCGCAGAATTGTGCACGATTTATGTTTTTTTTTCCCTTCCGCTACTGCATAGGGAGAATAATTTGATAAAATCATCTTCACCCGTCGCTTACAGTAGCTTCTAACGTTTTTCAGCCAGGCGTAGGACAATACGAAGAACAAATACATAATACTTGTAAATTCGATTTCAAAATGGGAAAATGTCAGGGTGTGTCGAATAAAATAATGTCCTCTTGGTTGTAAGCATTGAATGGTCCCTTCTTCTGCTCGGTCGCTCGAAAACGTGTTTTACAATAACTGAGCGAATTCTCGCGCGCTGATTGGCTAATTTTTATCATCAATAAGAGTACAGACACATACAGTTTTAATTTAAGTCTTCATTTGACCTCGCGTTTTGTTATTGTAAAAAACAAATTGACGTCAGTTTTTTATGCGTCTGTCCTCTTATTGATGATAAATTGCGTCATAACATTGTCAAAGGTTGACAATGTTATGATCTCAAATTAAAGCGTTTTCTATGTGGTTACAGTGAAGGTACTTTGAGCTTTCCAATGAACAGGAATTCAAGTTTAATGGTGTTGTTTTTCTTTTTTCATATAGATTCCTCGGTCAGTATGGATGGGCTGGATGACGACTTCAAGTATCCAGAAGGTAAGGAAAATAACACAATCACGTGTTTAGCCCTGACTGATTTAACTGTGAGATATCCCATAGTGCGACTACCCAAACCAAGGGGATCAATATCAGTTTCTGGGAAACTGTTCACCTACCCCTCCCCTAACCCAACAAGTTATAATGAGTTAAAAAGTTAGCGTTAATGTTGGTTTAGGGGAGGGGTAGGTGCACGGTTGCCCAGACTAAGGCCACCCAAAGAAATTTTCATGCAATTTATCCAATCACGTTCGAGTATCCAAACAACAGAATCTATACAAACGTTTTATATTTCTTTATATAATTAGCTCCATAACTGTACAAAATATATCAAGATTGAAAAAAAAATCATCTTATTGGGAAGAAACTCGTCACAAATCTATTGTTTAACGTCAAAAACCGATCATATGAGAATTTGTTTAGGTGGCCTTGATTCGAGTAGTCCACTGTAATACTCATGCAAAAACTAAACTTCCAATTTTATCTCGTTGTTTAAATAAGTGAATAAGCCGATTTGCAGGTCATTGATTTCTCCGGTCCCACTCTCAACATTTTTAGCTCAAAGAAAGGTTGTGCAGATTGTAAGCAGTGTTCTGAGAAACTTAATAGCCTTAGAAGTTTTTTTTCTGAATGGTGAAGCCTTGCAAAGTTGCTTGGTTTATCTAAACAGCAGAATCGTCTTTTCTCCTCTACGTTTCCCTTAGGATGTGCCAATCAACGTTCCATGACTTTCTGTAAACGGATGCGAAGGTTCTGCACCAACTACGGTAGAAATGGCCGCCTAATGCAGGACAGCTGTAGGTTCACTTGCGGTCTGTGTGGATGAGAAAAAGGTGTGTTCGCTTGTTTCTATTTCCATTAGTTATAGGGCTGGTTATGAGCGGGCAAGATGACGCGAATCCTGAGTTCTTATTGGCTACCCATGCGGATAAGATGGCCCTCTCTTGCTTGCTCAGGAATTCCCGTGTTGTGAGGGTTTCAATGGTGTGGTGACTTTTACGGTTAACGGTTAATATTTTTGACTGTTTTACGGCTAACGGTTAATATTTTTGGCTGTTTTAAAGCTAACGGTTAATAGTTTACGGCTAACGGCTATTTTTTTGCCCGTTTTATGGCTAACGGTTAACCCCATTGAGGCCCTGTGTTGTCTCGTGAAACGAAACAAAACAGAAATGGCCATATAGTAAATCTTTTATTTACAAGTTTGTTCGGTGAAAAGACCTTTGGGCTGAGCAGCAATTTTTTTAGGGGACTTCCACATGCAAATGTCTGTCCTTTTTTTCCTTGGCTCACTGTGCAGAATTGTTTTTTGTAATTGCCTAAACCCCTCCCTTCAAAATCAAAATGGTCGATTCCCAAAGGGTGCGTTTTTGGAGCGTCAGCCCTTCGTCAGCATGCAGCCATTTTGCCTAACGCATATGTCTTTTAAACTAGCAGTAATTACGGTAATATTTTTTTTCTCCACAGATCACAGATCTTTCGCAGCAATAAATTTCCTGATGGTTTTGTCGAAGGATACGGTCATAACGTTGAATTGAAACTGAAATAAATTTGAACAGTTCTGCTTGAACTGTTCAATCAACTTGAATTTACTCTATTGTTTCATTAATCAAAAACAGTTTACAGTAGTTTGGTATTTATTACTATATTTCATCCCACTGAAATAAGTATTTCCTGAATGCAGTTAAAAGATGATTCAGCGCGGAACATGTCGTTTTTCTTCTCAAACAACATCTAAAAATAAATTTAAGTAGAGGTTGAACGCTTTTATTGCTCTTAGGCTGCTTACTTGCGCGGGTACAAACACCATATCGGATAGACTTTTGTTAACACACGAAACACTAATTTAGGAGCAATATTTGTTTCGGCGCGCAACCGGAACATTTTTCATGTCGACGCGAAAAGCGTTTTCTAAATTGAATTTTATCTTCTCCGACTTAACCATTGAATCTCGTATATATCCCACCAGGGCCGGGTTGCTCGAAGCAGGGTTGGGGTAACCCAGGGTTAGTGCGAAATTCAAATGTAGATATGAGAGGCTAAAAAGCACATTCAGTATAATTCTTTGTGAATACAATTTAGAGAATGTATGGTCTAAAAAAAGAGAGAAAGTTATAAAAGAAAATGATTTTTAACAAGAGGAAAATAAACCCGGGTTAAAATTTGCGCCAAGCGGCCTTCCAACAACCGGTCCCAGAATAAGTGTTCATTCCCCCCTCACTCAAAGTGAATTAGTTTCATCAAGTCAATCATTAATTGGTCATTTTGGAACCCTTCGAAACCTCGACTTAAACTGTATTGTGGGGATAGTTTCTAAAGAAACTGGTGCTGCGTCGGTGAGAAATTGAAACACAAGAAACTGGATAAATCAAACGAGTTGATTAAGTAAGTTATACCACCGTAAGGTAAAAGGGAGGTGCTGACGTTTCGAGCGTTAGCCCTTCGTCGGAGCGGAATGAGTGAATCGGAGCGAATTAAACTGGACACCGATTTAAAAACCAGCCCAATTTTAATTAAGACAGCTAGCGTTAGTTGATAAGAGTGGGCTCTCAAATTGTACAACGGTCTTGCTAAAAACTGGCGAGATTAAAAAAGATTTTAATAATGAAGTTTGCTTTTTTTATTTTCTGTCTGTTGTGCATACATTAGCTTAATCCCCGGCCCTTTGTGATAAAGGTGCTAAAAACCACCGATGTCGAAAGACAAAAGTTATGAAAGGAAAGCGTCAAAAATGCTGTTGGAACAAAATGTAAAAATTAATTAAGAATATTTTCGTAATACAAATGGGTTCTGAACTGGCTGAGGTGAGAAGAAAACCGTTGAAATAAACAGACGCTTGACTTAAAAAGCACTGGTCATTTACGTGGATGTTCAGTTTCCTTAAAACAGTCACCATGAAAGTGTTCTTGATTTTGGCTCTTGTTTTGGTTGTCTTCTTGATTTCGACTAAAAATTCTGACGGGACACCGAAAGTTTACGGTAGAAGGTTGGTCGATCCTAAACTAAATCCTGACGCTGAAAAGATTTATAATAGAAAAAAGGTGGTTGGTTCAAAAAATCCTGTTTCCGCGTATATCAATACTAGAGGAATGGCTGGTGTTAAAACTCCTGATGCTGCAAGCATGCGCATCCATGCCAGAGGAATTGCTGGTAAGACTTACCAATAGCAGTGTTAATTTCTACTTTCGGTAAGCCTATCAAAAGTGTAACCACCGTTCGCCAAAGACACTAGTTTATCCGTCTATTCCGACTTGAAATTTAAAATAACCAAATTTAGATTTAATTTCGAGCCCGTTATTCTCTGTTTAATTAAAGTCACCGCATATATAGGTACGAGTGAAGTCATTTGTTGTTGGCAAGTAGCGATATGTAATGGTAATAGGGCTGAGTGGAGTCCAATTCGGTCTGTAATCATACGAGTGATGACAAAATCGGACGACCACGCAGCGGGAGTTTGATTTGTTTATCACGACATACGAATAAAGACTGAATTGGACGACACGAAGTCTTATTACCAATTAATCATAAAAATTAAGATTTCCGAGAAAAGAAGAGCCAAATGTTCATTGTTCAACGGAAAAAAATTCTCCATTTTGAAGAACACCCCAATTTAGGAGTCGTCTATACACTGTTTCTACAGTAATTGAAACCAAGATTGTGATTGGTTGATTTAAGCTCCAGCTTTGAATACGATTGGTTGATTTAAACTAGAACTTTGAATGTGATTGGCTTATTGAACTGCCCGATAACAAACTGTCCGATAACAACTTGGCAAGTGAATAAGAAGAAACTAGGAGTTTTTTTAAACCGATCACAATCGAGGAAATTGTAATTCTTATGATTAAATCATGTATGTGGATACTATCATTTCTAGTTAAGATTGGTCTTCATGGAAAAAGGGCGCGAAACTTTTTACTATCTATCAAAATAATCATGCACTCGTAAATAAGTTATTCAACAAATTATAGATTATGAATGATTGCGTTCGAAATTGTTTTGTTTTATATAAGTGAGAGTTTTAGAAGGTAGTCGAATTCAAGAAATTGCCGGATGCTTAAATGAAACATACCTTTGGTCTCATTCAGTGGCTCATCGCTTAAGAATTATAAGCCAAACTAAGATAATAAGCGAAATTACGTTTTCTAAATGTTTAGTCTTCACATGTATAGTTTCATATCATCAAGACAATTTAATAGCTAAATTGCCAGACTAATTCAAGAGATTGGTGCTAAATAAAACATAGTGTCATTTTTGAATGGTATTAGGCTACCTGTGACCACCGTTGGTATGACTGTGTCATGAATCGCTTTGGAACAGTGCATAATCCAAGGCAAAATAATGAGCCAAAGTATGTTGCTTTCTGAATTTTCATACTTACAGGATGTCAAAATGAAAACTCTGATACCTTTTGCCGTCGAATGGTCAAGTATTGCTCTCATGGCGGTCGCAATGGACACCTTATGAGAACCAAGTGTCGACTCCGGTGCGGCTTCTGTGGTTAGCAAGGAAGGTACATCTTTTCATGATCATACTTGAACGCACTTTCAAATTTTGAGAGCGTCGTAACTCAAATCTTATTTCTGTATTTCCTTTTTGCCTCCTTTTAATACTAATCTATAGGTAAAACTTTACATGCACCAAGTTTTACAGAAAAATGTTATATGAATAATACAGATAACACAGCTCATTTAATACTCAGTAACCAGTAAGCTCCATAATCCTGTCCAATGTGTACTCCGCTAGTTGATTCCAGTGGACTCCATCAGTAGGACTTTACTGCGGAGAAACATCGAAGTCACTGAAGTTTCTGCCGGAAGTCTAGTAGTGAAATCAGCCTCGTTCTGTAACCCATGACACGAGACAAGTACGCTGCACATGTAATATGACTCGTTCAATAAGTCAGGACCCGTGCCCGAGACAAGCACGCTACACAGAACCTCTGTTCAATAAGCCCAGTGACCCGAGAAAAGCACTCTACATGTGTAATATACCTCGTTCAATAAGCCATGACTTGAAACAACAAGGGCACCCAGATACTATTTTCAGTAAAAATCTGTTCGGAAGCAAGCTGAGCTAGAATTTTCGAATATTGAACACACAGACCCTCGGATTTTCGAACCGTGTCCATCACGTTAACGATTCGCAAAAAGGGAATAGAAGTCCCTTCGGTTTTGGAAACAATATTTTGGCAATTGTTGGGACTTGGAAAGGTCACCTAATGATTTCGATTTTCGGATGAGTAAATGATTCGTTGGGAGGTTTTTAGAAGGTGCCATCCAGCTAGCAATTTCTGAGATGAAGATATCATTCCCTATAAGTTTCGAGCGATTGAATTTTCAGCTAAGATACCCCGAACAGATCGAATTCTTCTAGGTGATGAAAAAATCTCTTTAGACAGTCTTTAAATATCAGGAGCCTACAGATGTCTCTCAAAAGCGTTTGGCTCAATATGCTCGTTGAGTCCCCTGAAACAAGAATGTTTATAGTTCGCCACCTAACCTAGGCCCTGAAGCAGCGGCAACTAACTGGTTAACAATTAATCCCAGAGTATAATTATCTAGTGCTAGTGGAGTATCTAGAGACCTGAATTAGACGTTTCTCAGGGATTATTGAGGTAAGAAAAGTGCTGTTTAAGGCCAATCACATTCAAGTGCTTTACTCAGAACAACCTTTGCTTTCCTCAACAGCTCAGTGTCGCGCTTACTGTATCATGACGGAATTGACTGGCTGTCTGTGATTGTTGAATCTGGAACCATATGTCAGTAGAGCACAATTGAATAATAGAAATTCGCAACATCACAATTGCGGAGTTTGCCACGGTGTGAAAACTGTTTATGCATTTGATGTTCCAATAGTGGACTTTTGTTCGAGATTGTTACAAGCTGCAATGTGAGACAAAAAAGTTGATATTTTTAATGTCATATATAACTCGTACGCCAGTGACTAAGTTGAATTTAATTGACATGTGTAAAATAAAATTATGTTGTCGCTATGAACACGTGTTTCTATTCTATTCTCTCCTCCAAACATCAGTTAACAATGCTGTAAACATGAAGAATCAAAGCTTAAACTAACAAAGATAATTGGGTGAAAGGTTTTAAATCAGTCTAATGTACCAACATAAGCACAAGCTTTTAAAGAATTGAAAAGAGCAAAATAACAGCAAAAAGACTTAAAAATGGTTCGTTAATATCTGTCATAACTGTGAAATAAACGTAATGACAAATCTAAATGCACTCCTGGGAGTAGTGCTAGCGGTCGTATTACTGCGGTCTGAGGGCTAATAATTAAAATCAGCCAATCAGATTTCTTTTCCGTCGAAAGCCAATATTTTCCTAGTAAATATCAGACCGGGTGTGAATGTCATTCGAATGATCCCGCCGAATTTGAGGTCAGATTTCAGTCTTTCAAATAAGATAGCAAACAGTAAAAATGTTACATATAATTGGGGAAAAAGCAATGCAAAACTACTGGATGGATGGCGAGTACAGAAATACTGTTTTTCGAGCTGGAAATACAAAGATTTTCGACTTTGCAATTTTCGTGTATGATTTATTACAAGAAATGATCATACGGTGTGCAAAAATAGATGTTCAGACTCATAGGGTGAGATGCAGTGAAAATTACGACGTCTAGTCTAGAAAAGGATCAAGCCGTTAGTAGCCAAGTAAGGTTACACCCACGCATTAAGTTATTTACTTCATTTCTCAGACCATTGTTCGCCACGCAAATTAAGGCTTCTTTTAAGTTCCAAGAAACAAGTAATGCAGCAAAGGAAGCCAGAAATGAGTCAGGTATTATTGAAAAAAAGCGGAATATTACTCGGGGATAAAAAGATCCCAATCTGTAGATAACAGATCTTTTGACGTCTCCGCGAAAACAATTACGAATGCAATTAAATCCTGGTCTGTGTCAGGTTATAAAGCCAGGTAATATTAATTCTTTTCGGGAAAAAAGATTCCAAATTGGTCAAATTTTGGCTACACCTCAACGCCAAAGTGAAATTCCAAAATTCAAAATTGCTACGCTTTAAATCGCCAAATTATTGAAAAACCAAAATAGTGATGATCCATTCTTTGACTTGAACTGAAGGCTGAATACGCGCAGCTGTTTGGAACTTTTAATCCGAATTCGACCACACCCTGATACATCTCTGATCTTTTCTTTCAGAGTGAAGGGAATTGTCTTTGTCGTCTATTTAGTATATATGTTAATTCTATTGGACTGGTTTTAAAGAGCTGTGTAAATATCGTAGTTTCTTTTGAGGTTATTAAGTAGTTGGCTTTGCAATTTCTAATCTTAGCCTTGCCTTCACTTTTTTCTAGATTTTCGGAGGCATGCGAGATCATACAAGACCTATACTATGACTGAAGAATTAATGAACATTTAGCCACGATATTAATCTTACGCACTATTGTATTGAGTAGAAATAACCTTTTCGACCATAAAGATTGGAAATCGTGTTACGTTAAGCTTTGATAAGGTTATTAAGGCACAGAGAAATGGTACCATAAAATTACAATTTGTTTTTGGAAACGTGAATTAATATCTCGAAATATTAAAGGTGGAAATTCCCGATGAATGCGATTTTTGAAATGATTTTTTTGTGTAATATTTCAGTAATTACGAGTGTTTGATTTCAATATAGCTTCTCAAGCACAATTCAGTTTTCTCAAGTTTAGTACATATAGATTTATTTCTTAGCTTCTCTTTGGTTTTACTAGATCTATTTTGTTATTGACCTCATTTTTAGTGGCCACCTTTGATTTATATTTACTTTCGAAATTTGCGCATAAAAGTGTGAAGCGATAGGCCAGTGAATTCTATCGTTAACTTAATTACAGTGCGAGAAACTGGAACCACGGCCATCCAAATAAATTTTCATACAAATTTTGAATGTCTGTTTCTGATGCTGAAGAACAGATTTGCGGCGAGATGATTCTTTTTCAATATTGATACTGCTTTGTGTTACAGTTACAGAACAAATTATATGCATTTTAAGCAAAATATAAAACACTTAGAGAGATTCAATTGTGATTGTATAATACATTGTGAAAATTTGCGTGGTCCTCGTTCGCACTGTAACATATTTATCGTCTATTATTAAGAGCCTGTTGAAAGCATTCTCTGGCCGGAAAAAATGTTGACTGTTGCCCCCAAAGTTCATTCAAAAAAGCAGTAAATGTTGTTAGGAACTCGACTACACGGTCTTTTTATTCAGGGGCTGCGTGAACTCAGTTGTGTATAATGCTCTTAACTTTGTTATAACCTGGATTTAATGGTTGCAATCAGAGTTACATTGGTCAAAAATCAGCGAGCTCTTGTATATATGTCGCTAAAAGCCACAGGGAAATTACATTGCCATTAAATGATCCGAAATTAAAGTAAAATATAACCGGTCGGCTCAAACAAACCAGTTTATTCTTAACCAAATTTTAACTTTGTACAATAGCTCGTTAATGATTAGCAGAAGGCGAACCTTTTTTTTGTTTTGTCAGAGTAGTGGTTACTTTATCAGTCTTAAGCAGTATATTCCGGGAGTATATTTCATTTATATGTATTAACTGGAAGCCACGTTCGTACGGAAGATCTTGCAACGAATTCTTTCTTTCTTGAAAAGCTTAAACTCGCTTGAAAAGCTTTTAACTGTCAGTTCAAGCACAATAAACTCACAATGAGTATTTCAAATTCTCTTTTAAAATGAAGTAATGAAACAGGGATTAACACCAAAATATTTGCGGATGCATTTACATAGGGAATTGAAGCCGGAATAATTGCCTTTTTTTCCAAGCATATGCATATTATTTCTTAATTGCCTTTTCCTAGTGGCTTCCAAGCCTGTACTAGCCTCACATGCCCCACCCATGGCCAGCGGAAAACGTTAAAAAAGACGCGAGAAGCTGCTATAGTCTAAGCGAGTCAATGAAGTATTGAGTTAAGCCTTGCTTGAGCCTTGGTTTCCCCTATATTTGCAACCTGGTAATTTAAACACCATTGAGCCGAAAGAGAAGAAAATTGAACAACATGGTCTCCAAGAAACAACAAGTGCTCCTTGTTATTTCTTGGTATCTGGTATTCACGCTGAATGAGGCTGTAGTGTTCTCCTCTAATAATGACTCAGTTGGTAAGCGTTTTACTTCATTTGTCTTTAAATGGAATCACCATGGAGTTTTTAAAATGCCATGAGAAGAGCAAACGTTTATCTTTACAAGTTAACGTTTCATCGCTTTTGGACAAGGTGATATTCTGTTCATCAGTCTAAATGTGACATATCTGATGATGGTATCCAACAACAACTGCAATAATCTTGGACATCTAAAACAAAAAACGATAAAAATACTGTAAGTGCTTGTTTTTTTAGGATGGTATCATTATAGTTTCATTTAATGTAACTGCAAAAGTTTAATGCAAATGAATATATGAAAGACCATATATTTGAACTGCGGAGTAATATGAAATGACATCAATTTGATCATCGCAGTTATGTACACAACTTAAGCAGCGGTGAATTTTAAAGCCTGAAAAAAACTCAGGCCTAAAAGGGATTCGAACCCATGACCTCTGCGATACCGGAGCAGTGCTCTACCAACTGAGTTATCAAGCCAACTGGGAGCTGGTCATATTGTCAGTTCGTTATATACCCGTAGATGAAGAAGAATGATGCAAATGAATATATGAAAGACCATATATTTGAACTGCGGATTAATATGTAATAACATTAAATGATCATCGCAGTTATGTACACAACTTAAGCAGCGGTGAATTTTAAAGCCTGAAAAAAAAAACTCAGGCCTAAACGGGATTTGAACCAATGACCTCTGCGATACCGGAGCAGTGCTCTACCAACTGAGTTGGTCAGACCATGGAAGAAAAACTTAGGACCACATTATATAGAAGAGTGAACTGTATCTAAGCTAGTGCCGTAGCATGGGGAGGGGAGGGGTAGGAGGGGAGGCGAGGCAAACATTATTTCCAGCCTGTAAATGTTATTTTAGGGACCTCGAATTTGAACATCTTCCGGGGAAGCATACCGTAGGGTCCCCCTAGAAGCTCGCACCTTTGGCGCTCGTGATGTACCCCCCAATAGATTTAACCCTGCAACGACACTGACCTAAGCACAGTACTGTTCACTAGCTTTTAATTTTGAAGACAGGCTTCATGGTTACATGGTTATTTCCGTGGATAAAAAAGTTATAGCTACACTGTAAAAACAGTACCACAGTACAGAACTGTTCAGTAGCTTTACAAAGAATGGTCACACTGCATGGTTTGATCTACAGATAAAAAAGTGAGAATCACACTGTATAGTAAAACAAACAGTACCACAGTACAGATTGAACTGTTCAGTAGCTTTCCAAAGAATGGTCACACTGCATGGTTTGATCCACAGATGAAAACGTTGGAACCACACTACGGTCTTACTCATTTCGTCATTCATTTATCTCCGATCCGTCTTTCATTTTGACAGGTTGTAGCGACATAAGGTCCAAAAAGTTCTGTAAAAGGTTTGTATGGTATTGCACGGCCAACGACAGAAATGGACGCTACATGGGTTCTCACTGCCAATTTTCCTGTGGTATGTGCTAGTGGCTGATATCAACGGTAGGTGCAAAGATCTTCATATATGCTATTTATTATTCGATTGATCAGTCTGCATTTAGTGGTTATGACTGTTTTTCAACTGGCGCACGGAAGAAAATTTAGTGATGAACAATAAAGACGGTAGAATGTTAATGTTTCGGAAGTATATATCGATTTGATAATTGCCTCTTGGAAATTTATTGTTCTTAAAACTGGCATAGCACTTGGTTGAAGATTGTTTTCAAAATGCCGAAGTCTTCGCGCTTTAGCGAAGTTTCGCAGGAAGATTTAGTATTTTAGTATTTTTTTTTTTACTGACACAGGATTCGTTTATTATGATTTTTACTAAATTAACAATTAGGTGATTCGCTCTCGATTTCTTTGAGGTGATAGTTGATTCGGCCTTCGGCCTCATAATCTAATTGCTCTAATATAGAAACCAACTCGCACACTATCACGAACCCTGCAATCCGCTGATTGCTAACGTACACTATTTAATGGAGAGTAGAGCAACTACAGCACTTAGAAGAAAACAATGTACTGTAGAAGTTAGAAAATTCATAAATTTTGGGATAAAATTGAAAGTTGGGTGCTAAATGGTACGTAGTCAAAAAAGATAGATAACGCGTTTTCGTCTCAGGCTTCGATTAAAAACTCGAGCTCGTAATCCACTCCAGACGTTTTCTGATGTGTCATCGATGAAACTGGTCGCGGTCAAAAAGGGTCACATATTTCCACTGAGTAAAAAGAAACCAAGATTATTATTATCTGAACACTTATTTCTTTCCTTCTTTTCTTTTTCTACAGGCTTCCAAGGCAAGTTCAATCATCAATAAAGAATAAACGTTTCTTCAAAGCATGTTTCATGTGCTTTTAGTTAATGCCTTTGTAACTGTTCGCCTTGAATACTGTAAAATTATTTCGAGATTAAATTTGCCTGGCATTAAACTTAAGAACATCAGCGTGTTGAAAGTGCCCTTGCTAGACCTATTTTTATGTTAGTCAGTTCAATCACATCTTTCCAGGCAGGAACAAAGTTCACTGGCTAGCTAATCAATTTTAATTACTTAAAAATTTAATTTGTTACATACAAAACTATCTCTGTCTCGAACCAGCATTTCCAACTTCGGACAGTGAAAACGGGAACTTCATCAACCGACAAATGAGGCTATAATGGTGTCGCTTAAACAGAGGTTTAACACACAAATCATGAAATTGGAGTTGTTTCTTTCTCGACCACGAAAAAAGATTGCCAGGAGCCTTGGGGGATAGTTAACTGTAGAACCAATTACAACATTCACTAGCAAACGAAGATCTTAACGTTACAATTCAACAAAAAAGGAGAATGAATGAGGTGTCCTTTGAAACTAAGGGCGTGTTAACATAGCAAAGCTCGCGGCCGGGAAGGTCTCCTACCCGAGATGACGTCTTGATTTCGTTTGACAAAGACGCGCTATATAAGGGATGACTCAGCTCCCTGCCGGTGTTTCAGCCCGAGCAAGCGAATTTTCAGTAAAAATCAGAATAACGGCGACTAATGATCACAACAAAATGATGATCGATATGCTGAGAAATGTAGCTTGCGAGTTGCTACCTGGCTTATAAACTAATGAAAGAAGCTGATCACCGATTATTGTTGTCTCAAATGATTTCTTAACATATTTTCCGATTTCCCTTTGTTTCAAACTCATTATCATACATAACCATACAGGAAAACAAAGGAAATTAAAATTTGAACCAAGGAAAAAATTGAACTATAACATATATACCCACCACGAGTCCCATCTTACGTAATTGTTTCCCTTTAAAAGCAGAGATCTAGATCTCATGTATATACCCACCACGAGTCCCATTGTACGTAATTGTTTCCCTTTACAGGCAGAGATCTAGATCTCATGTATATACCCACCACGAGTCCCATTGTACGTAATTGTTTCCCTTTACAGGCAGAGATCTCATGTATGTACCCACCACGAGTCCCCTGTACGTAATTGAATAGTACGTTGAGGTAATTGAATGGTGCACTGAATAATTTAACGTGTGTTACGTAGTTGGGGACTCATGGTGGGTTTATAATTTTGTTTTGGATCAATTTTATATCTTAAGTTGATAGCTTCCTCAATTTGGATCTATAGAGCTGTTTGTTGGTTTTTGAATCAGTACCATAATAGTGGATCCCCACCCTACTTTAAAGTATGTTAATGACTCTAATTTTTGACATTTCCCACTTTAGCAGACTGACTAGTCCATCAATTTTCCACCCAGCTTCCCAAAAGGTACGACAAGCACGAAACACTCCAGGCATTTTTTCATGAAGTTGTAAATAGAGAAATTAAATGATAATTAAACTTGGTTAGATTATGATGTACATTGCTGTTTTTGTTGTTATAGATTTCTTTTGTGGAAAAAGTATGAGCTGTGTTTTGTTCAGAAGCTTACAAGTGAATAAAAACCTCTCACTCACATTTTCCAACCTGTAAATTGTATATTTTTTTGGTACTGAGATTTGTTTGGTTCCATTTTTTTTTTCAGCCGACCGGTAATTAACGGGTAACATGAAATTACTCAGCTATTGTAAGATAACAGTTACTAGAATTTTGGTTGATTCACAGCTACCAGTTAACCCCATATACACCTTGTAATAAGCTGTAACGTCGCTTCAAACAAAAACAGTAGATCTCTCGCACGTCCGTACGGCTTCCTATACAATCTGTGTCTTTGCACAACAGAAACAAAATGTATGAAATAAATCATACACTAGCTCTCCGGATGAAGATAGAGTTGACGTTTAATGCAACTTCAAATAGGCAAAATAGGCAATTTGGAGGCCAAAACAGTTGCGCCTCCAAAATGTCGCCTTTCATGTTTAAAAATGAAGATACCCGGCTTCTTTGCAGTTAAACACCATTTAACCTCTTTCTCTATATGTATCTTTGGTTAGGTTTACTTTATCCCGTGAATGAAGAATACTTGGAAATGGGTACATGAAAAACAAGATAATTATATGTTACGTCCGTTCATCAGAATTGAATAAAATTGTGAATAGCTGAAGGGGGTGGGCTTTCTCCATTGGAGCATTAGAAGCAAATTTGCGCATCTCTCACAGCAGGAACCTATTACTAGTCACTTCCAGGGAGGGAGGGAGGGTACATTTTCCCATGTTTCCTGAATAAGTTGCATGCAGTTTCTCTCATTTCCCTTTATTTTAGTCCCAGAAATGTTTGAAGCCCGTGGTCCCTATACTCCATGGAAAGAATTCGAAAATGTGCCTTTTTCCCAGAAAATAAGTGCCTCTTTTCCCTTGTTTCCTAAAACACCAGGGACAAGCTCCATTACTTTTGTCAGAGCTCTGACAGAGAACACTCGCTCAAAAACGTCAGAAAATAATTACTTTCGACGTACAAATAAACCTGGCAGCGGCGCTTTCCACACACTGGACTTTTTTTCAACTGAGACAAATTAATCCTTAACACCGTTGTCATGGTGACCAATACCAGTGGCATTAAGTAAAACAAACGAGCTTTGAAACGTCTTTTATTCGGCTTTATTAATCTGGTTCTTCTCGCCTTGAAGAAACTGTGAAAATAAAATGGATATCCAGATTAGACATTATTAGTTTGATACTACCTGTGGTTTAAAATAATAAAAGCTGCAATTCACTGACTCTACGTTTCGACGCTCCTGTCTAGTGTCTTCTAGGATATAGAGCTCCTGTCTAGTGTCTTCTAGGATACAGAGCTCCTGTCTAGAGTCTTCTAGGATATAGAGCTCCTGTCTAGTGTCTTCTAGGATATAGAGCTCCTGTCTAGTGTCTTCTAGGATATAGAGCTCCTGTCTAGTGTCTTCTAGGATATAGAGCCCCTGTCTAGTGTCTTCTAGGATATAGAGCTCCTGTCTAGTGTCTTCTAGGATATAGAGCTCCTGTCTAGCGTCTTCTATGATATAGAGCCCCTGTCTAGTGTCTTCTAGGAGATAGAGCTCCTGTCTAGTGTCTTCTAGGAGATAGAGCTCCTGTCTAGTGTCTTCTAGAATATAGAGCTCCTGTCTAGTGTCTTCTAGGATACAGAGCTCCTGTCTAGTGTCTTCTAGGATATAGAGCTCCTGTCTAGTGTCTTCTAGGATATAGAGCTCCTGTCTAGTGTCTTCTATGATATAGAGCCCCTGTCTAGTGTCTTCTAGGAGATAGAGCTCCTGTCTAGTGTCTTCTAGGAGATAGAGCTCCTGTCTAGTGTCTTCTAGAATATAGAGCTCCTGTCTAGTGTCTTCTAGGATACAGAGCCCCTGTCTAGTGTCTTCTAGGATATAGAGCTCCTGTCTAGTGTCTTCTAGGATATAGAGCTCCTGTCTAGTGTCTTCTAGGATATAGAGCTCCTGTCTAGTGTCTTCTAGGATATAGAGCCCCTGTCTAGTGTCTTCTAGGATATAGAGCTCCTGTCTAGTGTTTTCTAGGATATAGAGCTCCTGTCTAGTGTCTTCTAGGATATAGAGCCCCTGTCTAGTGTCTTCTAGGAGATAGAGCTCCTGTCTAGTGTCTTCTAGGATATAGAGCTCCTGTCTAGTGTCTTCTAGGATATAGAGCTCCTGTCTAGTGTCTTCTAGGATATAGAGCTCCTGTCTAGTGTCTTCTAGGATATAGAGCTCCTGTCTAGTGTCTTCTAGGATATAGAGCTCCTGTCTAGTGTCTTCTAGGATATAGAGCTTCTGTCTAGTGTCTTCTAGGAGATAGAGCTCCTGTCTAGTGTCTTCTAGGATATAGAGCTCCTGTCTAGTGTCTTCTAGGATATAGAGCTCCTGTCTAGTGTCTTCTAGGATATAGAGCTCCTGTCTAGTGTCTTCTAGGATATAGAGCTCCTGTCTAGTGTCTTCTAGGATATAGAGCTCCTGTCTAGTGTCTTCTAGGATATAGAGCTTCTGTCTAGTGTCTTCTAGGATATAGAGCTCCTGTCTAGTGTCTTTTAGGATCTAGAGCTCCTGACCCGTAAAGTTACCTGGTCTTTAAGGAAACGGGTCCAAGAACATTAAGTTAGGACCGAGAGCTAATTGAAGGGGCCTTGTGGCTCTAAATATTTGGATCCCGTTTGCCTAGAATCTAACACACCATTATCTCGGGGAATTTACAGCCTACTTATTACAGTACTTGTATTACCTGTAATTTTAACCGGCTGGCCAATAATAATCAGTCATGGCTTTTGCTGCATTGTGGTAATCACCAGCAACAGAATAGGTGCCTATCTCTGGACCCTGCTGTAACATTAAAAACAAAAACTGAGTTCAATGATTTGATAAGTAATTTATAGACTCGTTAATGTACTGGGTAGCAAGCCTCTAGTAAACGCACTGTTATTATTCACTGTTATTTGGTAATTTATATACTTGTTGTGTGTTATATCGATCATAATTATTACAAAAGTCGACGCTGTAATTGAGTATGGTAAACGCCCTGTTGCGACTTGGCTTTCCCCCAGACTCCCGTATGGCGCTCAATTGTCTCGACGGCTACTTTCAAATTTAGCCGCCTTCCCTGGGAGGAGACGGACTCCAATTGGCGACGGGTGGGTATGATCATCGTATCTTTTAGGGGTTAAAATCAGGGATCTGGTATCTTTTAGGGAGCCTGAAAGGTTTTTAGGCAACCAAAGTCTAAGCTGGTATCTTTTAGGGTATCGTTTTAAACTAATATCAAACAGGCCAAGGAGATGTAGGAGCTAAGCAAAAATGACGAAACAGTTATACAAAACTAAGTACATTCGCTTCAAAGAATCCGTCATACGCCATCCACATCATCACAAGTACGCTCACAAGTTACTAGTAAAATAACGCAAACATGGATGGGGGAAGAAGAGTGGAATCCATCTTAAAAACAAGCGGAAGAGTGAGCAGAAGAGTTTTATATCCGTTCTATTAGACTAAACTATGAAAGCAAATAACGTTTTTCATATCATATCAGTATATACATCATGATAATCTTTTAGTTTCATTTGTTACTGTTCATGAAATTAATAGATCTGAGAATTATAATAATGCTTTCCTAAACATTTCAAGCAGAAGGTGTTTGAAGTTGACATTTCTATAACTATTAAAAATGCTTAAAAATTGTACATTTGTTCATTTTTTGCTGGTATCTTTTAGGGGTAAAAATCTTATGTTGCCACGCCCACCTTCGTAAGACTCCGGTATCTTTAAGGAATATTTTTTGAAAATTTCAGACGATCATCCCCGCCCTACGATATATAGGAGTCTCCTCCATCCGGGGCCGCCTACTATAAAACTTTTTGACAATCATGGACTTGAGGACACGCCTCGAATGCTTACCTCCCACTCTGTGCCAGAGACTGAAGCTTCCGTACTTTCCATCACCGTAAGGATTCTCTCCAACACTTTCAGCCTAACCATTGGACAATGGATGGATGAGCCGTGAAATCCTCTATTAAGCCATCTGGGGGCTTATTTATTTGAGTTCCCTTTGGGAGCTGGCTTATTAGAGGGGGACAACTTAATTGATTGGAATGACCCATTGATACAGAGCCAGATACAGAATTATATAGTAACACTTTAAATTAAAGATGTTCATTTTTGTAGATTCGAGAGTTTCACACTTTCGTTTTTCACGCTAGAAGAGTCCCGAAATTTCGAAAATACAACTTATATCGTATAAGCATGCAGGAGTGCCTGGTAGAGGTTATCTACAGTCTTGTAACTTATGATTCAATAAACGTGATTAAGACCAAACTCGTGCTTGCTGGGACGGTAATGATGTCGAGTTACAATTTGATGGTATACAATTTGAACGTGTGCAATCACGTACATATGTTGGAGTAACAATGGACGCAAAATGGAGCTGAAAGCCACATATCAGCAATTTGATGAAGAAGCTGAGTTATCGCCTATCAGTGTTAAATCGAATCTCTCATATGCTTGATGAAAATACTTGCATAGTATTTCAACGGCTTAGTGTTACCCCGGCCATTTACAGATTATGGTGACATTGCTTGGGGCGATCAGCCGGCTCTGAAATCTGAAATGGATCGTTTGCAAGCCTTTCAGAATAGATTAGCGAAAAGAATTTTTGGTAACAAGATGTCATCGTCTTAAGAATTCATCACTTCCCGTAAATCGATTCCTCTGGCCGGGCGACGCTTTGGTCACCTCTGTCTGCCAAAAATGCGATTGAAGAAGACATTCCAGAGCACTTAGAGACTTTTCGGTCAATCTTAAGAGACTTACACGGAACATGCACTACACTAGAAACAGCTACTTCCCAGAATCCCTAACTCGAGAACTGGTTGGGGTAAAAGAACAACTTATTATACGTGCACAAGCGACTGCACATTTCTTGCATTAAGGAAGCCTATGCCATGTAAAACTTTTGAGCGTGACATTATGAAGTTTTAAATCGCTAACTAGTATTTCTAATTTTGTAGCCTGGTATTTAAATTTCATTTTTTTTGTATGTGTACTTCGTTAGTCTTTTTAGATTGCTTCGTAACTTATTCTACTTTAAATTTCCACTTTTACTCAATCTACTTTTGTAACTTATTCTATACTATACTATACTATACTATACTATACTTTATCATGTATTATCTTGGGACGCCTTTGTTCTTAAACCAATTGGCCTCTTTAGTCATCCTTGCCATAACCACAGAGACATTTACATTAATTATTATTATTATTTTATTATTTATTCATTTTTTTGTCGTAATTATTCCGGCATATTCCGTTACATGTCTATATTTTCGACATATTTTTAAAAAAGAAAACTGTTATGATGGCAGAATAAATAAATAAATAAATTGTTTGTAATTAGTTAAGTGTTTTTTAGTGTTCAACCCATTAAGTGAGGACGTCCCTGAAAGCCAGATAATGTGATGGAAGCATCCTCTTTAAACATCAATTGTCATTACTTTTATCATCATTATAATCATCATTCCTCGATTCAATGGTGCAACAACGTCACAAGCTAAACTGCTGAGAAGTGAACAAACCATGGCATTTAATTAATGCTATCAGGAAATTATCAATCATAATTTTAACGCTTGATCAATTTCTTCTCTAACAGAGGGGTTACTTATTAGAGGAAGGCGGATTTTTAGGGGAGGTTGGCTCAATAGGTGATTCCGTCACCCGAAGCTAATTAAGATTTTCGATAACGGTTGCGAAGAAATAATCCATATTCATACAAAGGTAATTGATAAATGGTTATAGGGTAGAAGTCTTTTCAATAACTTAAGACATAAAAGGTCTTTCTTGACCTCTGTGGTCTTTTTACAGATTATGGAAAGAGCATGCATGTCAGGGAAGTGGTATCATTCACGATAAAGTTTTAACGTGATTTGTAATTCAATTGAACATAACCTTACCGCTTCTCAATCCTTCTAAGTCTGTCTTCACATTGCTTGATTAAAATAGAAAAAAAAAAACAACTCTAGTTAGCAATCTGAAAAGAACTTCCGTAAATAGAATGTTACAACGAGACCTAGAACTGTTAATATTCATATATTTGCGTTGTCACGCAACTAAAGCGTTCTAAAGAGTTCTTTAAATAGTTATTATTGTAATATTCCGAATGTTTTAGAATTATCTGTAAACGTATATAAGAAATGTGTTACACAGCTCTAGTACTTAGGTACGAATTCGAACGCTCGGAAGTGGTCTGGAGTTGTTCAGGGAGATCGGGTTTGCCGTGACTGGAGAAGCTATCCTAAGGAGAATTGAAGTTGTTTGCCCCCGGGGGGAGGGGAGTACTTTAGGAATTTTTGGGTGGGTATGTGCCACTGGAAGCCTGGTCCCCTTAGCCTATACCAGAGCTGGTTCAGCTGAATTCACAGCCAACTGCAAAAACTCTTTCAAGCAAATCACAAGGAACTCTATCCAGCCCTAACTGAAGAAGAAATCGACAAGATTAACGTGACATACAATTTGGCAGATGGAAAACTCCTATGACACTAATACATACCATCAGCTGAATATTTTAACAACAACAATTTATGCAACTGTTTTGTTCCCAGAATGAACTGAACTTCTTTGTCGTTGTTACTTTCAAACTTTCAGTTTTACATGTAATATCTGAGAATTGTTTATACCAAGATCTTACAGTTATAGCTACTCTTAAATGTTATCATGAATGTATTAATTAAATTGTTCATTCGTTTCTTATACTGATGTTGCAGTTTCAATTGTGTCTAACAGTATTTCACACCCTTCACTATATACTACTTCACTTGAACTCAGAATTTATTCCAAATACACGCTTTGAAAACATACCAAAGCGTTAGAGCAAAAATATACAGTTGCCACCATATCAGTTCTTCCATGCAATTACCACCATCTTTTTACTATGGGAGTATCCAGAGGATCTTGAACTAACCTAATTTTCTGCTTACCCCTCCTCTATTCCAAACCACTACCCCTCTCCAGCACTCACTTTCACAATGAAATTTCTAGTTTATTTATATTTGTCATGTGCCTCATAACAAGAAAGACACATAAACTTTAGAAAGACCGACTTCACTAAAAATAGTGCGATACTTACAGCTTTACACATCTGACAAAATTCCTCGATTTTCTTTTTGAGTCCGCGAAAACCATTCAACAATTCTTCGACTCTGTGAAAGAAATGACTGAGTCAAACAGATGTAACTAAGGAACCTAAAATTTAGAGTTTCAGCCTCCCAATTTTGTAACAGACATTCTCGTGAGAAAGAAAAACGTCCTGACATTGTGATTACCTTGTGTCATGTTTCTCCAAATTCCCGATGAAATATCCAAATTCCTGGAAATATTATTTTCTTCCCCCGAAACAGGCCATGTTAGAGTTATCAGCCCCAGAGTTGACTGATTTATCGACCACTTGTGCTGCAGTCATCTTCGATTCACAATTCTTGAGTTACTAGTACTGTGATGGTAGCTGCCTCTCAGTGTGAAACTGGAGAAATTATTTCTTATGCCGCGTTCACACCAACTTAAGTTGTTTCAAGAGTTAAACTAGGTTTTGAAATTTTCACAACGTCTGCCAAACGTTTTAACTCTACCTTTTACACAAAGTGAGAAAAAGAGTGTAACAGTGATTCATTAGAAATAACTTTCGAGTCATTAGAGAATTATTTACACGGAGCTGTTTTGCGCAAAGTGATTTTAAACCATGCTTAACTAAACAGCTTTTAAACATGTTTAAGCTCTGGTGTGAACGCAGCATTAGTCAACAACAACTCCAAATCCCTTCCAGAACTATGCACTTCAGTTAGATAGAAGTCGACACTGAAACATTATAGCATCTGCTACATACCTTAAAACCGAAGTAGTTATCTTTTCAAGGATCATCGCTCGTCTTTGCTTTCCCTCCTGTTCATAATGTGATTTAATTTTTACTTTCTATGTTACCGAAGATTTTTGCCTTGTGCACAGCACGTATTGACCCTTCAGTTACCAGGATACTGCCATATGCAGGCAGGAATTAAGTGTCAATATATACAGTATTATTATTATAATCATTATCATTACTATTATCAGCATCAGTATTATTAATACTATTATAATTATTATTCTTACTATTATTTTTGTTGTTGTGGCTATTATCATTATTATACTGATAATAACAGCCTCAATCTATTCTAGGCAAAAGTTGTATCGCTAAGGCTTGGGGTCGAGCAAATGATTAAAACGAAAAATGTTAAAAGCTGACTTAACAAGGTAAAAATCCCAACTGGCTGAGGTACGAACCAGTCGGGTATTTACAAGTTGCGTGTTCGAGAGTGGGACTAAAATTCGGTGCTGTGGTTTAAACGTTGGGCCAGGCTGCCGCATGTACCAACTCCTAATGATAAAATGTATTCTTAAAATGATCGTTTAGGGTAGGAAAAGTCAACCCTTTTAGAATCTTAGCAAATCAAGCCATTCGATCTGCGAAATTTTAACTTTACTTATCATAATACTCAGTACATTTGTTCCCTGCATTTCGCTAACTAGTTCATAGTTTTATGTTTAAATATGAACTCATAAGGCCCCATTAGGAGGGGTCTGAATATCCCGTATCCCATTAATTCCTGTAGTTTGCATCCCTATCATGAACTCAAGTAAATACTGATGACGTCACTGCATGTGATAAGTCCGATTACCAAATAATGTAAAACACATTTTCCGGTGCGCTTTCATACTTTAAAATAGAAATCGAGTGCAAATAGGGTTTATTCATGGGAAATACATTAATTCGCATTTTCAAGTACTTTATTTTATTTTTAGCGTCTTTCATATTTATCAATTAACCTGTTTTATTCTGTCAAAAAAGAAAACTTTGACGTTCGATATCCCACTATCTCCTTTCTAAATATCCCGTATCCCAATAAATTTTCCCCGAAATATCCCGTATCCCTATAATTTTTTTCACAAATATCCCATATTCCTAAAACCCCTAATGGGGCCTCACTCATAACTGAGAGTATAACACTTACCACATCGCTTAACTGCGGATCTTGTTCGATCAGCTCCTGGTAAGTGCTGTTCATGGTGTCCCTCAGAGCCCAATAGCGTGTAGAAAGACTGAGAATATTAAACAAACCGTAGTATGCTACAGGATATCGTCCGACAACGGAATTTGTTTAAAAAAATACCGTCAGTTTATTTGAATAAGCGCCCAGCCTCGAACTAGCGCTTATCCTAAAAGCAGAAAAAGTTAATAAGCGCCTAGTCTCAACTAATGGTGAAGAGTTATTAAATCCTTTGCAGAAATGCCACACGCGTGTATAACTGTGTCGATTTCTGTATATTAAGCGGCCTGTAAAAAGTACCAATATTTTTTATTGCTCAGATTTCTCAGGACACATTTACCTCAGATCTTAAATTAATGTCCGCTAATTATGTATACTTGTTCTGTCTTGAAGACATGCTTTGGTTCGAATCCCAATGACCTACGAAGGACGAAAGATTTCAAACAGAACCACCGCGAGCAGGCAAAGTGAACAGCCAAATGTCCAATGGATTTCTTTCATGGAAGTCGCGAAGGCAGCCGAAAGTACCAACTACTGGAAATTACTTATGCTGCACACTTTGGGTAAAGAGGAGAAATAACTTTGGCTGTTGAACCTAAGATCATAAGACTCTTGTTCCCGACCTTCAAGTTGATAAAAAGTTAACGTTGATAAGCCAAAGTATCGACAATATTATGAGTAAAGTTTTGGTTTAAATACCATAGAAACTTGCGCATTGATTGGTTGAAACGAAAGGGTTTTCAACGTGGGATTGACGTGAGGGTAGGAAATCGTATAAATTGTATCTTTTTCGTTTCACTCGTTAGCCTCTCAACTATTCAGTACATAGCTGCAACCCTTTTCAGATACATACACTTAAAACATCAAACATACTGATGAGAATAAACTTGGGAAGTACCTGGTTCTTTGGTCGCTTATTGCAACTTTTAAATGGCTGCATCTGTATCAGGACACATGTTTAGAATCAAACTATGTACTTGAAAACACTGTAATGCAATTTTAAAGAGTTAAAAAGAAACCATAGATTACCCAGCAATAACAGAAAAAACGAAATTCCCGCCAACAAAAACTACAAATATGAGTGCCTTCATCGTTAAAAAATTGGGTGTGTCAAATTTTATGCTCTTCAAGACATAGTTACCTTACCTTACCTTAAATTAACAAATTGACGTCAGTTTTTTATGCGTCTGTCCTCTTATTGATGATAAATTGCGTCATAACATTGTCAAAGTGTTGTAGTGTTCTCAGTACTAATAAAAGTGGCACGATACGCAATACAAACAACAACAGCGAAAGGCTGTCTCTACGGAAGATTCCTTTATTGTTGTTCACAACTCCCAATGTCTGTCCACATGATGTCAGTTCAGTCTGTCACTCATCCACACTGCTCGCGAAAAACTCTCGCATTAGCCGCAACAACAAACATTTCCAGGCATTCCATTATCCAACTGTGTGGCACCATATCATACGTCTTGCAGAAATCCATCCAGGCCATGGCAAGGGTCGTGCGCCTTCTTTTGCAGTCGTGAAAAATCGCCTTATCAATCAGCAGATGATCTTTAGTCTCCCTGTTTCCTCTATTATCCTCCATTTGCTCTTCAGGTGATATTTCCTCCAGGTGCTCGTTCATCCCCTCAGCAATGATAAGGAGAAGTCAAGAGATAGTATCCCTTAGTTATAAAATCGTTCTCCCGACGGTTAACCATTCTGGCAACCTCTCTTCTCCATTCAAGAACTGGTCAGCAATTCTTCCATGAAGAGCCCTGAACTCTTTTAACATGACAACTTGCACACCATCCCTGCCAGGGGCTTTCCAGCTTGGCATTTTTCTACACTGGGTAGTTATCATCTCAAATGTTATATTATTATTTATTATTATTATTATCATTATTATTGTCATTATCAGCTCTTAGCTGCCTTTAAATTTATAGCTAATTTAATCTAGTTTTCAGAGCCCGCGTTCCTTTGACCCACTTGGGCATGCGCAGTAACAAAGGGAGGCACAAATCGTGGAAAAAATTTCAAGTTGCCGAATGATGATACTCTGTGCACTGTATAATAATAACAGCTTGGTACAAAGATTAACAAAGGGTCTACATACGAAGACAATATACACCTATCTTGGTTAGAATTAGATTCTGAGCTCGAGATTAATATTTCTAGAGAGAATAACCTAGATATTTAACTGTAAATTTCATAGACGTCCAGAAATTAATTAAAAAAGCTCGAAAAAACGCTTAACAATAGTAGACTGTACGTCACTCACTCTACTCGCTTTCTGTCAGAGAATATAGATAGAGAGTAACCGCAGCCGATAGGATAAAAAATAACATTTGTTATGCAGCGCTAGAAGATTTCAATTTACCAGTTCTAATTAAGATCTTCTTACAATACGGAAACTAAGTCACGTAAAATTCATTAATGACCAACAGTTTTAAGCGTAAACAGCTGTTGAATGTATTATTCAAATAAATTGATTAGAGCTGAATTCAACAAAGAAAATGTTCCTGAATCATTAAATTTGTAGAAAAAGGTTTATTGGGGTAATTTGCTTGCTGAGATTAGAATCGAAATTAGTGTAATTGAACAATGGCAGTTGCAATTATCACACTTTCTGGATGGTCGGGCACAACTCAAAGGCTGTCACCCCAAATAACTGAATCGCAATAAGACCTTCACCTTAATAACATGATTCAACGCTTCTGGCTGCTGTTATTAAAGTACCATTTCAATCTGAAAACAAATGCCGGATGCCATTGATTGTGTTGATGCTAAAAAAGTAACATTCATTTGGTCTGAGGCACAAAGCTCTCACGGCTCTTATAGTAATGATGAAGATCCTCGTATTTCTCGTATTTTTTGGTGGAAATTTTGTTGCTCCTACTATTGCTGGGTAAGCTATTTCTTTGAGCACCTGCATTTCGTTAATCAAGCTACAGTGTTTTTTCAGTAAAAAGTACGATTCTAATGATAATTTGTCTAAACATGTACAGCTGCAGCGAAAGTTTAAAGCATGCAATTCAGGAGGAAAGAGACAGGTATTTGTATTTTTCATGCTCTCTTGACCGATCGTTCCGTGACATTTTTTTAACTTCTGCGGTTTACATGATTATTTGAATTTTCTATGGCTACTGACCTCCTTGATCGACAGGACTTTTAATTTTGACAGTGCTCACAGAAAATTAAGTTGAGAGAAATAGATCGAAATATAAATACCATCTACGGTCGCGTCATGTTTAATTTTTTGACTGTTTCTCTCTGTGCATCTTCTGAAAGCTGTGAGCATTCTTATATTTGCCTTGTTGAAGTCCGGCTATGGCTTCGCCCCCTCGAGATCTCAACTCAGTCTGCCTTTTAATGCGGCCAACGCAATGCCGTAGCAAGGGGGGGAGGGGCCGGGGGCCCCGTGCCCCCCTCCCTCAGTTGATTTATTATTTTTATTTTTTTTTGTTGTCGCAAACCTGACGTCCACTGAGAAAACAAACTTAACTATCGATTATTATTATTATCATAAAAAAGATATTATTATTATTATTGATAAAGCATATTTCAAATTTTTAGTCTTTATTCCCGCTATTTGGCACTAAAAGATGAAATAAAGAGCACTTATCGGGAGCTGATGAAGGAAGATTCACAGTTTAGTGACATGGTAAGTACGATTAACATCGGGTGCGTTCCTTTGGCATGATCCGGATTTGTGATCCGAGATTACACGGATCATAGCACATCAAAGGAACCGATTAATCCACTCTCGACAAGGATTCATCGGTTCCTTTGATGCGCCATGATCCGTGTGATCTCGGATCACAAATCTCAATACGAATCATACCATAAAAACGCATCAATCATTATGCGGGACTCAGCCGACATCCCGTTGGGTTGACGTCCGGTAACCCACGAGCATGCTAGGGTACATTGCCCCATGGACGTTTAATTCCGGGGTCACACGGAATATCGTGTGAGGGATTTCCGTTTTCCAAAATTGATCTCCCGCAATGGCCTCCGACGTAACGCGTATCGGTAAATTTTGATGAGTAAATTGATAGAGAAATTTCAAAGCAACCAAAAGGAATATGAAAAAGCCTCATACTGTTTTTAGGGTCAATGACTTGATATTATGCAATAGATTCGATTATTTAAGAAATCTGCTCAAAGAGACATCAGCCGTTTTAGGCTTTCTGAGTGCGCTTTCCTTATAGGAACACAAAATTAAAGCAAAGCATTTTTTTGTTGAATACTGCATTTCCAAAGCTTTGCAATAGTATATAGTTTGTGGTGCTTGCGTTTAAAATAAGGCGCTATTGACTTGTTTCGCAAAAGAAACCCTCGTAGGTCTACGGTAACCTTAAATGAGGGGTGTTATTGTCGTTATTATCATTATTATTATTATTATTATCAACATCAATATCAATATTAATATCAATATTAACATCAATGTCAATGTCATAGTCATTATCATTGTCATTACTATTATTATCATTACTTTTATAATAATGGTAATGATGTATCATCATTATTGTTATTTAATTACGTGTTGGAAAAAAGAAGTCCATGAGAACTGTGCGTAGGGCAAAAATATGAAAGAATTTTGCATGCATCGACAAAAAGTATTGAAATTTGTTTTGTTTTAAACTCAGGAAAAAAAGGAGAGGCTACCGATGGTCCTTGAACAGATGAATATTTCGATTGCGAAGTAGGTAGCTGATGCTATGACATTTGTTGAGCTCGATCTCACTCATTATATATATATATATATATATTTAGCTGGTTCCACGAGCGGGCAAGATAAGGCGAATTCGATGTTCTGATTGGCTACACGAGCGGACATAATAAGGCGAATCCGATGTTCTGATTGGCTACACGAGCGGGCAAGATAAGGCAAATCCTGTGTTTTGATTGGCTACACGAGCGGGCAAGATAGGTCTATCTTGCCCGCCCAAGATTTCCTGCGTTGTCGAACGAAACAAAAGATAGCCAAATGGCCATATAATGAGTCCTTTATTGACCAAGCTTGTTTGGTCAAGATGGCTGGTTAGTGGCCTCGTTCTTTGAGCCGTCTCGCTCAATAAAAACGCAAAAAAAGAACTCAGCCAATATGCAGCCATCTTGACCGAACAATCTTGGCCAATAAGGCGTATATACATAGTTCTGAAAGTAATTATTGTTGTGATAGTTGGCGGTGTTGTTGACACAGCACTAACCATTTGCAAATCTCCCATATCAGCTACATCAGAGCAAAGAACGGATCAATGTTAGTATCTGGGAAACTGTGCACCTACCCCTCCCCTAACCCAACATTAACGCTAACTTTTTAACTTATTACAAGTTGTGTTGGGTTAGGGGAGGGGTAGGGCCACAGTTGCCCAGATACTTACATTAATCCTAAAGAACTGGGAAGAAGACCACTGCCCAGGTAGTCAATACGTTCAACAGTTGAGAATCATCTTTCATCCACAGAGTCGAAGCGTTATTGGATGGTTTTCGCAGTCTTGAAGTCCGAATCTCCGAATATTGTCAGAATTGTGAAGTTGTAAGTGTTGTACTGTTTTCTGCCAAACCATCGGACTTTGAAATTTTCAGACGAGTTTAATTACCTCGGTAATGAGAAATCATGTTCTTCTGTCTTACAGACATGTGACGACAAACTGAGAAGTTTCAAGATGCGGTAAGCCCATTTTCAATTTGATAACATATCACATGTTATGAAATAAAACGTATCTGTTGTGTTTGAACAGACTTATGCAAACCCAGGGTGCGTTCGAGAGAATTCGAGAAAAGATCTTATAGTGCAACCACGAGAGCAAAGGTCGAGTGTCTGCGCCTGCTCGAGAGAAACGAAGCCTCTGAAAAGATATACCGACGTAGCCCTGTTGTTCTCTTAGCAGTACTTCAAACACAGACGTGATTTATTTTCACAACATACTTGAATAATATCAAGGCTTAATTAAACGAGCAATCAAAACGGTGACAGAGACAAAACTACCACCGCGCGATGTCACTGTAAGTCACTTGATTCTTATGAAGACTTCTGCTCAGGTTGTCAAAACAACAGTCAACGTACATCATCGACGACAGCTCTTTCGAGAAATACCAAGATATGAACTATGAAAATCGATTAAATGATGTCATAAATACTACAACTCCCTTATACCACTAAATTTTATGTAATAAAAAGACAAAAATGGTTCTTTGGGGATACAAAATTTTTATTTTTCATATTCGAAAATATTTTGCTCGTTTGTTGCCCTCATGATCATGCACTCGTGGAATGACTAGCAACACTCAAATAGAAGTTTCGTATCACCAACTAAGCAACCTTGGCATTTTCAGCAATCTGATTGCTTACTATCTCGGAATATTTAACACTTTTCACCTCCTGCAAGGTGAATGGTGCCGAGCCTTTTCTGGGAAACGCTTGAGCAAATGAAATTGTTTGAAGAAAAAACACATGCCGGCTGGAGTTAAATCTCGCTTTAAAGCTGTTTCCGAGAAAGATGTCTGAGGTTGTTTTATTAGTATAATACTAAAACAATTATTGTCTTCAATAAATAGAAATATTTATATCGATTTCAAAGGATAGTTGCAGGAGCCCATAGTTGTTAATTTTATAGTGAGTGAGTTGATTTTAGGCTGGAAAAGTTGAACAAGGTTCATACAGTGCTGGCCAGCAGTGCAGCAGCCTCTGTTCCTTCTGACGAGGATGTTTTGGAGGTATAAGGATTAATTTTAGGCTCAGTCCTTTCCTTTTGTTTTGAATTTTTTTGAAAAAATATGACAATAAAGTTGAATGGTGATAAAATAGCAGCATTGACACTGAAAGTTCACTTGCACGGCTTGTAAATAGTCGTCGTTCTCTGAAAGGCGGCATTTGCGCATTCCTGATAAAGGGGCGACTTTCAATCCTGGGCATGAGTTCACCCCTCTTACTTTCAGCTTGATTCTGTGTATCTGTATTCTTTCATGTAATACCATTGGAAAAAGACCTATTGGAGCGCGTCATACTAGAGCGATTTCACCCCGGTTTCTCTGACAAAGCAGGCTTGAATTCCATTCTAGTACTGAATTTTTCCCAGAAATATGCAAGTCATATAATAAAAGCACGTTTACTCAGTACAAAGTTTTAGTCTAATCACTATATTAAATGACTGATCATGAACATTTTGATTAAACGAGGCAATTTGCAATAATTTATTTGTTTGATTAGTCCCCCGATTAGCATAGCAGTATCGAATATGTCAGCCCTTAAATAAAGTGATAATCATTAACTATTAATAATTAATAATTAATAATTAGTCCCCCGATTAGCATAGCAGTGTCAAATATGTCAGCCCTTAAATAAAGTGATAATCATTAACTATTAATAATTAACAATTAATAATTAATAATTAGTCCCCCGATTAGCATAGCAGTGTCAAATATGTCAGCCCTTAAATAAAGTGATAATCATTAACTATTAATAATTAATAATAAATAATTAGTTCCCCGATTAGCATAGCAGTGTCAAATATGTCAGCCCTTAAATAAAGTGATAATCAATAACTATTAATAATTAATAATTAATAATTAGTCCCCCGATTAGCATAGCAGTGTCAAATATGTCAGCCCTTAAATAAAGTGATAATCATTAACTTTGAATGTAGTTACCTCTTCCCACCGCATTCGACATCATTGCTGGTGGCTACGGATCTGCAGCAGAACAATTTAGAGATCGCTGAAAATCACAGGTATGTATTGCGGTGTTTGGGCTCTAAATTCCTTGAGATCAGGACCGATCGAGAGGGTGGGCATCCATAACATTTATTTTTTTAAATCACAACTTGAGCTCTCTTAAAGCTCCCTGGTCTGTATTTCTCAAACGTACCAAAAACGTAGCCGCAAAATTATAAATCTATCACCCTAAAAACCTGTTCTTTTAATATGTTATTAGAGAAAAAGGCCGGTCTTCTTTGGTAGACTTTTGTCGGGCAGAAGCGACTTCGTTACGCGGGAAGTAAAATACGAATGATCGCTCGTCAGAAATATTCTGCCATTTCTCACTTCGATTTCAGAGATTAATTTTTATTTTTCCATTTAAAGCATTTTAATACTGGGGTGTTAAAATGATTTCGATGTTGCTTTCTTCGATACATGTTTATTTCTGTTGCTAACTTTATTGTTACCTTCTTATTTCACAGACTGCGTGTGGACTAGCTGTTGACTAACAAGGTGGAACTGAAAAACAATATTCTAGTTCTATGTAGAGGTATTCTTAAAGAATAAAGAGTTTGAAACTTAATTTATGGTCTCATTTATCTACTTTCATGGGGCAGTACATTGTTTTGGCAGTGTTCTTGATTTCATTTTTTTTGGTTACTGCATACGAAATGATGCAGGAGCCAATAGGGAGCTTAAGCAAGCGCGTTTTTGAGGCGCGGACGGCAACCGGAAGAGAACATTTCACGTACCAGGACAGTGGTGTCTCCCAGATTTTTATAGTGATCATCTCTAACGGAGAAAAGATACTAATCAAAGTTAATGTAGTTGTGTGAAGACAAGATAAAAGGGGAAACAGCTCACTTCCGGTTGCCGTCCGCGTCTCAAAAACGCGCGTGCTTAAGCTCCCTAATATGTCAAAGGAAACACGAGTGATTGAGTGAGTGAAGGAACCAATCAGCGTGAGCCTAGTATTTAGCCAATCGATTTAAACTCAGAAGAGAATATGTAAAAGTAATGAAATTCAGGAAAGGCAATAGGTATGGCAAAATGTCCCGAATAAGACGATTTTTTTGAAAAATAAACTAGTGAGCAGCACTCTGCGAACTGGTTTTGTAAAACTGATTTATTCTCCTACGCGTTTCGTCCGACTGTCGCGGACTTCTTCAGGGAGTTTTACAAATGAGAGTTACAAGCTTGTATTTATACATAGTGTGAGCCGCTAAAGTACTTTTACAGATTTGTAGCGGATTCACGTACAGGAAACAAGCTAAATTTTCACGCAGGGCGTGACTAAGGTGTAGCATACGTGTGACATATTTCTGTCATGACGTATGCGTGACATATTTATTTTTGGGGACCACAGATTTAGTACTAAATCTGTGGTCCCCAAAAACGATTTTTTTGAAAAATAAACTAGTGAGCAGCACTCTGCGAACTGGTTTTGTAAAACTGATTTATTCTCCTACGCGTTTCGTCCGACTGTCGCGGACTTCTTCAGGGAGTTTTACAAATGAGAGTTACAAGCTTGTATTTATACATAGTGTGAGCCGCTAAAGTACTTTTACAGATTTGTAGCGGATTCACGTACAGGAAACAAGCTAAATTTTCACGCAGGGCGTGACTAAGGTGTAGCATACGTGTGACATATTTCTGTCATGACGTATGCGTGACATATTTATTTTTGGGGACCACAGATTTAGTACTAAATCTGTGGTCCCCAAAAACTTACTTACAGAGGTTAGCTAATGTTACGGTTTTCTTGTAACAAACAGTACAATTGAGATCTGGCATTATCCGACTGATAATATTCTTGATACGAGCGTGACTACAATTAAAGGTGGTCTTAAATATGATAGTCCTACCTAAAACAGACCTTTTCTTAGGATTCTGATAGAGCCACTTCTTTCTGTCAGTGTATTTTATAACACTAAACAGCGGAAGCAAAAACCTGAAAGGATACCCTCTAACGCGTAGCCGCTTCCAGAACTTATCCCTAGTCTTGGAAAAAGACTCGAAGGAGGAACTGTTCCTAGCATATCTCATTAATTCCCCTTTGATAAAGGCTTTCTTATTGCTAGAAGGGTGAAACGACTCGAATGGTATATACAGGTATTTGTTAAGGGGCTTTTGAAAGGTGGAAAATTGCAGTTTGCCCGAATTTGCATCTCTATAGAGAAATAGATCGAGAAAGGAAATGCTACTCTCGCTTATACTATAAGTAAGCTTAATTCGATCAGTCTTGTTGTTAAGGGCACCTAAGAATTCCAGAAGAATACCTTTGGGTCCGCACCAGATAGCAAAAATATCATCAATAAATCGTTTGTAGACTGTCAAATATTGGGAGTAGTACTCCACAATATCTATCTCGTGATAATACATAAAGGCATTTGCTACTGTGACGGCAAAGGGAGTGCCCATAGCGATACCAAACACTTGATGGAAAATAGCCGGACTAAATTCTGACGATAAATAGTTGTTATCCAGAACAATTCTGGCGAGCTGAATTAATAGTGGAGTCTCGGCAACCCTTGCTTCCCGAAGAAGCAAGTCGAGCGCTATTAATGCTTTCTTGGTATCCACGTTTGGATACAAGGATACAACATCCGCCGTGACAAGAAAACAATTGCTGTCGGGTAACACCGTGTTCTCCAGTAAGTAAATAAGCTCACCAGAATCCCTAAGAACCGTAGGCATATGTATTTTTGGCTTAGTAAGCTCGTCAACAAAAATGCTGATAGGCCTAGTGATATATGAATGAGAAGCGGCGATGGGTCTTCCCACCATAGGGTCTTTATGGATCTTAGGAATGACATAGAACTTAGCAGGATTAACAAAATGATCGAAACTACGCAAAAAACGAGCTGCGTCAGAGGAAATGAATCTACTGTAAATAGACATAAGCCGATCTCGCGTGCAAATAACTTTAAGACGATTAGCATACCAGTCCTGTTGCGTGACTTGTCGATATGACAACTCGTCATTCAACAGTTTCAGTGTCTCACCTTGAACCCAGTTCGTAGGCAAAACAGCGGGCCCCAGATTTTTATCCGTAGGCAGTACTCTAATGTTCGCATTAGATTTCAATTTGAGAAGGTCTTCTCGCTCTTGCTTTGTGAGATTGTTCCTCCAGTGCGGTTTGCTAACCACAAAGTTCTTTTGCAGTTCTTTGCGTAAAGCGTAGAGTTTGTCTTCAAGATCAGGGTTTTCTCGCGGAGGATTCCAGCCTGTGGGGACGTAAAGTCTTGGGTTGAAATCTGTGTCATGTGGACTGTTGGCGAACCTATCTTGAAGGCGAACTCTTCGACAGAAGTCCTGAATTTGTGAGTCGAACTGAGCTTCACTTGGAGGTCGAAGCGAGGGTCTGAACTTAAGACCCATGCCCAGAACCCTTGACTGCGCTCAGTAAGGTTAACAGAGGTGAAGTTATGGATTTCCGTATTCCGTGGAAGCAGGTCGTACAGGGGTCGTCTAGCCATCTTAAAGAGCCATTTTTCGTATGCAAAGCGCCTATCTATCTTACGTGGCCGGAACCTTTTCCCCGGGCGTTTTTTGACGACGATCGGGATTTAGGCCCATTAGCCGAATTTGACCTTTGGCGCTGCTTTTGTTGCTGTCGTCGGTCGGTTCGAGATTTGGACCGTTTGGCTGAGCTTGACCTTTGGCGTTGTTGTTGTTGCTGCCGTTGCTCAGGCCGCCCTTTGCGTGACTTGCCATTGCGCTTACCACCAGATTTGGAGTCGACAAGAGAGACTTTACGCTGCCGGTTTCCCTCAGGTTGGTTTGCCGTGCTCGCAGATTGAAGGCGGAGCTCATTGCGTATAATATCTCTGATGGAGTCCTCCGAAGGCACGAACACTTCACGTTCTTCCATCTCTGTTTGACTTCTGCATTTAGCCTTGCGAAATATCTCCGCTTGAAGAGCCTTGGAGGCACGCGAGGCCGCCATGTCGTTATTGAGTTTATCGACGAATGTTGCTGCGGCTTCAGCGAGACTCGTGGCTTTTGCCTCTGAGAGTTCGTGCTTCAGGAGCTCAACTTTCCACATCGCAATCGTGCCGTCGACATTGGCAGTGGTGACGCGGATTGCCTCCTGATGCTCTTTTATTTCAGAGTGGAGATTAGCTATAGTAGCTTCCAGTAATTTAAACTCAGCCTTGCGAACAATGTCGTCAAATGCGGCTTGAAGTGTATCCACGTTCGGTCCTTTGGCTTGGATTTTTTTGATCCTAAGGCCAGAGGGAATGGTGCCTTGGCTTAAGTGGGTCTCCAGCAGCTTAATTCTGGCTTGGAGGTTTGTGTAGGCCTTCTCGGCATCCAACCGCTGTCGAACTGCCTTTCTGAGGACAGTTTCAATCGTGGGATCTAGACTGGAAGAAATAGGTACTGGAAAACTTGGCTCTGGATCCATTGAAGCTGATGATCGGCGGCGCTTTGGTCCGGAGCAACTATTACCAGTTTCGTTCGCCATGTGGCTTCTTCTAGTATCGACTAAGACGATTTTTTTTGAAAAATAAACTAGTGAGCAGCACTCTGCGAACTGGTTTTGTAAAACTGATTTATTCTCCTACGCGTTTCGTCCGACTGTCGCGGACTTCTTCAGGGAGTTTTACAAATGAGAGTTACAAGCTTGTATTTATACATAGTGTGAGCCGCTAAAGTACTTTTACAGATTTGTAGCGGATTCACGTACAGGAAACAAGCTAAATTTTTACGCAGGGCGTGACTAAGGTGTAGCATACGTGTGACATATTTCTGTCATGACGTATGCGTGACATATTTATTTTTGGGGACCACAGATTTAGTACCAAATCTGTGGTCCCCAAAAATAAATATGTCACGCATACGTCATGACAGAAATTTGTCACACGTATGCTACACCTTAGTCACGCCCTGCGTGAAAATTTAGCTTGTTTCCTGTACGTGAATCCGCTACAAATCTGTAAAAGTACTTTACGCGGCTCACACTATGTATAAATACAAGCTTGTAATTCTCATTTGTAAAACTCCCTGAAGAAGTCCGCGACAGTCGGACGAAACGCGTAGGAGAATAAATCAGTTTTACAAAACCAGTTCGCAGAGTGCTGCTCACTAGTTTATTTTTCAAAAAAATCATCTTAGTCGATACTAGAAGAAGCCACATGGCGAACGAAACTGGTAATAGTTGCTCCGGACCAAAGCGCCGCCGATCATCAGCTTCAATGGATCCAGAGCCAAGTTTTCCAGTACCTATCTCTTCCAGTCTAGATCCCACGATTGAAACTGTCCTCAGAAAGGCAGTTCGACAGCGGTTGGATGCCGAGAAGGCCTACACAAACCTCCAAGCCAGAATTAAGCTGCTGGAGACCCACTTAAGCCAAGGCACCATTCCCTCTGGCCTTAGGATCAAAAAAATCCAAGCCAAAGGACCGAACGTGGATACACTTCAAGCCGCATTTGACGACATTGTTCGCAAGGCTGAGTTTAAATTACTGGAAGCTACTATAGCTAATCTCCACTCTGAAATAAAAGAGCATCAGGAGGCAATCCGCGTCACCACTGCCAATGTCGACGGCACGATTGCGATGTGGAAAGTTGAGCTCCTGAAGCACAAACTCTCAGAGGCAAAAGCCACGAGTCTCGCTGACGCCGCAGCAACATTCGTCGATAAACTCAATAACGACATGGCGGCCTCGCGTGCCTCCAAGGCTCTTCAAGCGGAGATATTTCGCAAGGATAAATGCAGAAGTCAAACAGAGATGGAAGAACGTGAAGTGTTCGTGCCTTCGGAGGACTCCATCAGAGATATTATACGCAATGAGCTCCGCCTTCAATCTGCGAGCACGGCAAACAAACCTGAGGGAAACCGGCAGCGTAAAGTCTCTCTTGTCGATTCCAACTCTGGTGGTAAGCGCAATGGCAAGTCACGCAAAGGGCGGCCTGAGCAACGGCAGCAACAACAACAACGCCAAAGGTCAAGCTCAGCCAAACGGTCCAAATCTCGAACCGACCGACGACAGCAACAAAAGCAGCGCCAAAGGTCAAATTCGGCTAATGGGCCTAAATCCCGATCGTCGTCAAAAAACGCCCGGGGAAAAGGTTCCGGCCACGTAAGATAGATAGGCGCTTTGCATACGAAAAATGGCTCTTTAAGATGGCTAGACGACCCCTGTACGACCTGCTTCCACGGAATACGGAAATCCATAACTTCACCTCTGTTAACCTTACTGAGCGGCAGTCAAGGGTTCTGGGCATGGGTCTTAAGTTCAGACCCTCGCTTCGACCTCCAAGTGAAGCTCAGTTCGACTCACAAATTCAGGACTTCTGTCGAAGAGTTCGCCTTCAAGATAGGTTCGCCAACAGTCCACATGACACAGATTTCAACCCAAGACTTTACGTCCCCACAGGCTGGAATCCTCCGCAAGAAAACCCTGATCTTGAAGACAAACTCTACGCTTTACGCAAAGAACTGCAAAAGAACTTTGTGGTTAGCAAACCGCACTGGAGGAACAATCTCACAAAGCAAGAGCGAGAAGACCTTCTCAATTTGAAATCTAATGCGAACATTAGAGTACTGCCTACGGATAAAAATCTGGGGCCCGCTGTTTTGCCTACGAACTGGGTTCAAGGTGAGACACTGAAACTGTTGAATGACGAGCTGTCATATCGACAAGTCACGCAACAGGACTGGTATGCTAATCGTCTTAAAGTTATTTGCACGCGAGATCGGCTTATGTCTATTTACAGTAGATTCATTTCCTCTGACGCAGCTCGTTTTTTGCGTAGTTTCGATCATTTTGTTTATCCTGCTAAGTTCTATGTCACTCCTAAGATCCATAAAGATCCTATGGTGGGAAGACCCATCGCCGCTTCTCATTCATATATCACTAGGCCTATCAGCATTTTTGTTGACGAGCTTACTAAGCCAAAAATACATATGCCTACGGTTCTTAGGGATTCTGGTGAGCTTATTTACTTACTGGAGAACACGGTGTTACCCGACAGCAATTGTTTTCTTGTCACGGCGGATGTTGTATCCTTGTATCCAAACGTGGATACCAAGAAAGCATTAATAGCGCTCGACTTGCTTCTTCGGGAAGCAAGGGTTGCCGAGACTCCACTATTAATTCAGCTCGCCAGAATTGTTCTGGATAACAACTATTTATCGTCAGAATTTAGTCCGGCTATTTTCCATCAAGTGTTTGGTATCGCTATGGGCACTCCCTTTGCCGTCACAGTAGCAAATGCCTTTATGTATTATCACGAGATAGATATTGTGGAGTACTACTCCCAATATTTGACAGTCTACAAACGATTTATTGATGATATTTTTGCTATCTGGTGCGGACCCAAAGGTATTCTTCTGGAATTCTTAGGTGCCCTTAACAACAAGACTGATCGAATTAAGCTTACTTATAGTATAAGCGAGAGTAGCATTTCTTTTCTCGATCTATTTCTCTATAGAGATGCAAATTCGGGCAAACTGCAATTTTCCACCTTTCAAAAGCCCCTTAACAAATACCTGTATATACCATTCGAGTCGTTTCACCCTTCTAGCAATAAGAAAGCCTTTATCAAAGGGGAATTAATGAGATATGCTAGGAACAGTTCCTCCTTCGAGTCTTTTTCCAAGACTAGGGATAAGTTCTGGAAGCGGCTACGCGTTAGAGGGTATCCTTTCAGGTTTTTGCTTCCGCTGTTTAGAGTTATAAAATACACTGACAGAAAGAAGTGGCTCTATCAGAATCCTAAGAAAAGGTCTGTTTTAGGTAGGACTATCATATTTAAGACCACCTTTAATTGTAGTCACGCTCGTATCAAGAATATTATCAGTCGGATAATGCCAGATCTCAATTGTACTGTTTGTTACAAGAAAACCGTAACATTAGCTAACCTCTGTAAGTAAGTTTTTTGGGGACCACAGATTTAGTACTAAATCTGTGGTCCCCAAAAATAAATATGTCACGCATACGTCATGACAGAAATTTGTCACACGTATGCTACACCTTAGTCACGCCCTGCGTGAAAATTTAGCTTGTTTCCTGTACGTGAATCCGCTACAAATCTGTAAAAGTACTTTACGCGGCTCACACTATGTATAAATACAAGCTTGTAATTCTCATTTGTAAAACTCCCTGAAGAAGTCCGCGACAGTCGGACGAAACGCGTAGGAGAATAAATCAGTTTTACAAAACCAGTTCGCAGAGTGCTGCTCACTAGTTTATTTTTCAAAAAAATCATCTTAGTCGATACTAGAAGAAGCCACATGGCGAACGAAACTGGTAATAGTTGCTCCGGACCAAAGCGCCGCCGATCATCAGCTTCAATGGATCCAGAGCCAAGTTTTCCAGTACCTATCTCTTCCAGTCTAGATCCCACGATTGAAACTGTCCTCAGAAAGGCAGTTCGACAGCGGTTGGATGCCGAGAAGGCCTACACAAACCTCCAAGCCAGAATTAAGCTGCTGGAGACCCACTTAAGCCAAGGCACCATTCCCTCTGGCCTTAGGATCAAAAAAATCCAAGCCAAAGGACCGAACGTGGATACACTTCAAGCCGCATTTGACGACATTGTTCGCAAGGCTGAGTTTAAATTACTGGAAGCTACTATAGCTAATCTCCACTCTGAAATAAAAGAGCATCAGGAGGCAATCCGCGTCACCACTGCCAATGTCGACGGCACGATTGCGATGTGGAAAGTTGAGCTCCTGAAGCACAAACTCTCAGAGGCAAAAGCCGCGAGTCTCGCTGACGCCGCAGCAACATTCGTCGATAAACTCAATAACGACATGGCGGCCTCGCGTGCCTCCAAGGCTCTTCAAGCGGAGATATTTCGCAAGGATAAATGCAGAAGTCAAACAGAGATGGAAGAACGTGAAGTGTTCGTGCCTTCGGAGGACTCCATCAGAGATATTATACGCAATGAGCTCCGCCTTCAATCTGCGAGCACGGCAAACAAACCTGAGGGAAACCGGCAGCGTAAAGTCTCTCTTGTCGATTCCAACTCTGGTGGTAAGCGCAATGGCAAGTCACGCAAAGGGCGGCCTGAGCAACGGCAGCAACAACAACAACGCCAAAGGTCAAGCTCAGCCAAACGGTCCAAATCTCGAACCGACCGACGACAGCAACAAAAGCAGCGCCAAAGGTCAAATTCGGCTAATGGGCCTAAATCCCGATCGTCGTCAAAAAACGCCCGGGGAAAAGGTTCCGGCCACGTAAGATAGATAGGCGCTTTGCATACGAAAAATGGCTCTTTAAGATGGCTAGACGACCCCTGTACGACCTGCTTCCACGGAATACGGAAATCCATAACTTCACCTCTGTTAACCTTACTGAGCGGCAGTCAAGGGTTCTGGGCATGGGTCTTAAGTTCAGACCCTCGCTTCGACCTCCAAGTGAAGCTCAGTTCGACTCACAAATTCAGGACTTCTGTCGAAGAGTTCGCCTTCAAGATAGGTTCGCCAACAGTCCACATGACACAGATTTCAACCCAAGACTTTACGTCCCCACAGGCTGGAATCCTCCGCAAGAAAACCCTGATCTTGAAGACAAACTCTACGCTTTACGCAAAGAACTGCAAAAGAACTTTGTGGTTAGCAAACCGCACTGGAGGAACAATCTCACAAAGCAAGAGCGAGAAGACCTTCTCAATTTGAAATCTAATGCGAACATTAGAGTACTGCCTACGGATAAAAATCTGGGGCCCGCTGTTTTGCCTACGAACTGGGTTCAAGGTGAGACACTGAAACTGTTGAATGACGAGCTGTCATATCGACAAGTCACGCAACAGGACTGGTATGCTAATCGTCTTAAAGTTATTTGCACGCGAGATCGGCTTATGTCTATTTACAGTAGATTCATTTCCTCTGACGCAGCTCGTTTTTTGCGTAGTTTCGATCATTTTGTTTATCCTGCTAAGTTCTATGTCACTCCTAAGATCCATAAAGATCCTATGGTGGGAAGACCCATCGCCGCTTCTCATTCATATATCACTAGGCCTATCAGCATTTTTGTTGACGAGCTTACTAAGCCAAAAATACATATGCCTACGGTTCTTAGGGATTCTGGTGAGCTTATTTACTTACTGGAGAACACGGTGTTACCCGACAGCAATTGTTTTCTTGTCACGGCGGATGTTGTATCCTTGTATCCAAACGTGGATACCAAGAAAGCATTAATAGCGCTCGACTTGCTTCTTCGGGAAGCAAGGGTTGCCGAGACTCCACTATTAATTCAGCTCGCCAGAATTGTTCTGGATAACAACTATTTATCGTCAGAATTTAGTCCGGCTATTTTCCATCAAGTGTTTGGTATCGCTATGGGCACTCCCTTTGCCGTCACAGTAGCAAATGCCTTTATGTATTATCACGAGATAGATATTGTGGAGTACTACTCCCAATATTTGACAGTCTACAAACGATTTATTGATGATATTTTTGCTATCTGGTGCGGACCCAAAGGTATTCTTCTGGAATTCTTAGGTGCCCTTAACAACAAGACTGATCGAATTAAGCTTACTTATAGTATAAGCGAGAGTAGCATTTCTTTTCTCGATCTATTTCTCTATAGAGATGCAAATTCGGGCAAACTGCAATTTTCCACCTTTCAAAAGCCCCTTAACAAATACCTGTATATACCATTCGAGTCGTTTCACCCTTCTAGCAATAAGAAAGCCTTTATCAAAGGGGAATTAATGAGATATGCTAGGAACAGTTCCTCCTTCGAGTCTTTTTCCAAGACTAGGGATAAGTTCTGGAAGCGGCTACGCGTTAGAGGGTATCCTTTCAGGTTTTTGCTTCCGCTGTTTAGAGTTATAAAATACACTGACAGAAAGAAGTGGCTCTATCAGAATCCTAAGAAAAGGTCTGTTTTAGGTAGGACTATCATATTTAAGACCACCTTTAATTGTAGTCACGCTCGTATCAAGAATATTATCAGTCGGATAATGCCAGATCTCAATTGTACTGTTTGTTACAAGAAAACCGTAACATTAGCTAACCTCTGTAAGTAAGTTTTTTGGGGACCACAGATTTAGTACTAAATCTGTGGTCCCCAAAAATAAATATGTCACGCATACGTCATGACAGAAATTTGTCACACGTATGCTACACCTTAGTCACGCCCTGCGTGAAAATTTAGCTTGTTTCCTGTACGTGAATCCGCTACAAATCTGTAAAAGTACTTTACGCGGCTCACACTATGTATAAATACAAGCTTGTAATTCTCATTTGTAAAACTCCCTGAAGAAGTCCGCGACAGTCGGACGAAACGCGTAGGAGAATAAATCAGTTTTACAAAACCAGTTCGCAGAGTGCTGCTCACTAGTTTATTTTTCAAAAAAATTATTTTTCAAAAAAATCAAATTTATCATTATCCGTTTACATCCTCCTTTGTTTGTTGTTTGTTTGTTTTTTCTTTATTTGTATGTGTGTTTGTTGTTTATTAAATTGATTGGGTTTTGTTTGTTTCCTCTTTTTTTTCTCTTTCTCCTTTATAGCATTTACTGTTTATTTTTTTCTGTCCTTTACTTGTTTATTTTTCTGCCTTTGTTGTTGTTTGTTTCTTTTGATTGTTTGTTTGTTTCTATTTCTCGATCGTAAAATGGAGTCTCGATTTTACGATCGAGAAATCGAGTCTCGATTTTACGATTAAGAAATCGAGTCTCGATTTTACGATCGAGAAATCGAGTCTCGATTTTACGATTAAGAAATCGAGTCTCGATAATCCAGTCTCGTTCTTCGTCTCACGGTCGAGTCGATAACGTGAGGTCGTAAAATCGAGACGATTTTTATCGAGGCAAAATCGTGACGTTTCCCAGAAACGATGAGTGATCCATCGAGTCTCGATTTTACGATTAAGAAATCGAGTCTCGATAATCCAGTCTCGTTCTTCGTCTCACGGTCGAGTCGATAACGTGAGGTCGTAAAATCGAGACGATTTTTATCGAGGCAAAATCGTGACGTTTCCCAGAAACGATGAGTGATCCTAAATGTTTCCAGTTAGGACAATGACCAACTTGGAGACTGAATTTCATGAGCCTTTTACTCGGCCAGGCGCTAAACGTGAACAGATGATAACTATTCGCTTTTCCGACATCGACCGCCATCGACCGCCCCCAAGATTACAAGCAGTATATGAATTTCAGTTGGCTCGAAAGTGATCTGAAGATGAGAAAATCTCTTGCTAATGTAGTAAGCTTTGATGAGAACTCATAGAGCGAAATTAGCACTTGAATGAGAATTTATTTGAGCGAAATGAGTACTCGTTATTGAACGAAACCACTACTGAAAACAGAATAACTTGACGAATCCATGATGTGAAACCGAAGAACTTCTGCGGCCAACCTGGATAAGAAACATCGCATGGAGGACTTTTCTACTGATTCAAGTGTTAGTACTAACAGGAATGGAGTTGGAAAAGTATCGGGACGGTCAAGAAGTATGTCAACGCTTACCATTAAATATAGAGGCGCATGCCGTGACGGAGAACCAGGGTTCGAAAAGAGTAAGTCATGTAGAAAATGTATTAAGCGTTATATTATATACAATGCACCACAAGCCGTTACAATGAAACGTTTTCTGTCTATTGATTTCCGAATTTACCTTGAAGTGAACTAGATTGTGTTGAAGTAGACATGTTGGAAAAATAGGCTTACCTGTTTTGCTTACTGTTGTGTGACTCATCATATTTACATTGTAAAAACAAGAAGTTATAAGGATAAAAACAAAGATGTATTGCTGTATTAATGATGGCAAGTGTGATTTTTTTTAAGTGCAACCCTGAATATATATACCACTGATAACCTAAAATGAGATGGTACGGTAAATAAACTAATTCAACTTGATAAAGGATTGAGAGTCTTAAGGATTTTAAGATCATCACATCAGCTGGGCTATCCTACATGGTTTTGTTCATTATCAGCTGCAGAATCAAGGTGGATATTTCTGTTGCATACATTGAATAGACTTGTAGACAACAAAAACTATAATGATGATAAAATTGACAATGTCATGGCAACAAAATTCAGACCTTATTCAGAAGGACCCTGTTACTTTGAACACACAGACAGTGAGCAGCAGGATACCAGAACTACATTTGGTTTCGGTGCCATTTAATCCTGTACCCTTATGTTAAGTTATCAAATTTTTTAACAACTGTATGCGTGCCACCTGCCTTATAACTGATGCCTAGTGTAGTCAAATGATTGGCGTCATGTACTCACTGTATGTTTATTTCAAAAAGCTACTCAGCTCCCTGGTCACTTTTATGTTGTGATTATAGATTATTAAAATTTTCTTCAAGTTCATTCAATCACAACTCTGGAAAAACACTGACCTCATTAATTTTTAAATTATTTCTTTTTTCTCTGTTTTGTAAACATATCCACGAGTTCACCATAGTCCTACTTTGATTTACTCTTGTTCAAGTTTGTCAGGAGACTGGGTTAAAACGCTTTGTCAGCGACGCATCGCGTCGTATTTGCAAAGAAAAGTGTTTTATTTGCCCTAGAAATTTCACCGCCATGTCTTGAAGAGTAATCTCGATGAACAAGATTGCATCCAACTAATTTTAACAAAAGACCTTTCAGGACGGTGTCACGAACCAGTCACGCTTGCGGATACTGCCATTTTATAAACAAAATAACTTCTTAAACGGACCAAGGACATGGAATCAACGGCCAATATAGTTTCAGATGATTCAGAAATAACCTTAAAATGTGAAAGAACTTGGATAAGACCCATCACGCCATCAAATGAAGTTTGACTTTGACAAGCAGATCGACAAGGCGAGTGTTTGTTAATTATCAGGTTTACGAAATTTCTGGAAATTCAAACGGCGGTCTATTCCGAAAACGTGGAGAGCACAAAAATGTTATTCCTTGTTGAGTTTTACTATCATTTCTAGATTGTATTCATACAGATAGCGAAGTTCAGAAAGGTGCCACACTTTTTAAAATTACCCTCAAAGTTGAGCAACTTTCGTGTTTTGATGAAAAGCCGAAAACACGTGCTGGGGAAAAAATCATTGCCGTTGAAATAAATAAATAATTCGGAACTGTGAAATGGCTAGGAAATCTACAGTTGTGTATCTGTATACGGAAAAGAAAATCAGGATTTTTGAGCCAGGTGTTCGTTTTCTAGAGTGCGGTCAATATTAGCGATTTTTGCACTTTGAACGGCTATGACGCCGGCGCTAATCGTCCGGAAATTCAAAAATTCGTAAAAAAACATATTTATCACTTTCGGTCAAACGAAGTGTATTTTTGTGACTACTAAGGTAAAGGCTTTAATATCCCAGAATATAAGGGAATTTAATTTTTTGATCCAAAATCACTGGTCGGTTTTTACGGAGACACGCTCTTAAAGCTTTTTGATTTTCAATTTCCATATCTCTTTTATATTATACCAACATTATTTATTTTTGTATTCAGTTGTGTTCAGTAGCCTCCTCAGTTGTGTTAGAATTATCTGTAATTGTCCTTGTAACTTGTTGTATTTTACCTATTTTAACATGTTTAGCAACCTGGAATAGCCCGCTAGCAAGTGCTGTCAACCTTCCCGCTTTCAATGCTAAGAGACCTACAATGTTTGTCAGTTCGCGGTTAACCAAGTCATCATTCTTCAAATCAACACAAAGAGCTTCTATATCATCCACAGGAACCATGTAAGAAATAACTTTAGAAACTAATTGAAGGGATGAATCTACCAACCCACCATTAATTTTCTTACCCAATACTGCCTGATATCGATTATAATATTTTTCAATGTCTTTTACTGATAATTTTTTTATATCACCAAGACTCATATCAACCCCTAAATATTCCTTTGTTGTTCCAAGAGCGGCGAGGATGGCTAGTGATTCTTGTTTTATTTCAACTTCATTATTATAATTATCTTTTACCTCAGTTTTTTCTTCTTCAATATAATCATCAACTTCTGTCATTTTACAATTTTCTTACCTACAGTCAGGTCTTTAAATTTATAACTTCAAGTTCCGCACTTCTCTACTCTCCGTTTGGAACTTCCAAATAGCAATTGAATGGGTGTCGTAAACATAAACAAAGCCTAGAATATTTTTCAGTTTTTAATAATTTAACAAACTTTTTACTATTTTCGGGGTCTAAATCACCGCCATAATCTTCGAAAAACATCTTCATACCTCTTTGCGATGGGTTATGGAAAGTAACAACGCAGGCCACATTTTCGCGGAATGGTTTTGCTATCGACGTTAATTGCTGAGTGAGAACCCACATTGATAATCCATGATGTCTTCCTGAGAATGCAAAATCTATAAACTTATTGGATCTTTTCTTCAGATCATTAGAAACGGCACAATCATCTAAAATTATTAGTGTATTTGTTCCGGAGAATAAAGTTTGACAATCAGTTAACAATTCATTAATCTCATCAATATTACTGGCATCTGGCGATAGTACATAGAAATGTTTATCTTTATTAGCAAAATTATGATAGGTTTTATTTTTAGCATAAGTTGGGCATATTAAAACAATGTATTCAAAAACTTTTCGGAATGGACCTCGGAGTTGATCAATTATGTACTTTGTCTTTCCACAATTTGTCGGACCCGTTATAATGCAATGAAAAGGAATTTTATCTCTTAATTCTTCCATCTTTTTCTTTTAACTAATACATTATTGATCTTAAGTTTGAATTCATGATTTCCATTAATGCATCAGCTACCACAAACATGTAACAAGTCATAATACCAGACCCACTAACTTTTCTCTTTATTTCTATTTTTACACCATCTTGTGCGTTATTTAAGGCCAGTCCCCCTCCGTGAATACCATTATCTGGGTGAGTTCTCAAATCTATCCACAGAGCAAACTTTTTACCATAAAAATCCTTTTCATTTACCGACCATCGGGAGGAACCGCTGAAACGTTTCTTTACCGACTCCCATAGGTCTGAAGGTACCATTCCCTTAGAGTAGAAACGGTTTGGTACGCCATTAACATCGATATTGATTGAGGTTATACCTGGATTGAAAAAAAATTCAGAGTTACGTGCTCCTTCACCATATGGTAATGTAAACAAACATAATATCCCAGTAATTGACCTTCTAGGTAGATTAATATGCTGGTTTATAACGCTGTCTGTAGGTCTGGATATGATGAAAGTTTTGTGTAGGGTGACATTTTCATAAAAGAACCCCTTTCCAACCTGATAGGCTGCCTGTGCCTCGCGAGCTAAGTATTCGCTTGATATACAAGAATATTCCAACTCAAGGTTTGTGATTTTGTAAGTTGGGGTCTTTGTCTTGTCAGAATAAACAACAATATCGTTAACTGGAGCCAGTGTAATCTCAAATATTAATTGATGATCTAATGCCTTTGGGTAGAAAACTCCATGATCGTTGAGAATAGGATGGTTTAGTGGGATATGGTAATTGGTGTTGTGTACTACTGCAAGAGTTACTTCTTTTGCATCTGTGTCTACCTTATCACCCGCATTTGTCCGTAGCTTCCTCATGTTTTCAGAAGAAATACCTTGTTTTAATCTATCCTCCCGTTCTTCCTCTGTTAAGAATAAGTCATGGTAGGTTTGAAATAGATCGTATCTTTGAGTATCCTGTAGTGTTTCACCTCCAAAAAGAACCTTGAGTCTGGATACAAGGTTACTACCTACATTATTCACCAATGTGTTATCTTCATGCCCCTCAACAGTCAAGTTCAATACTAGAGATACACTTCCTGGCACAATCACTAAATTTTCAGAAAGTTTAGGAATATTTATATATAGTGTTTCTCCCGGATTAGCCGATGATGGGTTTAGAGTAACTCTATGCAATGTTGATTCCGATTTCAAACCGAGCGGCTCTCTTGGAATCCTGTTTGGGTTAATTTTTTCAGATATGTTTGTCATTTTTATTTTAAGGAAGTGTGGGGTAATCTTTAAATGAGTTCCACCTTATCAAAAATATATTATTCAACTGATGGTTATTGGAAAGGATATTCTGCAATACCTAAATTAGCCGAGAAAGCAAAAGTTAGTGAAGATGTGGCTAAACAATGGCTTAAGAAACAAGCAATATGGCAAATATATCTACCATCTCCAAAATATATCCCTAGACCGCACTGGACCGTGGATAAACCTAATCAGATTCACCAAGCGGATTTATTATTTTTACCGCATGATAGAGTTGGAAGAAAAACATATCGATATGCATTGGTTGTTGTTGATGTTGCCTCAAGATACAAAGATGCTGAACCATTAACCTCAAAAGAAAGTCGAGAAATTTCAAATTCTTTTGAAAAAATATATTCCAGAAAGTTAAAATATCCCAAAACATTAATGGTTGATCCTGGAAAAGAATTTATGGGTGAGGTTACAAAACTTATGAATTACCATAATGTAAAAATCCAAAGAAGTGAAGCTGGAAACCATAGAGCCCAAGCGTTTGTGGAAAGAGCAAATAAAATATTAGGTGAAAGATTATTTAGTCATCAATATGCACAAGAAATGATTAGTGATGAAAGATCAAGAGTATGGGTGAAACGATTACCGCATATTTTGAAAACTTTGAATAATACACCAACAAGAATAACCGGTAAAGAACCCGATAAAGCTATAAAACTGAAATAGTTGGATATTGAACCTAAAAAATATAATAGGGTTGTTGGTCTTGATGAAGTTAGACTACCATCTTATGCTAAAGTTAGATACTTGCTTTCTCCTGGGGAACTTGAGGGTGGCGAAAAAAGGCGGGCTACAGATCCTATTTGGTAATTTTCTTCATTTATATCTTCATCATTTAGTTTTGAGAAAAATGCATCCTTTGGTGGAAGTTGGGTTTCATTTAGTTTATCAAAGCTGTCAATATAATCATATGGATATACACCCTTTCTTAACGCTAGCTTTAATTCATCACCTTTAAAATACTTTTTAACTTCATTTAGGTATTTATCTGATGGTGAAAGACATTTACTTTCAGCTAAATTACAATTCTTACATCGGCCACATTTACCAATACCTTCATACTTAATTATCTTACCATCTTCAATGTATTTCTTTATACAATCTCCTGGTTTACACGCGTCGCACTTTCCACATTTTGTAAGATTATCAACTAGGCCATCAAGACTGGTTAACATAAATTTGAATGAATCTATAAATCTCATTTCTCTCTTAACTATCTTTTTCTCACCACTTTTATCTATATATTCATCAACTACAATCTTTTTTGAGAAAGAAATATACCTTTCCTCATTTTGTGCTATGGGGGTTATTTCACCTTCTGTTTTCCCAAGATTCTTAATAAACAAATGTGAATCATATCCGGATAGATTATGAAATACTATAGGTATGAACTTTGGAATCTTGAAATTCAAGTTACAATCTTCATGAGCTGCTCCTCTATACTTTCCTGTAAGGTGACAGTGATCTAATACCTTATCTTTTCCTAATTCACACTCACATATATGACATTTCTTAGCATTTTCATAGTCTTTTTTATCTATTTCAGACATATTACTCCTTTTATAGTAATAGAACTTTTTGTTTCTTGGTTTTATTATTTCATTATAAATTCTTCTAATATCTCTCTCTAAATATTCTACAAATATCTGTGCTACATCATCATCTGGAGATTTTGCAGTATATCTTACAAGTTTTTCAAAGTTTGGTGGTAATATATTCTCATCAAAACACTTTATATAATAACAGAATCCAGATGGTTTATGTTTCTGATACTTTTGAGTAAAGCTTTTACTATTATCTAGGCAACTTATATCTATATCAATTTTCTCTGGATAGCACTCAAAGTCGGCATATACTAAAAATGGCACTCGCATTTTATTTTTATAATTAACGAATTTAATAAATAAAGGATTTCCATTTTTATCTTTTGGCATATCAATCCTAACTGCTTTGTTTTTGTTGCAGTATTCGGTATGTTTTTCTAATGAATCTATTTCTCGAAATGAGTTAAAACATCTGATACAAAAGTGTCTTTTACATTTATGTTTACTAACTTGAGCTGATAAAAGTCTACTTAAACTCTTTACCAAACAGTAATGATTATTTTCATCATTTGATATCATAATTAAATTTATCACATTATCTCCTAATTGATTATCACTTATTCTTAAAGGAAATACATAATCATTTTCATATCCTAAGACATTAATATAGTAGGGGTTTTGCCTTTCAAACTTATCAATATCTTTTAATGAAACTGGGAACTCTATTCCTGTCCAGTTGAAGTTCTTTGAGTTTTCTCTTAATTCATTATTTACTCTTTGCGGATTTTTATCTCTTGGAAATACAGCTTCAGTTACTGCCCACTTTAAACATTCTTTATCATTAAAATTCTGGTGGTTAATAATTGCCTTTTTAGCTGCTAATTTTGATGGAGTTATAATATATGAACTTCCCTTAAGCGGTTTGTATGGTGTTATTCTAATATCAAGGCATATTATATTGCTAAATTTCCATTTATAACCATTATTTAAATATTTTTCATACTCCTTTAGTATGTGATTTGTCATAGTATCATACAATTTGGCTATATCATCTGAATCAGTAATTATTTCTGTAAGTGAATGAAAGAATTTTCTAACCTCTTCTTCAATACGATTTGTATCTGGAGACTCTTTTATTAACTTAGTTGTTAATATAAATTTTATTTTTATTGGTTTCTTTTTATTATTAATTAAATCCACAACTTTTTCTTTTATTTTATTTAGGTAAGTTTTAGGATCATACCCTTTTCTTCCATTTATCCTATATACTTTCAAATATCTATTCAATGCTGTCTCTAGTTCTTTTATAATGAATTCTTCTTCTTTTTTTTCATTCAATTCATCTCTCACACTATCAGATATATTTACCCGTCTTTTTGGTTTTTGTTGTTTATTATTAGTAAGTTTTAATACATTTTCATTGGTTAATTCTGCAAGCTTTTTTGAAAACTCATCTTTATCCATCACCTTAAATGAATAATTTCCCCAATTAAAAGTTTTGTTTGATGGCTTTTGTGGTTTTATAAAATTAGGTGCTAGTTTTCTAGAGGTGGGTTTTGTTTTTAGTTTTTCACCCTCCTTTTCATAATTTCTTTCGTAGATTTTTTCACTTTGATATTTTCTTTGCCCCTTAATAGATTTTGCATTATTCTTAATTTTTTCCCATTCTTCATCTTTTGATTCTAGTGTTTGTGTATCATTTTGTACATTATTTCTAGGAATTGGAATTGGTGTATTTGGTTGGTTTGCTGGACGCACTGGCGTATTAATTAACGATTGAACAATTTCTGTAATATTATTTATGATTTCTGTAATATTATCTTTGACTTCAGGAATATTCCACAACGTTTCAATAAGTGGTTCTTTATTTATTCGATACCATTTTTCAATATTATACCATTTAGCTAGAGGTCTCAATTGTGTCATTAATAATCCGCGTAGTTGCTCCATTTTAATAGTTTATTTCAAATCTTTAGATCATAATTTCAAATATTTTTTTTCGCACTTTATAAATCCTTGGTTAATTTTCTGATTAATCTTTGTTTAATATTTTACCCAATTTTGACAAAAAATTTATTGTGTGTTTTACCCAAATTTGGCAGAAAATTTATTGTGTGCCAAAATCCCCCATATTCTACTCTCTACTTTGATCACCAAAAATGTAAATTCTCTTTGCCCGCGTCATTATTACGTCAACAGCTCGTGCTAGTTCTGTGTTTCTATCGAGTTATAGAAAGATGAATTCTAACCAATCAACGCGCTTATTTTCTTAGGACTGTTTTCTAACAGTAATTGCTGCTGTTGGTCCCATGTAGTGTACGTTTGTTCTTAGTCGTGTCCTTGTTTTTTGGGTTCTTTTTCGGGTTCTTTGATCTTCCCTTATAAGACTATATCTGTCAAGTACCTGGTGAGAAGATCTAGAATCTCCTTATCTGTCATTCAGACGACAAAAAAGTGGTGATACCCTCTAGATATTTGTATGTTGTAAGTCGTTTTCAGGGATACTTTTACTAAGTGGTTATTTTCATCGGTTTCTGGTGCTTTGTCCCGTTCGAGTCATCTTGTTTTTAAAGAAGCCCAGTCAACCTCTCAGATTAAGACCTTTATGGGCCGCTTGTATACGGCTCGATTTAACAAATCAAATGTGGTTTAGCGTTGTCCGTACTCTTATTGACAACGAGTATGCGTCATCACAGTGGTCAAAATGTTGTGGACTCACTAGGCACAGCCGAGTGAGTACGCAACATTTTGACCACTGTGATGACGCGTACTTGTTGTCGATAAGAGTACAGACAAGGCTAGACCATATTCGATTTGTTTTTTTACCACAATAGCAACGTTTTTTTTTTCAGAGCGTGACCAAGATCTTGACACACAAAAAAGAGCAAGTGTTGTCTATAACTTTCTCGCAATCTAATTAGTTTATTCCCCAAAATGAGCGTTTCCGATTGCGTATTGCTTTGCGTGACACATTGACGCGGGCAGCGTTGTCTAGACTCTTATCGACAACGGCAAATTAACTAATCAGATTGCGAGATTAGTAGCAATTGTGGTAAAAATTCAGTTCTGCGCATGAGAAACAAAGAGAGTTGTCTCAATAAGGATGATGTAAACCTCATTGAAACAGCTGTCTTAAATGAATATGAACTGCTTTAACTTAAACTTTCAGTCTCTTTTATACCACACCAAAATGTGTGGTCAGTGCCTGTGCACTCAAAATGCAATAGTTTCACCAAATTAATCACCAGCTGGTCAGTTATACAGTAAACACTTTCAAATGAAATCGCAGCTTAGTTACTCACCGTCCAAATAGTCACCCCTATGAGTTCCTACCAGCCTGGATTTGACATTTTAGGTCTCTGAGGACTGCTGAGAACCCATTCAATTGAAGCGTTTTTGTTTTTGATGTGGTTACTGATGTAGGATTGCATTATGTTTTTCCAGTGATAGAACAGGAGCAACAGCCGCTTTACTGATATTTAATGGTGCCTCCAAAGATGATAACTCAAATGATTGCAGTACTACTCCTCTTCACCTCGCTATAAAGGAATACAACAGCAAGACTGCAGAGGTGCTCATCAGTAATGGTTGTGACATCAACCTTGCGGTAAGTCACAATTGACCTAAATGGCTATTGAACTGCTCTAACCTTTGTAAAACCGAAACAAAATAATAAACCTACCCAAATCCAGTCCTCCGTGCCACTGGAAAAAGGTCTTCTTTAGTTAAGAAAGTGAGATATTGTACATGCAACCGCCTTTCTCACTATAAAGTCTTCACGCACGGGTTGTGTTCTGTGATTGTCACTTCCCCTGATTCAAAACCGAGCAAATGACCTGCGGCAATAGGCGAGTGGCAAAGCAACAGGCAGAGACGACTGGCGGTTGTATTCTCATAGCGACCACTTCACGTAAGCAACCACGCTGTAAATGATCACTTTGTTTCTCAGTCAAATACTGTTTCAGAAACTCTCTCGTAAGCGTGCTACCATTACTCACATTTCTTAAGCGACCGCAGCAATTCTTAACTCGTGAATGCGAAGCAATGGACAAATTATAAAGAAATAGGAAGAAATCCCACTTCCGTCACTTAGTCCCTCGATCGATGTTAAGGTTTTGGGAGTCCGCTGATCGGAAATGTGACCGCAGACTCGCAGAATTCCGGAATTACCGATTTCACGTGGAGAAACGATGGAGAAATGTTGTTTTGTAACCGAAGTTGTTCTAGAGCACCACTTCGGAAACGACGGGTTTTTTGTGGCGATGGTTTTTATTCTGGAGGGATCTGTTAAATGTCCGGCATTTCTTTTACCTTGGGAAGTACTCTCGCTGGTTTGGCGTCGTAAACTGCTCGGCGAGTGGACTTCCATCTTGTCTTGTAAGAAAGTCTTCACAAATCCACGTGAAATACGAACAAATCTACGCTAAGTACAAACAAATGCACTCCTAATACTGTGTGAATACGAAGAGTTTCCAGGCATGACCAATGTAACTCCAATTATGAACAAATATTCGCCAAGTGTAAAGAAATGCGAATGGCTAAAGAAGAACAAATGAACTCCAAAGGTATACAAATCTGCGGCAAATCAAAACAAATCTACAGTGAGCGGGAAAAAAATCTGTGGCGAACGCGAGCAGACATATGAGAGCAATTCTGTGTATGAACAGCTTGCAACAAACAGAAATGAATGTACCGACCGGGGATCACCATGTAACACACCAACTGATGATTTAACAAGCGCTGATTAGTTGCATTGAAATGAAATGAAGTGTGGCAGATCAAGGGTAAGGTATGTTTCTACCTTGCAATCCAGAGAAAGACGTTAAAGGGAACGTTCCAGAATTCCCTACATGAAAATAATCAAACTATTTAGAAAGACAAAAATAATTCGAGATGCTGCCAAATCATATCTGACGAAGTGTGTTCCAAATTCATCGAAGCTTACGTTTATGCAGCTCGAGTACAATCGTTTGCATTTCATGGAAAGCAGGTGCGGAAGACGAAAGGTTGTTTTCTCAAAACATTACTTCACACAGAAATCGCATGCGTCTTTTGCGACTGAGAACGTCCAAGCATGAGAATTCACCGTTGTTTTGCATGTATGTAGTGGAAGATTGTTAAAGCAATTAAAACACTGTAGGCTTAAAACCTATGATGTGTCTTGTAGACTAGTTGGTGATGTGGAAGAGAACCCTGGGTCATCAGATCATTGCAATGCAGATACCAGTTCACTTTCAGTACTAGAAACCAGGATGTGGGAATGACATAGAACTGTACTTGATGTAGGAAGATGTGGTGCTTGCTTTTTTTCGAGCTGTATCACATCAACTCTTTGGCAATCCCCATAATCGATTACATGTGTGTAGCTATGGTGTTCATTATTTGCTGCATGACCCTGAACAGTTCATAGAAAGCAACACTGACTACTCTTATCAGGGATATTTATTAAGTAATATGTCATGTCAGAGAACATGGGCTGATGCAGTCATAATTCAAGTAGTGGCCATTTTCTTTAATTTATTAATACAATTTGCAAAATCAAGTGAAACGTTTTCTCCCATTACTATTGTTCAAGCAGTGAATATGATGAGTACACAAAGGTGAAACTCATTATGCTTCTACAGTAGAAAAACAAAGTTCTTCAGCAGCGAACTCCACGGCAAAGCATTACGGAACAGTGGCATTATCGACCTACCCCGAGCCAAAACCCTATCAGGAAGAAGAACATTCAAATATGCTGGGGCAAGTGACTGGAACTCGCTACCTACAGAACTAAGAAAATCAACTTAACTATCTTCTTTTAAACTACAACTCTTTAAACATCTGAAAGAAACTGACATTAAGAATCATAAATGCTCAGTCTAATTTTTTATACCAATTGCATGTTGATTTATTTTAAAAGTAGATTTTAGGTAAATTATGTATTGAAATTTTAATTTAGATTTTATTACTGGACGTCTTGTTAAGACCAGCATTTTTATAAATGCTGATAGATTTTACTCCAGGATAAATAAAGCTTTTATTATTATTATTAGTAGTAGTAGTAGTAGTATTTGCTGGTACGAAATGCACCCAAACTTTTGTTGGAGACAAACCAATTGACAAGAATGAAAAACACAGAGCTTACATGAAAGAATACATGAAAAAGAGAAGAGCTGATCCAGAATTTAAGAAAAGAGAGAACGAAGCTCTGTTGTTAAGAAGACACAAGAGCAGCAACAATTCTCGATAGAAAATGAATAGGGCTGCCAGAAAAAGAAAAAAGGCCAACCCATAACATGTAAGGGAAATTGACAAACAGTCTTTTAGAAAACGGAATGCTGAAAATCCAGACCTGACGAAAAAAATTCATTAGCAAAGTAAGAGAAAACGCAAAGTAGAGAAGCCAGAACACATAAGGGAAATTGCCAAAAAATCATTCAGAAAACGAAAAGCAGACAACCCACAACACCTTTTCAGGATTGTTGCGTGCACTTTAACATTCATTCTCAATACTGACGACCTATATTGAAACTGCTGTCTAAATATTGCGAAACACTGCATTGGATCGCTCAAAAACCTGTGTACATGTCTTATCTTCTCATTCTTCAACTATAAGCCCTACCAATTGAAAACCCCTAAACATTCTTTATGAACTTATCTTCACCTACATCCACAATCTTAACCACGGCTTCTCTATCTCACCATTCACGAGTTGCCTCACAGCAGGCTTTGATTTAGACCCGAAATTTGACATTCTTTTGTTTTCCGTTGCTGGTAAGCAACCACCCAGCCAAGCGCCAAGATGTCCTAGCGACAACAAACTCGTCGTTCTGGGGGACTTCAGTGGAAGAGAGGGTAATGACTGCCACAGTTGAAAAGGAATAATCGATTGACAAGGGCTTTCAAAACCCAACAGCAACAGCCTTCTTCTGTTTGAGTAAACGAGCGGAGCACAACCTGTGCATTATCAATACTGCGTTAATACTCCCAGCTAAGTACACCTCCACATGGTTACATTCAAGATCTAAACATTGGCAGTGAGATCTTAAGGATGTCAGAATCACACGTGCCATGAGAGGTGCAGGATGCTGGAGCGACCATCGAACTGGTGCGATCAGCACTCAACATCCACTTAGTCTCACCACAGAGAAGGAAGCCACAATCAATCAGACCTTTTATCATCAGCAAGCTAAGTCCTCGGCATTCCGGCTGAGCAATTCAAAATATCAATGGACTGAATCACGGCTCCTCTAACAGGGAACTGTACTGAAAAATGGTCTAAGTTTAAGCAAACTTTCACAGAAATAGCTACTTCCGTATTGAGGCCATAGCCCACGACCCATCAACATTGGTTTGGTTAAAATGATGACAACAAAGCATATGCAGAATGGCAAATTGACCCAACCTCTGAGTATAAGAAAGCCAAATTCAAAGAAGTGCAGAAACAAACTCAGACGGTGCTCAGAGATATTCGGGACAAATCGTGGGAAAAGAGGCTGAAGATGTCCAAAACCACGCCGACTGTCGTGACAGACAAAGAGGCACCGAAAGACGTCTTTCGGTGCCTCTTCTATTGCCAGTCGATTGGCACGTCAAAATCTGGGTGTTCTCTACAACTCTCCTCTGCAGGAAGACCTTCATAATAAAGGCCGTTTTAATAGACTTAACCAAGGTATTTGATACGACACTGCATGAAAAACCTTTTGACAATCCTAAGAGGCTCTGGCTACCCAGAAAAAAATCGTCAGCTCTTCCATGATGGAATGACAGGCCAAGATTTATGTAATGGCGTAAAAGAAGGCTGTGTTTTGTTACCTGTCTTATTTAACATATTTTTTACCAGCATGTTAAACGTTAGCCCATGACAGTCAAGCAACGGAAGAAGGCATCTACATAAAGTATCGCTTAGCTGGATGCCTCTTTGACACGTGATAGCTTAATGCAACAACAAGTGCCACAATCAACTTCCCGAGGGTTCTCTCTTTGCCCATGAGCGTGTGCTCGTCGCACATCGCAACTGTAAACTCCAGAAAATGATATATTGAAAATCTACAATGCTGTCATGCGGCCATCTCCCCTCTATGGCCATGCAACCTGGACTCTGTACCTTCGTAACATTGGAAAACTAGAGAACTTTGGTATGCGATTCTTCCGCTCCATACGTGGGGATACGCTGGCAAAACTTTGTCACCAACATTGAAGTCCTCTAATGTGCAAGCCCCGCAAGCATTGAAGCAGCTTTCATGAAAGCCCAACTCCGATAAGTGGGTCACATGATCAGAATGGCGGACCATCAATTATCAAGGCAACTTTTGTATGGAGAGCTACAAGACGGAAAAATAAGTCAGTAAAGACCAATGCTGCTGTAGAAAGGCAATTTGAAGGCAAATGTAAAGTGGTGTGACAGCCTCAAATTTATTGAAACCATGGCCTGTGAATGCACATTATAAAGAGCAGCTAAGCACAAAGCCTGATGGACTTTGGAGGAAATGAGCGCCAGAAACTCACAACCCCGAGCATAAGCAATTGCAATAGTTTTAGTACTAGCAATAGCATCAGCATCAGTATCGGTATCAGCGTCGTCAGCATAACCAGCACTAGCATCGGCATTACCAGCATCATTAGCATTAGGGTCAGAATTAGTTTTGGTACTTGCATTGGTATTGGCAGTGGCATTAGCAATGGGAATTGGCATTGTAGTAGCAGTAGTGTTGGAAACAAATAAATTTGTCTGGTTGTACAAAAATAATTATTATCTTACGATGCTTTTTTCGGATTAGGAGATAGATGGATCTACGGCCCTGGCCTTGACCTTTCGCTTCGAAAACGTTGACGTGTTGCGATCCCTCTTAGAAAGAGATGATTTGGTCCGCGATTTAGCCACCTGCAGACCGTTTTACTCGGCTATTACAGAAAGCGATTGCCCGTAAGTATAAAATTGTACCTTCCGTAGCCAAATCCCTTTGAATTGGTTCTTCGGGTGTTGGGAATCTATAAATCTGTTGCATGAAAATATTAAAATAGAGTCCCAGTAAATCCAAGTCATTAGAACACCAACAGTGGAGTACAGCTAATTATGACATATACGCTGGGTAGGAAGCGACGTGAGTTTAAAATTCCGGATCGTTTGTTGTTATCGATCACAAGTCGCCCTCTATGCTATAAGTCGCATGTGTAAGGACATGCACAAGGTGGGAAGTCCACATTCGTGCTGCATAGTGCCTCTACGTTTCTCTATATACAGCACCGAAGAACACGCCTTTTTGTGTCTAATTACCCGTGGCTGTGCTGCCATGAAGGCTTTTTTTTTGTATGTAGAGACTTTTACATTTGCCTTGTTTCATTTTCAAATGAAAGAAGTATTAATAGTTCGTTGACAAGTCTATTACTAAGGAACTCTTCTTGTTCAAATGTATGCTAGCTCAAAATGTTTACAAGAATTTGCATGCATTATTGTACCACCGCTGCCACTACGATCTTCATTTAGGGGTCTTCTGAAGTTTCCTCGGTCCAGTTCTAAGTATGGCGACAGACCATTTGCCGGCCATGCACCAGCACTTTAAAATATCCTACCTGATCATTTTAGACTTGCAGCTGACTTCTGTTCCTTTAAGCATGATCTTAAGACTTCGTGAATCCTTTGTATTAGCCTTTTTATCATCTCTTGCTTCAAGATGTGGACTTGATTTTTGTTTTATTTATTTTTATTTCTAGTATTCAAATTGCTTTTTCATTTAGTGCGGATTTCAGTAAACGTGATGTACAGCGCCTTAGAACTTAAGGATCATGTGCGCTATATTACGTCTATTATTATTATTATTATTATTGAATATTGTTATTGAAAAGTTCTCTTAATTTTGCATTGTTTTTTTTTTTTCTAGCGCAACCGTGAAGGAAATAATTGAAAGGTACCCTGAAATTGCATCTGAAAAGCTAGAAGAAGATATGACACCGCTACACTTCGCTGCCCTCTATAATAACGCTGAACTCGCTCAGTTTCTCTTGGATAAGGTAACCTTAACCATAGGAAACAATTTTTTTATGCTATAGTATAGTTAATCTAAAGAAATGCAAGTTGCAAAAGTGCTACGTTCTGGGTGCAATATCAAAGTACAATTAATATGCAGAACGAGTAGAAGGGTACAACGAATCATTATTATTTTATAAGTACTGAGATTTATCCACAGAGATGACAGTGATGAAAAAATCGTTCTGTTTTTAATCGCAGCCAATAAGCGACACGAACCATGAAATTTCACTAGTGCAAAATCATCATTCGCCGCGTCTGATTGGACGAACGATGTTTTTCACTAGTGAAGAGTGATCGTACGGCAAGCCACGTCATCCTTGGCGCAAAAACTGGCAAGCCGCCTTTTTACCTCATGGTATGTACAACATACCATGAGGTATAGTTATGGTTGGATATGTCACTCCATTCCCGTTAGACAATTAATGTATGCATTAAATCCGCATTAACGTGTATTAAACGCTTTTCCCCCTGTCTCCCGTACTAGGTTTTGTTTTGTCCGCCAAGTCATGCTATTGTTTTATGCTCATATATGTGGGGGGAGGGGGTGGGACAAAGGCGGCAATACTGTTTACAAAATGGCGCCTATTGTGTCGAGCCCGACGCGTAAATTGTGAAGGCGCGTTTTCGTTCCTTTAGTTCCATCGTTGATCAAAATACACTTTTGAAGACCTCAGGAAGGAACAGGAAATGTGCTCAAGAATTCTTGAGAGGAAAGAAATTAGTTTTTAAGTCTTAAAAGTGACGATGTCTCAAGATACATTTGGACGACGAGGAATCGATCAGCCGTAGCAAGAGTGCAAGAAACGAAGTATTTAGAATGAACGCTTTATGGTCTGCGGAAAAAGGTGAGCTGTTCAACTATTATTGTATGGTATTATGAATTTTGTAAAAAAAAACTCGTAGGACGTATGATTTAAGTGAGGTTTTAATATTTCGGAGTTCGCTCGGAAGCTGTTCGCAAAATGTCACATGACAAAGCACATGGTTTCAAGTGCTCTCGCTCGAGATTTTGTATTGAGTTCAGTCTTAGTACGGTTATCTTTGATCTGCCTGTGTGTTGAAGTGTCAGAGCTATGGACGTAGTTTGCACAGAAAACGCTTATGATAAGTCTCTGATATGTTCAGGGACAGAAGCATTGTCGAACCCCTCAACTGGGTGGGGTAATTTGCAAGGCCAGGAGACGAACAGCTTCAATGAAGCTTTCGTCGAGTTCCCCTCTCGCTGGGACTTAAATGTCACAACTGTGGAAAGCGAGACAGCTATAGAGATGCAACACAACTGCCAAACAAATGCTAAATACAATATACGCCAAATAACAAATACCATAACAAATACAAAATATCAAACAGTTAACAAATGCCAAACAGATGATCCGTTACTTGAAAACCACCAGAAATACACGGAGAAAGAACTGAAAGTCCAGAATACCAAGGAGCAAATGATTATCGAAGGTAATCCTACAATACCCAAGCAGTTAGTAAATGCATTTATTGAAGAGAAACGTGAAAATCAAAATAAAATACGAGTTCAGTTGTCAAGCAATTGTCAGTACAGAAATGCAGATAAGAATGTGAATTTACGGAGTTCTAGAGCTACCATTGTCTCCCATCCTCAGTTTAGAATGAGACGTGAAAGAGAGCCCTCCAGTATTTCTTACAATATGGTAACTAGACTTTGTAATGGGAAAAGGGCAAAAAAGTCAGTGAAATTATACATAAAGAAATATGTCCCCAAATCATCAAAGCTGAAGGCTATGTTGTGTGGATACCATCGCTATCATTTCTTAGAGCGCTATAGGAGTTCAAAGTTCATGTTTTTCTCAAAGAAATGTTTCATCAGACAAAGTTTAAGCTTATGTATTTTTCGAACAAGGACTCCAAAGCATAAAAAGTTGCCTTTGTTTTGTGTGATTGCTGAAGGTAATATTTTCAGAAAATTAAGGCGGCTCCAAATGAGAACTTACCATTTTGCGAGCAGAGTCATATCATTGAGTGGAGATGTGGAGTCAAATCCTGGTCCTGCAAATGAGTATTGCAGCTCAGTACCTTTTATATCAGCCACAAATTCTGTTTGTTTATTAGAATTCAGATTGTCTCAGTTAGGCAGAACTGCACTTGATGTTGGAGGAGGTGGTGATTGCTTTTTTAGAGCTGTATCACATCAACTCTATGGAAATGCTAATAGTCATTTCTATGTGCGCAGTGTTGGCATTCAGTATTTAGTGAATCACCCTGAACAATTTATAGAGAGTATCACTGAGCATTCTTGGCAAGGTTATTTAGAAAGAATGTCATGTCAAGGAACATGGGCTGATGCCATCATAATTCAAGCTGTTGCCAATTGTCTTAATTTATCAATTCATATTGCTGAATCAAATGCAACTTTTTCTCCAGTTACTGTCGTCGAACCAATAAATGTTACAAATTCTGTTAACATTTACATTGGACATCTAGATGAATTTCATTATGTTTCTACAGTAGAAAACAGAACAATGGAGATGAGAGACAACAGCAAACAAACAAAAAATGCAGATGAGAACAAACCAGTTGATGACAGTGAAAAACGTAAAGCTTACAAAAGACGATACATGAGAAAATACATGAAAGACAGCAGAGCTGATGATACGTTTAGAAAAAATGAGAATCAAAAACGAGTGCAAGGCATCAACATTAATGGCAAAACATCTAGGAACAAGAAACACCAGGCTGTTAAAAGACGAAAATTGAACCCAGAACATGTCAGAGAAATTGAGCGGCGCTCCTTCAGAAAGCGAAAAGCAGAGAACCTGCAGCATGTAAGGCAGATAAACAAACAGTCGGTAAGAAAGAGACGAAAGGCTGAGGCTCTGGCAAGTGTATCACAACTAACATATAGCAGTCATGAGTCGCAACCACAAGAAAACAAATATGATGCAATTTCTATCATAAATTTGTTTCACAAAAACATTGCAAGTGGCCCAGAATATGTATGCACCTGTTGTGACCAATTGTGGTTCAAGTGCTCTGTAGTCAAATGTGATGCAAACAAATATAAGGCATGTTCACCAGGCATTGTTGAGTCCTGTCTAACTGGTTTTAAAAGTGTCAATGACATTGAGTGGATCTGCATAACTTGCAATTCAACTCTAAAAAAAGGCAGGTTACCCAGCTGTTCTAAAGCCAATAAGATGGGTTTTCCTTATAAGCCTGATGTATTGAATTTGACATCACTAGAGGAGCGACTAATATCACCTCGTATACCTTTTATGCAAATCCGTGAACTACCTAGAGGTGGTCAATTGTCTATTCATGGAAGCATTGTCAATGTGCCAAGTGATGTAAATTCAACTGTTCACTGTCTCCCAAGGCCAATAGGTGAATCACAGACTATTCCAATAAAACTTAAAAGGCGACTTGGTTACAAGCATCACTATCAGTTTCAGAATGTCAGACCTAAGAGAGTATTAGATGCAGCCAAATATCTTGTAGACACTAGTGAATTATTTAAAACTGAAGGCATAAAAGTGCAAAATGCATGGGTAGATGACACAACTTCACAATCAAGCACCCATGAAGAGTGGAGGGAATTTGTTGAAAACCCTAACACATCTAGTGCTGATGTGGAAAGTAATGAAATTGTAACAAATAGTCAAAACAATATTTGCACTGCTGATGTTCATAATCCAGACAGAGAAAAAGCTAATGATGATGGTTGGTGTGAAGTTGACGAACGTCCTTCAGGAGTAACAGATACACTATTGCAGGAACCAGATATTACAGAAAATGGGGATAAAATTATTTCTTTTGCACCAGGAGAAGGAAACAAACCATTAGGAATATTCATGGATAAAGATTCTGAATATCTATCATTCCCTACATTATTCTGTGGAAACCGAAGACCTGACAACAATGAAAGAAAGGTCCCTGTAACATATAGTACAGTTGCCAAGTGGGAACTAAGGTGTCAGGATAGAAGAGTTGCAAAGTCTGTGCCAAACATTTTTTACAAGCTGAAAAAAACTACAAATCAAGCAAATTCAAGATAGTGCTTCAATTGCTCTCAGAAAATGTAAGACAAAGGGAAAGAACTACACAGCTGGTGACCTCAAATCAGAGAACTATCTTAATAAGCTTGTACATCTTGATGAAGGCTTCAGAGTTTTAAGGAATCTTAGATCTTCGCCACCGTATTTCGAAAAATGCAAGAAAGACTTGTTTGCTATGATTCGTCAACTTGGCAATCCTACATGGTTTTGCTCTTTCTCAGCTGCTGAGACAAGGTGGACTCATCTCCTTAAAACTTTAGGCAGAATTGTAGATAGGAAAGAATATACTGATGTGGAAATCAAACAAATGACATGGGAACAGAAATCAGATTTGATACAAAAGGATCCAGTCACATGTGCTAGAAACTTTGAGCACATGGTTCAGTTATTTGTTCGTGATGTATTAAAGAGCAGTGTAATGCCAATAGGAGAAATAGCTGATTATTTTTACAGAATTGAATTTCAACAAAGAGGAAGCCCACATATCCATGGTTTATTTTGGGTAAAGGAAGCCCCGCAATATGAAAAAAGTGCTAATGAAGACATTGTGAGCTTTGTTGATAAGTATGTTACTTGCCACAAACCAGACACTTCCAGTGAAATGGAAGAGCTTGTAAACTTACAGATACACAGGCATGCCAAGACATGCAGGAAGGCACGGCATAAGATATGTAGATTTAACTTTCCACTGCCTCCTATGCCAAAGACAGTGATTTTAACACCTCTTGACAACTCCTGCTTTGATGAAGAGAACAAGAAACAGATAAGAGAAAATACTGAAAAAGTAAAAGAAGTTCTTGACAACATGAAATATGGTGAAGATGTCAGTTTTGAAAATTTTCTCAACAAATTACAATTGACTGAAGAAAGTTATGTCTTAGCTATAAGACATACATTAAAGCGTGACACATTATTTTTGAAAAGGGCACCATCAGAAATAAGGATCAATAGTTACAACACTAATTTGCTAAAAGCTTGGCAAGCAAACATGGACATGCAATATGTACTAGATCCTTATGCATGTGCTACATACATACTGTCCTATATTACAAAAGGGCAGAGAGGTATGAGCAGACTTCTAGAAAAAGCCTCTGAAGAAGCTAAATCTGGCAACAAAGATATCACAAATAGAGTAAGGCAGATTGGAAACAAATTTCTAAATGCAGTTGAAATTAGTGCTCAAGAAGCTGTGTATCTTGTATTACAAATGCCATTGAGAAGATCCTCTCGAGATTTTCAATTTATCAGCACCTCACCTCCAGATGAAAGGGCATTCTTGTTAAAGAAATTAGATAAGCTCAAGGAGTTGCCTGACAACTCAACTGACATAGAATCTGACAATATCATTAAACGCTATCAAAGAAGACCAAAACAGTTAGAAAGGTTGTGCTTGGCTGACTTTGTTGCATGGTTTAACTGTGTTAAAGATAAGGAAGGTGATAGCAGTAGTGCTAGTAATATTAATACATTCAAAGACATTGATGGTTTTCTACCAGAAACTAATTTTGAAGACAACACTGATGATGACCCTGATAGTATTAATATCATTGAGTCTGAATGTGAACCAAATGAATACAAACTAAAAGGAGATATGAAACTAGTAAAAAGGAAAAAAACTAAAATAATCCGTTCTGTCCGGTACCAGAAAGAGAAAGACCCAGAAAACCACTATAGAGAGCAACTTATGCTCTACATCATGGCGAAACGAAAGCAGTGATTTGATTAAAGACTGTCATACTTACCAAGAGAGATTTGAACAGGTTAAGGATGAGATTCTCTGCAATAGGCGCCAATATGAATACCATTCAGAAGTACTTGATAAAGCAATGAACGATACGAATAATGTCGAATATGACAACTTTGATAATGTTGCTCCAAATGCAGAGCATCTAAATAAGCAGGACTGTGCAGTCAAGCAGAAACCTAGTGAATTATTTGGTTGCTTTGACCCTGGAAAAAACAAGCACCATAGGCAGTATGATTTGCTTGATGACATTGGCATTTTTCCAAGAAATAATGATGATGAAGAACTCCTTATGAAGTGCATGTCTAACAATGATTATTATGCACTTGTACGCTCTTTAAATGAAGAACAAAGACAGTTTTTTTATCATGTTCTACATTCAGTAAAAACTAAAGATGATCCTCTTAGATTGTTCTTAAGCGGAGGTGCTGGAGTTGGCAAAAGTACAGTTACCAATGCATTGTATGAAGCACTGATAAGATATCTGAACTCTATTGCAGGCGAAAATCCAGATCATGTCAAAGTTGTAAAAACAGCCCCCACTGGTAAAGCAGCATTCAACATAAAAGGTAACACATTACACTCTACTTTTACAATACCTGCCAATAGAGGTTTTGAATATTGTGCACTGGATAGTGACAGACTAAACACTATTAGAACCCGACTGAAGAAACTTAACGTTATATTTATTGATGAGATCTCTATGGTTGGAAGTGGTATGTTCAACTTTTTAAACTTAAGATTGCAACAAATAATGGGAACCAACGAGCCATTTGGTGGAATAAGTGTGATAACTGTTGGAGATCTTTTCCAGTTAAAACCAGTTTTTGATAAGTGGATATTTGAAAATTCTCAATATGGCTACAATGCTTTCGCAACTAACATTTGGACAGAATACTTCACCCTCTTTGAATTGACGGAAATAATGAGACAAAAAGAAGACAAGCAATTTGCTGAGCTACTTAATCGCTTGAGAGAGGGAAAACATTCTGATGATGATATAGCCATTTTAAAACAACGGCTCCTAAATGTAACATCAGAAAGTGATAATTATCCAATCAACACAACACATTTATTCACTACAAATGCATCAGTAGATGCCCACAATAATGCCCTCTATGCTCTATCTAGAAATGACAAAGCTCAAATTATGGCTGTGGACATTATAATTGGAGACATTTCAGATGATCTCAAGAAGCAAATAAAAAATAAAATCCCACATGATGCAACAAAGACAATGGGTCTATATTCACTAGTATCAGTAGCAACTGAGGCAAAATATGACCTAACAACTAATATTGATGTGACTGACGGTCTAACAAATGGTGCAGAGTGTATGGTAGAGAACATAGACTACAGAGTTGATAATTCAACCAGACCAAGTATTATTTGGGTATCATTTCCACATCTTGAAATAGGCAGAAACTGGTGCAAAGAACATGCACATTTGTACAACACAGGCATAAATAAAAACTGGACACCAATTTTAGAAGTTACAAAACAATTTCAAATTAATAAAAAAAATAAGGTACAAATTCTTCGGCGTCAATTTCCACTTAGGCCTGCTGCTGCCAAGACTATTCACCGTTGTCAAGGAGACACACTAGATGAAGCAGTTGTTGATTTTCCAACATCAACAAGAGAGCACATGCATTATGTCGGCCTGAGCCGAGTACGAAATAGTTCTTCATTACATGTTCTCAATTTGAATGAGAAAAAAATTAAGGTCAGTGAGAAAGTTAAGAATGAAATGAGTAGACTGAGAACAGAGACAAGCCTCAAGCCTTTAGCAGTCTTACAGGTAAACTTAGATTCACCCCAAACAAAAACAGTGTTGTTTCAAAATGTTAGATCTCTCCACTTACATATTCACGATGTTCAAACTGATTACAACATTAAAAGGGCTGATGTTAACATTTTTGTTGAAACAAAACTTTGCTTGTCAGATAGAGATGATACATATGAGCTACCTGGATTTACTCTTTACAGAAATGACTTCAATCAGTCTAACATCAGGACTTCCTATGGAACTGCTGTGTATATTAAAAATGACTTGAACTGTACTGAAATTCCATTCAGGCTTAATACTAATGATATAGAAATTACTGTAACAGTTCTTAACGATCCAGTTGCAAATTTTCACATTGTAGGTATCTACCGCTCCAAAATTATTAGAATTTCACACTTGATTGAAGCTCTTACTCATCTTCATAATTCAGTATTAGTCGAACCTACAATTCCTACTGTACTACTTGGGGATTTCAATGTTAACCTGATGCAGGACAGTACAGAACACAAAGCTCTTAAAGCATTTCTAATGACAAACAAAGGATACACGCAGTTGATTAATCAGTATACTACTGACTACCGCACACAAATAGATCACATTTATACAAACGTACCACACCTTGTGCAATCAGCAGGTACACTAGAATCTTACTACAGTGACCATAAGCCAATATTTGTGTCTTTGACAGCTTTGTAAATAATTTAATGTAAATGATGTGCTAAACAGCAGTTTATACCAACAAATGATTGTATCATATGGATACATACAACATATTTTAGAATTCTTCACCAGTAACAGAACTACAATCAATCACATTTATACAAATTTGAATGAATCAAGAGTTGAAACAGGTGTTCTAGAGACATACTTCTGTGACCATAAAGCTGTGTACATAGCAATAAAAAAAAAAATAATAAAAAAACATGGACTAATTTTCTTAGGCTGTACTGACTGTTAATATAAAGTAGCGTTTACAATTTAAAATCATGTTAAAAAAGAATAAGTGAATTCAATATTTAGTTAAATGTGAATTTTATTGTTAGACTTCTGGTCAGTAACTATCAGTGTCTACATAAATACATGTAAGAGTCCCTTTTAAACTCCTTGTGACCCTTTGGGTCACAAACTCTCCATTCTGCAACTGTACTTATTAGGTAAGCAGAAATGGTTGTTTCTTGTTCTGGTTCACTTACAGCTCTACAGAATATTCATGTTTGATGATAATGATTAATGTTGACATCCACTGTAAACAATTATTATGTATAAATATTAATCATAAAATAGTACCTCTTGTACAAATGATTGTCAAAACAATTAATTTTTTCTTATGGGTGATTATTAACATATTTTAGAAACTTACTGATTCCCACTTTTATTCTATTTTAGGAAAGAAATTTAAAACAGAAACTATACAAGGTACAGCACTGAAAGCATCCACTCACTGCCATATGATGTTCTACATGTACTTGCTTCAGAATTTTCATTGTGCGGTTTGTAAAGAGCCACAGTTTCATGTGATAGCACCCATAACATTGGAATTGGTTACAAGTTATTGGTCTGTGATTACAACAGGTGATCAATGTCACATTCCTCACTATTGTTTTCAGCCAATATATTCAAACAACGCACAGGAAGTACCATCTAGCAGTAACACTCTCCACTAAAAGGAAATCTGTGCTGAACATCTCCTGATTAATTACAATTACAGCTCATGGGTAACAGTTGTGCCTTGAATTCTGAATTCTGGTGCTTTTACTATGTTTGTATTTGTATATTGATGATTTTGTACTTTTGGAATTACTGGACGTATCTTGTATCAGACGTTGTACAGTCAGCATGGATCACTAATAAACTGTCAGATGTATCATAAAAAGAGGCAACCAAGATTCATTATTACACAGTTGTGGCATCTTTCCAAACTGTCTGGTACAGTTGCAAACCATATTCATATTTTTCACTCTATAAAATTACAGTAACAAACATTTTGTTAGAATTATACAAATAAACTGCAATCTTGTCACAAAAGCATCTCAATGTCTTTCATTATTTATTAAAAACCTTGCAATCCAGAAGTTCATGAAGAACACCATCATAAAACATGCCATTTGAAAAATGATAGTACAGTGGAACCCTGTTAATACGACCACCTTCACGCCATGAAATATTGGTCATATTAACACAGTCGTCATATTAACGTAGTTCTGTAAATAGGACAATTACTGAGTTTTTTTAGGCTAGAATAAAACAGTCCTGTTATCCAGTCAGATAACAAGGTGGTCATAAGGCTGCGCTCTACTGTAAAACAAGGAGATCTTTCATGCAGATGTAATTCAATTAGAACATAACTGAAAGATGTCCTTGTCTTATGATTAGATGACTGCATGAATGAATGTGAATTAAATTAACATGGCTTCCATTTTCGGCTCCCTGCAGTAACATCACCACCCATCTTACCCCTTTAGAACAAATAAAAACATGGCAACATACAATTTATTGTACTTTGCACAATAGTTTTAGTCTCTAAGTTGTTTTATATATCTTAAAATCACTCGGTTTTTTGCTGTAAATTTGTTTGAATTAGAAACTGAAATTAGAATTTGGGACCTTTGAGAAAAACATTCTCAGAGGTCTATCACATGATCTAAACTGACCAAGAAAAATCAACTCTTTGTAAAGTTTAAAAAACAAATTATGTTAAGTGATTTCAAAGCCAACCCACTTTTGTAAAAATATAAGAGCAAGGAAGAAAGGAGTCCATGACACAAGCGGCCTGGACCTCCTGAGAATCACGCTGAGTTAGATTTCGTAAGAAAAATTGTTCTTTTAAAAGAACTGTTTTTAGAACACTGCCTTCTCGGGACTGGCTTACGTACACACTTGAAAAAAAAAGCTTGAAATGTATTCCGCCTTATTCCGATTTGTTCTTTTTGGAGTCACGCTTTCAACGGACCGCATAGAAAACAGTCAGTCTAACTAGCCAATAATAAATCGAGAATTTCAACCAATCAGCGTTTGCAATTTTCGATCCGTCTTTTCAGTATAAAAGCCAAATTTTGCAACTTGTCAGTGTACTCTGAACTCGTGGAGTCGTTAACATGTCTGGCAAGGTGAGGACTAACAAGGACAAGAAGCAGACGGCTTCAAAAACAACACCCCGCTCAGTCCAAAAGCCCACATTCCAGACCGGAAAATCAGTTCAACAAAATTCAGAGCCCTCTCCAGACGTTGCTATTAATGCCAAACCAGCAAACAAATGCTTTCAAGAAAATCCAAATTCGTCTTCTCCAAACATTGCCGTTAATGCCAAACCAGCGAACAGATATGATACAAAGACTGCACCTATCATAGCTTACGTCCACAGCGTAAGCCCTCCCAAAAGAAACAGGCGCAATACCTTCGACTATGCAACCGTCAGCCTACAAACCTCCAGTGAAATAAAGCAGGAAGCCCTTTTATACTCATCGCACAAACGATCCCTCTTCGAGGAAAGTGAGAAGTGCCGTACACCAATAAAGCTCCAGAAGTACACGTATACTGACGATAAAAAGAAAATCATAATCAATGATATGACTCGTGTCTCGATTCCTAAACCGTCTGAGTATGCCTTTCAGTTTACCAACAGCGCAGCGTGCAGGTACGAAAGAGTGACAGTATCGCAAGCAATTGCCACTTGTGAAGAATGGGATGAGGTGGAAATGTTAGGAAAGATAATCAACCTTGGATTACCACATACTGTACAACGCAAAGGACAAAATATGTCAACCACTATTGACGTTTGCGAAGCTGTGTTAGCCGATACAACTGGATCTATTCGTCTTGACGTATGGGACACAAATATTCGACAGTTGAAACTGGGTCATATCTACCGCCTCAGTCCTGTGGGCATTCGTCTTTGGTCTGGACAGAAAAAGATTTCCACTACAATAAACACACGGGTCACAGTTGCGGAAGACGAATCCTTCAGTGAGATTGCTGTTGAAGATTGTGATGAGGCTCGTAAACTAGGCGAAGAAGTTATTGAGATTGACAACATTCACTCCATTGAGAAAGTGGAACATTTCAGCAAATGTGTCAATTGTACCAGAAAATTAGTACAAGTTACCTCGGAGAACATTGTACAATGTGATCGCTGTGGACACAGCATGCGACTGTCTCAGTGCGAACGGACCATTATGGCAAAGATTGTCGCTGCTCAAGAAGATGGCCAAACTGTTAGATTAATGATCAGGAAGGACATGTTGAACACAATCCTTGATGGTGATATTAATTCACTTGGAGAAGGTGAGATTACTAAAAAACTGCTCATGCTTCAAAATTTGAAACTGAAATACAATGTGCAATCACATATTGTTTCTGAAATTAACATTGAGCAGAATTTCGAGTAAAACTATGTTAACTATGTTTCACCACGGGGAAGAAAAGAAATCAACATTGTCAATTGTAGATGAACTAATTTAGTCAAGCTAATTGTGTAGTCTCACCTTGGAACCCGAAGAAAATAACATTGTCAGTTGTATTCACTATAATTATATCGATAGTTTGGTTTGTCAGGATTGAGTTGCGTAGTTCCACTTCAATGTGCGAAGACAGATTGTTTCTGAAATTAAGTTTTGGCAGATCAGGATTACAAGTATTTTAACGAAACTAAGTTTATAGTTTCACCTCGGGTGCGGAAAAACCTCCATTGTCAATTCAGTGTCAATTACGTTCACTGAAGCCGGTAGTTTTGTTATGAGTTGAGTTGCCTGGCTGTTCCAGTTCAATGTCCGATGACAAATTGTTTCTGAAATTAAGCTTAAGTGGAATTTAATGTAGAAGAACTAATTCGGTCAAGCTCAGTTTATACTTTGAACTTCGTACCGAAAAACTAACATTGTTAATTGTATTGACTGATGTCGCTACTTTTGTTATGAGAAGTTAAGTTGCCAAGCTCTTCCAGTTCGATATACAATGACAGATTGTTTCCGAACTTCACTTCTAGCAGAATTTCAAGTAGGAAGAGATGTACTGAAGTTAAGTTTCAAGAGTTTCTCCTCGAGTTGTTCATTTTCGTTTTAAATGTTTCTTTTCGTAGTTCAGGTTACCTTATAATAGTTATTAAATCTTGCAATGGAAGAAGTCATGTCAAGTAAAACTAGCAGCATGTTTATAATTCGCAATAAATGTTTCAGAAAGTTTATTCATGTCATCTCTGTAAACCGGGGAATACCCTCCTGCGCTCAACAATACCTTTATTACTCCATCCTGGATCGCCTTTTAAATGTAAAGCTGCCATGTAACGCAATGTTATTTAACACCAAAAGCAGGTTGAATCACTTTTATATTTATATGTTCAATTCACTTTACAGATTTTTTTTCTGGACCAAATGCTTATAAGAATAATCGAGTGAACAAGCCACTGACCCATCAAACCTGTTCTTTAATAATTTCAAATCATAATGCTAGAGAAAACAGTCATTTCCAGGTGTTTTGATAGTTTAGTATGGTGTAAAGAGAAACAACTAAGTATTTTTTACCACTCACTGTTCCGTGCACTGCATCACACATGATATGAACGCCAAGGACGCACTATGATACACATAGGACATGCTTTCGCTTGTTACCATATAGGTGACACTATGCACAGACTACAATTAATCCCCCCTTTCTCTCTCTGCGAGATGATTGTACTGATCAGTCACAAATAAGCGCACCCCTCAAAGAAATCCTGCATTTGAAACAAAGTTAATCAGTGTCGCTCCCGAATAAACGTCGCGGCTCCCTTGCGATGCTCATTCGACGAATAACGTACAATAAATCCTTGAATTTGCGCCCAGGCAGGTCGCTTACTTCAAATTTAGAAGAAGACTTGGGGCGCCTATTTAATTTTTCCCAAATCGTGGCCTGACATGATCATTTTTTTAATACATATGCTCGTTAACAACAAGAAGCTGTTTATCGACATAAAAAAGCTGATCCTAAAGTTTAAATCACATTACCGTTAGCACTTTAAAAAAATCAAACAATGTACCATTCTAATACTACGTGAAGAAAACTACACATCCTTTGTCTCATTAGTTGTCTACAAAATTGGGGGAGGAGAGGGGGTGCTTATCTTAAATTCTGTCCGATAGGAGGGCGGCTAAAAAACCAGTATTGAAAGGGGTAATGACATCAAAATTGAACTAGACGCTCTCGAGAGCGTTCACTCGGGCTACACTTGATAATACGGCTTCGAACAAACGTGAATGTCAGTTTACGCCTAAGTTTTGTATATATTGTATACTATATGGCTGGTTCCACGACCGCAAAAAACCTACCAAACTGTATATCGCACCGCAGTTCTTGTCGCGATCGTGTTTAAGCTGAGCGATTTTATCAGAAAGTTTTCTAAGGTTTTACAGAAAATTCAGTGATAATTGGGTTTGTTTACTAATCGAATTAATGTTGACCAATCAGCTTTCTTGGTTCCCACGGTAGAAAACAGTTGTCAAACTTGATGCCATTCATCTGATTCCAAGTCATCGAAGACGAAGAAGCGATATGTGGCAAAAAGAACAATATTACTCCCCAATCGGATATACTTTTCTTCCGATTTAGCCTTATTGGCCCTGTTCCCGCTAATGTCTTTCCACACGACCACGTAGAAAAAAAAACAGATCCAGAAAAGAGGCCCGAGGGAATTCGGGCTGACAAACATAGTCACCGAGTTAATAGCTTTGTTAGCCGTTTTGCGGTCATAATCAGCAAGAACTTTATTATAAACAAACAACAAGTTCAATAGATTTTAGAAACAGTCTATTGCAATCCTTTGTAACGTCAACCGTTTCACCTGCAAGCGCAATCAAACTTTGATCGTTATAGTCAGCATGCTTTGCGGCCAACCTGTTTTCCAGATTCTAAAATCCAGAAAACTACAAAATGGAAGTAATCCAGCTCTGATTTCCGATTTATAAATATAGAATATCTGTTTTTCAGACTATAGTTAACCCGATATTTGAAATCAGAAATCAGAAAACAGAAATCAGAATTCACAAATTAGAAACCACAAATCGTAGATCAGAAATCAGAAGTCCAAATTTCTAAAATTGAGAAATCAGAAATCTAAAACTGGATTTCAGGAATGCCACCTGTAATATCCAATTCCGTTATTCTCGGTTTATCTTAGTTTGCGATGTCAATATTGCAAAAATGAATTGCAAAACTCTTCAAAATTTCCCTACCATGGGTGAGTATAGATATGCGTTTACTTCCGGTGGTAACTTTTAGCCTGACCCCACCCCAACAAGTGAAATTATCTCTTCTCTAGGGAAGGAGGGGACATAATAATACACATTTCGCGCCAAAATCGCCACGTGAGGGCATTTCACACCAAAGGACAGCTTTTACATAATTTATTTGTGTGCAGTCGAACACTTCAACCAAAATGGACAACTGCGAGGTAAAGTTGAAGGCGAGTTGACTCGCCCCGTGGCTACGAAGAATGTTACTATCAGTGCTCTTGTGGCACTTTTCGAATCCATAACGCCCAAACATGCTGGCTACGTGGTCTTTCAGGCGCGTACGTTTTTTCAGATAAAAATAAATAGTTTCCTCAACTGACCTCAACTGGAACGTTTCGGCGTATATGAATTGGACGTTAGTCGAGTTAGCGAGATCAGAAACGCGAAGCGAAATTACAAATCCTCCTCCTTAACCCCTAAAGAAGCAATGGTACTCATCTTGTGGTTGTAAAGCAGCTAACAATAAAGCTATAAAGAACGTTCGATTTAATAATGTTTTCGAAAAGTTGCTGAAATATGCTTTCTGCCGTTCCTTTCGCTCCCTCCCCCACTAAGTTTATTTTTATCAGAAGTGCAAAATATTCACACCTCCCCCACTCAAAAGAGGGGTACCGGAAGTAAACGCGTATTTGTACCCACCCCCGGCAGGGAAATTTTAAAGAGTTTTCCGATTCATTTTTGCAATATTGACATCGCAAACTGAGATAAACCGAGAATAACGGAATTGGATATTACAGGTGGATGAGTGTACCACATGGCCACTGTAAATATTGATGCTATCATTCCAAAATTTTGCTCTAAATTTCCAAATCCCATTTGCAATTTTAGCTTTTATTTCGTTTTTCTAAAAGTTTTTAATTTGTTTTTCATAAATATTTTCTGGTCTTAAATTCTTCAATTAGGTTTTTTTTAAATTCGTGATCGACTTTCTGTGTGTTGCCTCAACGCTCGGTCTTTTCCTGCATTTCTGTTCATATGTTGTTAGCTTCCTGTATTTAGTCTTTTTCATTCCGTAAATATCTTGCCTCGTTTGAATTTTCGCATTTTGCATTCTGTAATTTTGTTGCCTCGATTTCATGTTCCTTGTTTTTTATATATTCCGTCTTTTGCGTTTGCCCCATGGGATAAGAATTTTTGGTAGAAACCTACATAGATTCGAGAAATTTGATTTGTGACGTCAGCGCCATCGTCAGCATAGTCTCTGAAAGAAAGGGACATACCAAAAATCTTTCCTTGGAGGGAAATTGCGCGCTTTTTGTGGGCTGCATCTTATCGCTAAATGAAGTTGCTTTATCTATGTTATCTCGGATTTGTTCTGTCGAATGTCCTTACTCTATTTCTGTATTTTTTTTTAAAAAAAGGTGCCTCGATTTAAAGTCTGGTGCAGTCATGGCTCAATGGTGGGAAAGGGTCACATGACCTAAAAAGGCGGGAAGATTGGGAGTTTCATTCCGAATCATCTGGCATTATGCGGATCTGGTTCGATTTGATTATGAAGGCCACCTCGTTGTAACTCTATGGAATCGAGACAACATAATTACCGTATAGTAAATACGTTGAATATCCTAAACATGGTGCGTAAATAATCAATGATCATAGAATCGAGGCAACATAATTCCAGAATGGGGAATGCAGAATTTAAATACCGTAAATGAAAGAAGGAACATAAAATCAAGACAACATAATTCCAAAATGCAGAATGCAAATGTCGTAAATAAAACTTAGAATCATGAAATCAAGGCAGCATAATTCCATGATTCAGAATGCACATACCGTAAAAAGAAAAAGGAACATAGAATCGAGGCAATATAATTCCAGAATAGGGGATGCAGAATTCAATAACCGTAAATGAAACAAGGAGCATGGAATCGAGGCAACATAATTCCAAAATGAGGAATGCCACATGTTGTAAATAAAAGTAGAATCATGAAACGAGGCAAAATAATTCCTGAATGCAGAATGCAGAGACGGTAAATGGACAACCAGCATAGAATCAAGGCACCATAACTCTAGAATGCTAAATACTATAAACAAAAAAACAAATGGAATAAAAGCATACAAGGAATGGCCATGTGTGACACTTATTCAGGTGGCATTTCGGAAATCCAGTTTTAGATTTCTGATTTCTCAATCTTAAATTTCGCGTTTTCAGAAATTTCGATTTCTGATTTCTGATTTACGATTTCTGGTTTCTGATTTGTGAATTCTGGTTTCAGAATTCTGATTTCTGTTTTCTGATTTCTGATTTCAAATATCGAGTTAACTATAGTCTGAAAATCAGATATTCTAAATTTATTAATCGGAAGTCAGAGCTGAATTACTTCCATTTTGTAGTTTTCTGGATTTTAGAATCTTGAAAACAGGTTGGCCGCAAAGCATCCTGACTCTTTCTTGATTAAATTATTTGAATGAGTTCTGAAATCTAAAATTCTCCTCATGTGTCACCGAATGCATTCATGAGTTTATTCATAGGAGCCTCTTATTAACTCCTTGTACACTTCTCTTATTGAACACAACTGACACTGCAAACTAAAATGGATTGACAAAACAGTTTCAAAAAATTGAGCCGTTTGCATACTAAGGGTTCTAAATTTTATTATTTCAGTTAATTTCTTTCGACAACTCCAGGCTGTAGAGGACAAGCATGTGCCAAAAAAAAAAAAAAAATGTGCAACCTTTAACAAATTGTCAATTTCGTGTTTTCATTCCGAATTCAACGGTGGTTCAATACTGACAGATGTCTGAATTTGGTGGAAGTGGTGGTATATGCCTTAAAGTTGTGGTCAACTGCGCAAGCTTGGAAACAATTTTGTTATCTTGCCAAGCTAATTGTCAGTTGAGGGGCAATTTTGGCAGGGTACGAAGTTTGTCTGGACAGACATTATTTTATAGTTGTGTTGTCTTATGGTTTTACGGCTATGCCAGTCCACTACAGTTTTACATGTATCATCATTACTTTTACATTATGTCTAATGATTCAGATTGCAATCATGAACACTGTTGTAGTGTGGATTTTTATATGCCCAACTGAGTGAAATTTACTTGTGTGAGATTGCTCCTTATCAATTTATCAGGACAGACCAACATGGACTAAGTAAAGTCCTCTGATTGAAATGCAACCAATCATCAGCTGTTCTGTGTGGGCTTGGGTACTCAATATGTGCAAATAAATATTTTCTCTGTTTATTAGTGTTTTTGTGTATTGTGTATGTTAGTAATTGTTATTATGACCAACATTGTACATTTTTTTACTTGGCAGATCTTTTACTACTCCTTTTTTAATATCACCAGTTTATCATATCATCCTCTTATTATAACAAACAAGGTTGAGTCAGGCTTGTGACGATGAGCATTCATTGCTTGTTCATTCTTGTGACCCTCTCTCCTCCATCAGGTTGAGTTAGGCTTGTGACGATGAGCATTCATTGCTTGTTCATTCTTGTGACCCTCTCTCTTCCATCGGAATGAGTTAAGCTTGTGATGATGAGCATTCATTGCTTGTTCATTCTTGTGACCCTCTCTCTTCCATCAGGTTGAGTTAGGCTTGTGACGATGAGCATTCACTGTTCGTTCATTCTTGTGACCCTCTCTCTTCCATCGGAATGAGTTAGGCTTGTGACGATGAGCATTCATTGCTTGTTCATTCTTGTGACCCTCTCTCTTCCATCGGAATGAGTTAGGCTTGTGACGATGAGCATTCACTGTTCGTTCATTCTTGTGACCCTCTCTCTTCCATCAGGTTGAGTTAGGCTTGTGACGATGAGCATTCATTGCTTGTTCATTCTTGTGACCCTCTCTCTTCCATCAGGTTGAGTTAGGCTTGTGACGATGAGCATTCATTGCTTGTTCATTCTTGTGACCCTCTCTCTTCCATCAGGTTGAGTTAGGCTTGTGACGATGAGCATTCACTGTTCGTTCATTCTTGTGACCCTCTCTCTTCCATCAGGTTGAGTTAGGCTTGTGACGATGAGCATTCATTGCTTGTTCATTCTTGTGACCCTCTCTCTTCCATCGGAATGAGTTAGGCTTGTGACGATGAGCATTCACTGTTTGTTCATTCTTGTGACCCTCTCTCTTCTATCGGGTGAAAGTATTTTTTTTCTATGTGCCAACTCTTAAATTTGCACTCACTGTATGTGAATGTTTGCATATTCAAGTCATTGAGATGAAGATGTTCAACAATTTGTTCAGCCATGGTAACAATTTCATTTTATAATAAATTACTGACAATGAGAAGTCTATTTAGTTGGGGCATTTAGCAGTCAGACATTTCTGGCTTAGTACCTGAAGCCCAGCTTGGTCACATTTTGCACCATGATAAGAAATGGATGTTACTACCTCAGCAGCTTTTTTTGACAAAGAAGTTTATACAAGTTCATGGCGAGGACTCAGTCAAACATTGAAATGGTTTGCAAAATTGACAGTGTGACTGGAAAAGTCAATTCAATGTAACAACCAACCATGAAATCTGTGAGAAACAAGCATACTCCCAAGGATAAAATTTTAGAACATTTTTGGAGATGGAAGAGTAAAGTAAAACTGAATTGTATGTAATCTTTATGCAATAAAGCTACGAGACATTGTACCTCTTTTTTGCACACTCACTGTTCACCGTATGTCAGAATTACACGAATCAGTTAATAAATGTTTGACAGTGAAAGGTAATTGTCTAATTGTTTAACTCATGAAATAATTTATTGTCCATTAGCCTTTTTGCATAACAGCCAAGCAACCATGATTCCCACCATTTGTTTGGAGAAGTTTTAAAATATTAGCTTTAGAATTATTAAGGCATTTTCTCATACGCGGAAGCAAAATAACGGCAAAACTAAAGGAATACAGGACAAGCATGCGTTTTTCACTAATTAATGTCTCTTTCAAATGCTGGCTGGGAAAAAAATCAGCAGACAGTCAGCTGGCTGGGAATTGTGGAACTTTTCTTACCATCCTGCTGGGAGTGCGGAACAGATATTTTTTTCCCAGCAACAGAAAAAAATACTAAAAATGCCTTTAAAGTGTTTACTTATCATTGTGATGGGTTGAATATTGCATTTTGGGAAAATGTTTCGTTGGGTGCCCCTGTTGTTTGTTCCAGTTCCAATTTTCCCTCTGTTCGAATAAGCTTTTTGAACGCAAGAAAACTGTTTCTTGGTACGTATTAGGGACTAGAAGAGTAAGTCCTCACTTTCTGGCATCAAATGCATGTTTATTTTCCAAGTAGTAGTCAGCCGACAAAGCATATTTCTAAGGACGGAACAAATTACAAATCCGTCATACATTCTCAACCAGGAGAAAAAATTGTATTTTTACAGTCGTCACATTCCCAGGTACTCTGACATTAATAAATTTCATTAGGTCATAGCCAATTTGATTAACCCCTAACAAAAGTACCGCTTGTTACTTGTGGCGACCAACATCTGTCAATATGCTCTCAAATGTATGTCAGTTAAACACTTGAACATAAACTATACATACATGAATGTTTAAATACAGACTCCTTCCTCACTAAAGGCTTATGTCTCCTGTCAAATCGTATATTATATGAACACCTTATTTCTATAAACATGCTCAACTAATGGCTACTCATTAACATGATGCACTTTTCAAGTAAAACACCTTACAAATGGAAAACGTCTTAGTTCGAAAAGACGCCAAGGACAGAATTTAATAAAATAATTACCGCATACCATGAGGTAGCTCGAAGGAGCCTTTGATTATTTTCGAGATATCGGGAAGGTTTGTGGACGTCGGTTCAGTTGACAATTTTATAGCAGAACAAGAAAGCAAAGCCACATTAAAAAAAAAACACAACGAGATGTAAAACTTTTGCAAACCTTTTTAGAAATCAGGAATGAACTTAGAAAAGTTGAAGAAATTCCAGCAATGCAGTTAAACGAATACATCTGAGAGTTTATCATTTCGGTCAGAACCAAAGATTGGAAAGACTATGAGCCTTCCTCGCTCCGAAGTCTCTTGGCAAGTTTTGAACGACATCTAAAAAAGAACAGCTACTCTGCCAGTATCATGAATGTCCTATTTCAGAAAACAAGGAAGGTTCTCCTGTCCAAACAGAAAGAGTTAAAGAAAAAAAGGAAAAGGAAACGGGCCAAACGCTTCGATAGCTTTAGCCAGTGATGAATTGAATAAGCTCTACGAAAAAGGCCTCCTCGGTACACGAAAACCTGAACGTCTCCGTAATCACAGTGGTACAAAAACTATGATACAAACACAGCGAAAATGATATTCCACCGACTCATATCGCTCAGTTGTCAGGACATAAAAATCTGAAAAGTATCGAAAACAACAGCAAGGTCTCGACAAAAGAGCAGATGAAAATGTCTCAAGTTCTTAGCAGTGTTAATACCTTGTACTGCAACCAAGACGTCCACGTACGCAAAGGCAAATCCAGCGATTTCTCAATCTACTTCTGAATCACAGCAGTCTATGGCTTTGTTCAGCAGGGCTGTCATTCAAGGGGGCAATTTTTCAATGAACATAAACACAGTTAATCAGTCACCAAAACTCACACTGGAGGAATCTAGCCCACCAGAAGCGTTGCCACGATGGAAGAGACTGAGGCCTTTGGAGGACACTGACGATGAGTATAAACATTGCTATAATGTGTGAATGTGTTGTTATATATATATCACTAGCTTTAAAATTTCATCTTTTCCCTTTGTTGAAATTTTGTAGAGAAAATGTTAAAGTTTTTACGCTTTCGAGTAAATAAAACTCATTTCATTGTCTAGAAATTTTGAAAAGATGTTGAATTTTTAAAGAGCGTATAAGTAATTAAACTCATTTCATTGTCTTGTCGCTATTAATTGTCATTATTGTTTGAAATAAATCTCAGCACTTATAAAATAAACACATTACAGCATGGAAAATGCTTTGTACGATTTTTATTCACTTTTTGTTTCGTATCAGAAAACGAACTAATATACTACTCAACTGGTGAATAAAAATCGTACGCGCGCATTTTCCATGAAGTAATCTCTATTTCTCAATAGTCTATCCTTTTTCCCTCGATTACACATAATGAGCAAACAAAATTGATATCCCTAGCCGGAGCGTTCAGTAATCCTAGCGTTCTTCAGAGTCAATGACGAAGGGCTAACGCTCAAACTGTCAACGCCCCTTAAATTTACGGTGATGGAACTTTACCTACTCGTTTGATAGACCAGTGGTCGTTTTTATACTAAGGGAAGCCCCATCCGTCTGAATGACCTTGGGCGAACACAAGACAGATCCATCATGTGTCCAGACGAACAACCTGAAGTAATGCATCGTTGAAGACGTATTACGAAGGGTAGTTCGTCTAGAGGCATTATACGTCTTGTGCCCGTGTTTATACTAGAGTGCAAGAACACTCGAAGGGCTTGTAAGTCACTCGCATGCGACTTTTGATTTACAAGCTCTTCTCGTGCTCTCCCAACATACCGTGTTTTTTATTATGCCGATAATCCCATAGAAACTGCCGTTTATTGCTTAAATAAATTTAGCTTGAGACTTCATAACATTATACATTTAACGTATGGTCCCGAGGGAAACAGTTAGTTTTGTTTTCCCGAGATTCCTATGTTTCCCTCAAAATACAAATATAACGAATAAAAAATACAAACCAACAAACATACAAAGTTACAAACATACATTGATAACGATATGGAAACAAACCGTAGCATTTCCCTGAGGTTTCTTGAATATTTATGAGATTTCAACCAACGAGTTCTCTTGGAAACGGCTTGGCTTTTCCAGAAGTTTTATGAATAATACTTTGAAAGTTAGAAAAGCACTACCAAAGGCCTAATGGAGGGGAAAGTCCAAGTTTCCATCGTGGTTTCTTTTGGCTTCTTTTTGTCACAATACAGCTGAAGAAGACCTTTAACCGAGAGACATTTGTTGTGGTTCAACTCTTTCCTTGGTTTAAATTAATTTTTCTTTTCATTTGTTTTTCTTGTTATGGTTATGGATGATGATGATCAGTTTAAACAAAGGAAAATAAAATTTTTAACCAAGGATAAATGAACCACAACACATACATGTAACGGATAACACCAAGCTTGTTTTTACCAGGTGTTCCTTCGATGACTGATTTACATTATTGTGATTATTGAAAAGACACGTTTGTCAAATGAGATGATTACAGTTTGACCATCACTAGATGCAATTGAAGTTGACGTTACAAGTGTTAGCCTTTTGCATGAGAGAAGACCTACCGTTCAAAACGTCAGCTTCTTGACTTTCTTGATAGTGGTGCAAGTGATGGTTGTTGGACTGAGTGGAGTACAATTTAGGGAGTAATCGGGCGAGGGATTTCAAATCAACCGAGCGCCTAGCTCTTGGCTGGTTTGCAATTACGGGCAAGATTATCCCTGAATTGTACGACACGAGCTCCGATTACCAATTAGTTGTGTCAACTACAAAATGCGAGAAATTCGGGAATTAGTAATGGTTAAATACAAGGGCACATACGCTTCTTACCAATACATAATCAGCTAAAGGTCAACTTTCTAAATTATAAAAGTATTGTACATAATTTCTGAAAAAAAAAACTGTCGATGGTTCAAAAAAGGCTGTCAAAATCTAAGAAAACCTATCTGAATGAAAGTTATTGGACCAGTTAATTTCGTCCATGTTTCTTTTTTTTCAATCTGTACCTGTCAACTTGCTCACTTGAGAAATTTTCCTTGATTTTGATTCGCTATGATGGGCTAGGTAGTCAAAGTTTATTAGCGGAGCTCCATAGCGGCTCGAAGAGCCGCAGAGCGGAGCCCCATAACTACCGTGCGAGGATAGAAATTGAGAAAACCATGCGTTTGAGTTTTCATGGTCATCGTGACTAGCGGCATGACTCGCGGGCGCGTGCGCTTAGCGACGACGACGACGACGTTGCCCCAACATGGCGGCCATAGTCATCCGGGATATTTAGAAGGTCTTAAACCGAAAGGAGGCTTTGTTTTTCGCGCGCTTTTCGCGGCTTGCCGCGGCTACACAACCCACAGCCAGCAGTCTACAGCAGTCTACAATGTTTTGCTGAAGAAACGGATTTTATTCCATAAGTACTGAGATTTACTCCTTATAAATCTGTGTGAGAAAAATATTCTGTAAAAAACTAGAAGCAATTTGATTGGTTGGACCATTTTCTTCACTAGTGAAAAAAAGTGGTCCTACCAATTCACTGTTCATAGAGGTGGGATCAGTTTTGGCGCCATCAACTCGGCAAAAAGTGAGCAATAACGGCTTCTTCCTCAGCTTCTTCTTTGAGAAATTCTAGGTTTGCAGATACAGCTTCAGTCGAGGACTTCATACAAGATCAAGAAAATAAAAATACGAATAACAAATCCGAACAGCCCGTCGCTTCACTGAAAGAATTCTTGACGTTGAAAGGCGAATCAATGTCCGTAGAAGAAATTCCTTCAAACGAGCTCAATTCAGTTCATGAGTGAATTTGTCCGGTAGCCGTGGGAAAGAAAACAAAGATTATGAGCCAAGTTCGCTCCGTTCTCTCTTTCGCAACGGTTATTTGAATAAAAAAGCTACGGATTCAGCATCTCAAAAGAAGTGGTGTTTGAAAAAGCAAGAGCCGCATTAAACTGATCAAAACAAAAAGGTAATTTTACATTGTATTTCCCGTACACAAGACATTCCTGAGTCATTCACGAGTCGTTTTAAAACGTTTTTAACTGTCTTTGGTTCTTATACTTCTAGCGACATTTCCAACAGTGTTTAAAGTAGAATTTTCCAGTTCGTGCAATGTTTGTATCATTTTAGAGAAGTAAATTTTGAACGCATTTTTAACTTGACTGTCATGTTTATTCGGTATGCTCCAAAATAAAGCCTGCTAAGTGCGTTTTGCACCTTGTTGTGGTATCTTGATTTTTCGAGCCCAGCGTGATTCATGATCAGTTAGTAGTATTTTGTAAGGAGTAAATCTCAGTACCTAAAAAATAAACAAATTACTTCATGGTTAGTTCGCCCGTACCATTTTTCTTCACTCGTTGTGAAGAAAAGTAAACTCACTCGTTCGCTGCGCTCACTCGTTCGTTTTCTATTCTTCACAACTCGTGAAGAAAAATCGTCCGCCCTCACTAACCATGAAGTAATCTCTATATTCATAGCGGTTTTGGAGGAAAAATTTTCTTCCTACAAGTTTTCAAGCGTTTTTGGAAGGACATAAGCATAAAGCTGAGTGTCTATTTTTCCTTTGTTAAAGAGCTGCCTAGCTGCTTTTGGTGTTGCTTTAAAACTATTATAATTTTGTTGACCAGGTAATGGTTCTTCCGTTGAGTCGCGAGCTAGATGTTTTTTTTTTTGACGATTTATTTGAGCTGTCGAATCTTCTTTAAGTAGTTGCGTACACCAGGCGTATTTAATAACTTTAGTGACAACATTTTCATTGTGTGAGGGTCTGTGTGAGGAGCTCCGCTTTTAGGCTCGCCTAAATCTATTTAATAGCTAATACCATGAAGTGTTTATTTTTTGTTGGCTGCTTAACTCTCTGACTTGGCCTTTCCGATTTCTAATGTCTGTAATTGGACAGGTCAAATCGGACAGTTTGGACCTGAAACAGCCAATTAACCCATAAATAAGGGCTGTTAACAACCAATCATATTCTAGCATTTTCTTATTGACACAATTTCATACCTAATCAGACTGTTTAGTGAGCCCATTTTTATGTGTTCAAACGTCCCTCCGGCGCAACTCCTGTTTCTTTAGAAACAAAGCCCTCGTGTATTTGTTGTGACAACGAGGTACCTTGAATCTTTTCGTATATCTTTTCCTTTATTGCCTCCTTTTTTTGGCAGACATGTTAATAGCTAGCTTACGCATAGGTTTGTCCAGTACTTGTTTCACTCCGCCTGGGAGAGAATCGATTATCAGAAAAACTTGTGCGTTTACAGGCCACCCTGCCAGTCGGCTAATCCCGTTACGAAAAAATATGGTGCTTTCTTATTTTTTCTACTCAGGGAAAATGCGATTTTGACCTCAAAAATAGTGATGGAATGAAGCCTATAATGCTAGCACAGGACGCAGGGAGTACGGACGTTCTGAAATTGTTTACAACGAAAGTCAATGTTGATGCCTCTTCTGAAACTCGTTCTGATGCTTATGGCGAGATAGCTGACAAATTTTTCGAACTAGCCTATCAGAATAAGCCAAAGAGACAGGTATGTGTTTTTGTTAGGTTAATATTAAAAGTAGACTAAAATTAATTTTCATGATGTGACCGAAGAAAAGAAAAATGAAAGCTATGTGTTCTAGTGATTTTGTTCCTGATCTACTGTAACGCATGTGACCAAAATGCGATCGGCACTTATCATAGCAGTGCCAAGCCAAAGCAATCTTGTAAGTACAATCATTATTCATTGACTTTAAGTGAATTTATAGAGACCCAGTTATCACCTATACCAGTAGATACATTTACTTGTATGCTAACAACAGAATATAAGGGACAGAGGGGGATAATCCCAGTCCAACCCTTGGGATTTGAAAATTTCAGAAAAGTTTTTTTTTGGAGATGGCAGTCTGTTTTTCAAGAGGTCCTCATGCTTCAGTGTGAAGCTCATGGGCGCACAAAGCGTACCCAGTAGTACTCTTGTTTACAAATTCCGTCTAAGTAATCCATAGTTTGAGGAGCTATACATATTTAAGAGCCGTGAGCGGCCATAAAATACAGATGGCTAGAGGGATTGGGCTGCAGTGGAGACCTGCGGACCTCTCGGAAAACTTACTTCAGTTTCTATAAATAACCTTTTTGAAGTTTTCGTATCCCAGTTGGCATGGTGCGTGTTCCTCTCTGTACTTTATGTTCTCTAATTCTAATCAGTACTCCAGAGAGGATCTAGATGGGCTTTCTGGAATCTCCAAGCAGTTACCCCCTAAAATTTTCTTGGAAATCTCAGCCATTACTTAGAATTTAAGTCTTTTAGAATTTAAGTAGCAGTTAATTTCTGACATATCTCAGTTAATTTGTCTTGTTTTCTATAATTTTACAATATTGTTATTTCAAAAAAGATCGCAATGCTGTAAAAGGCGCCTTCTTCGACGTGTCGAACTTTACAAAACTCATAACTACTTTGACAGTGTCATGGAAGGACACAAACTTCGTCACGAAGCCTCCCATGAATGCTTACGAAAAGAATATGAAGAAACCAGTTTTATTCCCCTGTAAGCCTGCTGGGACGTTTTCATGTCAAAGGAAACGCAAATGATTTTATAGTATTATATACTGCTTATTCTATCAAACATATAACTTCCTTTCCAGAATATTCATCACGATTTTAAATTTGGAGATAGAGTTCAAATATGCGGTAATAAAGCACTCGTTAAAGCATTTCAGGTTGGGCATGCAGGATGGGTCAGAGACATGGAGTTGGTACGAGTACTTTTTTCATTGTCATTTATTACTTCTTTATTTTTTTATTTATTTATTTATTACTTGGGATTCCTAAGAGGGAACACCTGAATTGACATTAAAGCTTTGATTTTGACATTGAGACACAAATCGCTTGTCGTGGTCCTAATCTGTGGTGGCCCATAGGCGTCACAGAAACAATACTCTCATGGTAAAAGTCAATAAATTCGGGGCAAAACACAATTAACTCCCAAAGAAACACCATAAACTCTCGGCAAAACATACAAAATTGTCCAAGGCAGAAGCCAGGCTAAAGTTCACCGTTCAACATCCATCACAGTCCTTAATAGCCTTTTGGTGTAAAGAGGAAGATTTTCGCAAAAGATTGTGCTGTAATCCACGCCAGTCTTGGCAAAACTATGGATCGATGCTCGGTCGCTGTTGTCAATGATTATTGCGTTCGACGAAGGAGAGCGCAACCTAATCGAGGCGAATTTAAAGTATTGGTGCTTATGTATGTATGTATGTATATGTGTGTGTGTGTGTCTATATATATATATATATATATAGGCGATTGTGGAAAACGAGAACGGAGAACTTCGAGCGAAAAAAATATATACAGTAAAAAATCTAAAAAAAGTTTAAAAATTTAATAAAAATAGACGTTTCGGTCAAAGACCTTCATCAGTTGCAGTGCAAGTGAATAAGAAATTACAATATCCTTAAATAAGTTTACAGTATAAAAGATGACATAATATTACAAAGATGATTGCATAACAGGGCGTGGTAACACATGAAAATGAAAAAATTAACCAATGATAAACAATC